>JAULUF010000055.1:8115000-8715000 GCA_031834385.1 Semotilus atromaculatus
AACATTTGGACGTTTAAGGACCGTTGAAAAGACGTCCGTCCGACACGTCCCGTCATGGTTGAAAAATAGTTCCAAAATGAAAGTTGAACCGACGTCATCTGACCGTGAATTCCACGTCTCTTTTGCGCGTCCCTGGACGTCTAAATGCGTCGTCATCTGTGTGTTTAAATGTGTTGCATCGTGAAAGGCAATCAAGTCGGTTTACACGACAAAGGTTCTAAAAAGGTCCAATATTGGTCCAGTCAGACCTGAACGTCAATAAAACGTTTTAATCATGTGTACATCACAAACAAGAACACAATATTTGTGGATATAAGCAAAAAAAAGCATGTTCTGATTAAGAACAACATTTTATTGATCTTAAACAGCCAACATTTCTCTTAATTTTTTTCAATGTTTAACATTTGTTAACCAAACTAAAATACCAATTACAAAATACTGAATTATTATGTAGGGACTGGGCTAAGAGTGAATCTGAATAAATAAAAATATCCGTGCTAAAGTCCCAAAAACCTTCAGGCACCGAAAGACTGAATTTTACACACACACACACACACACGAGCCCTTCCCTCCCCCAACACACGAGGGAAGCTCCTGTTACGAGACTTTATAACCCATCGGAATGTCGCAGAATGTCTCTGAACAAAGAGACGGACATTTCTGTTGTGTAAAGACATAAAAACCATTAAATATATTTTGTTAAATGTATGTGTTTTTCCCCATGTCACAGTGAAATATCTTTGTTTGGCCACGGCATAAATAGACATTAGAAATACCTTCTTTATGCATTTTAAATACCTCTGTATTTTTCCTTTGACTTTCATTTGATGTGTTTGACACCTCTAAAATGCTCATGGAACGGGCTATCTGAATATGCACAGAGATATAAAGTAAAGTGTATTTTTAATAGGTTTTACCGCCATTGAAGATTCAAACTGTTAAACTATACACCCTCCTTGAACACACCCCTGTACCACGAGGGGCATGTTCTCCCAAACAAAGGACAATAAACCGAGGGTTCCCGCGTGCACCATCCATTCCCCGATTGGCCAGCCAACAGGAAGGGGATGGAATTCTACAAGGTGATAAATGTAGGAGCGCGGCTCCGCCCAACTCTCTCTTGAACTTTCCAGCACGTCAGAAACATGTAATTCACGCGGAGGTCCCCTCAGGGGATCAGATCATATCCTGGATCTTTTCTTTACTTTCTAGCCAAAAATCTGTTTTCTGTATTCAACTTGTTTCACTTCCACGAAGTGACATGACCTGAGCCGAACTATCTCCGTGGGTAACGTGACCTAAAAGTCTTCCGACCGCTGTTCAAAGACTCGCGCCGCATCACGTGACTCCACGGAACCAAGGACTCAGCTCACGCACGCAGCTAAACCATGCGGGCCGCACGCGCACGGAGAACAAAAGATCTGCCGTCCAAAACGCGGCTAGACCATGCAGGCCGCTCAAGGAACGCAGCAACACATGAGAGAACCCTTCCACATGCAAGTAAATTTGGGTTACCCTGTTTTCAGAGCATTAAGAATGTGTTTTCGTGTTGTTTCAGGAAAGTTGACTGTCTAGGTGAAAGTAACCCTATCCCTATCTCTCTCTTACTCGCTCTCACGCGTGTAATTTATCCATATCTCTATATCTCACACACTTCCTCGTTCATTGATGTCTTATTGTGTTTTGTATGTCTATTATGTTTGTAAATATATATATATATATATATATATATTCCATGGCAACCGTAGTAAATATATAAGTAGACATGCCTTTATTAAATCCATTATATTCATTTGATTGATTCATTTACTTTGCTCATTTTCAAGTCCCTTAAGTGCAAACAGGTCCTACTCGCTTTATCAATTAAAGATACTTTAAAGAGTATATGTTTATAGGGCAGCAAACCCAATTCTTCTGGCCAGAGAATTGCGTTTCCTGAAATCCTATAAAGTAAGATGATGTTGTGGATCCCCACAATATTATTCTGGCAATTGAGCTAATTAATTTTGCCTGTTTTGTAAGACGTGATCAGTGTAATTAACTGTAATCAACTTGTAGTTAAAATGCAAGGATACACAGTTAAATATGCAGGTAAAAGGACATCCTCCCTTAGAGGGAGATTTATTAACATGTAAGACTGATCTAATCCAAACATGTATGAATAATTATTAATTATGAATTATTAATTATGATATGCAAATTCCCCACGGATTAGATCCGCCCATAGTCTTTACAATGATATAAAGGGATAGTTCACCCAAAAATCAAAATCCTTTAATTTACTCACCCTCATGTTCCAAACATGTATGAGTTTCTTTCTTCTGCTGAACACAAAAGAAGATATTTTGAAGAATGTTTGTACCATTATTGGAGAAATAATTATTATGGTAGTTAATGGGAAGCGACATCTGCTTGGTTACAAACATTCTTCCAAACATCTTTGTGTTTAGCATGTCATAGAAAGGTATACAGGTTTGAAACATAAGGTTGAGTAAATTATGACAATTTTCATTTTTGGGTTTAAACACATTGTTTGGTTATTTTTTTGTATCCACAACCCCAGCTCTTCCTGGAGCAACAGTGTTTCAGGTGTTCTGCCATTGCTGCATCATTTTCAGAGTCTGTAGCGTTTGGGCTCCACCTCTTCACAGCATCTTGGAAGATAATATATTTCTTTTTAAAATAAATAAAATTAAAAATTTTAGATGAATGAATCATGAATGAAACATTAGAAAAAGGTAATCAACATGCATTACATTTTATTTTATTGTATAAAAGATGTTCTGCTTTCATTTTTAAAGCAGTTACTGAAAACATACATTTTCAAATCCAGCTAAACATTTCATTCTGTTTCAGATAATTTACTTTCTGAAAGAAACTCTCAAAAGGCTACATTAATAAGTTACAGTAATAACTTTGACTGTATCATTAAACATACTTTTTGGTATACCGTTGTATACGTTCAAAGTAACTTTTAGCCTACTAGCTAATTTTAGCCAAACTCAGTAAATGTCAGTTGACAATGTGGGCATCATTTCTTTTGGTTCATTCATGTCAAACAAGTAAAACTCAAGCACGTTAATCTAATAATACAAAATGTACTTACCCAACAGTTGATTTTTTTATAATATCGATACAACTCCCTCCTCTCCTCGTGGTTGTTTTTGTTCAAAGTTCTGGAGTCTATGGGGAGAACGTGTTAACATCTCGAGGGATAATCGATACCATCGCGGGATTTTGCAGTATCGCGAGATCTTTTTACAGTTAATTCAGCTTGGCAGCACAGTTTACGGTTTGGGCAATTACATCCAACTCAGACATAAATGATGACCGGGTATATTTCTGTTTTACATTTATATGCATACATTCCATAAAAAATAACAATGAATGTCAGGTACAACAGGTTGAAATATGACTAAAATGCAGTGGCTTTGCAATAACTTGACCACACTGGGTACTTTGTGATTATAATTTATAAAAAACAAGATAAAGTAAAGTATTTACTTGTATACAAAGTGTGTATTTCATAAAGATAACTCCTGATATTTTTTTCTGTCTTGCTGGACTAGACGTGCAGAAGTCGTCAGTTGACGTCTATTCACAGCCTGACTAGACGTGTAAAGGACGCCAGTGGACGTCTTCACAACATCTTAAAAACTACGTGGTCAATTAAATTAATTATTGCAGTATTAACCATGCAAGGATTAAGCACAGCTTTTGCATATTTCACAAGGATTTCATAGAGGGTCATGATGGACAATAAATGCACGTACAAAAGACGTCGCCAGGTGACGTTGCACTATATTTTTTTTCTACATGTCAAAGAGCGTTAACAGGGAAAATAAAACACTCTGTAACACGCTACAAATCAAAGTGGAAGTAAACACATTATAATAAATCAGCAGTCAGCGATAGAGCGGTCATTTTCCTCTTTGCACGATCGAGCATTCTCACACTCACTCCCACTAAACACTGGACGTCGGATAGACGTGCAGATCATGTCTATATTGGGTCCGTCGGTCCATGACCAATTCTGGACATCTATTCAACGTCCAAACTAGGTCCACTATTTGGACGTCCAACCATGACCCAACTTGGGCGTCATGTTGACGTTCAACATTTGACCATTGAACTGGGTCATTTTTTTGGACGTCATTTGGACGTCTATTACAGGTGCAGGAAATGTACATGACTAATATGCAATATTTGTTTTATTTACAAATATCAACATTGTTGTTATAAACATGATTAATACATATGAATACAGATTATTTATAATTATTTAAGATAATTTTCCAACTCCATTTTCCAATAATTTTTAACTCATTTGATTGTTCGATAATTTTTCCCCTGATGATTTTACAAACCAAGGAGTGGATCGCATAGTACTGACCGCATAGTACTGACATCATCAGGTGTGCCTATGATGTTTTCGCATCCAACAGAGGTATGTGAACAACGTTTTTGGATATGTCCTTTCTATTTGTAAAGCTGGCTGGGGGGGGGGGGGGGGGGGGGGTATTGAATGTAATGCTGGTGGATATTGAGCAGTCACAAGTCGTCCGGTCAGAGAAGAAGTACACATGGAGGCTTGTAGAAACATTTACAATCTTAGAATGGAGTTGAATTGACAATTGCAGTACCAATAGTAGAGGGTATGAGAGTAGTTTGGAGTGTAACGTAGTATGAGTGGTTCTAAACAAACAGAAAATAATAATACTAAATTAGTAATGAACAATAGTGCAAAAATTAACTCAATCTGTCAATTACACATACATTATGTACACAATTATACCGATAGCAATCGATTCCGACATCTAGGTACTAGATTAGCAATTAAGAAAAATGGCATCACGTTCTCTGACACGTGAGCTTACTGGAATCGATACATATGGTTTCAATAATGTGAACAATTTCCCTTTTACTGTAAATAAGAATATACACATACCCAAATGACTCAAAGGGACCCATAATTACAATATTATTCCTAAATATCAATATATAACTGTCTCTGTATGCTATATATAGCGCCGTATATGAATGACGCAACAGACAATGCGAGTTGCGTACATGCGCGATTACAACTAACTAACGCAGAAACAATCAATCTCACATTCCCATTACAAGTAGTTAAGATAATTAATAACAAACAAATTCACTCACTTGTATATGAACGCACTCGGCAACAACAACAATAACAGCGAGACACTAGCAAAGTCTCTATGCGAGCTCTCCGAACTGCTTCCCGTTAATATTGAACAGTTAAAGGAAATTACTGAGTCATCAGAGTAATGCGTCTTAAATACACAAGGAGGCGCTAATGTCTCAATATATGCATAGCTGGCCTTTTCTACAGCCGCCCCCACATTTGCGGTGTAAATGTGTAACTCAGAAAAGGTATACCAGGTAAGGGATAGTAACAAGGGGAACTCAGTCCAGTAGAGCTGGGAGGCTGATGAGACGGGCGATGGGACGTACATAGGTTTTTTCTTTGACTTCCACTTCGGCAGCTCGGGATCTCCCATCTACTCCTGGAAAGACTTTCGTCACTTGTCCAACTGGCCATAGAGCTCGGGGCAATTGATGATCAACAATCATTACAACAGTGCCAGGCTGCAGGTTCTCTACCTCTTTGTGCCACTTCTGGCGGACTTGGAGTTCTGGAAGATAGTTACGGAGGAAGCATCTCCAGAAATGGTCTGCTAGAAGCTGACTGTGTCTCCACCTCCGTTTGCTCAGCAACTCTGATTCGGGGTATATTACTTGTGGTAAGGATGCATCAGGCTGCCCCATGAGCAGCATGTTGGGAGTAACAGGGTCAGGGTCTGCTACGTCTGAGGATGTATATCCAAGTGGCTTTGAATTGAGAATGCCTTCGATCTCAACGAGCACAGTACGTAAGACTTCTTCCGTCACCACTTGTCCCCCTATAGTAGAACAGAGGGCAGACTTCAGGGATCTTATCTCTCTTTCCCAACAACCTCCGAAGTGGGGAGCACCGGGGGGGTTAAACTTGAAACTGATTTGGTGGCTGGCTAATTGCTCCTGCAGGGAAGGATGGAGCTCAGCAAAATCCTCTTGTAATGCTCTCTCGCCACCTCTGAAGTTTGTACCATGGTCTGATATGATCTCAAATGGCTTGCCTCTGCGGGAGATGAATCTTCGGAGGGCCGAATCTTGATGAGGTAAGGGCCAAAACAATCCTCTCCAGTGGAGTAGAAGGCCGGTCGCAGCAAACGCAGTCTCGCAGGAGGTAGATCAGCCATCCGGGGAATGCTGGGCTGGCCTCTCCACTGCCTACAACCTAAGCATGTTCTCTGGTGCTGCCGAATAGCTTCTCGACCTTTCAATATCCAGTACTTACGACGCATTTCAGCAAACACCCTCTCTGCTCTCGAATGGTGTAGAGTTTCGTCGAAGTCCTGGATAATCAGTCTACTCAGGGGATGTTTAGGGTCCAGAACTATGGGGTGAATAGCGAAATCGTCTAGCTGCTCTGTTCACCTGAGACGACCACCGACTCGGATGAGGTGTGTTGTGCTATCGTACTCTGGCGCAAGGCACAGGAGACGACTACTTGTTGGTAAAGGTTTCTTTACCTGACTTAAGATGAGCTATCTCGACTGTAAAACTTTGGCTCTGTGCCTGTTGAAGGAGGGCTAGTTCGGCTTCTCGATAATCCTCAGCAGTTAGTGCGTCTGAATGGTTAGCCTGCCCGTGTAAGACTCTGGCACAGGCTGTGAGCAGTTGTTTATAGGATGCGAACTGATTGCAATCAGGTAAGGCTGGGTTGGTGACAGGAACTGTAAGTCCACAAAATATGCCTGATTTTAGCTCTGCATCTTCAGTAGGGAGCTGTAGCAAAGGACTTTGAGGCCACTGATCTGGGGGCAGGAGGAGGAATGATGGGCCTCGACTCCATTGGCTCGGCTTAGCTAACTCGGCTAACGTTTTACCCCTCGTGATAGGGGGATTAGACTTGGAATCAACGTAACGCCAGTCCTTGGGGTCAGTCAACTCCTGGATCTCTGCTACCCTAGTGCCGATGAAGACTTTAAACCGACATGAGTCAGCTTGGATCCATGCCAGCACAGTAGTGGAATCCGACCAGAGCGTGACTTCACATATAGGGACACTGAGTTCAGACCTCAATAACCTGGCTAGTTGTGCTCCTGTCAGAGCGGCGCATAACTCAAGACAAGGTATGGACTGTTGTTTCTTTGGGGAAACCCTGGATCGAGCTGTCAAAAACGCTACCTCTACATACCCTTGAGGACTGCGTGTTCGGAGGTAGGCTACTGAGCCGTAGGCTCGCTCGGAAGCATCACAGAAGACGTGTATGTCTCGGATACTCTGGGGGTTATCCAACTCTACTGTGGCGTAACATCTGGGAAGGGAGATGCGTTGAATGTCTGGTAACTCTTGCTCCCATGACCGCCAGGCTTGGAGCAGCTCGTCTGGAAGTTGAGGATCATCCCATTCCCTTTTCTTGTCCCACAGCCGCTGGACCAGTACTTTAGCTCTTGTGGTGTAAGGGACAATGTACCCTAGTGGGTCATATTGACGGGCAAGAACCTAGTAGATATAATGCATAGTAGGTGCAGAGCATTCAAGGGGACGATGCTTGTATGACAGCGTGTCGGAGGTACAATGCCAGTGTAGTCCTAGTGCAGACTCTTGCGCATCTGGTTGCACTTGAGTCAGCCACAACACCAGGCTATTTGACTTGGATTCCGATGGGATATGTTCTAGTACTTGAGGGACGTTACTGGCCCATTGTCTCAGATCAAATCCTCCTGTGGCTAGAAGATCTCGCAACTTGGACGCTAATGCCTTGGCTTCTTCCTGGGAACTAAAACTCTGAAGGAAGTTGTCCACATAGAAGGACTTTTCTATACATTCTAGGACGTCTTCACCTGGCTGACTATGGTCGATGACATGCTTCTGGAGCGCGAAGGTAGCACAGCACGGGCTACACGTTGCCCCGAAGGGGAGAACTTGCCACTCATATACCTGCGGGGACTTGTCTCGGTTGAGGTCCCTCCACAGGAATCGTAACAGTGGGCGGTCTTCAGGTAGTAGTCGCATGTGATGAAACATACCCCTAATATCACTACTCAAGGCAACAGAATGTTGACGGAACCTCAGGAGTACAGACATCAGGGAAGAGCCTAGTGTGGGACCAGGGAGGAGCAATTGGTTGAGATTCTTCCCCCCATGCACAAATGAACAGTTGAAGACGACTCTGTTCTTGCCGTTATGTTGAGTCATGTGATGGGGGATGTACCAAGATTCTTCTGCTTGGTCCACTTGGTCAGGAGGTATCAATTGTGCATATCCAGCCTCCTTCAACTTGTTCATCTCTACCTGGTAGATTGCTGCTTGCGCTGGATCCCTGGCTAATCGCCTCTCAATTCCTCTGAGACAAGGCAGAGTATTTTCTAGGGAGGCTCGCAGGAGAGGCATATTTTTCACTCTTAATAAGGGTGTGGCGTATCTGGCTACTCCATCTACTGTCACTCTAGTAGTCTTGGACTCGAGCAGTGAGATAGCATCTTGATCTTGCTTCGAACGGGTAATGAGTTTCTCACTGCGGTAAGGGAGCACATCTAATTGCCACAATTTCTCCACTTGTCTGAACAGGTCAGTATTCAAGCCTGAGGTAGCTGTAAAGAGGCACTGCTGGCCGTGAAGGCGATGCTTGATCTCTTGAGTGGGACCTTGCAGGGTCCAACCTAGTAGGGTCTTGATGGCAGCAGGACCATTAGGTGGGCCTAGACGGACTGGCTCTACTGCGGTGATGAGGTGAGGGTAATCTGACCCTATAAGGAGGAGAGGTTGGACTGATTCAACATGTGGCAACGGTAGACCTTGTAAATGGCTGTATTTACGTTGTAACTCATCTACTGGATAAGTATGCTCAGCTAATCCCAGTGTCTCTGCTGTAAAGGCTTGACGAATCCTGAATGTGACCTTAGATTGGGACGCTGGCGACACTGTGAATGTCACTGAAGCACCTTGTAGCATGTGGAGATCTTGTCTGACTGTACGCAGTACGAGCTCTTCTGGTCGACCAGTCAATCTGAGCTGCTGTGCTGCTGAATGAAGGAGGATGGTGCGCTCGGACCCGTCATCCAAGAGGGCATAAGTCTCTAAGCAGTGATTGCCGTTTCTTAACAGTACTTTACAGATCTTCAACAAGACATGCTTGATATAGTATCAAGGTACAATGTCTCTGAAGTCGTGTTCACCAAACAGCTGTCTGAAGCTCCGATCTTAGGCTTCTCAGCAAAGGATCGATCATTAACCTCATGAAGGACGTATAAGTGTCGGCGATTACAAATCTTGCAGAGTGTCTTGAGGTTACATTGTGATGCTTGATGGGATCGTCCACAACGCCAACATCTCTTGTGAGATTGTATCCACTGTACTTTCTGATCTCTGTTTAGCTTCTGGAAAATAACACACCCATTCAGGTAGTGGTCTTGAGCGTCGCAATATGGGCAGAAGATCCTTTTGTCTCTGGGCATAGGGTCAGGAACTTTAACTGGTATGTCCCTGTTGTCTTTCTCCGTGCCAAGGAAGACACTCATGGCTTTGAAGGGCTGTCTAGTGTCTCTTAGGTGTGCCTTCTTATGAATGGTTACAGATTTACTTGCTAGAGGATAAAACCGGGTGCTGTCTTCTTGAACTTGCAGCTCAAACTCTAACCATGCTGATAAATCCAGCAGAGTGGGGATAGGAACTTGCTGGGGATGAACAGACCGTCGGAAACTTGTCTGCAGATCATGAGGAAGCTTACACAGCAGTCTTGACACATGAGAACCACACTCTAGCTCCACGTAGCCTTTATTCCCCAGTTGCTGAAGCATACTCACTAGCGAGTGAACTTTCAATGCGAACATCCGGAAGGCTCTCACATCTCCGTGACTGACATTCGGACCGTCCATAAGCTCGGCAATTCGCTGAAGTGCCAACTGGTGGGGCTGTCCATACTGTTGGTTAAGCGCCTCCATAGTTTCTGAGAAGGGGAATAATGAGTTGCAATATGAGTCTGCAATCAGTAATGATTCCTCAAACTTCAGGTGATCGACAAGAATCTGATACTTAAACCTTTCTGTAGTGTCTGCTGGCAGGATGTTCTCTAGAGCTATGCGCAGCCGTGAGAACTCTCTAGGATCTGGCTTAACGGAGTTCGGGATGGTGGGAGCTGGTCCTTTATAGGGACTCTCTTGACTGGGTGGAACACGTAATCTGTTTGAGCTATAGCCACATCTGCCATCATCAACTCTGTCGTAAGAAGTCTGTGTTAGAGACTGGCGCTGTGTGGGTCGGGCGTAGTTAGGCTGTGACGTCCTCTCCAGCTGCTGAAGCCTCTGTTCTAAGTCATGCAGGCGATCTTGTCTGAATGACTCTGCTGGGGTGTCAATTGATCTCTGAGGTAGCTTGGATCTAGGCAGAGGGATGGGCCTGACAAGAGTAGTGACCTGTGGAGTATGAACACGGGGTTGAGGAACAGGGGAAAATGTACCCGGTAGATGATAACTGGAACGATCACTCACTACAAGTAGACTCAACTGTGCTTCCAGGGCCTCATTCCTCTTCTCAAGTTTCTTTATCTGCTCATAGGAATGACGTCGCAACTCCTCAGTCTCCTTCCGCAACTGCTGGAACTCTACTAATACTTCTGAAGACAGCTCAGGGTGGGGGGAAGAATGTGCTCGCTGTTGTTCGTACTCTTTACTGGGACTCCGCTCTATCAGAGGCTGCATACCTGCTCTATACTCAAGGGAGGTGGCAGTGAGTTTGGGTGCAGCCGCTCCTAGACATTCTGAATCATCACTCATCTCAGGGGAAGAATCTACTCTCTGTCTTGACTGTAGCCTCTGTTGATGATCAGTGAGCTCGAATTCCGACAGGTAACTAGGGAGCCGCACCGTTCGTCTGGGTCTGGCAGTGGGCTCAGGAAGGTCAGGTCTAAGATCTAGATCACTCTGATACATCATTCTTATGACAGCTCCTCAAATCCGGCTCGAAGGACCATATGTTGGGTAGACTAATGTAATGCTGGTGGATATTGAACAGTCACAAGTCGTCCGGTCAGAGACGAAGTACATTTTAATGAATTGAGGCTTGTAGAAACATTTACAATCTTAGAATGGAGTTGAATTGACAATTGCAGTACCAATAGTAGAGGGTATGAGAGTAGTTTGGAGTGTAATGTAGTATGAGTGGTTCTAAACAAACAGAAAATAATAATACTTAATTAGTAATGAACAGTAGTGCAAAAATTAACTCAATCTGTCAATTACACATACATTATGTACACAATTATACCGATAGCAATCGATTCCGACATCTAGGTACTAGATTAGCAATTAAGAAAAATGGCATCACGTTCTCTTGACACGTGAGATTACTGGAATCGATACATATGGTTTCAATAATGTGAACAATTTCCCTTTTACTGTAAATAAGAATATACACATACCCAAATGACTCAAAGGGACCCATAATTACAATATTATTCCTAAATATCAATATATAACTGTCTCTGTATACTATATCTAGCGCCGTATATGAATGACGCAACAGACAATGCGAGTTGCGTACATGCGCGATTACAACTAACTAACGCAGAAACAATCAATCTCACATTCCCATTACAAGTAGTTAAGATAATTAATAACAAACAAATTCACTCACTTGTATATGAACGCACTCGGCAACAACAACAATAACAGCGAGACACTAGCAAAGTCTCTATGCGAGCTCTCCGAACTGCTTCCGGTTAATATTGAACAGTTAAAGGAAATTACTGAGTCATCAGAGTAATGCGTCTTAAATACACAAGGAGGCGCTAATGTCTCAATATATGCATAGCTGGCCTTTTCTACAACTACCATTTCTATAACTACTACTTTTTTATATGGGCACCATATATTTGGTAAGAATGGTTTTACATGCGAGCATACATAATTGTTTTCTTTTACGACGGTTTAAACATCCCGGATAAGCGCAAATTAGTACCATTTAAATTAGCTGTCTTGCCTACAATCTCTGTTCTGTGTAAACCATGGATATATATGTGTAAACAATGAGTGAAGTACACGCGCGAGAGATCACTTCCGGCGCTTGCGCAGACCGAAGCGCCCGCGCCCTCAGATCACTTGGACGTGGCTGTGGTTACAAGAGGTAAAAACTATATGAATACTGTTCGTTTTCTCACACACGTTTCGTGTCTTCCATCAATGTGTGTTCTGGCTCTCTAGTATTGCATTAGTTCGCCGCTGTATTTCTTTGTCCTACCTCTGGGGGTCAGTATCTCCTTTAGCAGGTTTGGTTTTTCTTCTATGATTTTTTTGCGTGCGCTAGTTGAACGCTCGAGAGGGATGTGCGGATGCAACAGGGAAAAAAGCTTGTCTTAAGTGGTATGAGGGTAATGTTCCTGAGGCGTTTACATTTCTACTCTCCTCTCAGACCCCCTTATATCTTCGAGAAGCATTGACATGCCATAATCTGTAAGTACTTAATGGCCTATGTTGTTTTCTAAATTATCTGTTATTTGAGAGGTTATGTTAACTCTTCCTAGCTAACGTTACTAGCTTCACGTTTGGAATGCGATCGTGCAGTATACTATAAGTCGATGTTAGGTCTGTTTTTCTCTCAACCCGGTCGTCAGATTGTACTTATAGGTTGTTAAAGGTTAAACGAATAGTCTCTGTGTTTCCTGTATAGCTTTGACGATGTCTGGGTGAGTTCGCGTTCGACTAAATCTAACTAAAAAGGGAAAATCCTGTTATACCTTTACAAAAGAATGTAGAAAAATCTAAATTTACAACTTTCTTATTCAGTAGCGGGAATATATGTTGGGGTCTCAGATATGTTGAACAGTATTCTGAGCCACTTGTGAATTTGTGTACTGAATCCGCAATTATCTGCAGTATGTTCAGCAGTCCGCATGATAGCGACTTGATACAAGCTGTATTGTTTAATCACTGTGATCTTGTGATTTTTATGTTTTGTATTCTAATTATTTCCAATATGTAAAGGCACAACAATGTGTTTTGGTTTGTTTAAATAATGTATCTTTAATAGAAGTAGTTTGTATGTTCACAGTTTTACAGTAAAAACAACAAGAAGGGAAGATCGCGAGAAAGAGAAGTCTTCAGTAAAGACACTAAGAAGAATATTGAGTCTTGTCATTCCTGGAACCGCCTTTCATTGTTGTCTTGTTTAGCTTGCTGCATAGGCTGAGTAGCTACTCACTCAGCTGAGGGCAGAAGAGTAAAAAGATTATCCATCTATCAAGCTTTCGAGATGTCTCAGTCAGGAACTACGCCACCTATGTCCCAGATGGTAGCCGGTCGGAGTGCCACTCACGTTCTTCACGCTGTTCGTCCACCAGCCAAGCTGCAGCACGAGCCCGAGCAGACGCAGAAGCTGCCCGCACCAGAGCACAGTACGCCAAACGCCAGATGGCCAGACATGGAGGTTGAGAAGGCGCGCATTGAGGCAACGTTAAACGCTCTGAAGAAGGAGGGTGAGGCTGAAGCAGCACTTGCTGCAGCTCATGTCCTGGAAGCTGCAGCTGACGAAGAGCACCACGCCATCGACCTCACTGAGCAAGGCATCTCCCCTATAACGCCTCCTTCCATCAGACGTGCTCGAGACTATGTAAATGCTCACTTCACCAACTTCAGTTCGGAGGTCAAAGAAGAAAGGCTTGATGACGACTCTCACTATCTACAAAAGAGCCAAACACCAGTTGCTTTCTCTCCAGGTGAACATCTCACTGATTTTGTAGACAGGGAGCAGCTGAAGTCCCCTCCTACACACATAAAAATGGACATTTCACCCCAGCCTAGACCTTCAGCGACTCCACAGACTGAACTGTCGGATCTAGCAGCCTACCTAGCACACCGTGATCTCCTCACAGCGGGATTCAAGGTTTTCGACAACCGTCCTGAGTCCTACTTGTCCTGGAAGTCCATCTTCTGCAATGCCATAGTAGGCCTCAACCTCAAGCCCAGCGAAGAGCTTGACCTTCTAACCAAGTGGCTCAGTGGAGAGTCACTTCAACACGCTCTGAGGATCAGGGCGGTCCATGTGAACAACCCACAAGCAGGCCTCCAATGTTTGTGGCAGCGTCTAGACAAGAGTTATGGCTCCCCAGAGGTAGTCGAAGCGTCACTCTTCCAACGCTTACAGACTTTTCCAAAGATATCCAATAAAGATGCTCATCTGCTGCAGGAGGTTGCAGATCTTCTGCTAGAGTTAAAGTATGCTCAAAGTGAAAATTATATGCCAGGCCTTAGCTTTCTTGACACCCCAAGGGGGATAAACCCGATAGTTGAAAAGCTCCCTTACGGACATCCCCTGAAGAGAAGAGGAGGATGTACGCCATGTTAGATGATCAAAGCAATTAATCCTTAGCTAGGTCCGCCTTCTTTAACATGTTTAAGGTAAAAGCTACCATACTCCCATACACCATGAAAACATGCACTGGTTTATCAGAGACTGGAGGGCGCAGAGCCAGTGACTTTGTTATTGAGAATGTAAATGGCAAAGTGTCCATGCTGCTGCCCATAAAAACAGAATGTGATCAGATTCCAGATAACAGGGACGAGATTCCCACCTCTGAGGCTGTGTCGGCTCACCCTCATCTACAGGCAATCGCTTTGCAGATTCCTCCTCTGGACCCATCTGCAGAAATCCTTCTCCTCTTGGGCAGGGACATCATCCAAGCTCACAAGATCCGCAGTCAGGTGAATGGTCCAAACAGTGCGCCTTACGCTCAACGCCTTGATCTGGAATGGGTAGTTAAAGGTGATGTCTGCCTCTCAGGTGCCCACAAACCCACTGTGAACTCTTTTAAGACGAACATTCTTAACAGGGGCCGTCCTACCTTCCTCTGCCCCTGTGAAAACAAAATCTATATCAAAGACAAATACACAGAAAGCTGTCATACACTTCATAAGACACAAGTTGAATTGGGCAGACACGTTTTCCAGCAAACAGCAGACGATGACAAAGTGGCACTTTCAGCAGAAGATGCTTTGTTCGTGGAAATTATGCACAAAGACTTTGCAAAAGATGATGCAAATAATAGCTCCATTCCGCACCCCCAGACAGCGTTTGCCCAACAACAGGGACCAGGCCCTCAGTTGTTTAATGTCGCTCCGCAAAACGCTGAAAAGGAAACCTGAAATGAGGGAGCATTACATTGAGTTTTTGGATAAAATCTTCAGTAAGGGCCACGCCGAACCAGCTCCTGCTCTTACTAAATAACCAATCATTAATACCATTGATCAGCTCTACCAAATGTGGATGTCTTTTTTCCAGTAATAAACAAACATTGTTAAGTTGTTTTGATTGATACTGTGAAGCTGCTTTGATACAATCTGTATTGTGAAAAGCGCTATATAAATATATTTGACTTGACTTGACTTACTCCAGACCAAGAATGCTGGTATCTCCCTAGTTTCGGAGTTTACCACCATCAAAAGCCATGGAAAATTAGGGTAGTCTTTGATTCAAGTGCCCAATACGACAATGTTTCTCTCAATGACGTGCTACTAAAAGGGCCAGATCTCAATAACACTCTTGTGGGAGTTCTGATGCGTTTCAGGTTTGAGCCATACGCAGTCATGGCAGACGTGGAGCAAATGTTTCACAACTTTCTAGTCAGAGAGGACCACCGCAACTACCTTCGCTTCTTGTGGTTCAAAAACCATGATCTGGATGGAGAAGTGCAGGAATTCAGGATGAGAGTGAACGTATTTGGGAACTGCCCCTCCCCATCAGTGGATATCTATGGACTGAAACGGTCAGCGATGGAGGGGGAAAGGGAATACGGCAGTGATGCAAGAGAATTCATTGAACGTCACTTTTATGTAGATGACGGACTAAAATCATTCTCTTCCACAGATGAGGCCATTGACATTCTCCGTAGAGCTCAGAAAATGCTGACTCAGAGTAACATAAGCCTACACAAAATCTCAGCTAACTGTCCTATCATCACACGTGCCTTTCCAAGTAAGGACCTTGCAACGGACATGCAGGGCCTTGACCTTGGGCAGACTACCCCACCCATGCAGCGCAGCTTAGGCTTGGGCTGGGACTTGTCCACAGACCTGTTCAAGTTTCAGGTAACAGTCAATGAAAAGCCCTTCACTAAACGAGGAGTGCTGTCAGTAATTTATAGTGTGTTCGACACGCTTGGCTTTGCCGTCCCAGTCATTGTAGAAGGCAGGGCCATACTGAGAGACATTTCCACTGACATTTGTGAATGGGACAACGAACTGCCTAAAGACAAATTACAACAGTGGCAACAATGGAAGGACTCCCTCAAATATCTACAACAATTTGAAATCCCCAGAATGTACACCTCAATACCACTATCTGCAGCTCTAACTAAGGAGATCCATGTCTTTTGTGATGCCTCCACTAAGGCAGTGGGCGCTGTTGCTTACCTCAAACTCACATATAGAGATGGACACAGTGAAGTGGGTTTCCTTCTCTGCAAAGTACGGCTATCCCCAAAACCAGACATCACTATACCCAGACTTGAACTTTGCGCAGCAGTCCTGGCTGTTGAGGCTGCCGAGTTAGTCCTGGAGGAGCTAGACATCGCAGTTGAACAAGTGAGCTTCTACACAGACTCCAAAGTAGTGCTCGGTTACATCTTTAACAAAAAGAGACGCTTTCATGTTTATGTGCACAACAGAGTAGAACGCATCAGGCGTTTCACATAAGCCCACCAGTGGCATTACGTGCTCACTCATTTAAATCCCGCCGATCATGCCACACGAGCACTGCCCGCTGAGCAGCTCTCCTACTCCACATGGATCAGTGGACCTGCTTTCCTTTCCATCTTGGAAAAAAGTCAAGCACAGGCAGAGTTGTTTGATCTTGTAGACCCAGAAACTGACAGCGAATTGTGACCTGAGGTTACTACGTGTGCCACCACTATCTCAAAGAATGGACTCAGTAGCGTCAGATTTGAAAGGTTTTCTAGTTGGAATGTACTACTCAGAGCTATATCCAAACTCCAACACATTGCCCAGTCGTTCAAGCTGAACCCAAAAAGCTCCTGTCACGGCTGGCACAGCTGTATCGAACACTCATCCGAAAAACAACTTGACCAGGCCAAGTATACTGTCATTCACACTGTTCAAAGGGAGGTTTACTCCGAAGAAATGAGACAAGTTGAAAAAGGTTTACTCCTTAAGAACTCAAGCCCACTCAGCAAACTGAGCCCGTTTGTCGACTCGAATGGAATCCTCAGAGTGGGAGGGAGGCTAAAACGCGCGCAGTTGACATCAGACGAAACAAATCCCATACTCATCCTTGGAAAGCACCACCTTGCCCAGCTCATTATAAAACACTTCCACGGGAAAGTATGCCACCAGGGCAGACATTTTACTGAAGGGGCCGTAAGGACTGCAGGTTTTTGGATTGTGGGAGGTAAAAAAGCAATAAGCAGAGTGATATTCAACTGCGTTACATGCCGCAAACTAAGGGGTAGACAACAGGAACAGATCATGGCAGATCATGTTGAAATCATAGAATCAATGGACACTTCGTCGTTCATAAATGCCCTGCGTCGTTTCTTCGCCATCAGGGGTGCAGTCAAACTTCTTAGATCCGATTGTGGGACAAATTTTGTGAGCGCCTGCAAAGAACTGCAGATAGACAAACAGGGGTGTCACAACAGCAAACTTCACAGCTTTCTCAAAGACTCTGGCTGCAAATGGCATTTTAACCCCCCACATGCATCTCATATGGGTGGCTCCTGGGAGCGCATGATTGGGGTCACACGTAAAATCCTCGATGCAATGCTCCTGGAACACAGACATGCAAGACTCACTCATGAGATATGAGTGACATTAATGGCTGAAGTCACTGCGATAGTAAATGCTCGTCCACTCACAGCAGTTTCATCAGATCCAGAAAACCCAGTCATTCTTACTCCTGCCATGCTACTGACACAAAAAGTTGCGACCCCACCGGTCCCACCAGGTCAGTTTGAAAGCAGGGATCTTTTCAGAGCGCAATGGAGGCGCGTGCAATACCTCGCCAATGTTTTCTGGAGCCGATGGCAGAGGGAATACATCTCAGAACTTCAGAACCGCCGCAAATGGAAAACAGTAAAACCAAATCTACAAACAGATGTTGTTCTGCTAAAGGAGGCACTTGAACATAGGAATAACTGGCCACTTGGACTCATCACCAAAAATTTCCTAAGTGAGGATGGACTTGTTAGGAAAGTAGAGGTGAAGATTTTCCGCAAGGGTGAACTCAGAGCCTATATAAGACCTATAAGTGAGGTTGTGTTGTTGGTGTCAAAGGACAATGCTTAAAAAAATAACAATAAATCAGGCGTCTTGGTTTGTATTTTATCTGTATTCACATGCTGATTATGGATGACATCTTATTGATGTCAGGTGGGGAGTGTTCTGGCTCTCTAGTATTGCATTAGTTCGCCGCTGTATTTCTTTGTCCTACCTCTGGGTGTCAGTATCTCCTTTAGCGGGTTTGGTTTTTCTTCTATGATTTTTTGCGTGCGCTAGTTGAATGCTCGAGAGTGATGTGCGGATGCAACAGGGGAAAAAGCTTCTCTTAAGTGGTATGAGGGTAATGTTCCTGAGGCGTTTATATTTCTACTCTCCTCTCAGACCCCCTTATATCTTCGAGAAGCGTTGACATGCCATAATCTGTAAGTACTTAATGGCCTATGTTGTTTTCTAAATTATCTGTTATTTGAGAGGTTATGGTAACTCTTCCTAGCTAACGTTACTAGCTTCACGTTTGGTATGTGATCGTGCAGTATACTATAAGTCAATGTTAGGTCTGTTTTTCTCTCAACCCGGTCGTCAGATTGTACTTATAGGTTGTTAAAGGTTAAACGAATAGTCTCGGTATTTCCTGTATAGCTTTGATGATGTCTGGGTGAGTTCGCGTTCGACTAAATCTAACTAAAAAGGGAAAATCCTGTTATACCTGTAACGAAACTAGCTCAGGTTTGGGGAATATGTATGCAACACTATTGACTCATGATCACAAAGTATTGCATACGGGTTGAACTAGATTTAACCACACATAAAAATCACCCAAAAAAGGGGATGATATAGTCCACACGTCTGCGTCAGATATACATAGGTAATTAACACAACAAATTGTAATTAATTAAGAATATATATCATATGCAGACAGGCTATATTCATTTTCAGAATACCTTAATAGAAATAACCGCACCTCAAACAATCAGTTCGTCTGCCGAACAGCTTTGTTTGGTACTCTTTATCAATTCTCAAGAAGGTTTCTTCTTAGCGTAAGTTTACTAATCAAATCAGTTTACTTAACAATGTCAGCTCGTAGCTTAAGATCACACATTAAAGAAGCTTTGTTCTATGATCAACAAACAGAGACAATCAAGAGTATAATGGAGTTTAATAAAATGAACTAGAATATGCAACTACATCTAACAACTAACATATAGAATAATGTAAGCAAAAACAGGAAGAAAGAGAAATGGAAGCACAGGAAAATACAATTTCTACCCCAGCCGACCTTAAGAGACAACTAGGAAAATACACACTTTAACGCATTTAAATTTGGATAGAACAATACTTGCACTGGGACCTTGGTGTCGCTGGTGGATGTCCTCTTTGCTCGGGATGGAGGCGTTGTTTCAGAGCGCGTTTTGCTCGTGGGAAGTTCAAAAACGTCCTACAGGTACGCAGTGGAGGAGAGCCCGTTCACCTGGAGGATATCGGACTGAGGAAAGGTAAAGTGCATAGTTCGGTCCAGAGACGTGAACGGAGCACTAACAAAAAGAAGACTGAGCTAAACGCAAAATAAACAAAAGACAAATAAGACGAGACCGAAGGCAGCACTAACAAAGAAGAAGAAGAGAGAGAGGGCCCTGCGTCGCGATCTTTTAAAGTGAAAGTTCACGCCCCTTCTTTGGCGGAACGGACCAATAGAGCCTCACACGTTTGGGCGAGCAAAAGTTCCTTTGTCTTCTCCTGGTGACGTCATTTGCGTGTTTCTATGAGATCTCAAGTTTGGATCTTTTACTTTAAAGCTGGAAAAAACATAGTGGACTACTTTTTACCATGGTCTTTTTCATATATTTGGATAGAGCGAGTCAAGACATTTCGTTTGATATTAATCAGCTGGGGTATGGCGTGCAGACAAGGGTATATGTGCTCTTAAATTCTTAATCGAAGCCTTTAGAGTTCAACTACACAACTAATGATCCTAGCTAAACTTGATACAACAGTATAACACTCAAACATACATGAATACATCATATATACATTTCAGAATCATTAATTTCTGGGTTTTAATGTCAGGAATGCATCGGTGTGTGTGTGTTTGTGTCTTCATCTGCCGCATCTAATAATAATAATAATAATAATAACTTAGACTTATATAGCGCCTTTCATGGTACCCAAGGTCGCTTAACAAAGGTGTGTGTGTGTGTGTGTGGGGCTGGGGGAGGAGTTAGGGGTCAAAAGACTTCGTGAACAGAAATGTTTTAAGGTGCATTTTGAACATGGGCAGGGATGGGGCAGAGCGGACGTGGAATGGTAGACTGTTCCAAAGTATAGGAGCAATTGCAGAGAAAGCCCTGTCCCCAAAAGTCCGCAACCTGGTGCGGGGGGTGACCCGCAGGTCCTTGTCAGAGGACCGCAGGGAACGTGACTGAATATAAGGATGGAGGAGGTCACTGAGGTATTTTGGTGAGAGTCCATGGAGAGATTTGTAAGTGAGCAGAAGGATCTTGTAGGTGATGCGTGACTTGACTGGCAACCAGTGTAGCTGTTGGATGATAGGAGTGATGTGCTGCCAGGGCTTAGTATGGGTTAGAACCCTGGCAGCAGAGTTCTGTACATACTGCAGTCTGCTAAGTGTCTTAGTGGGTAGTCCAGACAGGACACCATTGCAGTAATCCAGACGGGAGGTGATAAAGGCATGAATGAGTGTCTCAGTTACTGAATCTGTGAGTGAAGGCCGGAGTCGTGAGATGTTTCTAAGGTGGAAGAAGGCCACCTTGGTGATGTTGTTAATATGGGACCGGAAAGATAGAGTGGCGTCCAGAATGACGCCCAGGTTGCGCACCTCAGGAGAAGGGGAAATGCAGCAGCCATCCACAACCAGCGCCAGGTCACCAACTTTCCTGAGCAGTGGTGCAGGGGCCACCACCATGAGTTCTGACTTATTACTGTTCCGTTTGAGTAGGTTTGTAGTCATCCATGTTTTGAGTTCTTGCAAGCAGTTGACAAGTTGTGTGGGTGGTAGCTGGGAGGAGGGGTTTGTGCTGATATAAAGTTGAATGTCATCGGCGTAGCAGTGGTAATTGAGTCCATGTTTACGGATAATCTGACCTATGGGTAGTGTGTAAATGGTGAACAACAGCGGACCAAGCACAGAGCCCTGGGGTACACCATGGTTGGCGGGTGCTGGATCAGAATTTGAGCCATTTAGGGTGATGAATTGTTTCCGGTCAGTGAGATAGGACCGGAACCAGGACAGTGTTGTGCCACTGAGGCCGATGAGCTCAGACAGATGGTGGAGAAGGATAGTATGTGAAACTGTATCAAAAGCTGCAGAAAGGTCAAGAAAGATGAGGATGGAGATGAAGCCATTGTCAGCAGCCAGCAGAAGGTCATTAGTGATTTTGATGAGGGCGGTCTCAGTACTATGGTGTCTTCTGAAACCAGATTGGAGGGGTTCGAAGAGCTCATGGTGGGACATATGATCTTGAAGCTGGGCAGCCACTGCCCTTTCCAAGATTTTGCTGAGGAAAGGGAGGTTGGAGATTGGACGATAGTTGTTGGGGTCGTCTGGATCTGAGCCTGGCTTTTTGAGAGTGGGGATGACTGCTGCCATTTTAAAGCTGGATGGTACCACACCAGAGTTAAGAGATGCATTTATGATGTTTAGCATTGAGTGGCAGAGGATGGGAAGACAGGCCTTGACCAGGGTGGTGGGCATTGGGTCAAGACTGCTGGTTGAGGTTTTGGCTGAGATTACCAGTTTTGTTACTTGATCAGCATCCAGAGGAGAGAAGACGGATAGGCAGCACTGCGGTGAACCGGCAGCTGAGTGGTGAGAATCCTGTTTAAGCAATGTAGGGCAGGGGGTAATTCCAGGAGTCTGGAGCTGCTGGCGGATGGTGTCCACTTTCTGCTGAAAAAAAAAATCATCTGCATCTGGCATTCCTCCCTGCTGGGGAGGGATTTGGGAGATAACGGTTTTGCTTTGATGTTGCCTCACAGATGCATCGGAGTGTCCAGTTTCCAGTTCTGATTGATACTCTTCGCTTGGGAGATGGTACAATGCCAGGTCATCAAGGTGGAGGATGGCACCTTTCGGTACTTGAATCCACATGCTCTGGTTGAGCAGGGTGACACGGGTGGCAGTGTCATGTTGGTTGTAAGTGAGTGTGGCTGTGCGCACAGGAGTGTTAACGAGCCACCTCTCACCTACAATCTCTGCTTGGGTCTTGGTGACTTGAACGCGAGCTTAGCTTCGGCGGGGCAGCGTGTGTCGCTGACCATATGTTGCAAGCCACAGATTCCATCAGTGCTGTCTCTGAGGAAGGGTTTGCAAGGGCAGAGATAGTGAATATCTTTGGTCAGTGTGCACATGTGCAGGTTCGGGGCCAGGTACAGCTGCGTGTCGCTGTCGTGGTAGGCCACCACGTCTGGGGTGCAGATCTTGATGTGCGTGTTACTTTTCCAAAACCCGACATTGACAATATCCTTGAGTCGGTAGATTCGACTTGACTCTATGATGGGTAGGTTCAGGAGAAAACCCACTTCCCTTCTGCTCGGGGTCGACGTAGAGTGGGATGGCGCTACCCAGAGAGTAGGCAAGGTGTAGTGGCAACACTTTATTTTGATGGTCCCTTTTGAACGTGCTATTGACTATAAGTAACTTTGAGGAGGGTCAGTTGGCGTGGTGATGGCGGAAGCCAGCATGGTTTGCACAAGGCTTAAAGGGATACTCCACCTCTGGGAAGATGAATGTGTATTTAATATTGGTCATTTAAGTAGTAGAAATGTGAAATTATTTTTGAAATTGAAGCATTCTAGACTGAGAAAAGGCAGAACATTTATTTTTTACTCATGTGGCTGAAAGACAACAACTCCCAGAATGCACTTGCTTTGCTGCCCTTACGAGGCCACTCCCAAGAGCACATCCAGCGAGAGCACTGACACTGGTCCGCCCCAGCTCGAGTCTGGCCGGGCTCAGGTCTCGCTCCGGCCGCCTCTCGTTCCTCCATCTCCCGCAACTGTTTATCGCTGTATTGCGGCTCGTACAGGTAGCCGCGAGCACCAGATTCTCGAACCAGATTCTCGCAACAGATCTTCGAAATCCCCTTCTGCCATTTCAACTTCAAAACTACCTTCCGCCATCATGATTTGCCTACAATACAAACTTTCTACACAGACCAAGAGGCAAGAGCCTGTTAGCTTAGCTTCTGAAAGATGGCTGACACTATCTTTACATTCTGTGAGTGAGATCCCGCCCCCTATGGGCGTGGTGAAAACATGCGGAACACTGGCTGTAGTCTTTAGCCTCTGGCACAAAAATCCTCCGATGACGCAAAATGACGATTTTTGCGTCATCTGAGGATTTTTTTCCAGACTAAAAATACATTTTTCTCTCATATCAGGGGGATATGAGGGGGGGAAGCACAGTAATTCGAAAATACTACTGGTTTTCTATTGATACAAAGCTTATGCTAAATCCTGGAGTATCCCTTTAAGGGTATCAGGTACGGTGGAATTCTACCCATGGCTAGGCTGTCAATGGAGGAGCTCACCTCCCGCAGCATGTCTGTCATCAGGGCTGTGACCAGCTGTGTTTGAGCAAAGTCGTTCTGGAAGACAGTAAACAGCTGTTTCATGGAGTTCACTGTCTGGTTCAGCAGAACTCTGTGAGTGTTGAGAATTGCTACCGTTCCTCTCAAGGTCTTGCCGATGGTCTGCAGGGATGCACTCTGTGTGGTGAGTTGCTCTTTTAGCTGTGGTATTGCAGTCTGAATTTCAACCACATGCTGCCTTACGGTGGCTAGGTTCACTGCGTTGACACTAGACATACCGATGTTGAACAGAGTTCCGACGGCCACCGCGGCTCCGAGCAGAGCTCCCAGGAACCGTTTGGGGCGCCGGTTGTTGTGGCCACCCAGCTCTGCTTGTGTGACCGTCATTTTCTCAAGTTGGTTGAGCATGTGTTTGACATCAGCCTCAGCGTGTGTGAGGGAGTCCTCTGTCCATCGGGCACCTGCCCAGCTGTATTGGGCTACTGCGCGGGGGTAGTGGGCCCGGTAGACGTTGCGGGGGTCGAGATGGACATACACTTTCTGGGTGTGGGTCCGGCAGTTGGTGATCAGGAGTCCCGGTTGTTCCCTAAGGACGATGCCTGACGCCGGACCTGGTGAGAGGATGTCCAATTGTGGCTGTCCTCTGGTTGACTGGAGGCATAGGATGGTGACCCACAGCAGCATCCTGGAAAGGCAAAAGGGGAGAGGGAAAGAGAAAGGGAGAGAGAGAGAGAGGCAGTAGGTCAGTGAGGGTTGTCCTTGGTTGGACAGGACAGTCTTTTCGCTCCTACGACGGCAATCAGGTTAGTTTGCATTGGCCCCGCCTTTCCCTGCCCGCAGCCACATGTCTTTTAATTTGATTACGGTGGACCCATTTCAAAACTGGGTCTTTCTGTCCCCAACTTAGTTGGAGTCGGTACGCCACCGGGGAGAGTTTGTCAACAATCTTGTGGGGTCCCGTCCAGTGGGGCAGAAATTTCTTTGACAGCCGATGGGAGGCTGTGTGGGATGGCGGTGTGAAGCTATAATACCAGACCCTGTCGCCCACGTCCAGTTCCTGGTGACGCTTTCCGGTCATAGTAGGCTTTCTGGCCTTCGGCACTCTTTTGAAGCTGTTGTTGGCCGAAAGCAAATGTTGCTTTTCAGGTGCCGGTGTAGCTCGTCGAGGTACTGGTGAGTGGTGCAGGCTGTAATGAGGCTGGAGTCTCATGGCTGATACAGCAGATGCAGTGGCAGTGTCATCTGCCGCCCCGTCATTAGTTTGAAGGGGGACACGCGAGTTGAGTCCTGTGGGGTGGCCCTGAGGGCCATTAACACCAGCGGGAGTTTCACGTCCCAGTCTTTCTGGTTGGCAGACACATACTTTTTCAGCATACTGACCACGGTTCTATTTGATCTTTCCACTTGGCCAGATGAAATTGGATGATGGCTGACGTGTAGTTGACTCTGGACCCCCAGGAGTTTCCAGATCTGCTGCATAATCTCAGCTGTAAAGTGAGTGCCTCTGTCTGAGTTGACTCTCAGTGGCAGTCCGAACCTGGAGAAGATATGGTTTATCAGGAGGTATGCCGTGGTCTGGGCAGTGTCGTTGGGTGCTGGAAGACACTCTACCCACTTTGTGAACTGGCACACGACTGTGAGGAAGTATTTGTTTCCCCTCGTTGACCTGGGCAGAAGTCCCACCCAGTCGATTTGCAGGTCTGACCATGGGAAGGTGACTCTTCTGCATTGCAGTGGAGCTATGTGGTTTGGGTTTGCTGGTTGAAACTGGCAGCAAACCAGGCATTCTCTGACATATTCCGCAACATCTTTCTGCATGCGGGGCCAGTATGCCACTTGCTTCAGTGTCTCATAAGTGGCTCTGAGGACTCTTTTTCCAGACCGCAGCCACCCAGTCTGGAAAACAGAAGACCTGCTTGATTTTCACAGACAGCACATTTTATACAGTTGTTTATTGCGAAGCCAAAAACCCCTCCCTCCCTCAGGAGGTCAAATTGTCCTTTGTTCTTAAAAAGTCAAAAGGTCTTCATTTACAACCTAAATTACCTTCTGACCCAGGGGGCACCCACGGATACAGGCACGCACACACCTATGGACACGCGCCGATGCATTCCTTACGGAAAACCCAGAGAAATGGGTGAATATGAGAAATGGGTGAATAAGAGAAATATGATGTATTCCTGTATTCCTGTTTTTGTATCATGCCAGTTAAGATTGTTAGTTGTGTAGTTAACCCTCTGGGGTCTGAAAACGCGCCGACGCGTTTTGCGCGATTTTTTTCACATAGCAGCAAAATAGACTTAAAATACTCAGTCATTTTTTGTCATACACACTTAAGAAATATGAAAAACAAAACTGTTAAATGTCTACTTTTTTATGGGTCCACTTACAATCGAAATAAAACATTGTGCTTTTGTAAAATAAAGAAAATAAACAGGGTGTGCTTTCTGCCTCTCCGTCTCCGTGAACTTTTTTTCTGGAGCACGTCTCTAAACGTAAACAAAACTCAGCGAATACTAGTCACACAGGCATGATCAATATATCTTTATAATCATTTAAGTGTGTACTTGTAAATTATCTAATTCAAAACTAAAACAAATATTCTGTGTTTATGTAATCTATATAAAAAGAGAGAGATGCCAGGCGTTCTCATTTTAGCTAATTATCTTTTAATGTGACCACGCCCACAGAGAGCTCGCGCTATTCAAACTCAAATGATCTGAAACTTGCCAACGCCCACACAAGCTCGATAAAACACCAATGTACCGGTAGTCTGTCGTTTTGCGAGGCTGTGAGGAATAATTCTGGATAATTCACCTCAGAAGTGCTGGATTAATTTCACTTCGAGGAGCCATGGATCCAGCGAGGATCATGGTAAGTTTTTTATTCTTAAGTGTTTTGTTCTAATCGCGAATTCTGTTTTAAAATGAATCGCGTGTCTCTCTCTGTGTGATGAATGAACGGCACGAATTCGCACTGTTGTTGTTACAGACGAAATATGAAAGACAACATTTAGTTGACTAGTTTGGGATAGATTATAAAGTTTTTTACTCTAAAATAGACATCAAATAAGCTTTAGTTAACCAGTTTCTGCTCATATGTTAAATATATAACGTTAGAATGTTTTGTCAAAAATAAGCTCATAATCTAAGATGTTATTATAGTGTTTGTTACAATGTAGACTATATCAAACTAATGAATCCTTAACTTTGAAATATTAACGATAAAATCCAGGCTATAGGCCTACTTAAAAAAAAAAAGAAAGACAAGATAGATGTAAAAAAATCTTAATATTATTGTTTTTTATTAGTGACACATTTGAGGAGAGGATATATTCCAAAACTTTCTGAAAATACAGTATGAGAATTAACTGCATACTAGAAATGTTTACCTTGGAAATTATACAATTTGAATGTATAACAAATTTGTGAAAAAATACCTTTTTTTCCTCTCTGAGAACTCTAACTTTCTAACTCTAACTAATTCTGTAGAATGGTCCATATAGCCTATTTGAACAGGATTTGTCTCCAGGTATGACTATGTACTAAAAATGTGCTTTTGACTTTCATTTATATTTGGATTATATATATATTTATTTATTTATTTTTGTGTCGCATTCTTTCTTGTGTGACACACCTGAATGAAAGGCTCATTAGTATGCAGGCTCATTAGTATGCAGGGTCTTTGTCTTCTCAGGTGTGAATCACAGCAAGTCACGCCCCTGCGCATATTGCCTTTGGAAGCAAAAACTGTTTTAAAAAATTTAAATCAATGTATTGTTTTATGTGAATGATTAGGCAGGGTGATTTTCAGATCATTTTGAAGCAAAAACACTTGGCAACTACATCCATTAGTCAAAAGTCTTGTGGACACATGTTAAGTATGTGTTTTGTGGCCTTATTTCAGAAACTTTAATTTTTAGTTTTTTGAATAACCATGCATAAACATTATTCCCTCAAAAATACAAACATGTACATACATGTTGCTCACATATATTTGTAACCCTATTTGTGCTAAATATAGTGTAATTACACCTTTGCCATTAATATGTTTATAAGCAACTGAAAAAAGCACAAATGTCAGGGCATGTCAAAACATCTCAAGTACCTCAAAAACCCCTTAGACCCCAGAGGGTTAAAACTCTAAGGGCCTGTATAAAGAGCCTAAGAGCATATATTCACTTCAGTCAAACACGTCTTTCATGATAGCAAATGAAAGCTCCCGACGTGATCTAACTAACCATATAAACGAGGTTCCGTTAAAATGTACTCTGCTATGTTTTTCCATCTCTGTAATGTTTCTGACCATATTCATACCTGCCATAAATCCAAAAGTGGGACGTACCGACAAGACAAAGGCCACGGAACCCCGCCAAAGCAAGAAAGGATCTCATTGGAGAGGTCTTCCCAAAGTGGGCGTGGACTCTTCCCGGTAAAAGGCCGCGCAGTAGTTCGTCCACTCGCTCTTTGCGCTGTGCATCCTGCTCCCAGATGTAACCTTCGGGTGCTTTCTTTTGTTCCTGTTTTAGTTTGTCTTTGTTTTATTTTGCGTATAGCTAGTCTGTTCTCAGTGCGGTTCTCGTCCTCCGACCGAGTTACCCACGTGTGTTTCGTCAGTCTTCCAGCATCCCGGTGATAAGGCTGTCTTTGCGCATACAGAACTGTTTTAGGACGTTTGAATTTCCCGCGAAACATCCACGTTCGGAAGTATCAAAGAAGTCCGCCTCCCATTTCCAGGACGCCGCAAGCTCTCTTCTACACAACAACAGGTCTGAATGCAAGTGTTCCATCTAAAATTTAGACGCTTTAAAGTGTGTATCCTGTGGCTGTCTCTGAGGGTCTAATTGTGCTAGCAATTGTGTTTTCCTTATGTTTCTACGTTTCTTTTATTATTTGTTTCAGTTTACTTTGTTTATCTATATCTTTGTTTTACCAGTAGTGTAGTTTTGTTATTAAAAACCTCAGTTATACCTTATTGCCTCTGTTGTTGTTGACCACATGACAAAGCCTCTTTAATATAAAGATCCTAACGCTACAATCTGATATTGTTAAGTGCACTAAACAGTGTCAGTAAAGTTAGGTAAGCTAAAATAGGCCACAAGTTATTGATAACTTCCAACCGAACAGCACGGCGGACGTGCTGACTGAGAAAGGGGGTTTCAATTGCTTTGGTAATTTTAAAGATCAACAGCCATCTGTCTGTGTGGGATGTATATTCCTAATTAATCATAATTCGTTGTGTTTAATTGTTATATACATACCCGAAGCAGACGTGTGCTGTATAACCCCTCGTGGGTGATTTATTTACGTAAGGACTCGGTTCAAACTATATTCGATAATTTGTTGATCAGAGATTAATAACTGTTGAATATTCTTCCCCGAAATTAAAATTGACTAAAGAGTTTATGAACCTTGAGTATTCCTTACAATATTTTGGAAATCAAAATTTTAAAAGTAAAGAGTTTGTAAAATATTTTGTCGAAATCGGGCTAAGAATGAATAAACATGTTATCACATTCCCTGGTTAAAACCAGATCCTCAGTCATTTCAGACAAAATTTAAAACATAGTAGGAATAAAGAAAAATAATACAAATAAATTAAATAAAAATAAAGATAAAAATAAAAAATTAACCCAATTACAGCTTTACACTGTAATTTCCGCTATTTGTAGTGTTTGTATAACATTGTTCATCCTTGGGATACCCTGTCATTTTCCAATTGAACAGACTCCTATTCACCCATAAACAACAATATTATCATAACAACACATTAATCATTAATTCACTTCACGGCCATCTCCGTATATCAAATTGATTTTCCTAATTAACTTTTAATTCAATCAGGCAATGGTTCTACTTAGTGAGTTCTGTTCAATAACCTATTTAATCAAATCTTTCCAGAAAAGTTGCTAACCAATTTACTTATTCAAAATTAACCATGGTGTTTCCATTACAGATCGTCTTTTTAACTTATTATCTTACTTTCTTCTACTTTTCCTGAAAGCATTTGCACCAATCAAATCATTGTATCTGTATCAATACCTAGTTTGATTCAATCAAATAAAATCATAAAATCATCACAAAAACAGATTCTTCTGTTAACTGTAAACATCAGTTGATCCGCATCTTTCTCCAGGTGCCATGATCATCTTGTTTGGCCATGGTCATTCCATCTTCACCATGTTGACACTTTGCGTGCCGAAACCATGGTCTTTCCCTCGTTGGTGAGGGAGGTCTGTTACTAGCACAGCCTTTGACCCCCTCACTTTATGTTTCTCATTGGCGTTGGCGTTTTGAGTATCTGAGGTTGGTTGGTGTTGTTTAAGATGCTTGGCTTAGGTTTCTCATCTCCATCCTTACAACCTTGATTTGAGGAATGAACCATTTACTGTCTGCTGTCACCTGTCACCTGTGAATGGAGACCTTAAGTGATTTTGTTAGTGACCGCTTGTCTGTCCAATCGTCCCTCTTGGTGTGACCTGTGGAATTTTCAACCTGAAATATTATCACTGGATAATTTATTGCTCACTTAATGGCACTCATGGTTCTTTTCTCCTGGAAAACAATTAACCCATTTTGCTTATGTTAACAAAACAATATTTATGCATTTGGAACAGAATCAGTTCTGTTTGATGCAATTCATCCTGACATCCTGTAGAAAAAATTTTAGTTAGTCGCTGCTCTGGCTTTTTCCCTGTTGAAACAATCTTTGTCATTAGCACACTTTAAGACAGACATTTTGTACGACTCTCAGCATTCAGTGCGATGGCTTTCAGCAAACCCCTCCCCTCTTTTGATGCACAATTCTACTTGTGTATCAATTTTATCATAATGGTTTGTCATCAACCCTAAACCAAACATTCTCTTCTTATCAAAGTATTTTAAGGTCAATCGGCCCCAGAGCAGATTTTGTCAAAGTCAGTCATAAGTCATTCTCCTTGTTTGTTCACATGCATGTTCACATAACTGTTAAGGGTTCTCTTGATAAATTAATATTTATTTAGCCACTGTGTCACTGTAATGTTTCAAAACAATATCAAATCTACTATCAATAATCAAATCTACGAATTTGTTTATTGATCTATCAGCCATCTATAACTTTTCAACTTTTATCACAAAATTCTCTGTATTGTTTCCATCAATACTTAAATTGATCCAGAAAGTAATTCAAATCTACTGTACGTCACAAATGACCAAAATGAATAACAGATAAAGCTTTATGATCAGATTAACTCAGAATTATCAACCTCTCTCAAATTTGTAATTCGCCTTAACCCATCTGTAATGATAAAACAACTCTTTTCCAGAGGTTACTGACACACACTATTCGGACAGAGCAACTCCTCTAAACTCGCACTTACCAAAATATAAAGTGCAAATCACCATCAAACACATCTAAATATGAACCGCTCATATCTTTTCTCTAAAAAGATTTTATAGTTGATATTTGATATGATATTTTACATTTACATTTACATTTATTCATTTAGCAGACGCTTTTATCCAAAGCGACTTACAAATGAGAACCATAGAAGCAGTTAAAATAACAGCAGGACAACAAAATGTAAGTGCTATAACCTTTCACAGTTTAATCCATTAACATTTAAATTAAATTTTTTATTTATTTTATTTATTTTTTTTTTTATAGAAAGGAAGAGAAAGTGTTAGTATTACTGGAACAAGTGCTGCCGAAAGAGATGCGTCTTCAACCGTTTCTTAAAAATGGCTACGGACTCAGCAGCTCTGGTTGAGTTGGGTAGGTCATTCCACCAGCAAGGAACAGTCATGGTAAAGGTCTGAGAAAGAGATCTTGTGCCTCTTTGACGTGGCACCACAAGACGACGTTCGCTTGCAGAGCGCAAATTTCTGGAAGGGACATAAGTCTGAAGTAGTGAGTTTAGGTAAAACGGAGCAGAGCCAGTGGTTGTTCTGTAAGCAAGCGTCAGTGACTTGAATTTGATGCGAGCTGCAACTGGCAGCCAGTGCAATTTTGTGAGGAGAGGAGTGACGTGTGCTCTCTTCGGCTCGTTAAAGACCACTCTAGCTGCAGCATTTTGGATTAGCTGCAGAGGTTTGATCGTGCAAGCTGGAAGACCAGCCAGGAGAGCATTGCAATAGTCCAGCCTGGATAGAACAAGCGCTTGAACAAGGAGTTGTGTAGCATGCTCTGATAGGAAGCGCCTGATCTTCCTAATGTTATACAAAGCAAATCTGCAGGACCGGGCAGTTCTAGTGATGTGGTCTGTGAAGTTCAATTGATCATCAATAACAACTCCAAGGTTCCTGGCTGACCGTGATGGAGTTAAGGATGACGGGCCTAGCTGAATAGTGAAGTTGTGACAAAGTGTTGGATTGGCCGGGATCACAAGAAGCTCTGTCTTCGCAAGGTTAAGTTGAAGGTGGTGGTCTTTCATCCAGCCAGAGATGTCTGTCAGGCATGCTGAGATGCGAGCAGCTACCGTCGGATCATCAGGCTGAAATGAGAGGTAGATTTGTGTGTCATCAGCGTAGCAGTGATAGGAAAAGCCATGTTTCTGAATCACAGTTCCTAGTGATGTCATGTAGATGGAGAAGAGAAGTGGTCCAAGCACTGAGCCCTGAGGCACTCCAGTAGGTAGATGTTGTGACTTCGACACCTCACTCCTCCACGACACCCTGAAGGACCTACCTGAGAGGTAAGACTTGAACCATTGGAGTGCGGTTCCCGAGATTCCCTTCGTCTTTAGGATTGACAGGAGGATCTGGTGGTTAACTGTGTCAAAGGCGGCAGACAGATCTAGCAGGATGAGAACTGAGGATTTGGAAGCTGCTCTTGCCAGTTTCAGAGCTTCGATTACTGAGAGCAGCGCAGTCTCAGTTGAGTGTCCACTTTTGAAACCAGACTGATTGTTGTCCAGGAGGTTGTTCTGTGTGAGAAAGGAAGAGATCTGGTTGAAAACAACTCGTTCAAGTGTCTTCGCGACGAATGGAAGAAGGGATACCGGTCTATAATTATCCAGATGTGCTGGATTAAGAGTAGGTTTCTTAAGCAGTGGGGTTACCCGAGCCTGCTTAAACGCTGTGGGAAAGGTACCAGTGTGAAGAGAGGTGTTTATGATGTGCGTGAGTGCAGGTGTAACTGAGGAAGAAATGGCTTGGAGTAGGTTAGTAGGAATAGGATCAAGCGGACAGGTAGTAGGGCGATTGGAAAGGAGTAGTTTGGAGACTTCTGCCTCTGAAAGCAGAGAGAATGAGGGTAGAATGTGTGTATTTGTTGGTAAAATGTGTGTGTCAGTTTGTGGATTGTTAAATTGGCCGCTGATGGTGGTTGTTTTATTTGTGAAGAATGTGGCAAAGTCGTCAGCTGTTAGGGTTGATGAAGGAGGAGGAGGAGGAGGGTTGAGAAGAGAGGAGAAGGTTTTAAAAAGCATGCGAGAGTTAGAGGAATTGTTAATTTTGTTGTGATAGTAAGTCATTTTAGCAGTAGAGACATTAGCAGAGAAGGAAGAGAGGAGGGATTGATAAAGACCAAGGTCAGTAGGATTTTTCGATTTGCGCCACTTCCTCTCTGCACCCCTGAGTTTAGAACGATGTTCACGGAGAACATCGGATAACCAGGGGGCAGAGGGTGTGGTGCGGGCTGGCCTGGAAGAAAGGGGGCAGAAGTTGTCCAAGCAGTGTGTTAGAGTGGAGAAAAGAGAGTCAGTTGCACTGTTAGTATCAAGTGTTAAGAACTTGTCAGGTGGAGGAAGTGTGGATGAGACCAAAGAGGATAGACGAGAGGGTGAGAGAGAGCGTAGGTTTCGCCGAAAGGTGACCTGTGGAGGAGTGCGTGTTGTGTTCTGAGGTAGATTGAGGCTGAGAGTGAGGAGGAAGTGGTCAGAGGTGTGCAGTGGAGTGACCAGTGTATGGTCAGTGGAGCAGTGGCGTGTGTAAATAAGGTCTAATTGGTTACCTGATTTGTGAGTAGCTGCAGTAGATACTCGTTTGAGATCGAATGAGGCGAGCAGAGTGTGGAAATCAGCAGCCTGACGTTTTTCTATGTGGATGTTGAAGTCTCCAAGAACTATGAGAGGAGTACCATCCTCAGGGAAGGATGAGAGTAGCACATCAAGCTCCTCCAAGAAACTGCCAAGCTGACCTGGGGGACGATAGATAACTACAAAATGGATTTTTATAGGACTAGTGATGGTGATTGAATGCGATTCAAATGAGCTGTGGTCACACCGAGGGGGTAAAGGATCAAATTTCCAATCATTTGAGATGAGTAGACCAGTACCTCCACCCCTTCCGGTCAGGCGAGGGGTGTGTGAGAAAGCGAAGTTAGTGGAGAGGGCAGCAGGTGTGGCAGTGTCCTCAGGTCTGATCCAGGTCTCAGTCAGGGCCAATAAGCGTAGACCTGAATGACTAGAAATAGATGTAATAAAGTCAGCTTTGTTTACAGCAGACTGGCAATTCCAGAGACCAATAGGAAAAGAGAATAGAGTACTAGAGGAAGCCGGAAAGGTACGCAGGTTGTTAGGATTGTACTGCCTCCTACGTGTGATTTTAGATTTGCGTATGTTAGTAATAGTAGGAATTTGAAAACACATAGTGTAAGAGAGCTTACAAACAGAAAGATTAGAAGAGAAGTTGTGTAGAAGAGAAAGGAAAAAAACAACAAAAAGATAATACTCAAGTGCCTTGTCGGTGTCCTTGCTCGGTGGAGTCGCGCAGGTAGAGTAGCTGGTCTTTACACTCTTCGGTCTTCACACGATGAGGGCTTCACACAAGGGCTGCCGCGACCGCTGCTGCGAAACACTAACCAATTTATACACGCCTAATACCTCGTTATTGGATACAGCAGGCCACGCCCTGCTACTTAGTTAAGCGAAACTCAAAAGTCACGACAACAAACGCGCTTTACCACGGTAAACAGGGTAAAACAAACAAAGTTTCCTAGCAACAAATATCCACGCTAAAATATAATGAGAAAAGTAAACACTCACAGACTGATGTTCTCTTCTGTTGCTCGACTGCTTCTTCTGACAAGTGCTAGTAAATATCTGCAATAAGTACTTTAACTGGCTTTGGCCACGCCCTGCTACTTAGTTAAGCGAAACTCAAAAGTCACGACAACAAACACGCTTTACCACGGTAAACAGGGTAAAACAAACAAAGTTTCCTAGCAACAAATATCCACGCTAAAATATAATGAGAAAAGTAAACACTCACAGACTGATGTTCTCTTCTGTTGCTCGACTGCTTCTTCTGACAAGTGCTAGTAAATATCTGCAATAAGTACTTTAACTGGCTTTGGCCACGCCCTGCTACTTAGTTAAGCGAAACTCAAAAGTCACGACAACAAACGCGCTTTACCACGGTAAACAGGGTAAAACAAACAAAGTTTCCTAGCAACAAATATCCACGCTAAAATATAATGAGAAAAGTAAACACTCACAGACTGATGTTCTCTTCTGTTGCTCGACTGCTTCTTCTGACAAGTGCTAGTAAATATCTGCAATAAGTACTTTAACTGGCTTTGGCCACGCCCTGCTACTTAGTTAAGCGAAACTCAAAAGTCACGACAACAAACGCGCTTTACCACGGTAAACAGGGTAAAACAAACAAAGTTTCCTAGCAACAAATATCCACGCTAAAATATAATGAGAAAAGTAAACACTCACAGACTGATGTTCTCTTCTGTTGCTCGACTGCTTCTTCTGTTTTAAACAGAAGAAGTTTAAAGAAGTTTACTGTTTTAAACTTCATATTTTAAACCCTGCATATTCCTATAGCTTCTATCTAATTTTTCTCTATGGCCTCTTAACTATAGTTTCAAAACATTTTTGTTCATTAATCATTTGATTTTTAGAAAAGTCAGCTGTGTTGGTTTGGCTCATTATATCATACGTTGCTTCAGTTTTGGCTGAATTATAACAGAAAGACACAGAGTATCATCCCCTCTTTTTCCACTCAATCAATCTTTCTCTCTCTCTTGAACAAAACGAATACTCTTTTCAACAGCCTTTTAGACTGTAATTTAGCCAGAATGTAAATTCCTTACACTAACCTTTGACCATTGTTATTCAGACTTTTGAGTTGTTCTCATTTTTTAAGCCACTACCATGTCTCTGTCCATTGTCAAGCCCTGGCATCTCTGCATCTTTTCTTTAGGCATCTGACATCATAAAGACTTTTGTTACTGTCTCCTACATCAGATACATTTGCATTCACCTTGTTGTCTCAGCTGGCTCTTGAAAGCCCATTCCTTTGAATTTCATTTATGTTCTTTTTCTTCAGTTTTTTTTTTGTCCCCTGGCATGGTTGTAGAAACTTGAAAAAACAAGCCATACAACGAATGCGGTTTCTTCTGGCGAGTGGTGTGGAGGAGCTTTACATGTATTAGGTCAGACTGCCGTGACTCCTCACAGCGCATCTCACCTCTCAATGCTCTGCTGACCCCGGTGGCCTCCAGGAATCAGCGCTCAACTCTCATACCTTTCTCACATATAACACCTCCACCCGGAGGTGTTCAATGTTCGTGACCCCCTGCGTTAGGCTGTCCCCTGGCCAGGAAGATCATCCTGTCATTGAGTAGCCACGTACACACCGGTAACCGCTATTTCCCATCACACAATCAGTTTTCTTCAACAAGAAAAACACGTTCAAGACTCACCCGAGCCATTCGGACTGCCTAATAGTGTTCACAGGAAGACAGGTTAACAACAGTATTTAATCAAATCAATCTATTAAACATCCTTAATAAAATCTCAATGTTTAGGTTATACTCATAGAATTTTAGATCACAACTGTGCATTCAGTGATCTGTATCTGCAGTCTAGAGCCATCGATTCTGAATGGTGTAGCCTAAAAATGAGAACAGAAGGTTACTGGTATTCTATCCAGCAACTCACTGTGTGGAAAAACTCGCATTTTCCTACCATCTATCATACAAATTCACTATTTTCTTATATCTGCCTTTCTTCAATCCAACAATCTCTGCTCACGTTCTTTTCTCTTCTAAACCAATAAATCATCAAGAAAACAAAACCATTCCTGGTCATTACAATATAATATAATATACATATATATATCACAATCTGGTCATAATATAAACTATATTATAATGAGTTGTATAAATCAAACTAACTTTTTACTGGTCTCTGCGGTCTCCACTGACTGACTTGTTATCATCTCATTGATCTTTTTAGAAGGCATCTGACCCTGCAGCTTCCAGCTGTGCATTCACTTAACTTCTATCAGGAAAAACCCAAATTTTCCTACTATCTTTCCCTAAATGCTAATTATTTCTGCATTATAGTCTACGTACATTCTTTATACACATTACAAATACAATCACAATAACTGCTTTTTCTTCAAACATTCATCTTAGACACTGCTCCTCATTCACAACATTGCTCATAGTTTAAATCAGTATAGGCCTACGTGTCTGTGTGTGTGTGTGTGTGTTAAAATAAATTCACTTCTCTGTCCTCCGGACACGATCGCTTCCCGCTCCGAACCAGACTCTCTCCTGCTTTCCGTTCATATCCGACTCCAAAGTCGGACACGCATTACTCCAGTGTCCATCTCTATTGCAGAGTCTGCATTTGGTACATTCTTTGAACGTATGGTTATTCGAAGCACACACAAAGCACCGCCATTTCTTTACTTTTCTTTGTTTAGTTTTAGGCTTGTTTGTTTTTGCTGCTTCTGTCGCTGCTCGCGCTTGTGCGTCTCGTGTTGCTTTTTGTACTGGTCTTGGAATCAGACCCGGAGAGCAGTCGAGCTTCATGGCTCTCAGTACAAAGACAATCTCGGTTTCATTTTCGAAAACTGATGTATACAAATTACCTAGGTTTTTGTTAGATGACCCCATTTTGACTGAATCTCCTTTCTTGGATTTTTCCTTTCGACGCGCGTCTCATGATCTGTAAACGTCTTTACCAGACCCGGTTCTTTCACCTCAAACCGATAAAGGGTAGCAAATCTGCTTTCTGTAAATACGGTTTACTATTTTCCTGTGCACCCCAATCAATCAAGCGTGCTTCTTTCGTTCACTTTTACAAGAGTTAATTCAAGCGCGTTTCTTCCGTACGCTGTTTTACATAGATCAACTCAAGCGCGGTTCCTCCGCCCGCTTTTACTAGATTAATTAGTTTACAATCAGGATTTTGCCTAAACCCGTACTTCAGTCTGTCTCTTAATTCTCGTACACTATGGTAAGTTACGTCGCATCCTCATCCGTACACTTACACGAGCACTATGGTACGTAGCATCCACATCCGTACACTTATGAGCTCAGTTTATGAGCTCCTCTGCTCGTACCAAAAAGACAAAACTCAGTCAGTATGGTTCACGTTCACTTACAATTATCAATTTATACTTAACATCAATAAAACAATTTGCAGTTTCTTACCCAAAGATGCTTATTTCTTTTCTGTAATCGCCACAGATTCTTTTTGGTCCTTGTGGGATTTCTTCCTCTGGTCCTGAAATGCGGGTATTGGCTCTCTCTCTCTCTTAACCTGTTGAGATCTATCTCAAACCGTCGAGTTATGAGACCGGTCCGCCTGTTGCTGCCCGGGTGTGCACTTTTTTCCGTCCAACCCGCTCAGGACTAGGAGAAGGTTCCGCACAGGATCGACACTTCTGACACCAGCTGTAATAGCAATTTTTAGGGATTAATGAAAAACATCATCAAAAGGTGTAAGAAACTTTCAATAGGCAAAATTGTAATAAAGAGAAAAGGTTTATTTTCTGAGGACTCTTTTTCCAGACCGCAGCCACCCAGCCTGGAAAACAGAAGACCTGCTTGATTTTCACAGACAGCACATTTTATACAGTTGTTTATTGCGAAGCCAAAAACCCCTCCCTCCCTCAGGAGGTCAAATTGTCCTTTGTTCTTAAAAAGTCAAAAGGTCTTCATTTACAACCTAAATTACCTTCTGACCCAGGGGGCAGAAGGTGTGAGATCCCTCTGTATTCTCCTGATTAGATCTCTTCTTGTGGGTTTTTTCAGCTGTGTAACTCAGGAATACAAACAAAAGAGAATAAAATCAAATGAGAATATAAAAATTCCACAACAAGCGTCATGGGCATACATTAGCATGACCCCCCTTAGGCACTGTGGCACCACAAGCCTTGGCGCTGTGATGTCATCAGGTGCATACCACAGAATGTTGTCTTTCACACGCAGCATGTGTTTGTCATGCAGTCGTCTGAGGCACGGGTTATCAGTGAGTTCAGACGGCGCAGCAGGGTGGTTGGAGGGGTCTGAGAGGTGGTTTAGAAAAGTATATATGGATGTGTCAGAGGCTTGCATGTCCGCTATGTCGTTGTTTGACATCTGTGGAGCCAGCGTTAGAGGCTGTGAGGTGGGCACTGTTGCAGGAAAGGTTCGCTTGCTGCGGGTTATCACTGCAACATTACAGGTGGGTGGGTGGGTTGGAGGTGACCATAGATTGCCGTGTAGTGCGCCAGTCTTGGCAAGGGCATCAGTTTGGTCATTCAAGTCTTTGTCAAGGTCCGGTTGCCTTGAGTGTTCTTTCACCTTTTTCCAGTAGACAATTATGTTGTGTTTTCTTGTGATGTCATCGCATTCTTGGAACAGGTGTTGGTGTTTGACATGCTTGTTGTTTGAAGTCTTAAAACCATTTTGTTCCAATAGATAGATTGCCGTGTAGTGCGCCAGTCTTGGCAAGGGCATCAGTTTGGTCATTCAAGTCTTTGTCAAGGCCCGGTTGCCTTGAGTGTCCTTTCACCTTTTTCCAGTAGACAATTATGTTGTGTTTTCTTGTGATGTCATCGCATTCTTGGAACAGGTGTTGGTGTTTGACAGGCTTGTTGTTTGAAGTCTTAAAGCCATTTTGTTTCCAGCCTGGAAGGTGGCATGTGAAGAAACTGAGTCTGGCATAGTTAGAGTCTGTGCAGATAAGGAGTTCTCTGATGTTATGTGTCGATGCGATTTGCAGCGTTATGAGAATGGCTGCTACCTCAGCATATTGTGATCACTGGGGGCCCAACTTGAAGTGTTGTGGTGGGTAAGGCAGGTAATTTACCCATAGTACACCAGCACCTGCTTGACAGGTGCCCTCGTGGTTGTAGGAGCATCCATCGACGTAGGCTGTGGGCATACCTTGGCACGCATTCTCTTCAAAAGTACCTGTGACAGGTCAGTTGTTGCTGTTGGGGTTCTGCATCCACCATCGCAGCTGGTGGGTCATCAGAGCAGTTTTGGCAAGCAGCCAGGCCGTTGCCTAGCGCAGACTTGTGATTCTGAGCATATCGCGCCTCAACATCGCGCCCCTGGAGGGCCATTAACCACGTGGCTATCCGTGAGTTGGTGACCACACCATCTCGGATACGCTGGCTGTTGAGGAACATTACAGGCTGGCGGCAAGTCTCTATGATAACCTTTTGTGCTCCAATGTAGTTGGAGAATCTCTGGATGGCCCATACAGTGCAGAGCAGAGCTTTTTCACAGTCTGAGAATTTACTCTCTGGTGGAAGAAGTGTCTTGCTGGCAAATGTGACAACTCTTTTGTCTTGATCATGCCTTTGGTACAGGCCAGCACTGAGGCAGTTGTTGGAGAACCCAGCTTCTAAGTAGAACTCTTTTTGTGGGTTGGGATAAGCCAGACATGGAGCTGTGCATAGATGTCGTTTTAGCTCATTCATGGGATTTTCTTGAACTTCTGTCCATACAACTGGGCAGTCCTTCTTCAGAAGGGCAGTTAGAGGTTTTGCAATGTCTGAGTAGCTTTCGATGAACTGCCGTGATTAATTACACACCCCTAGAAAACGTTGCAGTTCTGAGATGTTAGTGGGTGGCTTAATGTTTTGGACGGCTTGAATACGGCTGGTCTGTGGTTCGATGCCTTGTGATCCGATGAGTAGGCCGACGTAGTTGACCTTGTTTCGACACCATTGTCCTTTGTGGAGGGCGATCTTGGCGCCGGCAGTGGATAATTGGTTTAAAACATAGTCTATTTATTTCAAGTGGTCAGCAACAGTTGTGCTCTTCATGAAAACATCATCTACGTAGATAAGGTTACCTCTCATTCTTGTTTCTGGCCATGCTTTGTTTAGGAAGATGTTGAACTCAGCCGGTGAGTTGGCATAGCCGAACGGACACCTTGTGAAAGTGAATTGTCGGTTGCCAAATGTGAAAGCTAGCTTGTGCTGGTCTTCTGGATGCACTGGTATGGTCCAGAACCCAGAGGCCACGTCAAATGTAGAGAAGATGGTGGCACCTCTGATTCTGGGTATTTCTTGCTCCAGCTGGGTCATGGGCCATCGTGACAGTGGCACCTGTTGATTCAGTTTCCTGTAGTCAATGGTGGGTCGCCACTTGCCGTTTGGTTTGAGTACGGGCCAGATGGGGGCAGAATAGGTGCTGTTGCATGGACGGATGACACCTTTTTCAAGCATGGATTCGATGATCTCTTGCACCGTGTAGAGTATGTACCGGTCGTTTTTGGGGAATTTGTATACAATAATTAATATTTCATAATTCATAATTATTCATACAGGTTTGGACCAGATCAACTTTACATTTTATTAAATCTCCCGAGAAGGGATGTGTTGTTACCTGAATCTGCTTTAATGTGTATCTCAACAACTAACCATAAATTGGTTATAATTAATTGCATAGATCACGTTTTACAGACAGGTAAAATTTAGCTCAATTGTATATCAATATTCAATCACAACGAATTCTAATTAAATATTAATGTGTCAATGAGATCTATCGTGTTTCCTCAGACGGTATCCCTGTGAATTGCTTTGATCTTGCGATCTACTTGTCCAGCAAGCTCATCGCACGAACATGTTCAATTCTCATACAGGAATACTTTCAGAGGCAGGAAAGGTAATTTCTGGCCAGGAATCTAACCTTCCTGTTTTACACAGATAGCCTAGTTAGTTAAAGTACTTTTATACTTTTAAAGCTCGTAGCTAGATCGTACACTTTAGTGACTCGGATATGAGCAAAAGAGATGAATCAGTCCATGCAGAGCCGATCCGCCCTATACGCTCACTACGCAAGCTGCGTAGGGCCCCGCAAATTACTCAAGGCCCCGCCTTCCCCTCGTGTCATAGCGTGTCAATTAATGTTTACAACATCCATGACAAAATGAAGCGAAACTATCCTTCTCGTCACGAAACGAGGAAATAAAATAAAAAAAATGAGAGTGAATTGCGGGAACAACAATAAGGTAAACTTGTGTTCTCTCCTCTACAAGTTTCAGCAAAGTAAAGTTAGGTTTATGTGCATTTCTATTGTGTTTTTTCGGTATTGCTATAAGCTGGGCAGGCAGTGCATCTCTTGCATCACTTTGTGCCTGACAACAGTGTTTGTTTACTGCAGCTCGGAAAAGATAACCGCGTCGCGCGAGTGTATCATGCGTTCATATGCTCGTCATATGAAACGCGCATTTTTCAAGCAGAAATATATGTGGAGACCAGACATACTGTACAATATATGGGCGTGAATGATGGCACTCCTCATCAAAGTACACATTACATACTTTTAAAACAAGACACTTATTATCTAGTCAATGTGTAGTTAAAAACTCTAAACAACTGCACTAATTATGCAAGATGGAAAGCAATGTATTGACAATTTGACATTGATTGACTATTGATTTATAGGCTATATTGAATTTAAAATGTTGATTAGCTGGACATACTGGTCAATATGGATGCACATCCCTCAGTAAATAATAACCATAAATCAAAAATTGCTTCAACACACATAATAAAAATTAATTTTATTTATTTTTACTAGTAGGGCCCCTTAGTTAAATTTTTTATCTACCAATGTCTATTTTTGATATCAGGAATTACATGTTCACTTGTACAAAAGTTAGATGTCATCACTCACAGGGATTATTGATATCTACATCACTAGTTCACTAGTTAAATATTACAAGAGCCAAGCCATAGTATAATTTATATTTGAAAATGTATAAAAGGTTAGTTTGTGATATTCTTCTCAATTTCTAGACAGTCCAAATAGACTGGTGTTGCCCTAATGCCGAAAATGCCCAGGCTGTAGAGAGAACCAAAGTTAAGCTCAGGGTTATAATTAATTATTTTCTTCTTATTTATGTTTACGTTAATATTCACTTACTTTATAATATTCATTTCTTATCTTAATATTCTATAGAAAATACTTTCAATACATATTGTTTGTTTAAACCTCATTCTGTTCTATATTGTTGTACTTATTCTTTGACTGTTTTGTGTAAAGGAGGGAGGATTGTATTGGGAGCACTGAAGTGTCAGGTGTGACTTTGTGGCAATGGCAAATGGGTAACATAGCTCACGGTGTCACGGGCCAGGTAGAGGGCCCCTTAGCAGAATTTTGCTTAGGGCCCCAGGGAGGTCAGGAACGGCACCATGAATATAAAGTATTTAATATTGACTACGTAAGTTATACCGGTTATAAGCATTACAAAGATTACATGTATATACAAACATATTAAATGAACAAAACACGGAGAGGACATGTAACGTGGAAGTTGAGAAAGAGATCGGATCAGAGATCACGGAGAGATCGGATCAGAGATCAGATGAGAGAGTTGCAGTTATGCAAGAGAGGGAATTTAGAAAGATCTGAGGATCTTTAGAATAGCAAATTCACATAGACAACAGAACCTCAAACCAGAGACAACAAGGAATCACAAAATCACCCTTTTTGAGGCAACAACCGTACAGCATAATAAATCTTGATAAGAAATAAATACTTTTCTCCGTCACCGTCTCTTAGTTTGCCGAGGAGAAGGTGTGCGTGCGTGTGTGTGTGTGTGTGTCCTTGGGGCGCGTGCTCGTTCGTTGGGCGGTTGCGAGCGGTTGTCCGTGTGTCCCACGTGGTTTCCTGATGGTTCAGAGCGCGGACTTTCAAACGCAGGTTTAAAGGTCTTTGAGGTAAATTTACCAAAGAAACAATTCAGGCTAAGTTCATTCCTCATCTGTGGAAATGAACTCGGTAGAATACTTAAAAGAACTTAGAATTAAACAAACAAAAGAAAAGATAAAAGATCCCCGGAGGAGATCACGAAGAAGTCACATCCTGACGCAGTAGGGAAGAGACAAGAGAGGACAAAAGAGTGAGCGGAGCGGGGAAGCGTCATTTATCACCTTGGAGAAATCCAGCCTCTTCCTGTCGGCTTGGCCAATAAGAGGGTTGGAATTCACCGGCGGGACTTTGGTTTTTTATTGCTCTTTGTCTCTGACATATCGTGTATACAGTCACTTCGATCTTCAAAGTACCAGGTTTTAGAGACCAAATATGTCACACATCCGATTCTGGTTAATCATAGTGTGAACAGTCTGGAATATTAACTCATTAGCATTTGCATGGAACATAGAGCAAAGTAAAATCATGAGATAGAACATTAGATACATTGTTCATACAATTCTCAAGTGGATAGATAATAGAATATATATGCTTAACAGGATTCATTTCTCCTCCCTCGTTAGAATTCAGATAGTCAACGTTTCTTTAAACATTCCTCTGGGAGGTCATAAAACCTGTTATCAGTGTTAAGGTTTCCTGTAAGGAGACACATTTAAAATGCATAATATAGTATTTATAATTCACTTGATGCTACGATCAAATCAGACAAAAGACAGACATAAAAACCTATGAAATATATCTTAATAAATGTCTTTTTATGAGGAAATTACTTAAGTTCTTTATGTGTGTGTGTGTTGTGTGGACGGAAAGGTCCTGCATGCAGGCCACCTAGGTTTGCCTGCAGTGGAGGAAGTTTGTGAGATGTTCTGGGACACATCACAGAGTTGTAAATGTTTCACAAACAAATTTACATTCATTCTAAAAGACTTTGGGTTTTAGGAAGAATGTGCTTTATTTGTGTTCAGAGGGACTGAGTCAATGATTCACCCAGATACCCTACAACCGGTTCGTGTGACGCGATGGGGATCTTGTACTGCCTGACAAAAGTGGGAGGAGCATTAGGGTGCATTATGATGCGCACGGTCTGGAGTTGGGTGAGACCACAATCTAAAGAGTCTTTGACAAATGACGCTTTGAACTTGTAAAGGACTTGTCTGAGTTTTTGTCGATCTGCATCATTCTTAAGTGCGTCTGCTTCTTGCAGAATTTGCTGAACTTGAGACTTAAATCCTGGATACGGCTCCTCTGTCGGCGTGTCGTCCGTCGTGTTGGCAGGCAGAGGTGCAGCAGTCTCGTCAGTCACGCAGGCAGGCTGTTTGGAGACTGTGTATACTGCAAGGTGTTGGTCCTCTGTCAGTTCAGTTCTGTATACCTGGTCTTTGTCCTTCGGCATGATGGAAGTGATGGAGATGATTTTGAAGGGTGTTGTGAACACTGTGATGTCCGCGCTCCCTTCGGGTATAATTGAAGATTGAATGGGCCCAATGATGGGTAAGGTGAGTTCAAAGTCATAGAAGTCGTGGCTCACTAGCCATCCCAACCGGTAGGCCTTGGGAATTGTGATGTCCATTGCCATGCAGTTGTTGAAGAGTATGTAGACAATGCGGGATGACACTTCAGTGAGGGGTGTGGCTTCCAGTGTGAGTCCAAGTTCAACGCATTCAGGTGAAGGTTGAAAGAAACCCAGCGTGTGGTGTAGGGTTTGACCACGTCGCATGTTGAGCCGAACAGCGACCCCTTTGGTGTAAGCTGGTACTACAGTTTCCTGTTCGCTGACTAGGGTGCAGACCTCTGGAATGGTCTGGCCTGACAGCAGGTTCTCAGTGTCGGTTGGAACAACAGGGGGCTGCAAAGTCAAGGGGGCCCACACCACCTCATTAATAATGTCAACATGAGCCTTGAGGTGAATCAGGATGTCTGCTCCAATGTAGACCTCATGGGGCGGGTCCTGAAGGACCAGGAAGTAATGGGTCAGACACCGGTGGTTCCATTTCAAGTTCAAAGTGCAGATACCTTTGGCAGCCACCAGGGATGATGGGCATGAGTTCAAAGGAAAACGGGTGCGCTTGCTGGCAGAAGGAAGGTCCGGTGTGTCTTCAATGAGGGCATTGAATAGTGAGAGACTGATGGCTGAGTTGTCTGCCCATAGTGCAAGTATAATATCAGTAGTGGTTACATCATTTAACTGCAGGTCGTTTCTGACCTTGGGGCAGAAGGAATCAGAGTCTTTGGTGAGCTGAAATGTGCAGAGTAGCGAACTTGAATCTTGCTCTGGTGCTGAGGCTGTGTCCCTGTGGCTGGCTGCGAGAGTTCCCATGACCTCTGTGACCTGACAGTCGGGGTCAGGTGATCTGGGTGGCTGAAAGGGGAGAGGTTCTCGCACTTGGGCCCAAATCTGCAGCTGTCTGAAGTCCAGCAGGGGCTCGAAGCGGTCTAGCAGGTTTTTGCCGATGAGGAGGGGGTATGTGTCCACCGGTGAGATGTACACAGGGTGCACCAGACTCATAGGCCCAATCGTGAGGTGAATGGGAGCGACTTGTTCAAGCCGGATGTCATTTTAGCTGTATGACTGCACATTTAGCACACAATTCTGAGATTTTAGAGTTTGATTTTGCCTCTTAGCTTCAAATCTGACTCTTTCAAAGAGTTCGGGGGATATCAAGGTGAGGTCTGCACCGGTGTCCACCAGGGCTTCGAGTCTCACCTCATTTTCCAAGGTGATGGCGAGAGTTTCCGTGCTATCCCCTTTTCGACTAGATTCCCCAGGAGGTTTGGTGTTGGGGCTCGTGTGGTGATCGTTAAGCAGTTAGGGTCGGTCTCGTGTGACTCGTTGCAGAGACACACAACCAAAACAGCACTTTCTGGTCTTAGGGGTTTGGTCACTGACGTGACGGATTGGTCTGTCCGCTTCGGGATGTGCGGTTGTCAACTGCAGTGAGTGGGTGTTGCTGTCACTTGGTGATGTGATAGCTGGTTCTGTAGTCTGTGTCTGAAGAGCGGTGCTCTGGGTGCTTGGTTCAGTAGGAGGGCAGTCAGGAAGATCTTGAATTAATAAAAAAGAATAAATTAATTCATACAAATTAATACAATAATAAAAATAAATGAAGTAGGATGAAACCCGGTAGGCCGTCGTGGCGGGTTTGTGCCACAAGAGGTTGTGCTTTCTCCCAGTGGATGACCTAGTTGGATAGACACTTACTTTAAAATTTAAATTCAAACTGGGTTAAATTCAATTTACATAAGCGTATACAGAGATGTTAAGTAACATCTAAAGTAGTAAGATTACAGTCGTAATAAAGTATTCAGAGGAAGTATGAAAAATAATTAAAAAGGGAAAAATAGAAATAAAACCGTCAAATAATTCCAAGATGGAATGGGAAACAGAGAGAAAGGCCGACTTAGCAGGGATTGGCCACCAGGGGTCGTGTTCCCTATAAGTGGGCTCTCACAGTTGAACTTGAGAAACTTGATTCAAATTTGAGTTCAAATTTGTTTGATTCAAACCAAATCTAGATAAGTGTAAGGAAAATTAGAGGTCAGAATTATATCTGATGATAATCACGATTGCTGTAAAGTTATCAGTGATAACAAAATACAAATAAACCAAAAAGACCAATTCAACAGAATGAAAAGAGAAAAAGAATGATAAGCCGACTTTAGCATGTCTGCCACAAGGGGGCACGTTCCCTCTAAGTGGATATCAGTGACAGTCTGGGCTGAGCCTTAAGTATAAATTTTAATTCAAATCTCGTTTGAATTAAACTCAAAATAAGTGCAACAGTCAGAGGCAGGAGAGTTGTCTAACGTCAAATAATACTAGTACAAGCAAGGCTTTAACTGCGAATTTGATCGAAAAATTCGGATCGGATTAGACCGCAAAAATTCATAATCACGGAGAAAATGAAAAACAGAAAAGGGGAAAGAGACTTTGAGGAAAGAATGACCAGTCTGCTAAAGCCCACACAAGGGCGCTATTTCGCTCACGCAGAATGAAATGTAATTTGAGACTGCACACCACGTAAGGCTGCCCTCTCGTGTTTTTTCAGCGGAATTACAACCACTCTGTTTTCAATGTGATTCAAAATCTAAGAGCGCACTTCAATTTTCTGCAAAAATCACTATTATACAATTTTACCTCGGCGGGTTTGCTCGTGCTATTCGACACACGTGATGTGAAAGGTTTTCTTCGCTTGTCACACACATACAACAGGAATTATTCATCCGTCGTTTTCGACTCCCGTACACATTCTATCACAATAGCATTACGACAGATGTTTTAGGTTTTTCAAATTGGTTAGCAAAGCCAATTTCGTTTACCAGGAGTTACCATTGTTTAACGATAGAGTATAAGGCCTTGCTTAAGATTAAGAAAAGGAACGTCGCTTTACTAATCTTTTGATCCCACTTGAAAGAAGAGTCTCGTTCTAAACAGGGGATTTTGGTAATATCAAAATAACAATTTTAATATTATGACTGCAGTTTACTTTATCACTTAACAGTGGCACCTAATGTTAGACCTTATTTTGCAACTTGTTAATCGTGCTGAACTGAGACAGGCTCTGTGCCTTTCAGTTCGTCAATGAGTTTGCGTCACGGCGGCGTGCTCGCGTACAAAATTAACAACAAAATACACAAAATTGACACTGCATTAGTTGCTCACAAAACAAAGCTTAAAATGTGCATGCATTCACTCCACCATTTATGTAACGAATGTAGCTCAAATTTGGCGAATATGTATGCAATACTTATTGACTCATGATCAACAATTATTGGACACGGGTTGAACCAGATTAACCATACATAAAAATCACCCAAAAAGGGGATGATATAGTCCACAGGTCTGCTTCAGATATACATTGGTAATTAACACAACGAATTGTAATTAATTAAGAATATATATCATATGCAGACAGGCTATATCAATTTTCAGAATACCTTTATAGAATTAACCGCACCTCAAACAATCAGTTCGTCCGCCAAACTGCTTTGTTAGGTACTCTTTATCAATTCTCAAGAAGGTTTCTTCTTAGCGTAAGTTTACTAATCAAATCAGTATACTTAATGTCAGCTCGTAGCTTAAGATCACACATTAAAGAGGCTTTGTTCTATGATCAACAAACAGAGACAATCAAGAGAATAATGGAGTTTAATAAAATGAACTAGAATATGCAACTACATCTAGCAACTAACAGAATAATGTAAGCAAAAACAGGAAGAAAGAGAAATGGAAACACAGGAAAATACTATTTCTACCCCAGCCGACCTTAAGAGACAACAAGGAAAATACACACTTTAACGCATTTAAATTTGGATAGAACAATACTTGCACAGGGACCTTGGTGTCGCTGAACAAGACGGCGCGTGTGGATGTCCTCTTTGCTCGGGATGGAGGCGTTGTTTCAGAGCGCGTTTTGCTCGCGGGAAGTTCAAAAACATCCTACAGGTACGCAGTGGAGGAGAGCCCGTTCACCCGGAGGATATCGGACAGAGGAAAGGCAAAGTGCGCAGTTTGGTCCAGAGACGTGAACGGAGCACTAACAAAAAGAAGACTGAGCTAAACGCAATATAAACAAAAGACAAATAAGACGAGACGAAGGCAGCACTAACAAAAAGGTGACACGAAGAAGAAGAGAGAGAGGGCCCTGCGTCGCGATCTTTTAAAGTGAAAGTTCACGCCCCTTCTTTGGCGGAACGGACCAATAGAGCCTCACACGTTTGGGCGCGCAAAAGTTCCTTCTCCTGGTGACGTCATTTGCGTGTTTCTATGAGATCTCAAGTTTGGATATTTTACTTTAAAGCTGGAAAATACATAGTGGACTACTTTTTACCGTGGTCTTTTTCATATATTTGGTTAGAGCGAGTCAAGACACTTCGTTTGATATTAATCAGCTGGGGTATGGCGTGCAGACAAGGGTATATGTGCTCTTAAATTCTTAATCAAAGCCTTTAGAGTTCAACTACACAACTAACGATCCTAGCTAAACTTGATACAACAGTATAACACTCAAACATAGAGGAATACATACATTTCAGAAGCATTCATTTCTGGGTTTTAATGTCAGGAATGCATCGGTGTGTGTGTGTGTTTGTGTCTTCATCTGCCGCATCTGGCATTCCTCCCCGCTGGGGAGGGATTTGGGAGATAGCGGTTTTCCTTTGATGTTGCCCCATGGATGCATCGGAGTTTGCGTGCGGATCTCTGGAGAAAATCGTTATATTGTAAAGGTGTCAGGAATCACTTAAAACTTCAGACTAGCTGGAGCCAGCTGATGATTTAAATCGGATGAGTCACAGATAGTGGGCTTTAGGGCCCGTTCGCAAGAATGTGTGTACGGCGTTCAGAATTACTGAAATCATGATTCTTCATTCATACGCTACAAGGCCAAGGGTGATCCTCGCTCCGATGCGGGACAACAGGTCATCAAACTGGGCGCGGGACAGGCGGAAGTACCGCTGAAAGCGGCTGTCATCCAGGCACAGCTCCTGGAGCGAGCAAATGGTGAAACTCGCCAATGGCTTCAAAGTTTAGTTTTTTACGTGCGTCAAGAGTGAAATTGACGCGCGTAAAAAACAAATTTGTTTTTGCGAATGCGAATGGATTCAAAGTGTACAAGCGTATATCTAGACGCGCTAGGCGCGAATTTGACCCGCTATTCGCATCTGATGTGAACACACAGTTATGACGTCATCACCCAGTGACTTTTAAAAAAAGGCTACCTTAGAAGAAACCCCAATAAATGTTATTTTAATGCATTTTAAAACAGAAATGTTTAAATATATACATATTGAGCACTTTAATTTACACATTAATTGGTTGTGGTGGTTAACCTGCAATTTACACTTTCATAAACCACCTGATGACATTGGCTTTGTGATTGAGGGAGTACAAGTTTTGAATCAACTTCAGCTACATCAGCTTGTGCCCTGCTTCTGGGTATGATATACATCATCAACCTAAATTGTTTATATTAAAATAAATATTTATGACCCACTTTCTGCCAGTCATACACTACTACCGTCTTTCGGATGAGACGTTAAACCGAGGTCCTGATTCTCTGTGGTCATTAAAAATCCCAGGATGTCCTTTGAAAAAGAGTAGGGGTGTAACCCCGGCATCTTGCCCTCTGTCCATCATGGCCTCCTAATCATCCCCATATACTGATTGGCTTCATCACTGTCTTCTCTCCACCAGTAAGCTGGTGTGTGGTGTGCGTTGTGGTATGGCTGCCGTCACATCATCCAGGTGCTGCTGCACATTGATGGTGGATGAGGAGATTCCCCCTTCCATGTAAAGCGCTTTGAGGTCCCAGAAAAAGCACTATATAAATGTAACAAATTATTATTAATATTATTATTAGAGCTGTCAAACGATTAAAATATTTAATCGCATTAATGTCATAGTTAACTCGCGATTAATCACACATTTTTATCTATTGTAAATGTCTCTTGATTTCTTTTTGTCCAATTATTTTTTCTCATTTTAATGCTCTTATCAACATGGAAAAGTGGATCGGCTTGCTTTGTGCAAATGTTTTTTATTGAAAACAACATTGGCAATACTGTCTTCAATTTCACACTAAAACATTCTCACTTGGAGCAAATAATCTCTCACACAATGTAACACTGTCCATCAATAAAAGGGTGAAAGAAATACTGACGAGGTCCTAATATTGACGAGGGGGCGGAGAAGGCGCATCAGCTGTGTGTGTGTGTGTGTGTGTGTTTGTGTGTGTGTGTGTGTGTGTGTGTGTGTGTGTGTGGGCGCGCGTGCTTGCTTGGCCATCAAGTGGTATTTCAGACTGGACGTGCTGCGATGATGATATAGCTCAGTTCACAACGACAAAACACACAGATCACTTTGGTCTTGTCAATGGAACCATATACTGGCATCCATTTTGGCGTCTCGCGCTCGTCATCCACTCAAAACGTAACGTTAACCTACTATTTGGTGAGCTCGCAGTCTCGCAAGCCCAAACAAGTGTGTGGTTCGTGGTCTACCTAGAGCCGGTGCTTTCAGACAGGACGCGAAATGGATCCCAAAAAGTTTCTATTGGCCACGCTGGTATCGTCACAGCGGCAAAAGTTGAACTATTTAGAATTTTGACCACGGTGTGCATGCCGCTGCTCTTGGGCTTTGGTCGACGAAGCAACAAAACGTCCTCGCGCGGCGCAAGCCATTGAAATGAATGGGTTTCATAGCGCAGCGTCGCGCATGCCGCGTCCTGTTGCAAAAAAAAACCTACAAAGTTTGCTAGGCCAAAAATACCGTTAATCGCGCAATAAAAAAATTAATCGCGTTAAAATGGGTTTGCGTTAATGCCGTTAATAACGCGTTTAACTGACAACCCTAATTATTATTATTGATATTATTACCAATCAATGGTTTTAGAACATTGTGCAGTTCTAACTTTGTTTGTGTATTCTTTAGATGCCTTACAACAAGTGATGCCTGAGAAAAAGGAGGCCTCAAATTTAGTTTTTGCTGTTACTGCTAAAATGGCTCTGTAATGCCCCTGAACTGCTTGGGGACATTGCTCGAGGGGGAAACTCTGAGTTCATCAGAGTATCAATTAATAAGGACATCCTTTTTGCATCAGACGAGTAGATCCTAACCGAGGATCCTTTTTTCAATCCTTGAAAAGCTTCAGGTCCTAAACAGTGAACTGTGGAAGTGTTTCAGTCTGTAGCACTGCTTCTGTCTTTGTTGGTGAGTTTCAATTTGCGTTTACTTCAATTTTTCAAATGCACGTTTGCATTTATGTTGTCATGGTTTTCCAGGATCTTCTCCTGGTATTTACTTTATGAATTCAGAATCAACAATTCCATGTAATTGTTTTAAGTCACTCTGTCATCCATTTTATTATATTCTGTATCTCTCTTCAACCATCTCACACTATGTGCATTATTTTTCATTTCCTAGAGGACAACTTAAGACAGCTCTCTACAACACGTCATAGAGACTTATGAGACACCATGGACCAAGACTCAGAGCGTAAGTAGTTACCACAGTAAAAGCAGAGATAGTCATATGAAAAAAAGTCTACATTACACTGATTAAAAGTGAAGTGGCCCAAATAAGTACTTGCTACACTATAGAATATGCCCAGGGGCGGAGTGGCAATCAGGAGAGTCGGGGCTTTTCCCGGTGGGCCGGTTGTGTTTCGAGGCCGCGAGGGCCGGTCTGATAATAGTTATACATTGCAAGTTCTTAGCAACAACATCCGGCGGCCTGGTGTGCGGCCGCTGCCCGCTGGTCAAACTGTGCAGCCTCGCTCAACCCGTAAATAGGGACTTTAAGTAACAGCCTGCGCATGCGCGATATTAACTGCTACTTCGCGAGTCGACGTTCTACTGTAACCGTCTACTACGTGAAAGATTAAGAAAGTTAATGTTATGTTTTATGTATTGAAAGATTATGTATAATTTCAGTTAACTTTAGTCAGATGCATTTACATTGTGACTGTGTATCAGATGTAATCCACTCTGTCTGTGTCTGCAAAGGTGTGTGCCAAATGGCCCATTCAGGTGTATGGCCCACAGAAACTGATTGGTGTGAATGACAAAGAATCAGCATTGCTCAGAGTGGATTAGCAAGTTAGATCGATCTCCTGTGGGAGGTCCTAACAGGTTTCTATTGTTTGTAGCCCATAGGCTTTGTCTTCATGTATAAAGTTCTGTCTCACAGACAGAACGTTGGGTTAAGATTGTTGAAGGGTGACATGCTAACATCGATGCTTAAGGACTGCTACACTACAAACCTTCAATAAATTCTTCTCCCCACAAGAACTCTGGTCATGCTTACTTATTTTATGTATTGGAGAAATCTAATACATTGGCGAGCCACCCAAACCACTGCTCGGCCAAATACAGCAAAATCTAACAATTTGGCGAGCCAGCCAGGAGAGACTGACAAGAAGAGAACTCACCAACTTCTACAAGAAGTAAACCAAGAACTCAACAACTGCAACAAGAAGTAAACAGAAAAGTCTTGGAGTATCTACTGTTAAGCTGAAGTTCAACAGACTGCATCTGTGGACACAATCTATTTGAATCAACTGGATCCTGTCTCAAAGATCCTAATTTGGTGAGTGAAACTTATCAGCTCTCTAAAAGAACATCCTCTGAAAAGAATAATAAGTAGACCAGTAAAGATTTGTAGTGTAGACACACATACTGTGTATTGTTGAGAATTTTAGTCTTGGCCCTTTCTCGTGAGTATGTAGGAACCTTTTAACCCTCTGGGGTTGTTCGTTTAACAGTCACACTTGGTGTGTTTGGGTCCAAATGGACCCAAAGGGCAGGATTCTTTTTTTTCTTTTTTTTTATCATTTTTTTTTTAACTTGTTTTTTATACATTTTTTTCTTTTCTTTTTTGGTGTTTTGAGATATTTTATGATTTATAATTAATATTTATGCAATAATTATGACCCATTTTTTTGCCATTGAACATAATATACCTTTTTTTTTTTTTTTTTTTTTTTTTTAATTTTTTTTATCAAAGCTGTATTACATTTAAGAGTGAAGCCTAGGCCTCATGAAAGCAATTTTTGAAAAAATATAGATGCCATCTGGTGGACACACTGAGCATTTTTATCACGCAATACACCATTTTTACCACTAGTGGATTTACAGCTCTCTGTAGAAAGGCTTGGGGATTCTAGTGATTTTTGCAAATATATACAAATTTTTTTTAGGTTGTTGATTTTTAACATATAATAACAGATTCTCAAAGACTATTTTTGTCTTGTTTTTTGTTTGTTTGTTTGGTTGGTTTAAATGGTAATTTGAAGTGCCAGTTTTACTTTATAATACAGATTATTATAAATATATAATACAGTATGTGTGTGTGTGTGTGTGTGTGTGTGTGTGTGTGTGTGTGTGTCTGTTTTGCACTTTTTATGTTTTTTAGAGATTCACCCCTTCACCGTTGAGTATTTTTTTCTGCAATCTGGCTGATTTGTATATTGTATGCACAAAAAAACTGTTTTCATATTTTTGACAATTTCCCATTCATTTCCAATGGGGATCATTTGGACCCGAAGGTCCTAAGTGTGAGTATTTTTTTATTTTTTTACAACCACTTAGACTATTCAAATAGACTATTCTATTTGAATAGTCTGTGTTTTCATATTGAATAATCTGTGTTTTCATATTTTTGACAATTTCACATTAATTTCCTATGGGGGTCCATTTGGACCCGAAGGTCCTGAGTTTGACTATTTTTTTTACAACCACTTAGACTATTCAGATCCTGTCCCCAATTATTTTGTGTGTTCACATACCTAATACCATAAAAGTCACCTAGTTTCGTAACATTCCGATTAAGCTGTGATGTTTAAAAATTCAAAACAGATTTATGTAATCTGAATTTATGAGTGTGTATGTGTATAAAAGTGTGTGTGTGTGGATGTGTCTGTTTTGCACTCTTGATGTTTTGTAGATTCACCCCTTCACTGTTGTGTGCTTTTTTTATGGATTGTGGCTGATTTGTAGATTGTACGCACCAAAAAACTCTGTTTTTTCACATTTTTGCCAATTTCCCATTCATTTCCTATGGGGGTCCATTTGGACCCGAAGGTCCTGAGTGTGACTATTTTTTTTACAACCACTTAGACTGTTCACATCCTGTCCCCAATTTTTTTGGGGTGTTCATGTACCAAATACCAACAAAGTCACCAAATTTCTGACCGTTCCGAAGAAGCTGTGATTTAAAAAAAAAAAATTATTTGAATGATTCGGGTCCATTTGGGCCGAACAACCCCAGAGGGTTAAATGATTTAGTTAATTCTCCTGAGACTGAAGGAGCTATAGAAAGAAGTTTTATAGCTTGGCCCTGTTCCCCTGAGTCTGTAAGAATCATTTAAGAGAGAGGAACAAGTGAAAGGAACAATTTAGTCCGTTCGTCCAGAGATTGTAGAAACTGTATAAGGGTTGGGACTGATGTTGCTGCAAGAATTGGGAATTCTTGACTGGGTGCTAATTCAGTAACCAATATCTTAGTTTTGTAGTGTAGTCACACATACTGTGTATTGTTGAGAATTTTAGGCTTGGGCCTTTCTCATGAGTCTGTAGGAACCTTTTAAATGATTTAGTTAATTCTCCTGAGACTGAAGGAGCTATAGAAATAAGTTTTATAGCTTGGCCCTGTTCCCTTGAGTCTGTAAGAATCATTTAAGAGAGAGGTTTGGTCCGTTCTCATGAGATTGAAGGAGCGCTATTGAAATATAGTATAAGGTTTGGTCCTTTCTTTGGAGTCTGTTGGAATTGTTAATGAAACAATTTAGTCCGTTCATCAAAAGATTGTAGAAGCATAGGCTTGGTCCTTTCTCTTTGTTGTCTGTAGGAATTGTTAAAGAAAAAAATTAGTCCGTTCGTCCAGATATTGTAGAAACTGTATAAGGTTTGATCTTTTCTTTGGGCCTTTCTCATTAGTCTGTAGGAACCTTTTAAATTATATAGTTAATTTTTGTGAAACTGTAGGAGCTATATAAATAAGTTGTATAGCTTGGCCCTGTTTTCTTAAGTCTGTAAGAATAATTTAAGAAGAAGGTTTTGAATGAAACTGTATAAGGTTTGGGACTAATGTTGCTGCAATAATTTGGAATTTTTGACTGGGTGCTAATTCAGAAAACCAATATTTTAGTTTTGAATCAAACATTCTAATTAGGTTAGAAACTAGAAGTTGATTTGCCTTCTGATAAAAGATACATAAAGACCTAAAGTATAATGTCTAAGGGACAAAATTTAAACCAATTCAGGTTAGGACTCAGAAAGAACTGAACAAGTCTTATCAATCAGGAGTTTTTCCAGAAATGAAACAAAGAAACTTAGTCTGAAAGTGAATCTTTGTTTTGAATGTAGTATTGAAAACTAAGCTGAGTAAGAAAACTAATGATTTGTCTATGTAACTGAAATGGTCAGTCTAAAGACTGCTGAGAATTTAAATAAGCACATTTAACAGTTTTAACACTTTTTGTTTTGTTTCCACACCTCTGAGATCACTTCTCTAGTACTTGCCATGGCTGAGTCTGCACTAAAAAATGGTAATGGCCCTGCACTGAGGCCAACAACAGAAAGACATGGAACAGAACCTCCAAAAATTACTATTGACCAGATGATGGACAATCTGAATGCATATTTGGGCAAAAGGCTGGGACTGAGGAAGTGCCATGATGACATGTGCCAGAAGTACGGCATCAAGCACTCAGAGAGCGGACTATGGGCCTTGCCGGACATTAAAAGGGCTTATGGAAAGATGCAGCGCTTAAGGACAAACACCTACAGAGATGGCTTGTCTGTGATTTTGGTAAAACAAATTCTACAGCATCAACAGAAGTGTGAGACTGACAAATCACAGTGTGAGTACAAAGCAGAGAAAGCAAAGGTTCGAGCACTGGCTGAACAATTGCAAAATGAAAAGAAGGAAAAAGAAAGACTCTTGAATGATAATGACAACCTGTTAAAGTTGCTTTCTGGAAAACAGAATCCCATAAAATCTAGCAGAAAGATAGAGAAAGAGTCACTCTATCCATTTAAAGACCTCAAGAAGATTCAACAACGTCAGTATCTGCTAGGAGAAAGTGACAGCAGTTTGACTGAGAGCCCTGATGACAGTGATGTTGAACCTGAGACACATGCTCATGTCACCAAGAAGAACAAAAAGGTTAGACTCGCTCCTGTAATTGTCAAGAACAGAAGAACTGAAATTGAAGTTGACAATGAGGAGGAGTATGAGGAGGAAGGCGAAAGATTAACCCGCATCGTAAAAAAAATGATTAAGAAATATGTTCCCTGTAAGACATACCAGCCAGCTTCACCGGAGCAACTAGACAAGTGGTCTAAGGAGTTACCAGATGTGTATAAACAACCACGAAAAGTATGGCAATTTCTTCAACGCTTACAGAAAATCTACAATTTACATCCAGTAGATGGTGTGATGATTGTTAATGTGTACTTAAGGGACAATGGCCAAAAGAGGCTAACTGAAAGTGTTGAAAACAGGGTAGGCGAGTCTCAAGAAAACATTGAGGCTGGATGGGAAGCTGTACGAACATTCTTGTTTGAACTGAAACCTGCAGAGGTGAATTGGGCTAGAATTACCTCATGTATGCAGAAGACTGGAGAAAGTGTTGTAGAGTTTGAAGAACGCTTCACACATATTTGGTTGGAACATGCTGGTTTGAATGACAGTGAGGATCTTGACAAGGACACTAGCATGCCTCTGAAAACTGCTTTTGTAAATGGACTGAAACCTGAAGTTTCAAAAGCTCTCAAAATCAATTATGACGACTGGGACAGTGTTGGAACATCTTTTAATCAGATTGTTGAGTGGTCAGCAAAGATTGAAAGAACACATGAAGTCAAACTCAGAGCATTGCGATCGAAAACAATGTCATTCAACAACAGGACAATGTGGAATAAGCATAAAGAAAATGAAGATAATAGACAGTCAAAAACTCAAGGAAGATGCCGGTATTGCAACGAAGAAGGACACTGGTTTCATGATTGCAAGCTGAGTTTAAACCATCAAAGTGATGATGAGGACAACCTGTTGAAGAGGTTTCAGCAGTTGACAGCCAAACAAAAACAGACTCTGCTAAAAGCTGTTGAGCCGCAGGGAAACTGAAGAGCCTCTCTCTGCAGCACCAACTAGTGACATCTGATCCAACAACTGATGGACTCCATGGCTATGCAAAAATGACAAATGAAGACACCAGCCCAAAGGAAAAAGCATGAGCCATTGACGTGAGCCATTGGGATTTGAAACATCTGCCTAGAGATGAGGGATAGACGGCAGTAGTGTTTATCAGAGTCCAGATATGGCGGGACTAGGGTTTTTAGGCCCTAGCTTGTCGCCTGAGGACGAAGACATCAACATACAGCCACTGATAAACACAGTAGTGTCCTGCCAATATTAAATAGGGACAGTTTTTTCAGGCAGGAATTATGCGTTTAAAATATTTTCCTTGGCAAGATACGTTTCCCTTTTCTCTTTTGTGTGATTGCAGGTGTTCCAGCGTTCCAGAGGATGAGCAAAGGCATCCAACGTTTAGACCGCACTGCATTGAGCACCTAGATGAACATTTCTGAACATTCACAGAACACAACACTATCCGCCACTTCCAAAAGATCACAAATCCAAAATAAAAGCTTCCAAAGGATTCAAAGTTTCACCACAAACTCTTATACTGTAATTTTAAGTAATGGAGCCTGTATGCTGCATGCTGTATGTCACCGGGTGAACAAACCGGGAACCAAAAAAAAATTGTTCACTCGTTTCCATGGAGGAAGAAATGCCGGTGTAACACCAGGCCGGCTCTGGGCTTACCTGTCATGGCCGCCGACTATAACAAGCGCCAGCTGAAGCCAGTGAGTAGCGCTTCATTGAAGCATGTGTCTGGGAAAAAGGAGTATAAAGAGAGGAGATTGAAGCACAGGAGGTGGCGAAAGAATGCCCTGGCAGTAAGAAAGCTCCACAGGAGTGCTCGAGTGGATGGCAGCAGTGACCGTGAGTGGCGGCGGCAAGTGCGGAAAGCTGAGGTTTAATGCCTGATCGGTGTTCCACGTTGGGTCCCCCGAGGCATGCTCATTAAGTGAGTCTTTTTAGAAACCACGAACAGCAACGCAACGAAGTAAGTGAGAAAATCATACAGAGGAAGAAGGAGAGTGACTGGCAGAAAAGAGAGTGGAAACCCGCTGTAGGATTCATGTGATTCACAGAGGAAAAGTGTGTGTTATCCATTGACAGTAACAGTAACGGCTGGGAAGATCGCTGAATCCATGTTCATTTTCTGAGACTACTATTCTTTGGTTCATCCATCCTATGAAGAGAAGAGAAACGAGTTGATTAATCGCTGTGAAGATAGAGTGAGTTTGCAGTGTCTGAAAGAGTGAAACATAACACGTGTGGAGCTTTACAAGAGTGATTTATGCACGAGTGTGGTGAGATCAAACAACTGTGTTTTCTTTGAGTCTCTGATGGATGAAATTGACCTATAACTTTGAAGATTCTTTTGAATTAGGCAGTGCTTGCGCGACGCGAGACGTTATCCGCGCTTATCCGGGAAAATTTAAACAAGTTTTTTATGAGAAATTTATGAGAAATTCCTCTGGATACTGGATGCTTGGCGTATAAATCACCAGAATGCCCCCATCGAGGAAAGGCCCGATACCGGAGGAGTTCGAGGAGATAAAGCACTCTATCCACTCCCTGTGCGGCGATATGGCTGCGGTTAGAGCGCAGCAGGAGCAGCTCCTGGGGCTACTGGAGGAGGTGAAACAACTACGCCTCCAGAACGCGGAAAAAGACCAGCGTATTGTGGATCTCGAGCGGAGAGTGGACGAGCTGGAGCAATACTCCCGCATGAATGACGTGGTCATCACCGGGATTAAGATCAGGCCGCGCTCCTATGCGCGTGCGGTGGCCACGGACAGCGGGGAGCCCAGCGACCAGGAGACACAATCGGTGGAACAACAGGTTGTTTCCTACCTCCAGAACAGGGGGATAGAGATGGACCTGGAGCACATCGAGGCGTGTCACCCACTGCCCACGAAGAACGAGAGACCACCAGCGGTCATCATGAGGTTCACCAATCGGAAAAAGAAAATAGCACTCCTGAAGCAAGGACGCAAACTGAAAGGCACAAATGTTTTCATAAATGAACACTTGACAAAGAAAAATGCTGACATCTTTTTGGATTGCACGACAACTTAAAAGACAAGGCAAGATCCAACAAACCTGGGTAACTAACTGTAAGATCTTCATCAAATTAAATGGGACACCGGAGGAAGCAAAAGTTTTGATGGTGAAGAGGATAGAAGATCTTGATAAGTACTGACATCGATCATGCAGCACCTGGTAGTAGCTTGTGACTCTTTACACTATCAAAATGCCAAACATACCAAGAACACAGACTACATCAAGTGTTGATATGGATATGCTACAGAACATTCTACAACATCAACAAATGGAGCTGGAGATGTGTGAGTATCAAGAGCACACCACAACAGAGACTGATACTGAGATAGACCCTGACAATAATTTTTTCTCTTCGATTGTTAAAAACTGCAATTATTTTACCCATGAACAATATGAAAACAGTGTAAAATCAGAAGATAACCTGTCAATAATACATTTTAACAGTCGAAGCATGTACACTAATTTTGAATCTATCAAAGATTATTTGGAACACTTCGCTCATCCATTTAGCATTATTGCAATTACTGAAACCTGGTTTAATGACGATAAAGGTATTGATTTTTCTCTTGATGGCTATGAATTAAGATATACAAACAGAATAAACAAAATAGGAGGTGGGGTTGCTTTGTACCTCCATAAATCTGTTCAATTTAGTGTTTCAACTGATGTGACTATAGCTGTGGATGGCTTATTTGAATGCATAACAGTGGAGATTCATAATGATAAAAAGACAAATATCTTCATGAGTTGTGTATACCGGGCACCTGGTTCAAGCATAGAAATTTTTAATGAGTGGATGGGCAAACTGTATTCTACTGTGAACCAAAAAAACATATTTATCTGTGGTGATTTTAACATTGATTTGTTAAATCCGACCAAACTAAAAAACGTTGATGACTTCACTGACACAATGTATAGCTTGTCTCTGTACCCAACTATAACGAAACCAAGTAGAATAACGTCACATAGTGCCACAATCATTGATAACATTTTTACTAATATTATGGGAAATCAAATCATCAGTGGCCTACTTATATGTGATATCACTGACCACTTACCTGTTTTTACTTTGTATGACTGTAATCTCAAGAAAACTAAAGATACTATGACAAAAATCTCTACACGAAAAATCACTGAGGACATGATCCGTGCCTTGAACAATAGCTTAGCGCTCCAGGATTGGACTTCAGTTTATAGAGAACCAAATGTGGACAGTGCTTATTGTAATTTTTTAGATATTTTCACTTCCCTGCATAATAAACATTGCCCTGTGAAAGAATATACTATAAAGGAAAAACACAAGAAAAGCCCCTGGGTTACCAAAGGAATAATTAATGCTTGTAAAAAGAAAAATAATCTCTATAAAGTGTTTATTAAAGTAAGAACAAAAGAAGTGGAACAAAGATATAAGAAGTACAAAAATAAATTAACTGATATTATAAGAACAAGTAAACGGTTATATTATCAAAAAAAACTATATGAACATAAAAACAATATAAAAGGAACTTGGGATGTTTTGAATAGCCTAATCAGACAAGGATCCTCAAAGTTGATATATCCTGATCACTTTATTGATGAAAATGGTGAAGAATATAATATGAGTAATGTAGTAAATAAGTTCAACAAGTTTTTTGTAAATGTTGGCCCTAAGTTGGCCGCTGATATTCCAGACAATGGAGCTGCAAGATCAACTATTGAACGGAATTCTTTTTCATTCTTCCTCTCAGCTACAAATGAGCAGGAAGTTACAAATATTGTCTGGGAATGTAAAAGCAAGTTATCCACTGATTGTCATGATATCAGCATGACACTGACTAAAAAAGTTATATTGAATATTGTAAAACCCTTAACTTACATTTGTAACTTGTCATTCCAGACTGGCTGCTTCCCAAGTAAAATGAAAATCGCTAAAGTAATTCCAATTTTCAAACAGGATAACAAACACGCTTTTACTAATTACAGACCAATCTCTCTCTTGCCTCAGTTTTCAAAAATTTTAGAGAAACTCTTCAATTCTCGACTTGAAAAGTTTCTCGAGAAATATCATGTAATTAATGATGGTCAGTATGGTTTTAGGTCCAAAAGAACTACCTCAATGGCAATAACTGAAGCTATTGAAGAAATTACTAATGCACTGGAACAAAAAAAGTATGCAGTTGGTATCTTTATTGATCTAAAAAAAGCCTTTGATACTATTAATCACTCAATCCTATTGAATAAGCTGGAAAAATATGGAATTAGGGGGCTGGCTGGAGATTGGTTAAAAAGTTATTTAACAGGGAGGTTACAGTTTGTTAAAATTGGTCAGTATTTATCAGATACTCTTAGCATTGTTTGTGGTGTCCCCCAGGGGTCAGTGTTGGGGCCAAAATTGTTTAATGTGTATATAAATGATATTTTTACTATATCCAAAGTACTGAAACTCATATTATTTGCAGATGACACGAATATATTCTATAGTAGTTATGATTATAAGGAGCTTGTAAATACAGTAAACCGGGAACTAATTATAATAAAAAAATGGATGGACACAAATAAATTATCCTTGAATATAAATAAAACTAAAATAATGATGTTTGGTAATCGTAACAAAATGACTGAACAGAGAATAAGTATTGGTGGTACCCAAATTGAAACTGTGAGTGAGAATACTTTTTTGGGGGTAAAAATTGACAGTAAATTGTCATGGAAACCCCATGTCAGACACATTAAAAGAAAAATCTCCAAAAGCCTCTCAATTATAAATAAAGCAAAACTATACCTTGATGAAAATGCACTCCGTACTTTATACTGCACTTTGGTACTACCATACCTTATGTATTGTGTTGAAGTGTGGGGAAATAATTATCAGAACACAATAAATCCTCTGATCATATTACAAAAAAGAGCTGTGAGGATCATTCATAAGGTTGGTTATTTAGAACATACTCATAAGCTGTTTATGCAGTCAAATTTGTTAAAATTTGATGATCTTGTAAAATATAATACATCAATAGTCCTATATAAAGCATTTAACAATTTATTACCGCCTAACTTACAACGTTTTTTTCAAATTCCAGTGCGAGCTCATAACTTGAGAGGCTTTGGATATTTTTCATTACCAAGAGCCCAAACCACTCGTAAACATTACTGTGTGTCTGTATGCGGAGTGAAACTCTGGAATAAACTGGACTTGCAACAAAAGCAATGTCAAACTATCCATCAATTTAAATTGTTATATAAACACTGGGTCTGGTTAAAATACAGAGATGAGGATCTTTAATTTACATTGATGTTGTACTCTGTCTTATAGTGTTAACATGTGCTTAATGTTTCCTTACCATCGTTGGTATATTGTTCATTACCATTGTTGGTATATTGTTTATTACCATCGTTGGTATATTGTCCATTGCCATCATTTGGTATATTGTTCATTACCATAGTTGGTATTGTTTATTCTTTCAAATTGTTGGTACTGTTGTTATATTAAATTCTTGTTGCTGTGGTAAACGCCACCATGATACAACATATGTAAACATCTGTGACCAAAGTAACAATGAAGATTAATGTATTAATCATTAAATGGGCAACTGGGGTGGGATTAAATAAGTTGTCTTCTTCCCACTCCCTTTCAGGCAGAATTTGATTGTTAGTTATAAAAAAAATAAAAATAAAAATTTATTTTTTGTTTTTGTTTATTTTTTGCACTGTATGATTTAATAATATTTTGTCTGCCTTGTGCTTTGTGCCATTGCCTGAAATAAATGAATTAAAAAAAAAATAAAAAAAAATAAAAAAAAATTTGATCTGTCCCCTCAGCTGTGTCCAGGTCCCTGAGATTGTGTGCATGGTGCGCAGGAGAAAAGCTCAACGCACCTTTATAACCACAGTTCACGAGCTTATGCAATGAGTCTGATGACGAGAGAAGCCACTGTCTGTCCCACGAGCTTATGCAACGAGTCTGACGACGAGAGGAGCCACTGTCTGTCCCACGAGCTTATGCAACGAGTCTGATGACTAGAGAAGCCACTGTCTGTCCCACGAGCTTATGCAATTAGTCTGACGACGAGAGAAGCCACTGCCTGTCCCACGAGCTTATGCAACGAGTCTGATGACTAGAGAAGCCACTGTCTGTCCCACGAGCTTATGCAACGAGTCTGATGACGAGAGAAGCCACTGTCTGTCCTACGAGCTTATGCAATTAGTCTGACGACGAGAGAAGCCACTGCCTGTCCCACGAGCTTATGCAACGAGTCTGATGACGAGAGGAGCCACTGTCTGTCCCACGAGCTTATGCAACGAGTCTGATGACGAGAGGAGCCACTGTCTGTCCCACGAGCTTATGCAACGAGTCTGATGACGAGAGGAGCCACTGTCTGTCCCACGAGCTTATGCAACGAGTCTGACGACGAGAGAAGTCACTGTCTGTCCCACGAGCTTATGCAACGAGTCTGATGACGAGAGAAGCCACTGTCTGTCCCACGAGCTTATGCAACGAGTCTGATGACGAGAGGAGCCACTGTCTGTCCCACGAGCTTATGCAACGAGTCTGATGACGAGAGGAGCCACTGTCTGTCCCACGAGCTTATGCAACGAGTCTGATGACGAGAGGAGCCACTGTCTGTCCCACGAGCTTATGCAACGAGTCTGATGACGAGAGGAGCCACTGTCTGTCCCACGAGCTTATGCAACGAGTCTGACGACGAGAGAAGTCACTGTCTGTCCCACGAGCTTATGCAACGAGTCTGATGACGAGAGAAGCCACTGTCTGTCCCACGAGCTTATGCAACGAGTCTGATGACGAGAGAAGCCACTGTCTGTCCCACGAGCTTATGCAATGAGTCTGACGACGAGAGAAGCCACTGCCTGTCCCACGAGCTTATGCAACGAGTCTGATGACGAGAGAAGCCACTGTCTGTCCCACGAGCTTATGCAATGAGTCTGACGACGAGAGAAGCCACTGCCTGTCCCACGAGCTTATGCAACGAGTCTGATGACGAGAGAAGCCACTGCCTGTCCCACGAGCTTATGCAACGAGTCTGATGACGAGAGAAGCCACTGCCTGTCCCACGAGCTTATGCAATGAGTCTGACGACGAGAGAAGCCACTGCCTGTCCCACGAGCTTATGCAACGAGTCTGATGACGAGAGAATACACTGTCTGTCCCACGAGCTTATGCAATGAGTCTGACGACGAGAGAAGCCACTGCCTGTCCCACGAGCTTATGCAATGAGTCTGACGACGAGAGAAGCCACTGCCTGTCCCACGAGCTTATGCAACGAGTCTGATGACGAGAGAAGACACTGTCTGTCCCACGAGCTTATGCAATGAGTCTGACGACGAGAGAAGCCACTGCCTGTCCCACGAGCTTATGCAATGAGTCTGACGACGAGAGAAGCCACTGCCTGTCCCACGAGCTTATGCAACGAGTCTGATGACGAGAGAAGACACTGTCTGTCCCACGAGCTTATGCAATGAGTCTGACGACGAGAGAAGCCACTGCCTGTCCCACGAGCTTATGCAACGAGTCTGATGACGAGAGAAGACACTGTCTGTCCCACGAGCTTATGCAATGAGTCTGACGACGAGAGAAGCCACTGCCTGTCCCACGAGCTTATGCAATGAGTCTGACGACGAGAGAAGCCACTGCCTGTCCCACGAGCTTATGCAACGAGTCTGATGACGAGAGAAGACACTGTCTGTCCCACGAGCTTATGCAATGAGTCTGACGACGAGAGAAGCCACTGCCTGTCCCACGAGCTTATGCAACGAGTCTGATGACGAGAGAAGACACTGTCTGTCCCACGAGCTTATGCAATGAGTCTGACGACGAGAGGAGCCACTGTCTGTCCCACGAGCTTATGCAACAAGTCTGATGACGAGAGAAGGCACTGTCTGTCCCACGAGCTTGTTCAACGAGCCTGACGACGAGAAGAGCCACTGCCTGTCCCTGCTTTTATCCCTTTTTAAACTGAATAAAAACTTACCTTTTAAAATTCACTCTGTTGTCTGCCTCTTGGTGTCCTCTGGTGTCTGCTCCTCCGGAGTGTGGTAAATGATGACAACCCGGCCCGTGACACTGTATATATGATTAAGTTTGTTTTGTGATCAAAAATGATCAGATGAGGGATTGAAAGATTATGTATAATTTCAGTTAACTTTAGTCAGATGCATTTACATTGTGACTGTGTATCCGATGTAATCCACTCTGTCTGTGTCTGCAAAGGTGTGTGCCAAATGGCCCATTCAGGTGTATGGCCCACAGAAACTGATTGGTGTGAATGACAAAGAATCAGCATTGCTCAGAGTGGATTAGCAAGTTAGATCGATCTCCTGTGGGAGGTCCTAACAGGTTTCTATTGTTTGTAGCCCGTAGGCTTTGTCTTCTTGTATAAAGTTCTGTCTCACAGACAGAACGCTGGGTTAAGATTGTTGAAGGGTAAAGGTCGAACGATAGTGGGTTTTACCGATAACGATAGCTAGGTTGGGCCGTACTTGCCGATAACCGATTAATCAACCGATAGTTTTTAAAATTGATACTGGATAAAAACAATTATTCACGATACAGCACAGCCTCTGGAACCTTATAGCTTAAACATAACACTCCAAGTAAAACAGTGCTGAACTTTATTATACAGGCCTATATATATATATATATATATATATATATATATATATATTAAAAACTGTATGAACCATGAAAACATGCTAAATGAAATAAATATATAAATATGAATAAATATAAGTCAATAAAGACATTAATTCCAACTGAAACAATAAGTAATACTCTAAATAACAAATAAGACCAGTTACATTCAAAATGTAACTGTTTAACTCATCCAATACAAAATGATTACAACATTATCAAACTCTGTAAACAATAAATCAACTCTGATTTCATGTTAAATACAATCAGAAACGCAGACGCAAGATGGCAAGTTGTATTTGGATGAAATGAGAGCGCGCGTCCGTTGTGATACATGGATGTGCGCTGTTATAATGCGTTATTGATGACGGTAAATGTCACAGAATCTTGCTTTAAAAAGTTTTTCCACTTCAAACACTGAAATGTTTTTATCAGTTCTTTTTGAACACGAATCAAATGCTTTTCTGATTTGTTTATATGTTTCTGTCGGCTGTATATTGAACATAGCCTATCAGTTTACTATTTTACGTCTAGCTTTAAATATGCAACGCTGCATAATGAATGCATAAAAGTGACCAGCTGTATAACGTTATAATCTAATGCAAATAGATGGTAACAATTGTGACATTAAACATGCGGGTCGGACTTAGGTTTGTTTTTGTCCGTGTTTTAACCGCTTGAGGTACTAGCCTACTAATGTTAGCGTCCTCTCAGCCTCGAAGGCAAACAAACATGCGGTTCTTTCTCTACTAATGTAGCATCTAGTCAACAAATTAATCACTTTATAATGATATGACAAAATGTACTGTAAAAATACCTTTTCGTTGTCAGTGCTTTAAACGCGCATCTGATGTCAGGCTCTCCACGCAGCGTGTGCTCTCAGTGCAGCGCACAGCGTCACGTGTCGAAATAAACACGAGGCATCAGTGATAGTGTTTATTACACCTCTAGAGCATACTTGTCAAGTTTTGGATTTGAAAATAAGGGAAATTTTCCGGCACCCCCCCCCATTTTACGGGAAAATACTAATATGGGAGGACGGCGGGAAAGAAGGGTAAAATACGTGACTTTCCCGGCCAAAACGGGATACTTGACAGGTATGCTCTAGAGGCCGCTCTTGTACTGCATGATGCCAGTAGACCCTTCTCTGCTCTCTAGTAGGCTACTGTTAATGAATGACAGCGCGCACTTCTCAGCCGCTCCAGCAACTTTTTTTTTTCTTTTTTTTTTTGCAAGGGATCTATGCCATTATCTATGCATATAACTATGCAGTTATCATGTTATTATCTCTCTACCAGGTGCTCGGTTTGTGGACGACCACAGGGCGAAACTTGTCCAGAGAGTACAGATGGTGATGGCGATAGCGGATGAGCTGTGGTCCGGTGACATGCTAGGATGGGAGCCGTACTGTGAGATCAGAGCAGCAGTTACTAACCAGGAGAAAATGAGAGAATTATATGAAGTGTTGCACTCTGGAGGAGACAAGGTTAAATCTGCCTTTTATTCTAGCCTGGAAAAACATGAGCCATCTCTGTTTAGAGCCTTAGGTAAGAGCACACTAGTTTTGGCTATTATACCACATGCGTCTAGACCTACAGTATGTACTGAGATACTGTTCAAATATGTACTTTTACATGCATTGCACAAATTGCAGAAGCTCTCGTAGAAACCTTAAATATTTTGTCTTAAAGGGTTAGTTCACTTTTAAAAAAACTTTTGCTGATAATTTACTCACCCCCATGTCATCCAAGATGTCCATGTCTTTCTTTCTTCAGTCGAAACAGGGCTCCAGACTGCTACCAAATGGTTGCATTTTGCGACCAAAATTTGAGAATGTGCGACTGAATTTTACATCCAGTCGCACATGTGCGACCAGTAAATTTGTCCCGTTTTTTTATTTTTTATTTTTTTTACACGTTAAACGTGGAAGGGGCTTATCAATGAATCCGGAATGTGTGGCAGGCCAATGAGTGTGAGAGTAATAGGGAATGGCCACTGTAAGTGGCTAATGTGTGTTGGCGGAGGGTCCTAGAGATAATCGAGCGCGCGTTTAAACGTCTGTGGGAAGGACAACCTATCACAACCTGCTATGCATCAATGAGCAAACTATTGACTCGTTCTTCCGAACTGCGGCTATTGTGCCAGTTAAATTCACTTGCTGGCTTCCAAAATAATACATTACAACAGAGATAATAATAATAATTTAAAAAAAAACGTGAACAAAACGATTACTCTTTGTAAACACTGTTCAATGTGAGTGCCAAATCCTCGAACATGATCTGTCATTTACGCCGTCATCACCCGGGAGTTGATAGCGCACGAGCGCAGGCGAGACCTAAACTGTAGTCGTTACCATCGGTGTTTAAACTAAACTCATTTAAACTTTGCCCATGTAAACATTCAAGACGCGAAAGAGAACTCTCATCTGGAAGATTTGTGCGGGAGTGTGTGTGTCTGTGTGTGTAGGCTACTCATCTCAGACAGCGTGCAAATATTGAGTTCTCTTTCAAGTCTTGCACTTGAATGGACAAATTCACACAAAAAGTATGTCAACATGTCCGTCTTGATGAGTATCCTAGCAGACATGGTCTGTTATGCCTTAAGTGAACTTATATGGTCAAGAAAGACACTCACAGTATCGGTGTAGGCCTACTGAATCAGCTCTGAATTGAATAGCTTTTGTAACTTTAAGGATTAATCTTTAATTTATACAGCCAAATATGCAATGTTATTTTACACTTTATTATTGTTTTAAATTTCTGTAACTGAAAACTAATGTAAGACCTACATGAAAAGCATAGTTTATTTTATTAGTATCTTTGCTCTATCGTATTTATTTGAGCTTTTGCTTGTGGTTAGATTATTTGTTTCTTTATTTTATTTGACAGCAGTCTTTTTTTCTCTGAACATAGCACATACCGAATCATACCGAAACCGTGAACCTAAAACCATGATACAAACTGAACCGTGAGCTATTTGAAACACTGCAGAACTAGTACAGTGTCACAGTCGGATGATGATTCAGAGTAAGAGGTTTGAATCAGGCCGAACCCCGAAAGTTCAGCTGGTTGGGGTAGTGCTATAGACGAATTCCATGAACTGCGATTGTTGCAGTCGCTACCCCATAACTGCGGGGAACACGAAGTTTGCCAACAGTGGAGGCACTTCACAGTTTAAACACAATACGCTAGTTAAACACAATCTTAGCCTCAAGCATATAGTATGCGTTGACATGTTAATAAATCAAAACGCAATGCCACTGTCCGTTTTAGAAGACAAGAGGTTTAATATTAAAACACCCAAACGCACAAGAAATGGGCATTTTAAACGATAAACTTACACAAAGACATTTGAATATGTGTATATGGTCCTCCTTCCTCACATTTGTAAACACTGACTCGGTACTTCCGCCTTCGCGTGACCTTTTCAACGTAATTGCGTATTACATATCACGCGCATCACAGAACAGAGCAAGGCGAGCGTTCATCACAGAACATAGCTGCTGATAATACTGGAGGAGCTTATATATAACACAGTGATAGGCATCGTATTCCTATAGGTATATGTGGATCAGCTGAGAGTCTTTGCTTTTCAAACTGGAAGTAGAAAATTGCTTAAAAAAAATAATAATAATTTCACTTATGGATAGACTTTGAGTACTTTTGGTGTTTTCGAATAATGTGCAGTCTGTACATATTTGTTCCCATCTCAAAAAATGTGTTTCACCATTATTAGTTTAGGGCAGTTGTGCCACAAACCTTACATTGGGTGGTGGTCTAATACATTTGTTCAGCAATAGATAGATAGACAGATGGATAGACAGCGAGATAGTGATTATGATAATGATTGATGTAAAATGTTTGAAAATATATGTGAAATACATTAATTGATTTAGTAATTGATATATTAAGGCATCAAGTGTGTCTAATGTTCTACAGGCTCCACAGGACATCACACGCACTCTGAAAATACACATTCCTCAGGTGACTAATGAATTTTATAATAATACGTTTTAAATATTGCGCTCCATCGACCTGGTAATTTAGTTGATATTTTCCTGCTCTGGAATTTCTTAGTGTATTAGAATCAGAAAAACTCTTTGAACATTGTCTGTTTCTATAGAAATCAACCCAGTGATTCACAAACATATGAAGCGGATCTGCAGCGAGTATCAGTATGTGACTGAGTATAACTCACTGCCTGGTGAACATGTGCTTCTGTCTGAGCGCTTCACACAACCTCTGATCCTTCGGAAACATAGAGATAAAAAAGAGCGAGAAGAGGAGATCCGCTCCAGTGGCGAGCGCTTCCAGCAGGTCCTCAGCTCCAGGAGCAGTGGAGACTCGGTCCATCTCAGCTCTCTGTTCCACCCAGATGACCACGGGATCAGTCCCAGTTCTGTGATACTGCAGGGAAATTCTGGAAACGGGAAATCTTTCACTGTGCAGAAGATCATGATGGACTGGGCATCTGGTGACCTCTACAAAGGGCGGTTTGATATTGTGTTCCACTTAAAGTGTAAAGAAATAAATCGCATTCCTGGCGAGAAGAGTTTGGTGGAGATCTTGAGCTGCAGTTGTAGTTTAACATCACATGAGATCTCACGGATTTTACAGCAGTCGCCAGAGAAGGTGCTTTTCGTCATTGATGGATTTGATGAGCTGAAACTCACACAGGACATTAATGACACATCAGCACACACTGATCTGCTTCAGAAAGCCCCACCTGTGGTCACTCTTTGTGCCCTGCTGAGGGGTCGAATCCTGCCAGAGTCTTTCCTGCTGGTCTCCTCCAGATCTACAGCTACAGACACACTCAGTAATCTGCTCAAACGACCTCAGCGTTTCTCTGAGATTGTGGGATTTTCAGAAAAGGGGGTGGAGGAGTACTTCCAGAAGTTTTTTCAAAATGAGGAACTTTACTGGGAGGCTTATACATATGTGAAGGCAAAGGAAACCCTCATTACTGCCTGCTCAATCCCTGTCGTCTGCTGGATCATCTGCACAACTATCCAGGAGAGATTCAAATATGGTGCAGGTGTGACAAGCGGACTGGAAACCACCACCTCCATCTACGTGGACTTTGTGTGCACTCTTCTGAAGCATCACTGCCAGGGTTTGAGTCAGTCCGTCCCGACCCTGCTGAGGAGTCTGGGTCAGCTGGCAGAGAGAGGGATGCAGGAACAGCAAGTCCTGCTGGATGAGAAAAGTGTGAAGGAAACCATTTCAGACCCTGCTGGAAATCCATTCTTGTGCAAGTTCCTGTTTAAGAGACGAATCCACCAGGAGACGATGTTCAGTTTCATGCATCTCAGCTTTCAGGAGTTCTTCACTGCTCTGTACTATGTCTTTCTGGATGAAGAAGAGTCCCTGAGGAAACTTACAACGTCACCTTTAATGGAACTGGTCTTAAAACCACATTTTGCAGCTGTGGTGCAATTTGCATTCGGTTTGTTGAATAAGGATGTGAGACTCACACTTGAAAAACATGGTCTGGTCATTCAACGAAAAACATTGGAAAACATTAAAAATTGTTCCTTTCTTCCGGAAACAGTATTTTTTGTTCTTCACTGTCTCTATGAACTTCATGAAAAAGACTTTGTGAAAGAAGCAATGGGATCCTGGGGAAAGATTTATCTAGATGGTAAATTGCTCAGAAGAACAGACATCTGTGCCCTGGTGTACTGCTGTCAGTGCTGTCAGAGCATTGAAGCCATTTCTCTTTTGCATTTAACATCGGAAGATCTGCCTATGATTTTGCCTGAACTTCACAAGTTTAAAGAAGCAAGGTAAATGCGTTGGTCTAAAACACATATTTGGTGGATGTAATTAATATCTAATCTCTAATTTGCTGTTGCAAGTTAAACTTATTTAGTCTGTACAGTGATGTTCTGTATTTGATTTTGAAGCTTGAGTATAGATTGTCCATGAAACTGATCTACGCTCTCGCGAGAGAACAGACCCTGAGCTCACAGCAGTAATGTTTTAATATTTTATGCATTTAATGTGTTTTATGCACACATGCTATCATCCTTTAAAGGTCCCCTAGAATTTGAACTTTAATTTATCTTGGCATTAGTTAAATAACAAGAGTTCAGTACATGGACATGACATACAGTCTGAAACACCATTGTTTTCTCCTTCTTATTTAAATCTCGTTTTTGAAAAACACCCCTGAAAAATAGGCGAATCTCCACATAACACCGACTGTGACGCAACAGTCGGGATCATTAATATGTACACCTCCAAAAATTTCCAAACAACACATTCACGCGCTACACAGTTCGCTGTTTTTTTGTTCTTGATTCAACGTGAAAAACCTGTAATTGTAAAATTACACGGTTACATTATAATAATTCACATGTTTTTACCATGTTAAAAATAAAATTGTGACTGCCGAAGTTATGAGTTATCGTGTAAAGTTAATGCTATATGCTAGGGAACGTTTAGGTGGAAGTTCTAGCATTGACGTGACAGTTAAGTTCTTACTGAAAATAAACATACCACTCAGAAGCGTCCATTTCCAACCTTAAAACAACTGGTCGTTCCTCAAAATTGCCGTCTTCATCTGAAACAGGCTAAAAAATGCCTAATGCCATTGTCACGCTGGACCTGTTTGCTGTCACTCTGAGCGACTGTAATGAGCCCGCAGTGAAACAGCCAATCAGAGCAGAACTCCTCATTACTATTCATGACCCTTCCAAATAAGGTAAAAACAGACCATTTCATTCTAAGGACAATTTCTAGAGTTGAAAATGGACCTGTAAAACCATATCTGGACATTTAAATGACCTTAAATAAGCCACATACCCTCTATGTAGATATCAGAGACAAAATTAAAATATTATTTCAACGCATTCTAGGGTACCTTTAATGTGCTTTTGTTTAACTTTAAGGTTCATGTATATTTTTTCTATAGATTCACCGATTGATCGGCTGGTGACCGGAATTGGCCGATTTTCACGTGATCAACCATGACCAGCGATCGGCCGGTCAGTCAGACATATGCCGATTTTATGCCTGTCAAATGCACTCAGGCGCTGCATGATTAACATCGCGCAACATCAGCATCACACATGCACACGGAACGCACATGTAGCAATCCTCGTGAATTACGGCCGTTCAGACCGCAAGGACGTATTTTTTTGTCGCCGTTTCGGCGCCGAGTCTATTTGCTGCACTGCTCACGCTCAATTAAAGTGAAAGCACACTTTTGATGGACAAAATAGTCTAAATATGATTTCACACAAAAAGTGCCCAAAATGCACAAGTGTTTTATCAAGAACTGGAGTAGGCTATGTCAGAAAAGAAAACGAAAACTCAAAAATATTTATAGAAAAATAACCCATTTATACTTGTTTTTATTATTCAGTTTGTACAAGTGATTGCAATAGGCCTGTGTGTGTTTTGAGAAATATATTTATACTGCAAGGCATATTTATTTTTATATATATACACTCACCTAAAGGATTATTAGGAATGCCATACTAATACTGTGTTTGACCCCCTTTCACCTTCAGAACTGCCTTAATTCTACGTGGCATTGATTCAACAAGGTGCTGAAAGCATACTTTAGAAATGTTGTCCCATATTGATAGGATAGCATCTTGCAGTTGATGGAGATTTGTGGGATGCACATCCAGGGCACGAAGCTCCCGTTCCACCACATCCCAAAGATGCTCTATTGGGTTGAGATCTGGTGACTGTGGGGGCCATTTTAGTACAGTGAACTCATTGTCATGTTCAAGAAACCAATTTGAAATAATTCAAGCTTTGTGACATGGTGCATTATCCTGCTGGAAGAAGCCATCAGAGGATGGGTAAGTGGTGGCCATAAAGGGATGGACATGGTCAGAAACAATGCTCAGGTAGGCCATGGCATTTAAACGATGCCCAATTGGCACTAAGGGGCCTAAAGTGTGCCAAGAAAACATCCCCCACACCATTACACCACCACCACCAGCCTGCACAGTGGTAACAAGGCATGATGGATCATGTACTCATTCTGTTTACACCAAATTCTGACTCTACCATCTGAATGTCTCAACAGAAATCGAGACTCATCAGACCAGGCAACATTTTTCCTGTCTTCAACTGTCCAATTTTGGTGAGCTCTTGCAAATTGTAGCCTGTTTTTCCTATTTGTAGTGGAGATGAGTGGTACCCGGTGGGGTCTTCTGCTGTTGTAGCCCATCCGCCTCAAAGTTGTGCATGTTGTGGCTTCACAAATGCTTTGCTGCACACCTCGGTTGTAATGAGTGGTTATTTCAGTCAAAGTTGCTCTTCTATCAGCTTGAATCAGTCGGCCCATTCTCCTCTGACCTCTAGCATCAACAAGGCATTTTCGCCCACAGGACTGCCGCATACTGGATGTTTTTCCCTTTTCACACCATTCTTTGTAAACCCTAGAAATGGTTGTGCGTGAAAATCACAGTAACTGAAGCTCTGAGTATTGTGAAATACTCAGACCGGCCCGTCTGGCACCAACAACCATGCCACGCTCAAAAATGCTTAAATCACCTTTCTTTCCCATTCTGACATTCAGTTTGGAGTTCAGGAGATTGTCTTGACCAGGACCACACCCCTAAATGCATTGAAGCAACTGCCATGTGATTGGTTGATTAGATAATTGCATTAATGAGAAATTGAACAGGTGTTCCTAATAATCTTTTAGGTGAGTGTGTGTGTGTGTGTGTGTGTGTGTGTGTGTATATATACAGTACTGTGCAAAAGTTTTAGGCAGGTAAGATTTTTTACGTTTTTAAAAGAAGTCTCTTCTGCTCACCAAGGCTGCAATTATTTGATAAAAAATACAAAAAAAACCCAGTAATATTGTGAAATATTATTACAATTTAAAACAGCGGTTTTCTATGTGAATATATAGTGAAGTGTAATTTATTCCTGTGATCAAAGCTGAATTTTCATCATCATTACTCCAGTCTTCAGTGTCACATGATCCTTCAGAAATCATTCTAATATGATGATTTGATGCTCAAAAAACATTCATTATTATTTTCAATGTTGAAAACAGTTGTGTACAATTTTTTTTCAAAATTATTTGATGAATAGAAAGTTCAAAAGAACAGCGTTTATTTAAAATAGAATATTTTCTAACATTATAAATGTCTTTACTGTAACTTTTGATCAGTTTAACTCATCCTTGATGAATAAAAGTATTGATTTATTATATTTCTTTCCCCCAAAAATAAAATTTAAATTCTTACTGACCCCAAACTTTTGAAGGGTAGAGTTTAATGTTACAAAAGCTTTAGATTTCAGATAAATGCTGTTCTTTTTTAGTTTCTATTCATCATAGCATCATGAAATAAAAATTTAAAAACTGTTTTCAACACTGATAATAATCATAAATGTTTCTTGAGCATCAAATCATCATATTAGAATGATTTTTGAAGGATCATGTGACACTGAAGACTGGAGTAATGATGATGAAAATTCAGCTTTGATCACAGGAATAAATTACACTTCACTATATATTCACATAGAAAACCGCTGTTTTAAATTGTAATAATATTTCACAATATTACTGTTTTTTTTGTATTTTTTATCAAATAATTGCAGCCTTGGTGAGCAGAAGAGACTTCTTTTAAAAACTTAAAAAATCTTACCTGCCTAAAACCTTTGCACAGTACTGTATATACACTACCGGTCAAAAGTTTTAGATCAGTAAGATTTTTTATGTTTTTAAATGAAGTCTCTTCTGCTCACCAAGGCTGCAAAAAAAACCCCAGTAATATTGTGAAATATTATTACAATTTAAAACAGCGGTTTTGTATGTGAATATATAGTGAAGTGTAATTTATTCCTGTGATCAAAGCTGAATTTACAGCATCATTACTCCAGTCTTCAGTGTCACATGATCCTACAGAAATTATTATAAAATCCTCCTGGGACCCAAGAATAGACTTTTGTTCACTGTAGTGGACATTATATTTTAGTTAATTTCTCTGACATCATACATGTCACATGATACAACCTGGGTGTCCTGTAAAGAGCACATTCAGGGCTTTTCAGAGATATCAAATGTTTGGAGGTTTCACCATGAAAACAACTTCTCCTTGGTCTTTAAAAAAGTCTGACATTAATTTAGTGATCAAATGTAGCATTCGTATGCAAATATGATAATATATTGTAATTATAATTTAAATTGGACTACTTTTCAAATTGTATTTCATAAAAAAACATCTCAGGAAAAAGTTGTGGGGCTTCAAATAAAAAAAATACTTTCTGTTACAGAACAGGGCATTGATTTTATACATGTCCACTGTAGAGGACATCAGGACTTAAATCATGTTTATCAGGCATTTTGTGAGACACAAGAAGTGAATAAGTAAATCAATTATGCATCAATATTCCTATAAAAATATTAGATATTATTATTAAAATGTTGCCAATTATTACTCCAATTATTACACTTCTTTTTTCATTAAATGTTGCTCCAAGAACACATTAATGTGCAAATTAGATACAGTGTATAGATACATTGCATTGAATGGGAATATTAATTTATGGCCATTTTACCCACATATTGCATAAAGTAAAATGGAGTATCAATTCATTCCGTTATTTCTTTCATAACATAGTTGAGAATCATCTTTATATAAATTTTGGTTAAAAAAATCCTGAAACCCCTAAATCTATTGGTGATTGAAAAAATAATCCCATTGGTTTTGCCTATACATATAATTTGATGTCATTTTATTTTTTAAACAACTTAGTCCTGGCGTCCACTACAGAGGACATAGCATAACGTATGAATAAAATAATATTTTTGAAAAATGTTTTTTTACCATTTGTTTCTTGTGCTCTAAACAATGTGATGACATGGAAAAAAACTAAATTCAAAAAACTTTTTTTTCCGGGGTCTCAGGAGGATATGATGCTCAAGAAACATTTATGATTATTATCCATGTTGAAAACAGTTTTTTACATTTTTATTTCAGGATTCTTTGATGAAAAGAAAGTTCAAAAGAACAGAATTGATCTGAAATGGAAAGCTTTTGTAACATTCATCACTACCATTCAAAAGTTTGGGGTCAGTAAGAATTTATTTTTTATTTTTGGGGGAAAGAAATTAGAAAATACTTTTATTCATCAAGGATGAGTTAAATTGATCAAAAGTTACAGTAAAGACATTTATAATGTTAGAAAAGATTATATTTTAAATAAATGCTGTTCTTTTGAACTTTCTATTCATCATAGAATTTTGGGGGAAAAATGGTACACGACTGTTTTCAACATTGAAAATAATAATTTATGTTTTTTGAGCATAAAATCAGCATATTAGAATGATTTCTGAAGGATCATGTGACACTGAAGACTGTAATGATGTAAAGAGTAATGATGCTGTAAATTCAGCTTTGATCACAGGAATAAATTACACTTCACTATATATTCACATAGAAAACCGCTGTTTTAAATTGTAATAATATTTCACAATATTACTTTTATTTTTATTTATTTTTTATAATTGCAGCCTTGGTGAGCAGAAGAGACTTCATTTAAAAACATAAAAAATCTTACTGATCTAAAACTTTTGACCGGTAGTGTATATATATATATATATATTATTTTTTTTAATACATTATTTTATTGCCATTACCTGTTTTCATAAAAACGTTTAGTTTGCTATATATATATATATATATTAGGGATGCACCGAATCCAGATTTTTGGGGTTCTGCCGAATACCGAATCCATTGGTTAAGATTCTGCCGAATCCGAAACCGAATACCGAATCCTACTCTCATCCTCAGTCACTTAACACAGGAAACACATTAATGAAGTAAATAACATCCACAGAAGTGGATTTTTCCTTTTATTTTATTTTAATTAAAAAGAAAAGAAAAAAAAAGAATAAGCAACATTATTCATTTTAACAGCAGCAATGTTATGTATTGTTTAGGGTCCTTGCCACCACGACAAGTCCAAATTGTATTCTTTTGACTGGAAGTACTGTCAAACAATACTTTTTCTGTGCAGACAGTTGCTGGACCCCATTGACTTCCATAGTAGGAGAAAAAGATACTATGGAAGTCAATGGGGTCCAGCAACTGTCTGGTCACCAACATTCTTCAAAATATCTTCTTTTGTGTTCAACAGAAGAAAGAAACTCATACAGGTTTGAAACAACTTGAGGGTGAGTAAATTATTTCATTTTTGGGTGAACTATCCCTTTAAGTAATGCTGTGGATGGTAGAACGTGTGAAGACAGTTAAATAAGTTCAATTGGGGAATAAAGTGCGAGTTGTGAGATGGCAATCGCCTCCGTGAATCTGTCTGGCCTCTGCTATAACTTTAATGTTAGCTGTGAGCTATCCCTATTTTTCTTCCTAACACGACGCGTTACACTCATAGGTTACACAGTACACTACGTAAACACCTTCCTGTAATCAACGGCGGCGTGACGTTGACCAGCGTAGCGCAAGCCCGGGTTCGGTTCGGTAGAAAAAAATTCTAGGGTTCGGCAGAAACAGAACCCCGGTAAAAAGCCCAATTATTCGGCCGAATCCGAATCCTGGATTCGGTGCATCCCTAATATATATATATATAACAATTATTGGATATTGGATGTGAAAAGGAAATGGTTCTTCCATAACACTGCACTTTAGATGTGTGTGAATTTCCCACACCAGGGGTAATTTATATAGTTCTATTTTATAGCAATTATCTGTTAAAAAAAATTATGTTCCCCATCGTTGTCACTCCGAGTTCCGTCGGATGATGACGAATGGGGTTTCGCTTAGAAAGCCTATCAACTTTGAGTATTACAAAGCGAGCCAATGGCAAGGGAAATGCCATGGGTCTGCTGGATTTGCATGGCGCAACTCCGCCCCACCTCATGGGTATAAAGGAGGACGCCGGCAATATGCAGGTTATGTTTTCGCTTCGGAGCCAAGTGTATACCTCACTCCACAAGCCATTTCTATATGACGAGCGACTCTCCGGTGTCGGTGTGACGGCGATCTCCAGCGAGTTGCACATTGCCTGCTGATCTGTGCAGTGGTCTGCCAGTGAGTGTGTTCTCTCTGGGCGCTTCAACATCCGCTCAGTTTTTTCCTCTCATAAAAGAGCTTGCACGCGGCACGTCTTTTTAAAGATGAATCGCCCGTGCACTTCTGGTTGCGGTAGACTCATTTCAGACTCTGATGGGCACAAACGCTGTTATGCGTGTTTGGGCTTTGATCACGTTAGAGCAGCGCTCGTGGGTGACTCATGTTCTCTCCGGGGAACATTGCATCATTACGGTCGAAACTCAGTGATCTCGCAAGAGTGAGAGTCCCCTCATCCACACCCCGATCTAATGTCTCCACGAGAGGTATTACTTTGGCTGGTGGCCAGGGTGACCTGAGGGTTATGGTGTGGAACAAAGCGCCGACTATCCGTCCGTGCGCCACGCCCCCCTCTTCAGTGACGGTGCCCGTTAGCGTACAGGGGATTCCCGCGGGTCTATCCTCGGATGCCCCGCGTGTTTTTTTCGGCGCTACAGAGGAAGATGTGACGTCTATAGCGGCATCTCAAGGTGGGCAAGATTAGTCAGGAAGTGATGACTCGTTTGCGCTGCCACCGTCGGGTGTGCATACGGCGTCTGTCAAGTTTGATCCTGTGATGACGGCCATGCTTTCCCGGGAATGATTGGTTTTTGGGTGCTGCGCCGACGAGGGCCCTCGTCCGTGTCCAGCCCCAATACCTTTCTTCCCGGACATGCATGATGAGATCTCGAGTTTCTGGAAGACCCCCATGTCTTCCCGTGATCGTTTGTTGATCTCATCCGCCTGGATCAGGTGATGGCCACTGCGGTGGTCCAGAAGAGACACCTGTGGCTGAACCTGATCAATATGCGGCATGCCGAGCGGTCTTGTCTGCTCGACACCCCCATATCCCAGGCCGGCCTCTTCGGCGGTGCGGTTGAGGACTTGGCCTAACAGTTCTCGGCCGCCCAGAAACAGACTGAGGTGTTAAAACACATTTCTACCCCGGCGGCCTGCTGCTGCCTCCACTCAGCCGCCCGCGCAGAAATCCGGTGGGTTACGGCCAATCCTGGACCTGCGCGTTCTGAACCGCTCCCTTCACAGGCTGCCGTTCAAGATGCTCACAGCCAAACGCACTTTTGAAGGTGTGCGGTCCCTGGATTGGTTTGCAGCAATCGACCTGAAGGACGCCTACTTTCATGTCTCCATTCTCCCTCGATACAGACCGTTCCTTCGATTTGCTTTCAAGAGGCAGGCATACCAGTACGCGGTTCTCCCATTCGGGCTAGCCCTGTCTCCTCGCGTCTTCATGAAGGTCGTCGAGGCAGCCCTTGTTCCCCTTCGCGTACATGGGGTTCGCATCCTGAACTATCTCGATGACTGGCTGATCCTAGCTCACTCTCGAGACCAGGTTTGCGAACACAGGGACCTGGTGCTCCGGCACTTAGCTCGTTTGGGCCTTCGGGTCAACTGGGAGAAGATCAAACTTTGCCCCGTGCAGAGGATCTCTTGACCTGCCGTCAGACCTTCACCCTGTGGTCGAACCTCAGTTTCTTGCGGGCTGGTGTCCCCCTGGAACGAGCTTCCCGGCATGTTGTTGTCTCAACAGATGCCTCCACCACGGGCTGGGGCGCCATGTGCAAAGTACATGCTGCCACGGGCACCTGGACAGGACCCCAGCGCCTATGGCATGTCAATTGCCTCGAGTTGCTGGCAGTACGTCTTGCTCTGCACCGCTGCCGAGCGCTGCTTAGGGGTCAACACGTACTAGTCCGGTCCGACAATACCGCCACTGTAGCGTACATCAACCATCAAGGTGGTCTACGCTCTCGCCGTATGTCGCAACTCGCCCGCCACCACCTCTTATGGACTCAGAAGCATCTGAGGTCGCTTCGAGCCATTTTTATCCCTGGAGCACAGCTGGCCGCGGGGCAGCAAGTATGCGTTTCCCCCAGTGAGCCTTCTTGCGCAGACCTTGCTCAAAGTCAGGGAGGATGAGGAGCAGGTCATTCTGGTCGCGCCGCATTGGCCCACCCGAACCTGGTTCTACGAAGTAGTACTGCTCGCGACAGCACCTTCCTGGCTCATTCTTCTGAGGTAGGACCTCCTTTCTCAGGAACGGGGCACCCTCTGGCACCCTCATCCCGATCTTTGGAACCTCCACGTGTGGCTCCTGGACGGGTCGAGGCAGGTTTGAGTACCCTACCACCAGGGGTGGTGGCTACCATCACTTCCGCTAGAGCGTTGTCTACTCTGCACGCCTATGCGTTGCAGTGGAACCTCTTCATCAACTGGTGCTCTTCTCACCGAGAAGACCCCCGGAGATGTTCGATCGGTGTCGTGCTTTCCTTCCTTCAGGATGGGTTGGAGCGAAGGCTGTCTCCCTCCACCCTTAAAGTATACGTTGCCGCTATTGCCGCACACCATGATGTCCGTTGGGAAGCACGACCTGATCGTCAGGTTCCTGAGAGGAGCGAGGAGACTGAATCCTCTTCGCCCTCTTCTCGTTCCCTCTTGGGACCTCTCAGTGGTTCTAACTGCCCTGCAGAGTGCTCCCTTTGAGCCTTTGCAATCAGTGGAGCTTAAGTTCCTGTCAATGAAGACAGTGCTCCTGGTTCCTTTGGCCTCCATCAAGAGGGTAGGGGACCTGCACGCATTCTCCGTTGATGAACCGTGCCTGGAATTTGGGCCGGCTTACTCTCACGTGATCCTGAGACCCCGGCTTGGATATGTGCCCAAGGTTCCTACCACTCCCTTCCAGGACCAGGTGGTGAACCTGCAAGCACTGCCCCTGGAGGAGGCAGACCCAGCCTTGGCACTGCTCTGTCCAGTACGTGCTCTCCGCACCTATGTAGACAGAACGCAGTGTTTCAGGACCTCAGACCAGCTCTTTGTCTGTTATGGTGGGAAGCTGAAGGGAAAGGCTCTCTCCAAGCAAAGGTTGTCTCACTGGATAGTGGACGCCATTGCTTTGGCATACCAGCAGTAAGGTCGCCTGTGCCCCCTTGGTGTGACTGCCCACTCCACCCGGAATGTGGCATCCTCTTGGGCTCTAGCGCATGGCGCCTCGCTAACAGACATCTGCAGAGCTGCAGGCTGGGCGACACCTAACACATTCGCCAGATTCTACAATCTCCGAGTGGAGCCTGTGTCCTCTCATGTACTCGCTTCAACCAGCTAGTACCGGACCCGCTCAGGTGTCTTCGCTTGCTCGCCATTCCACTCTACGGACTGGATACGTGCGATATTTCCTCAGGTGAGCTTCCCGCAAGCCCTGAGTTCCTCCAGCACTCCTGACGTCGACGCCAGTGTCTATTGCCTGTGCGTTGGCTAGGTGCCTCCATGTGCATGGTCCCTCCTCTGAGCGACCCCCACATGTGTATTTCCACTGTAAGCCTCTCTGAGCATGTGTCTTTCCCTTGGCAAGCCACCTTGCCTCCCCTGGGGTTGAAATATTCCACCTGCGGCTGGACACCCCAGTGTTCTCCTTATGCATCCCTCTGGGTCATATGTGTATTCTCTAAGTGTTGGCTCCTCAGCGAAGAAACATAACCTGCATATTGCCGGCATCCTCCTTTATACCCACGAGGTGGGGCGGAGTTGCGCCATGCAAATTCCGCAGACCCATGGCATTTCCCTTGCCATTGGCTCGTTTTGTAATACTCGAAGTTGATAGGCTTTCTAAGCGAAACCCCATTCGTCATCATCCGACAGAACGTCTCTGTTCCCTACTCGGGGAACGAGGGTTACATACGTAACCAAGACGTTCTATGCAACTTGTAAAATGTTCTATTAAAGAAAAGATACAAAATAAATATTTATGTGTGCTGTAAAGTGGTTAGAAAAAATTTAATTGGAATCGGCTAAAATTGGTATCGGCAGGTAGCCTGGGTTTCCCCATTTTATTCCCGCTGCTAGACAGCCTGGATTCCATGGACCAGATTTGCGCCTCAGATAGGAACCAATCACAGAACGGGGAGGGAGCAGCAAGACGATGACGACGTCTATGCGACACACCGAAGCAGTTTGTGTATATCTATGGATCCAACTTGACAGCAGACGCGAAGTTACCTTTCAATGCAGCCTTAGATATTGTTCTAAGTAGTTTAGAACGCAAGTTTATTTAAAAAAAAGAGCAACTTTTCTGTCGCTCTACATACGCAGGGCTCTCAAGTGTCACGCATTGAGAGTGACAGTCACTCATTTCTGTCTTTTGTCACGCCCTCCCGCCACACATTGTATTTCTCACGCGGAAAAACTATTTATAATATATTTAATATGCCGCAGCGCCCAAAATTTCTCTGGCCGCGCCGCTCTCACTGTAGAACCGGCAGGAATCAAGCGCGTGACGCACGTCTCCCCAAGGCCTACACAATAGCCAATCAGAAAATAGCACTATTGTATCTGGGTAAGATTTAATGCAACAACCAATGAAAAAAAAGCATATCCTGGAATTGTTCACGTGATTCTGCACAACATCTTCCGAAAGTTTCGTTCACCCATAGAGAAAACACTGGATCTCCGAGCATCACTTTCTTTGAGCACAGAGTAAGTCATGATCTCCTGTTTTAATGTTACAACAAATTCACAACTTGTTTGACACAAACAATGACAACTTGACTGCTATGTCAGAGAATGTTTCCCAGACAGGCGCGTAGCACAAGATCCTGAGCCCTATGTATAGGAAGTCCTGATGGGCCCCCATGTTCCAAATAAAAATATATTCCAGACTTTTCAAGGGCGCTCTCTCCCCTTGGGGCCCTTGTAATCAGTACTGGTTTTACCCCCAGTCCGACTCCCCTGTTCCCAGATAATTAGCATCAGTTTTTCATGAGTGTGTCTGTAACTTAGCCAACAGTTTAAAGCAGCACTATGCAGGATTTTTAGCTTAACAGAACAGCTTCAGAGTTATTGCAATGGTTATATGACTATTTTCGGGTTGAATGGATGGCGTCAGGTCAGGTCTCGCGATGTAACGAATTGCTTTACGGCAAGAAAGATCTGCTAAAATGAGCATCAAACAGAAATAACCCGGCACCGTATACATGTGGTGTTCGAGCCGCACATACAATACTGACTGCCGACAGTTCAACAGGGCGCGCTGCTCTTAAAGGGGCCACACCTTATTTCCACTCGTTACAGCTTCCATCCACTGAACAGGTACCGGTATACAGGGGGAGGGGATCAGGCCGTGAGTGCAGAGACATCTCTGCGTGAGTGCTATTTACGACAGTACAAGTACTCCACAGCGACTCTAGGGGTCACTGTTTGACAAAAACTGAAATCCTGCATAGTGCCGCTTTAAAGCCTGTTCACTGACAACACCTGCTCAGAACAAATAGTCTAGGCCTAGTCATATTCTCGTTATCACACGATGACTGACATATTGTCACATTATAAACATCTCTCTCTCCAAATAGGCTTACAATTTTTATTAGCTATATAATATTTTATTACTAAATAAATGAAAGTGTATTGCATAGTCTATGTTATAGGTCACTTTTAAAATCATGTCATATTTTATAATTTTATCCTGGCCATGCATGCATTAATCATTGCATCTGTCTTTCAAAGATGTCAGGTAAAAAGCAATTATGAGCAAGAGATCAAAGTACATTGCACATTAAATCCCCAAAAGGTTGATTACAATGTTCATGAATACAAATTTCCCTAAATAATACAACCAATTCTGTGTTTATGGCATATATGAGACATTCATCCATGACATGGACAGAATACTGCTCCGTAATGTATTTTTATTGTTACTGAAATAGATTTTAAATGGACATGCAGACATGGGTTAAATCAGTGTTAACATTCAAAGTTGTATTCAGCAATTATTAATAACAACAACAAAAACACTAATAAACACCCCGATTCCGCCCCCTTTGACCCCCTGGGGGGTTGGATGTCACTCTTGCCTGTCTTCAAAACTTAAAAGCCCGGCATACGTCATCTGGTATAATTGAAACGAGGATTGGCTTGAGCTACGTACAGGCACATTTGATAGACATTCGTAGCACCCAATAAACGGCTCTGGGCATTCGTAAACTACGCCTCAAATACGAGAAAATGAACATGTGGTTCCCAGACCACGTCTCAATGAGAAGAGGTCTGACGTTAGCCAGGCTAACCGACAGGTCAAACTTAATGAAAAATCGGATTACATTTTGGCCTAGAAAATTGTAATCGGTGCATCTCAAATTTGTTCTGTGCTTTGGTTTGCAGTGTTCGTGTAAGCAGCTACCCAGTGACGTGTGAAATAGATGAGGATTATCCTGCTGTTTCTGATCTGTCAATCATCAAAGAGTCGTCCAGGTGAAGAACAAGTGAATTTTTTCTTTTCATCAAATAGTTTTTTTCTCATGATAACCAGAAATAATTATAATAATGATTAATATGTTTTGTACAACCAGTTATATCATTGTAAGGAATCCTCAAAGCTCAAAAATGGGGAATTGTATGATCGACACTTGATTTATATTTCAAAATCAATAATCATATGGGTTATGAGTTATCACTTACAGAATAAAAATGCCCCGTAAAGGGGATCGTTGCCACTCTCTCTATGGGCAACCAAACACAACGGATTGTATTTAGATGTACATACAGGAGGGCAAAATTACTGCAGTTGTGTACATTCACATTCAATCATAACGCATTATAATTAAATATCAATATATCAACTGTTCAGAATCGTTTAATTTTCATGATAATTCCCAAGGGGATTAATTTGTCATCCAATAGCCTGCTCGCCAGCGAACTGACCATAAAATGTTTATTAACTCTTGAGAAATTATTCATATAACTTAGAAAGGCAGACTATTTCTCTTGGCCACGAAAAAAGACTTTCCTGTTCTATAACGGAATACTGTTTTAAAGTATTCACAATTGTAAAGCTTGTAGCTAGATCTAACATCTCATTGACTTAATATATGAGCAAATAGACAGTTTCAATGTATGCATATACTGAATTTTAATACAGGCAAACTACTTGTATATCGTGACTACAGTTACACGTAATAAATGTATTTACAAACATAATAAACAACAAAACACGAACAAGAAATGCATAGAAACAGGGAGAGAGAGAAAAATGTGCAGAGAGAGAGAGAGTTATGGGAAGAGAGAGAGATGGGCTGATCCGAAGGATCAACAGAATAGTAACATCACAGGCAAAGGAACCTCAAACTAGAGACAACAAAAAATCACAAATCACCCTTTTTGAGACAACAACCGTACAGCATAATAAATCTTGATAAGAAATAAATACTTGCACCATGGGTCTCTTAGGGTTGCCGAGGAGAAGGCGTGTGTGTGTGTCCTTGGGGCGCGTGCTCGTTTGGTGCGCGGCTGCGCGCGTCTGCTTTCGTTCAGCGGCAAGTTTGAAAGTCCCTTGTGGATGGATTTGCTGAAGAGATAATTCAGGCTAAGTTCTTTTCACTCGTAGGTGGAAATAAACAGAGAATTATCTAAGACTGAAAACAAAAACTAAACTAGAACAAAACAGAAGAAAAACGGGCGTTCGCCCTAAGGCGAAGCGTTACATGATGAAGCAGGAAGCGAAGACAAGAAGACAAGAGGTAAGAGAGCGATAAACTGGTGTTCAGTCCTCTTAAGGATCTGAAGTTTCTGCCTCCTTTTGGAAGAGGATCCAATCCCCTTAGAGAGATCAGTGAGCGGGACAATTGCTTTGTCTTGACTGACAGCTAAATTTACATGGTTTATGAGGGGTGTTCAATTCTCATTTTTCTTCAGGAAGATGATTAAACATAACAAGACACATTTTATCATAACCTAATACATACAGTGAAGAAAATAAGTATATGAACACCCTGCTATTTTGCAAGTTGTTCCACTTAGAAATCATGGAGGGGTCTAAAATTGTCATCACAGGTGCATGTCCACTGTGAGAGACATAATCTAAAAAAAAAAATCCAGAGATCACAATGTATGATTTTTTAACTATTTATTTGTAAGATACTTTACAAGTATATCTGGCTGCGTCAGACAAAGAGGAGTAAAACGACCTCAAACACGTCATGTAACAATGATAGGAATTCAAGTTTACATCTCAAATACATAATATAGGCATTTGTGGTTCCTTTTAGAAACGAAACATTCCCAGATCTTGCAATCGTACATAGGCCATCAGACACACATAAAACATATCATATATGTCTTAGTAAATGTCTTTAAATGGGAATTCCTTAAAAGTTCTTATGTATGCGTGTGTGTGGTGAGTGTCTCTGGTAGGTCCTGCAGTGGGGGAAGAAGTTTGGGAATTCCTTTGAAGTGGCCAAAGTGAGTAGAGAGGAGTGTATGGTGGTCTCTGGAGAGTATCTCCGAGCCATAAAAGTTGTCAAACAGTCTCATGCAGACATTCTGGTGCCAATGTCCGTAATGTACATTCATTCTAAAAGACTTTGGGCTTTAGGAAGAATGTGCTTTATTTGTGTTCAGAGGAGTGACTAATGATTTACCCAGATACGCTACATCATCATCTTGTTCTCCCTTTTATCTGGCAATCTAATAGATTATAATTCTTATAGTAATAATGCAACTAAATTGGTCACCCAAAACAGTTTAAAAAAAAAATCTTTTAATCTTTTGTTACTATTGGTAATGATGCAAATATTGGCTGGTGCCCAACAAACCACCAATAATCATAATTTTAAAAAATCACAAAGATATTCTAAGCAAGAAATTATTGACTTATAGACACAACACCAACAATATATGTTTTATTCTTTTATTAATAGGATCTGCATAGAGATTGACCTGTGTCACCATCCGGATTTGGAATCGTTCAGTCTCACCTTTCCACACTCAGAGATAATCAACATCGACTGGACCAGACTTTATCAGATAATTCACCAAAGGGATTCAGATGCATTACTGTCATTTCTCTCTTCCTTCTCTAACCTGGAAGAGATGGAAATAAGAGTGAGGTGTCTAACTGAGACGTGGTCTAATCAGATCCTCCAGATGACCCAGAACTGCCCCAGTCTAACCAAACTCACGTGAGAAACATCTGAAATCTCCTCTGTCCTGTTTCTATGTGAATGTGTCTGTTGATAAGAAGTGAGTATCTAATATTCAGAGGGATAGTCCATCCAAAGAGGGAAATCTGTCATTTACTCCCCTCATGTTGTTCCAGACCTGTTTTCCTCTGAGAAACACAAAATAAGTTATTTTAAAGAATGCTTGTGTAACAGTTTCAGATCAAATGGACTTCCATTGTTTGGACAAGAAATACAATGAACCAAAACTGTTTTATTACCAGCATTATTCAAAATATCTTCTTCTGTGTTCTGCAGGAGAAAGGCACCGGTTATGAATGACATGCCAGAGTTTAATTATTTTAGTGATATAGTCTTTAAAAACATTAAAACACAAAATGGTTTAGTAAACGAGGGAACTATTGTATTTTTTTAAAATTATATTAATTTATTATTATTATTTTATTTATGTTGGCAGTTTAGCAATGCTCTTGCTATATCAGAGAACCTTATAAAGTAAATGTAGTTCATGGCCTTCATCCATTTAAACTGTTATGGAATTGTTTAAATTAATGTGTAATAAGCAAATGTGAAGAATGTTATTATCAATCTGAATCATTTAATCTGTATAATGTGTTTCCACATCTAGGGTAGATGCTGACTTCTTACAGGAGGATGGACTCGAGATCTTGCGGAGGTCAAACACAAGACCAGGTTGTGCGATGACATTTAAAGGGTTTGTATTGGTTTATTATTATATAGATTTTCCATGCAATTTCATGGAGACAAAAACACCATAAAAGAACGACATATTCCATGTTTTCTGAAGTCACATAATACCTTTTTGTAAGGAGCAAATCAAAAGTTTGAGAATTCATAACTTAAGTTTTCTTTACATCCACCCTAGATCTTCTAGTTCATTAACAATTCAACAACAACTTAAAGAGCATATTGCAGGTAAAAAAAAAAATCTAAATTAATATATAACCTTGTATGAAAATACCATATGAAAAGTTAATGCAGGATATAAAATGTTTTAAAACGACACAAGGGCACTAATTTAGTAGATAAAGTGAGCGTTTCTGGGACTGCTCGTTAAAACGGCTTTTTTTTTCAACATCGCGTCATTTTACGTCACGACAGGGAGTCTAGCCTCGACTCAGTGCAGAGTAGGCTGGTAAGAGCTGTCGTGAGTCAGTGTGGTTTCGGTAGTTTTTGTATTTTAATTTGTCATCGTCATGGTAAATTATTTTGTTTGTGGAGGTTGCAAAAACTCTGGCCTGTCAGGACATCGAGTCCACAGGTTTCTATAACAAGAAAAAGGACGGTATCTTTCGTGCCTGGTGCGGTTTGTGCAGGTGAAGAGACGGGATTTCTCTTCCGCATCGGCTTCGAAAAACGCAGTCGTGTGTAGCGTTCACTTCAGATCGGAGGATTATCATCCCGGCGATATGATGGAGTTTAACGTGATGCCGAAGCAAGAGTATTGATCGTTTTATACTGTACCAATGGCATCAAATAGTCTGATATAGGTAGTCATACTCTTAATAGAGGCAACTTGTAATTGAAAAACAAAATTACTAGGTTGTTTAAATATTCAAATCTTTAATTTTCTGTTTATGTTATAACCCAGGTGAAAAATATGTATTAAAAATGTACTTTGGTATGTTTTTAGTACAATACAAACACACTCAAGTATAGTTTTTATACATTTAATAGTATACATTTACCCTAAACATGTCTGCTGTCCTGATATACTATGGTAATAATCTGTACAATATTGTGAGAACAGTGTATATCGTTAGCGAACGTGTAACGTTATATATCTAAGTTATAAGCCAACACTGGTCTCTCTCACCAAGACACCTCTCCTGTTCTCCACTGGTTCTCCTCACACCACAACTCAATTTGTCTCTGACCGTTCTGTCTAACATTAATCCTGGCCTGTCCCTGCTCTCTTGGCAATATAGCAGGCTCATAATTGTACGGCTGTGGTCCGTCATACGAGTAAGTAGGGCTGGGCAAAAAAATCGATTTTTCGATGAATCGTTTTTTAAAATGTGGTCGATTCAAAATCGATTCTCAACGGCCAAGAATCGATTTTTTCCATATTCAGGGCTCAAATTTCAGCGCAGCCGGGTATTGCTCACAATTTTATTAATTCCCGCAGGTGGGAAATTCACGCAAACATTTATTCACTTTTTGTATGAGTTTGTATGAGTAAATTGTATCCACACAAATTATACAATCAAATCAAAAACTTTCTCTGAGACGCAATTTCACACACCGCGTGTGTGTTCAGGGGTGCTGCGTCTTCTCTCTCTGCACAAGGCAAGCGTTGCAGGCGTCGATACACACTCACGTGTAGGAGTCGGGACGCCATAACGGAATATTCACTTGCACAATCGGGCCAGCATTGCATGCATCGTTTATAATTTTCACGTCTTTTTAAGTTGTACCAGTTTAAACATTCAAGCGATTTTAAACTATCCAGTGCTCACGCGCTGTCAGAGATGTTTTTCACTGTGTACACCAGTGGTTCTCAAACTTTTTCGGTCATTCCCCACTTTTTTCAAGGGAATTTTCAAGCCCCACCTGTCCCCATCGCCCCAACACAATGCTATTGAAATACGCAACAAGCTTAAAATAGTAGAAAAGTAGTATCAGTATAGTAACAAGTTGTATCTAAATACAAACTATAACTAACTATCTACATCAAATAACAGCAAGTTCAAAAATAAAGAAAATAAAAGTGCAGCTGTGTCAAAACGAAAATCTTTTAAAAAGAGTCTTTCTACAAAACAAAACTCAATGAAGTGGTCAAAATCATGTCTTACCCACTCCATGTCTCCAGACATCTCATGATATATCTTATCTTTCTCACCTTATGCTCACTTTCATATTAAACATTGATCAAATAAAAAAAATAACATTAGCCTATAATATTTAAACATAAATATGAAACTAATACGTTTTCTTTAATGGCTACAACACATATACAGTACAGATAAATTTCATGTCTTGTCGTCAGACTCCCGGAACTTCCGGGACAGTTAGGAAGTCTGGATAAAGATATAAAGGCATAAAAAAGAAAATTTCCTCTCGTTTGGCGTGCCCCACCTGTCACGTCTCTATTCCCCACCAGTGGGGCGCGCCCCACACTTTGAGAACCGCTGGTGTACACATACTGTAAAGCCAAAATCCGCCTCACAAACAGCTCGACAGTAACAAAAGTTATTTTTCGCGGATTATATCTCTTTAACGGTCAAAAACACGATGTCTTGATGTCAAAACTCTGGTCTTGGTGAGTAACCTCGTAAAGACAGTCGGTTATGTCTAAAATAAAATAATAACTCATAAAACGAGTGTGACAGACAGTATAATGAAACAGTAATGTATCTAGTAATGTGCACTAGTTCTTAAAGTGAACGCAACCATATGTGTCTGCCATTAATTTAGTTGTCAAAACAACATAATATTGATTTAATTGTAAGGAATCAGGATTAATAGCCTATGTAAATGACAGTTTCCAATGAGGCAGTGTTACTGTACTTTGAGCCTACTGTTAGTACTAGTGTTAAAGTGTTAGTTTTATGTAAAGGTGCCATTTATGAATGTATTCATCATGCATGAATTTCTTTCTACTGTTGAACACAAAAGTTGACTTCCATAGTATTTGGTTACCCATATTCTTTAAAATATCTTTTGTTCAACAGAAAACATTTTTTTTATATATACGTGATAAATACATACATAAATGATGACATCATTTGTTTAGTTTTTTTTGGGTGAACTATCGCCAATAAGCCAGTATTAGTTGTCCTACATTGTTCATCAGCCTCCATTTTACAGCTAATGTTGTACGATTTTATGATTATTTTATTTTAAAAATAAAATAACCTGATCCTGTTTGATCAAGGAATGGGACTGTTCTGACTTTTTTTCAGCATAAATTTTTCATCTTGCATCAAAATAAAAAGCTTAATATACAGGTTTGTGGCTCTTAGTTTCTTTTGATTAATTATCCAGTGAAATTATCCAGTGAAACTTATGTTCACTGTTCTTTTTTATTAATATAGTATTTGTATAAATCTATTTTCATTGAGTTGAATCGGAAATCGAATCGAGAATCGAAATCGGAAATCGAATCGAGAATCGAAATCGGAAATCGAATCGAGAATCGAAATCGGAAATCGAATCGAGAATCGAAATCAAATCGATTTGAGAGCTTGCAAATCAAAATCGAATCGAATTGGATCATCTGAATCGATACCCAGCCCTACGAGTAAGTATTTCCTCAGCGTCCGAAATATCATTGCGATCCATTGTTTTCCTGTTGTCTGAATCGACCGCTCTCCCGCCCGTTACGTCACGCCTGCCTGTAGGCTGCCACGCCCATTTTCAGAAGCGGAAGTAAAATTTTCTCACAAAAACGTCTCCAGAAGCTTCTGTAGTGTATTTATAAGTATATTTTAAAGAAAATATGGTTCCTACATTATTTTTCTATACATTGACTCGTTGGGTCCTCTAACCTGCAATATGCCCTTTAAATGTTGGTCTGTTCTCACACAAATGATTGTTATAAAAATACATTCAATTAAAAACAAATATCAGGTTTGTTAAAGACTCTGTACTGATGCTGTGCTTTCTGATTATGAAGGTCCATTTGCAATAAACCGTCTCAAAAATGCACAGATTATTATGACTGTTGGTCTGACTGCAACCAGGAGGTGATTCATATTCTTCTGAATGACCAGGGCTTTTCCATGGAGACTTTACGAGCGTAAGTTAAGACTGAGATTAACTCTAAGAAAGCTGCAATAAAAAAAAAAAGAGAACTGAAATATGACACGAGCCAGTAACAGAAGTTTTCTTATGATTTATACAATATCATTTGAACATTGCATACTAAATGTTGATCCTATCCTACAGGCCAGCTTGTTCATTTTTCTCAGTCATGATTAATCTCTTGTCTCTCCATTTTTAAAGCCTTGAATAAACAAATGAGGAGAAATCTGCAAAAGTATCATCTTTACCTGGAGCTGTGGATGGGAATAAAGACACCAAACAACTCTAAACTCATTTACATGCATTATAATCATAATAGTTGTGTGTCAGTTTGTTTGTATAGTGTTTTTCCAAGCAGCTTTACAGAGTTTTATGATGTTGAAGAATGATTCTTTTGAGCGTATGGTTTATGTGTGAAGATATAAAATATCAAGCATTTGAGATTTGCCTCATATAGATCATGTGACTGATTAAAACTTAACCTTTAATTTTTTGATTGCTGGAATGTCAAACTTCTCAGTGATGTGTTTGGTGTAAACTTATGTCTTGTATAAATGTAATGGTTTTATAGTTTGTCGGTGGATGGGATTAACATGTTTGAAAAGATCACGTGTATTCACACACTGATGAGCCGAAACGTCTATTATTCCTCCATGTGTAAAATAAAATATGATTTTTTATTATTATTAATTCTTAATGATAATCGGTTGAATTTCGGAAAGAATTAAAAACTCATCTACTTACAGGTGTGAGCAGTGGGAGAACCCTCACATTCTGTGTAGGAGCAACTAAAAAAAAACAAAAAAAACACTTGCCGTTGGACACACGGAGTATCGCGGTCCAGCAATATTATTGGACAAGAGTGTCACCATGGTGTAGCCTATTAAATGAGACAATATAGACCTACAAATGTGTTCAATTATATTTTATATGAAATGTTAACGTTTATTATAAAAATACAGTATATTATATATATATGGCAGAATGGATATATAGATAACAAACAGTTAGCAGACTACGCCACGATGGGACTTACACCCAAAGAATTAGCCATTTTGTTCTAACCAGGCACTCAAATTCGTTGATGGATCAGCCAGAGACCGCACACTAAAGGCCCGTTCACACCAAGCACGATATAAAGATAACGATAAAGATATAATTCTAAAAATCATTCTCCATGTTAAAGAATAACAGAGTTCACACCACAACTATAACGATAAAGATATGAGGAACGATATCGTTGGGATCACTTTCAGAACGTTTTTTTTCCAGCTGTCAAACGATAAAACACTGACAGCCAATCAGAATCCATTCTAATTTAAAGGTCTCGCGCATTTAAAATTGCAGATGACATTGCAGAGAAGTTAATCGTCGAAATCCTCCTCAAGGATACGTTAAAAAAAAAGATGAATATATATGGAAAGCAATCGGTCGTATCCTGGGAATAAATGGTGAGAAGTAGGCTATTAACGATGAGATATTATGCAGTTTAGCATAGTGTAACAAAATTACCTCAGGTAAGTTTTGCACATTCTGAAAGGTGTATGTAAACTATATGAACTTCATAGCCTACTACTGCTTTTAATATAAGGCTGCTATTATTATTAGGGGCCAAGCCCCGAAGGGGCTGAGGCACCTATTGTATTTGTTAGGGGCCAAGCCCCAAAGGGGCTAAGGCACCTATTGTATCTGTTAGTTAGGGGCCAAGCCCCGAAGGGGCTGAGGCACCTATTGTATCTGTTAGTTAGGGGCCAAGCCCCGAAGGGGCTGAGGCACCTATTGTATTTGTTGTCATTGTTGTCAAACAAGTCATTGAACTCCAAGTTTGTGTCTGTGGCTGGAGCAAGGCGACAACGGTCAGGGGTTTGAAGGTTCATCAAGGGAAAATGAAATGCTTGAGGGAGAAGGGACAAGGGCCTCGCATTGATCAGTACTTCTTACGAAGTCAGTCAAGTCAGTCGAATGAAATCCAGCGACAGGAAGCAAACCACAGCTCGCAGGATATCAGCACCCCTGTCATAGAGGAGAGGAGGGCTTGCACAGTTAGTGATGAACATATTCATACTTGTGAAACCGGTCAGACTAACCAGCATAAGAGAGAAAAGAACCTCAACGGGCATAGGCCTGGAGTTAGATGGCCAAGAGCTTGTGAGAAAACTGCATGAGATACGGTAAACACAGATCTATGCTTTGCATTGGAAAGATTAACTGGTACAGTTGAAAAGAAGCTGGATAAATTTGGGGACATCATTTACGCATATGGAAGTGAGAGGTTTGGTGTGGAAAAAAGGAAGGAAAAAGTACAAACTGCTCCTGGAATGTCTAGACGGCAGCAGAAAATTGAAGGGTTAGTTAGAGAAAGGAGACAGTTGAGGAAGCAATGGAAAAGAGCAGAACAAAGTCAGAAGGAGGGACTCAATCTCTTACAAAGGGACATAAAAGATAAGCTGGCAACATTACGCAGAGCTGAGCGTCTACGGAAATGCTACAAAAAGAAGGAACGTGCGAGGGCTAATTTCTATAAAGACCCATTCAAATTCGTAAAGAAGTTATTCACCAGTGAGAAGAATGGCACTTTAAAAGCATCTAGAGTTGAGCTAGAGAGATATTTGGAGGAAACGCATACAGATGCAAAAAGGCATGAGCATATGTCAATTCCATCAGACATACCACCTATCAACCCACCAGAATACCAAATGGAGGTCTGTGCACCTAAGTGGAAAGAGGTAGAGCAGGCTGTGAGAAAGGCAAGGGCTTCATCATCTCCAGGGCCTAATGGAGTTCCGTACAGAGTGTACAAGAGTGCTTCAGGAGTTCTGCGAATTCTGTGGAAATTGTTAAAAGTGGCATGGGAAAAACAGGTTGTACCTAGAGCATGGCGCAGAGCAGGTGGAGTCTTTATACCTAAAGAAAAAGATGCTACAAGCATCAGTCAGTTTCGTCCTATTTCACTATTAAACGTTGAAGGTAAGATTTTCTTCAGCATTATTGCCCAGAGATTGTCCACCTACCTATTAAAGAATGGCTTCATTGACACTTCAGTTCAAAAAGCGGGCATTCCAGGGTTCTCAGGATGCTTAGAACACATCAATGTTATCTGGCAACGAATTCAGTCAGCTAAAAAGGAGAGGAAGGAGCTCCATGTGACATTCCTGGATTTGGCCAATGCATATGGTTCAGTGCCACATGAGCTTCTTTGGGCAGCATTTGATTTTTTCAGAGTACCAATGTCAATAACAAATTTAGTGAAAGCCTATTTTGGAGATTTGCTATTTAGTTTCTCAACTCCAAAATTCAGCACTGCATGGCAATGCTTAGAGGTTGGAATAATGGCAGGATGCACAATTTCTCCACTGGCTTTTACCATGGCAATGGAAGTAATCATTAGGGCATCAAGATGGGTAGTAGGAGGAGAGCGCTTGGCTTCTGTGTTGCAACTACCACCAATCAGAGCATACATGGATGACATGACAACCATGACTACAACAGTAGCCTGCACTAATCGGTTATTGGGGAAGTTAACAGATAATATTGAATGGGCACGAATGCAATTTAAGCCCTCTAAATCAAGGAGCATCTCCATAGTTAAAGGAAAGGTAGTAGATAAAACATTCTTCATTAATGGTGAGGCAAAACCAACAGTTTCTGAGAAGCCAGTGAAAAGTCTTGGGAGATGGTACGATGGAGATCTAAAGGACACAGTTCGAGTGGGAGAAGTTAGACAACAAGCAGTGGAAGGGTTGAAGAGCATAAACAGCTGTGCTCTACCAGGCAAACTAAAACTCTGGTGCTTTCAGTTTGGTCTACTGCCGAGGTTGCTGTGGCCACTGACTGTGTACGAGGTTTCTTTGACAACAGTGGATAAGCTGGAAGCGTTAATAAGTTCATACATCAGGAAATGGTTGGGAGTTCCACGCTGCCTCAGCAGAGTGGGACTTTATAGTAAAGGAATATTGCAGCTGCCAGTCTCTGCTTTAACCGAGGAGTTTAAGTGTGCCAAGGTCAGACTGGAAATGACATTAGTAGAGTCACGTGACAAATGTGTAAGGGAGGCAGCCCCTGTGTTAAAAACTGGTAGAAAGTGGTCAGCAAAGAAATCTGTAGTAGAGGCAAAGGCTGACCTTCAAATAGGGGATATCGTGGGACAGGTACAGCATGGAAGAGGGGGTTTTGGGCTCAGGTTAGCTCCTCCTAAATGGCACAAGGCAGGCCCAGCTCAAAGGAGGAAGCTGGTAGTCAACGAGGTGCGAAAGCAGGAGGAGAGGATGAGGAGTATAAAGGCCATTTCCCAGGCCAAGCAGGGAGAGTGGATGAGATGGGAGAGTGTGGAACAACGCAAAATGGGCTGGCAAGACCTTTGGTCAATGGAAGAGAGTAGGATCAGTTTCCTTATTAGGTCAACATATGATGTTCTCCCATCACCGCAGAACCTAAACCCCTGGGTAGGAGAGGATCCCTCTTGTCCTTTGTGTTCATCACCTGCCACATTAAGGCACATTTTGACAGGATGTAAGGTGGCTCTTAGCCAAGGTCGGTTTACTTGGCGCCATGACCAAGTACTGAGATGTTTGGCTTTAGCATTGGAAGGCAAGCGTAGTATGACCAATAAGTTGCCGCATGTTCTAGCAAAACATTACACGCAGAAGACAACATTCCTCCGCCCAGGCGAGCAACCACCAAGAAAAGGTGTTAACACCAATTCTCGGCCAGGACAACTGGAAGCTGCTAGGGACTGGAAGATGCTGGCTGATCTTGATCAACGGCTTATTTTTCCACCTGAGATTGCCACCACTAACCTACGACCAGACATTGTTTTGTGGTCTGGATCAGCACGCATTGTTCAACTGATAGAGTTGACAGTGCCATGGGAGGATGCTGTAGATGAGGCATATGAGAGGAAGAAACTGCGGTATGCTCATTTGGCCACTGAAGCAGAACAGCGAGGATGGAGAGTCCAGGTTTATCCAGTGGAAGTGGGTTGTCGAGGTTTTGTGGCACACTCTACAACCCGGTTCCTCAGGGACGTCGGATTCAGCGGCCAAGAGTTGCGTCACACAGTAAAGAACATATCTGAAGCAGCAGAAAGGAGCAGCAACTGGCTGTGGTTGAGACGGAAAGATTCTAGCTGGCAAGGTACAGGCCGCCACGCTACGGTTTCGTAGAATTCTTGAAAAACTTGAAGAGTCTGTTGGTTTATTTGTATAGGTTGTATAGTATACTGTACAATTTGTATAGGTTGTATAGTATAGAATGACAGGTGGTTGGGTAGATATTGTGTTTTGCGTTAGGTGGTATGCCATACGGAACCGTTGCCACTGTAACTGCTTTAACGCACCAGTGGGGCTCGACAGCCTTATCAATCGGGTTGGCGCGTATGGTTGGGTTGCGGAGAGATAGTGAGATTGTGGTTAGGTCTCAGCAGCAGGAGGGATGTAGAGGTCAGTAAGCTGGGCTGAGTTGAGTGGGGGACGGAGGGGGGTGACTCTGGGACGCCAGAGTCACTGTCGAGCCCTCTTGAGGTGTCGTGGGCTAGTCGACGAAACACTGAGGACGGAAGGTGCCCACTTGAAGACCCTAGAGATGTCCCCTACTCGGCTCAATCCAGGCGGTTGTCGTGTTGGTCCACTAGGGAGACCACACTGTAGTTGCAGCCGTCGTGTGTGCTGACGCGCCAAGTACACTGCAGCCGTTAACGCCGGACAGAAGGGGAGTCACACCCTCATATGGAAAGAAGCGTAAATGGATGGAGAAGCATAGTTTACTGTAAAGCTACGTCTTAGTGTTGCTTATCTTGGCGAAAGCCGAGTACAAATCAGCATGAAGTTTTAACATCTACTCTCGTGTAATGGAAATCGTTAGTTCCCTATCAGGAACATCGAGCTGCGTGAAAACGCTGCGGGAACGCTTCTAGCGTTGTGCGTCTTGAAGCATAGTATGGAATCAGCCAAAGGCGAGACGGAACGTCACGAGTGACGTCATCGACCAGGAAACTATAAAGCACACCCATGAACACAATGGCGACAGCTTCTGTTGTCTTCAGAAAGCGATTTGTGTGTGAATCTGTCCCAGTGTTTTTGTCCTTCTTTAGTGATTGCTAGGCAGGAGTTTTTCACAAAAAAAAAAAAAAAAAGGCTATATATATGTATTCACATATCTAAGCGAGCAGCATTACAGAAAGTGTGTGTTCCCCCCTGTACTCGTTATTTCACGGGTGGGGATTTACACGATCTGTGTGTTGTTTGTTTGGGAGTACAGCATGCCCGGTCAGCTCTCGAGGGGGCTGATTGTGAGCATTGCGAGCGTTTTCCAAAGAACGCTCTGCTCCCGCCGATCACTCTTTGAGGAGAGTGGTTCGGCTCGCGCTCCCCGCGGCTCGGGTCCCGCGTCTGTCGAGGCAGCGCGGCGGCGCGTGTCGTGGGGATCGCGGGTGAATCTGACAGCGGGGTTTGAGACGGGCCTCGCCCTATCTCAGCCTTTAACTGTTAGATTCAGTGCCTCAGTTTAGGGTTGGAAGCACGCTCTGCGGTTTCTTCTGCCCAGGCTGTGGCATTAATATTGCAACTATCCAGTTCTGAGGAGCTGAATGTTGTTGCTATTAAAAATATAATAATAATAATATTACATAAATTATTATAAAATAAGGGGATTATGAGGACTCATTCCCCTGAACAGAAATAAATGAGGAGCTTATGGAGGTGCTAACTCATGCTGTAGAAAAATTAAACATTGAGTGGTCAGCAGTTTGGCAGGAGTTTTTTATATAAAAATATATTGTATAAACTATGTTTGCCTTCCCGAGTGCAACCTCCACGAAGGTGCCTACCATTTTTCCGGATCTCCACACCGAGGTGTCGAAGTCCTGGAAGAAAACGATTTCATACTGTATTTTTAGCCATCAGATCTCTACAAAAAATATTTTAATACTGCTGAGGCTTATTTACGGTTATGAGGCGATGCCTAGAAAAGCTGGAGAGATGCCTACTGCCATCTCTCCGCTGAAACGAATTCGTCTTTTAAGGCACCGGCTTTTAAAGACAGGGACTGATGGGCGGGTCAGTCCTGACTGTCGATAAGCTCCTCGCATGGGCGCAATAAAATCAGAGCGTCGCGTCTTGTGCTCCCCTGCAAAATAGTGGAACCAGACGCGACACTCTCAGATGAAGTTTTCGGGGGTTAAACTGATCTGAGGACAGTCATTATAGCCAAGTGGCTTCATCTAAAAAAAAAAAAAAAAAAAGTAGTTCTGACACCACCGGTGTCAGGATGCTGAGGGTGGTCCCCACCGTGAGAGAAAGGTGTTCACTGCATCTGACGGTGCCCATTCTCTCACGGTGCCCTCAGGGGTCCCTTCTGCCAACCCCGCCTTCGCGTCGGGGCATAGACGGGCCCAGCGAGCGCTTCCCGAGGGACGCTCGCTCCCTCTACAGAGTGTCGCGTCTTGTGCTCCCCCTGCAGTGGGACCAGGCGTGACACTCTCAATCGAGGTCTTCTGGCCATAAGACTGATCTGAGGACAGTCATTATGGCCAAGAAGGCTTCGTCTAAGAAGTCCTGACGCCGCTGGCGTCAGGATGCTGAGGGTGGTCCCTACCGTGAGAGAAAGGTGTTCACCGCATCAGACGGTGCCCGTCCTCTCACGGTGCCCTCAGGGGTCCCTTCTGCCAACCCCGCCTTTAAGACGGGGCGTAGACGGGCCCAGCGAGTGTTTTCCCGAGGGACGCTCGCCCCCTCTGAGGAGGGGCTTAGGGCAGTTAGACCAGTTGTTCCCTGCCGGTGCGCTGTTACAGGGCGCTGTGTCTGCTGCTCAAAATATTCCAGAGGCCAGCCTCGAGAGGCTGGTACCCTTAGTAGATTTTCTGGCAGAGTGGAAAAGTCTTCCAAAAGTATCTCAGTGGGTTCTGCAGTCGATAGAGAGGGGTTATGCCATTCAGTTCAGATCTCCTCCTCCTCGATTCAACGGGGTCCTGCCCACCGTGGTGGGCCCCGAGCAGGCTCTGGTATTGGAACAGGAGGTGAAAACACTCCTTCAAAAGGAGGCTATAGAACGGGTTCCTCCTCCCAGCAAGGAGTCAGGTTATTACAGCCGATATTTCATCGTTCCAAAGAAGGATGGGGGGTTGCGTCCAATTTTAGATCTGCGCCTATTAAACCGTGCTGTAGCCAAGCTCAAGTTCAAGATGCTCACGCTAAAGCAAATCGTGTCACAAATCAGGTCCGAGGACTGGTTTGTCACGATAGATCTGAAGGACGCATACTTCCACATTTCCATCCTTCCGCAACACAGGAAGTTCCTGAGGTTCGCTTTCGGGGGCGTAGCGTACCAATATCGTGTTCTTCCATTCGGTCTAGCTCTATCTCCCCGCACGTTCACGAAATGCATGGATGCAGCGCTATATAGTTCCACTGCGACTCCAGGGCATTCGTATATTGAACTACATAGACGATTGGGTGATTCTAGCTCAATCGCAACAACAAGCGGTTCGGCATCGAGATGTCGTCCTCGCGCACATAAAGAAACTGGGGTTGAGGTTGAATGCCAAGAAGAGTGTTCTATCTCCATCACAGAAGACATCTTTTCTGGGGGCATTTTGGGATTCAGTAGCAATGCGGGCGTGCCTGTCGCCGGCCCGCATCACTTCAATTCTCTCAGCCGTAAAACGAGTAAAGCTAGGCCAGTTGCTCACTGTGAAGCAGTTCCAGATACTGCTGGGTCTGATGGCAGCAGTGTCCAATGTTATTCCCTGCGGCCTGTTGTACATGAGACCATTACAGTGGTGGCTCAGAACCAAGGGGTTCTCCCTGAGGGGAAACCCCCTCCGCACGATCAAAGTTACGTGGCGCTGCCTACGTGCTCTGGTCATGTGGAGGGATCCTTGTTTTCTGTCCCAGGGACCTGTGCTGGGAGCTCTTTGTCGTCGTGTAACGCTAACGTCAGATGCTTCCCTCACAGGCTGGGGGGCGATCATGAGTGGTCGCCCAGCCCAGGGTCTGTGGCAGGACCATCATCGATTATGGCATATAAATTGTCTAGAGATGTTGGCTGTGTTTCAGGCTCTGAAACACTTCCTACCAGACCTGAGAGGTCATCATGTTCTTGTCCGGTCCGACAATACATCGGTGGTCTCTTACATAAACCATCAGGGGGGTCTGCGCTCTCGCCCGTTATACAATCTGGCTCGCCAGATCCTTCTATGAACCCAGGGGAAGTTCCTTTCATTGAGGGCGATTTATCTTCCGGGGTATCTAAATCAGGGAGCGGACATCCTGTCGAGGCAGGGGCCGAGGCCCGGGGAATGGAGACTCCACCCCGAGGTGGTGGAGCTCCTGTGGATGCAGTACGGTCGCGCCGAGGTGGACCTATTTGCATCCAGGGAGACATCACACTGTCCACTGTGGTTCTCTCTCAGTTATCCAGTCCCTCTGGGGTTGGATGCTATGGTACAGGTGTGGCCGAGGTCACACCTGTACGCCTTTCCCCCGATTGCTCTGCTCCCAGGAGTTCTGGAGAGGGTTCGCCAGGACGGGGTCAGTCTACTATTGGTAGCCCCGTACTGGCCGGCCCGAGTTTGGTTTGCGGACCTTATATCTCTCCTAGACGGTTCTCCTCTGGAGATTCCGATCAGGAGGGACCTTCTCTCTCAGGCGAGCGGGTTGATTTATCACCCCCGCCCAGAGTTGTGGAAGCTATGGGCTTGGCCTCTGAGGGGGCCCAGCTCGTAGGTGCTGGTCTCTCAACCGAGGTTGTTGAGACCATCCTTCACTCCAGACCTCCTTCCACAAGGAAGTTATACGCCTTGAAGTGGAGGCTCTTCACTTCTTGGTGTGGAGAACACCTGTTGGACCCAGTTAACTGCCCAGTGGGTGCAGTGCTGGAGTTCCCGCAGGAGCATTTCTCCTCAGGGTTATCCCCCTCCACACTAAAGGTGTATGTGGCGGCACTTGCTGCTTACCATGTCCCTTTCAGTGGAGTCTCTGTGGGGAGACACCCGTTTATAACTCGCTTCCTTCGTGGTACTTTGAGGCTGAGGCCTGTAGTCCGCACGAGGGTGCCAGCATGGGACTTGGCCATCGTTCTAGAAGGACTTTCCCTAGCTCCTTTTGAGCCTATTGAAGAAGTTTCTGAAAAGTTTGTTACTTTAAGGACTATTTTTCTCCTTGCTATTTCTTCTCTTAAGAGAATCGGAGATATTCAGGCTCTCTCGGTTCCTCCTTCGTGTTTGGAATTTTCGCCTGGGATGGTGAAGGCCTTTCTCCACCCCAGGCCAGGTTATGTCCCTAAGGTTCCTACCTATGTGGCCAGACCTATAGTTCTGCAGGCCTTCTGCTTTACATCGTCTGATCAGGAAAAACTCAATCTGCTCTGCCCTGTCCGGGCTCTAGATACTTATGTCCACAGAGCTGCCCTGTGGAGGAAATCAGAACAGTTGTTTGTTTGTTTTGGACCACCTAAGAAGGGGTCTCCAGTGTCTAAGCAGAGGATGAGCAAGTGGGTGGTCGAGGCCATCTCACTTGCTTATGAGTCAGCTGGTCAGCCTTCACCTTTGACTGTCCGAGCTCACTCTACCAGGAGTATGGCGGCTTCCAAAGCCTTATTGTCAGGGGTTTCTCTTCATGACGTGTGTGATGCGGCAGGCTGGTCCTCACCGCATACTTTCGTCAGGTTTTATGACCTAGACCTTAGCTCCACTCCTGGGGCGCAGGTGCTTTCGGCTGAATTTAATCCTTGATTCACACAGTCGGTCACTTGCTCTTATGGCGACGTGGGTATTAGCGTTCCCGCAGCGTTTTCACGCAGCTCGATGTTCCTGATAGGGAACGTCCCGGGTTACGTATGTAACCCTAGTTCCCTGAAGGAACGAGACGCTGCGTGTCGTTGCCATACTCCCAGCATTCCCTTGATCGACTTGCTTCAGACTTTTCCAGAAGCTGTCGCCATTGTGTTCATGGGTGTGCTTTATAGTTTCCTGGTCGATGACGTCACTCGTGACGTTCCGTCTCGCCTTTGGCTGATTCCATACTATGCTTCAAGACGCACAACGCTAGAAGCGTTCCCGCAGCGTTTTCACGCAGCGTCTCGTTCCTTCAGGGAACTAGGGTTACATACGTAACCCGGGACGTTTTCTTATTATTATTATTCCGTAAATGGAAGTCTATGGCAGCCCTATGAACCGTAAGTAGGAAAATGATGAAATTTGGCACACTTCTAGTGATGGTCATGAATAGTAAATTGACCAAATTTTGAGTCTCCAGGACCAAGTCTATAGCGCCACCACCAGTTCAAAAATTCAACATTGAAATGGTTATAACTTTTGAACCCTTTGATCTACAGACATGAAACTTAGTACACCTGATTCCACTCATCATGCTGATCACAACCAATACCTTACATTAAGACCCCGCCCATTACAGTAGTGGCCATTTTGAAATGTACAGTATTCAGTTTTTTCGCTACTCCTCCTTCAAATTTTGTCCAATTTTCTCCAAACATGCACTCAACTGATCTTCGGACTGAGCCGCATAAAAGTACTGTTCCCGATTTTTTGGCTATACTGGAAAAAAAAAATTATAATGTCGCAAACTTAACGAGGTCCACCCAAAATTGGCTAAGAGGCTGTATCTCAGCCAAAATTTGATCAATCGAAACGAAAATTGGTACACTTCATCGGAAGCATGGTCTGAGGTTCCATGCCAAAGTTGGGAACAGCGCCACCTACGGGTTATGAGATATGCAAAATTGCTATTTTGGCCAATAACTTTTGAACACTTTGTCAGAAAATCATAATTGTGGTATCTATGGATTCCTTGTATCATGCCGAATCCGTGGATATCGATTTTGCCATGATGGGATATACCACATGTCCGCCATTTTTAATTTTGTCATATTTTGCAATATCTTTTAAAATATTTTAAATTTCTTCACCAAAGTTGGTATGGATGATCATTAGCATGTCCCAAATGTACCTGAGAAGTTTGATCACAGCGCCACCTAGTGTTCCAGAGATATCATTGTTTTTTTAAAAAACGCTTATAACTTTTGCTAACATTGCTTGAAATTTGATTTCTTTATGTCAATATATTCCTTGGATTATGCCGATTTCAACGATATCTCATATATTATTTTCCAACAATGTAACTGGCCGCCATATTGGAGCAAATGTAAAACAGTTTATTTGCTACTCCTCCTTCAAAATTTGTCCAATTTTCTCCAAACATGTGCTCAAATGATCTTCGGACTGAGCCGCATAGAAGTTCTGTTCCCAATTTTTTTGCTATACTGGAAAAAAAAAAGTTATGATGTCGCAATCTTAACGAGGTCCACCCAAAATTTGTTCAGAGGCTGTAACTTATGAACAGTTTGTCACAAAATCATAAAATTGGTGTGTGTCGATTCCTTGCGCCATGTCGAATCCGAGGATATCTATTTTGCCAGGATTGGATGTACCAAGTCATAAGTTAAATTAGCATTAATTAGCTTAGCATGCTAATCTGGTTAACCTGCTTTTATGTGCTCATTCTCACACTGAACCCTCTCTTCTGCTGCTCTGAAAATCACGTCCTCTGAGTGGCGCAATCGACTAAACCATGCATCTTGAATCCTGAACCATTCTGGTCGTGGGTTCGAGTCCCATGTGGGACGACTTTAAAATTGTGTATAAAGTTGTCATTTCAATTCCTTCCGGCTCTGCACTGCTGTTGGTGCTTAAATGCTCGCTGTGCTTCATTTACATGTATATTCAATTTGTGCTGTTTTTGTTCTTGCGGCTCTGCACTGCTATTGGTGCTTAAATGCTTGCTGCACTGCTGTGCTCACAGTACTTGCTGTACTTGATGTGCTTGATGTACATTTACATGTACATTTAATTTCTGCTGTTTTTCTTCTTCCGGCTCTGCACTGCTGTTGGTGCTTAAATGCTTGCTGCACTGCTGTGCTTACAGTAATTGCTGTGCTGCTGTAATTGATGTGATGCTATGCTTCCTGTACTTGCTGTACTTGATGTGCTGGCTGTGCTTGCTGTATTTGTAACTAGAAGTACTTGGTCTGCTTGCTGTGCCTTGCAGGGCTTGGCCCCCGTATTGCTGCTTGCAGCTATATTTATTATTATTATTATTAATACTATTATTATCATCCTATTATTATCATCCTTAAACTACTATGTGCAAATAGCATAAGCTACTGTAGGCCTAATAGCCAACATGTTGCTCCTTTGTCTCATCTTTCTTTCTTTTTTTTGTAGCTTGACTACTTTTTTTTGTCCACCGGCCACTGTGGCTGGTGGATTTCAAAATCTACCAGCCACTCAATGTTTTTACCAGCCACTTTCTAGTTTTTAATCGACAATGTGTAACTGCATGTGAAAATTAATACTAGGCCTACAAGATCTACAATACTTAAGCAGTTTATTTAATCTCAAGTCTCAATGAAATACTGGCATTTTCTCTTTCTCTCTTATAGCCTACACACACAAACCATGAACTGATATTCATTTCAGTTCGCATATGAGGAACAATGTACGGACGTGACCGGTCTGAAAGCGGCACTAAAAGATGCTTCAAAACTTTCACAGAGACATCAAACAGAAAGCACAAAACCTTTCTTTTAAAGTGAATTTCGTTTTGTATTAATTGTATCTTAATTTTAATCAATGTTTCATCAACCAATTGCCTGAATTTAATAAATAAGAATTAAATATAGCAGACGATCTAGATAATCACGAAACGGAGGCGCCAGCACGTGAACTGGAGCTCGTCTCATAAATGAACCGAAACTCAGCGTATAAGCTAGCCTTGCCTCACAGACATGTCTACTTAAACATAATAATTCAAAGAAAACAGACACAGACTGCTCTCTGCTTATGCAATCCGTAGGAAATGTGCATTTCTCTCTGGCGCGTTGACTACTGCGAAGACCGCGAGTCAGCATCGTCAACTTCATCTTCGCAACTGACACGGACAAAGAAAAGACTTGTTTATTAAAAAAATAATTAAAATATCGATTTGCTATATTTTACATATTCATAATCATTACTTTTGCCGATTCTTTGTGACAGATGCTTTATTGGCAGCCACCCTTACATGAGCGCGTCACCACCGCATCACCAGAATAGCCCTGTTTTTTTTTTTTTTTTTTAAAGATTAGCTTACTGTGTGTGTGATTCATTTAATGGAAAGCACATTCACTGAGTTGTCTTGCTAATCAGTGTCTGCTCGTTTATCCAAACTAATTTGTCCTATAACAGACGAACGTCGCATGATGCTATATTTATTTACCCGCCACGGTGGCCGGTAGGTGAAGCAAATTTATCCGCCACAACACAAAATCACCCGCATTTGGCTGGTGGCGGGTGCTAATTTCCATCCCTGGGGCGCGCGCATGCTTAGAATAAAAAGACCGTTAACGGTCGTTGGTGTGGACGCAAATATAGTTATCTTTATCGTTATCTTTATAGTTATCGTGCTTGGTGTGAATGGGCCTTAAATCAAGCAATAAGACACGCACCAACTTCACTCCTATTCACACACACACAGAGAGTCGTGCTGAAGCTCGCCAGTGGGAGACTAGTAACTCCAGCAACATTGAAAACAAAATGAATCCAGCTCTTTGAAAGATTCAGCTCAAAGGCCGGTTAGCGCCCTCTGCAGGAAGACACCATATCGCATCCTTGCAGTCAATGTGGACAGATAGGCTTGTGTGCATTTGTGAATCAAGGCCGTGGAACAACAGTCTAAAAAGTCACGTGATTTGCTGTGCATGAAATTACAGGTACAGATAAAGCATTTGTGGATTGTGAGCAAAGCAATGTGACTAAGGACAATAATGCATGATTGCTGTATGTGTGGATCGCTGTTTGTGTGTGTGTGGATCTCTTGCGTCCATCTGTGGATTGCTATGTGTGTGTGTGGATCTGTCGCGTGCATTTGTGGATTGATTTGCGTGTGTGGATCTCCCCCATGCATCTGTGGATTGATTTGTGTGTGTGGATCTCTCGCGTGCATCTGTGAATTGGTGCACGCGAATGTGGATCTCTTGCGTGCATCTGTGAATTGGTGCGCGCGAATGTGGATCTCTTGCGTGCATCTGTGAATTGGTGTGCGCGAATGTGGATCTCTCGCGTGCATTTGTGGATTATTGCGCACGCATGTGGATCTCTCGCGTGCATTTGTGGAAGGTTTTGAGACTGTTTTCACTCCATAGTAGCTGGAACGTGGCAGGTATTTCCTAACGACCAAATTACTACGTCCACATTTATTTTTAATATAGCCTACTTCTCACCTTTAGTCCTGGGAATTAAGACTTGATCCATAACCTCGAAATCCACTATTAAACTCAAACATTTCATTCTCTGCTGTAAAACCTATACAAATCCTTATTAAATTCTAAATCGAAAATGGCCAAAAACCACACTGTATTCATTTATTAATCAGCATGTATTCAGTTACTTTGTACAATTACTAAGCCAAGAGATTTAGAACATTAATGATTTTTTTAACCATGAAAAGCGTTAACAAGTTATGAGTACAGAAAAAACAAAATCAATGAATAATCTAACCAACTATTAAAACGTTTGTGAAAGACCATGCGCGTCTGCAGCTGATTAGGGGTTGTTTGTCAACTGAGTCTTCTTCGGTTAGAAGGAATAAGCAAATCCAATGATACAGTTTGAGTATTTATTAAGGAAGAGTCTGGTACATGGAGATGAAGACAGTTCTCAGGTATCAATATAACAAAGAGGTGTGTTTGTAGGGGTGTGAGTGTGTGTGTGTATGTGTGTGGTTATCTGAAACAGAAAATACAATAAAATTTATATTAATAGACACACAGGCTTTGGTTACATATAGTTGCATAAAGAAATGACCCGTAGTACAACCAAAAATCCACTAGTGGGAGCTCTAACACTATAAATGAACTTGCATAAATGCCACAAATCTCCACACGGCGAAAAGCACCAAAGAACAGCCTATACAAAAACCTATGCGTTAAATATAATGTTTGCGGTTATTTGCAAAGCAATAACTAAAGTATAGACAGTAAATGGCTACTTTATGAGCGAATGTAGAGCGCCGGAGCGGCAAAACAGTATAACAGTAATGAGTAACACGAGTAACAACCTCGCTATCTGGGCTAATAACTCTGCAATAAACATAATTTATGCAAAAACCGTACTTACATCTTAAGGACGCACACAGCACTCTTACACACAATATTAGCGCAGGATTAATAAAGGATGGCAATTCTCTGCTCCGTGGATACTGCTTCTCATAACACTGGACCACACTGAAAGTGAAAGTGCCTCGCGCAACCACAAACGATCAGAACTACAAACGAACACATGCATTATGGGTAATGCAGTCTATGTCAGGGCACGGACTTTTAACAGCCGCCCCTGTATTTGCCTAGCAAATACATTCATTCAAAAGTCAACTAGTTTGAATAAGTGCTGCTTGAATTCTCAGGCATTTCAGGGAGTTCCACCAGTTTAGTTACCGGGCGAATGTAGATACTGTCTTTAACCTTCACCTCCGCAGCTCGAACAACACCATCTGTCCCTGGGAAAACCTTGGTGATGGTCCCAACAATCCAAAGTCCTCTGGGAAGGTTGGAGTCAATGATCATCACAATTTGTCCCACAGTAGCATTATCAGTGGATTTCTTCCATTTATGTCTCAGCTGAAGCCCTGGGAGGTAGTTCTGGACAAAGCGTTTCCAGAAATGGTCACTGATCACTTGACTGTGTTTCCATCTTCTGTTGAAAAGGGCATCATGAGGGCCGTATACTGCCTGTGGTAATGCAGCATCGCGCCACCCCATTAGCAGCAGGTTTGGCGTGATAGGGTCCGGGTCAGCCACATCAGAGGAAGCATATCCGAGTGGTTTAGAATTAAGGAGCCCTTCTACTTCTATGAGAGCTGTTGGGAGCACTTCCTCTGCCACAACTTGGTCTTTCAGTACGCCTTGCAGGGCTGACTTAACAGATCGGATTTCCCTCTCCCAGGCTCCCCCGAAATGAGGAGAGTATGGTGGGTTGAAGTGGAAGTTAATAGTCTGGTTAGCCAGTTGCTGCTGCGACTTTGGTGCCATGCTCTCAAAGGCGCTCTGGAGTTCTTTATGGCCGCCCCTGAAATTGGTGCCCCGGTCGGACCACAGCTCGTACGGCTTCCCCCGGCGTGCAATAAACCTGCGTAATGACATTAAGAAAGAGTCAGTATTAAGGCTAGGGATGAGATCTAAGTGAACGCATCTAGTGGTGAGGCAATTATAGATGATTCCCCAGCGTTTCTCTCTCCTCTGCCCAATCTTAATCAGGTATGGTCCGAAACAGTCTACTCCTGTAGACCAGAAGGGCGGTTTGTTGAGTCTTAACCGGGATAAGGGAAGGTCAGCCATCTTTGGCGTGGAAGGTGAGGCTCGCCATCTCCTGCAGTCCACACACCGGTACTGTTTCTTAATGGCCTGGCGACCTCTGAGGATCCAGTAGATGCGACGTAACTCTGCATAGAGTCTCTCTGCACCGGGGTGAAACAGCTGAACATCATAGTGCTTTATGATGAGCTGAGTCAGAGGGTGATCAGGTGATAACACAACTGGGTGGACGCTGTCAGGAACCACATCTGTAGCTTGACGCAGGCGGCCTCCCACTCTGACTAGTCCACTGAGGCGGTCATACTCAGGGGAAAGGGCGCTGAGACGACTGCTCGAGCGAACAGGGTTACCTGCTTGTAAGGCTTGGACCTCCTCTGGGAAACTATCCTTCTGCGCAGATTGAAGCAGCTGGGTCTCTGCCTCCAGGTGTTCACTCGCAGTGTAGGGGTAGCCGCCCCCTGCAGGGATTGGTGAGTGGCCAGATTTAAATCATCTAACGATGTGTACTGTGCTGGATCTGGCAGACTTGGTGAAACATTTGTAAGGCCACAGAAGGCAGTCTTTCTGAGTTCTTCACTGCCACATTCTAGGAACTCTGTCGGGGACTTTGGCCAGGTGTCAGGAGTCTGTGTGAGAAAGTGTGGACCCTGTGACCATCGGCTGGAGACCGTGAGCTCTGACAGTGGTTTCCCTCTTGTGATGTCGTCCGATGGATTATCATCAGAGTTCACATACCCCCACTGTTCCAGAGAGGTAAGCTCCTGTATCTCACAGATCTGAGTCCCCACAAAAACTTTGTACCTGCAGGAACTGGACTGGATCCACTGAAGCACTGTCATTGAATCTGTCCACAGGTAGATTGAGTGAAGGGGTAGTGTTAGCTCAGTTTGGAGTACCTTGGCCACTTGGGCTCCAGTGAGCGCAGCACACAGCTCCAGTCAGGATATCGACACCTGCTTGCGGGGTGCTACTCTGGAGCGTGCCATGATGAAGGAGGTGGAGATGTAAACCTGCTACTCCATGACTCTGAGATAAGCCACAGCTCCATTAGCCTTCTCTGAGGCGTCACAGAAGATATGAGCCTCATATGTCGCACTGTTGCTGTTGTGAGGAGGAGCGTAACATCGAGGGATGGTGATATATTGAAGATAGGACAATTCCTCTTCCCATTCGAGCAAGGACTGAAGCAGGTTTCCTTCTATGGGCTCATCCCATCCTCTTTCTGTGCTCCACAGGGCCTGCACAATGAGCTTTGCTCTTGTCGTGTAAGGGCAGATATAACCCAATGGGTCATACTGACTGGCCAGTACTTTGTAAACATTGCGCAGCGTCACAGTTGTGTAGGTTACAGGGCGATGCTTGTATCCCAGGACATCAGTAGTGCAGTGCCAGCTGAGACCCAGTGTTGACTCCTGAGGATCAAGAATTTTAAGGTTTAGCCACAATTCACAACTATCTGACCTGGCCGTACCTGGCAGATGAGCGACCACCTCACGGATGTTGCTAGCCCACTGGCGTATCTCAAATCCACCTTGGATAAGCAGCTCTCTCATTCTGTCAATGAGCACCTTGGCCTCTTGTGGGTCAAAAAGGGACTGCAGGCAGTTATCTACATAGAAAGCTGTGTGGACAGTCGTAGACGTCTTTATGGGTGTCTCTGTGCTCCCTTAGGTGGCTCTGAAGGGCAAAGGTAGCACAGCAGGGGCTACACGTTGTTCCAAAGGGCAGGACTCTCCACTCATATACATCTGGGGGCCTCTCTGTTTCACAGTCTCTCCATAAGAACCGCAGCAGGGGGCAGTATTCAGGGAGCAGGCGGATCTGGTGAAACATGGCCTTTATGTCTCCACTCACTGCTACAGGATACTGGCGGAAACGCAGAAGTACACCCAGCATTGTAGGCCCCATGGGAGGTCCCGGCAGGAGGTAGTGGTTAAGAACGGTCCCCTGGAACTCGAAGGAGCAGTTAAATACCACCCGAACTTTGTTGTTATGATGTACAATGTGGTGTGGTACATACCAAGATTCAGCAGCGCTATGAATCTCTTCGGGAGTCAGCTTTACAACATAACCGGAATCTATCAACCTCTTGATCTCCTGGTTATATGTGAGTGCCAGGTCAGGATTCCTAGCTAGCTTACGTTCAGTGGACCTCAGAAGGCCTTTAACTTCTTCAGAGGAGACATGCATCTGTGGGAAGTCCTTCTTTCTGAGCAGGGGGGTGGCATACCGCTCTACACCATCCACAAGTACTCTGATGGTCTTTGCCTCTAACAGGGCTATGGCCTCTCTGTCCTCCTTTGAGCATGTGACCTCCTTCCCAGGTCTATGGAGGGGAGCATCTAGTTGCCACAGACGCTGTACATCCTGTTGAAGGGCAATGGCAGGAGAAAGGCATGATATATTCAAGCAGTGCGCCTCCCCCTGCTGCATAGGCATACTGCAGCTCGGACCCTGGATGGCCCACCCGAGCTTGGTGCAGACGGCGACAGGTCCTTGGGCTGAGCCTCGCAAGATAGAACGGACAGGAGTTATGAGGTGAGCATTGTCAGAGCCGATTAACACAAGTGGCTGTATCTGACTGAATCCTTCAAGCTGCACCCGTTGTAGGTGATAACACTTCTCCTTTAAGAGCTCCACTGGGCATGACTGTTCAGCTAGGTTGAGCTGTTGGGCGGTGAAGGCACGCGTGATCTTGTAACGTCTTTCCGGCTTGGCCTTTGGGGACACATGGAAAGAGACGTAGCCTCCTTTAATATGGATCACATCTTGACGAATAGTACGCAGAGACAGAGTTTCCTCCTCCTGGATTAAGCCTAATGACTTGACAGCAGCAGGGAGTATAATGGTTTTCTCTGAGCCATCATCAAGAAGAGCATATGTATCCAGGGATTTCCTTTGATAGTGTAACTGGATGGGCACAACCTTAAGCATTACCCGGCCAGAGTGACTGATAGGAGCCAAAAACACTCGGCTGGTGCTCAATGTTAGGATATTCGGGTCCTTCCTCTTCGCTTCAGACAGGTCATGAAGCACTAATAAGTGCTGTTCTCCACAGATGCAGCACATTTTCTTAAGAGTGCACTGCTCGGGGTATGTTTGCGGCCACATCGCCAACATTTAGATTTTTCCTTTATCCAAGAAGCTACAGCTTTGAGGTCTAGCTTAAAATCTACACAGCCACTGAGGTAGTGCTCTGTCCCTTCACAGTATGGGCAGTATGGCTTAAACGGCTTCCTCTTAGAGGAGGGATAAGAATTAGTAAGGGTTGCCTTAGTGTTTATCTTTGGTTGTGTTTGAACGGGATCCGAACCATAATATATGGATGTAGACTTACTCTGTGCCCTGGACCCTGCAGAGGTTCTGGGGTTGCCCCTCTCTGGGCGTGGTCTGTCTTGAGGGTTGTGGCTGGATAACTTGCCGTGATAACTGTAGAACTTGGGACTTGCGCTCAAGCCACCCGGAGAAGTCGTACATATTGTAGGTGCAACTGCTACCATTGCGTATGATACCACGTGTGATGCAGTACTCGATGAAACTGTCTCTGTAGCTAGGCGGAAGCTTAGTGAGTAACCTATCTACGTGTGAACCACACTGGAGCTCACTGGCTGCTACATCGTCCATAGTACTGAGGAGGCCCACTAGGCTGGACACCGCCAGGGAGAAATCTTCAAAGGCTTGAGGATCACCTGCCTTAATATGAGAGCAGTTAAGTATAGCACTCAGTTCACTCTGGACTAATTGCCTGGGTTGCCCATATCTCTGCTCCAAAGCTTTCATTGCACTAGTGTAGGGAGTGCGGTCGTGAATATAGCGTCTGGCCACTTGTAACGCACATGGATGCTCTAACTGATCTATCAGAATGTGATATTTATACTCCTCTGTGAGATGAGCATGTGGCCCAAGTAGGCTGTCCAATCCTTTCTTCAGTAACACAAAGTCACTATCTCTGCCTGATTTGAATGTCACCAGTCTAGGCTTCGGGATGCCGTATGAAGATGCTAAGAGCATCTCCATCAGGTTTGGCTGGGTGATTTCAGCTGCAGGAGGTACTGCGTCTTGTGCAGTAAATGTAGCAGGCAGTGAAGGGTAGGCAGAGACTGATGGATAGGCAGCAGAGTAGTAGCTGGCAGAATCAGGAGGTGGAGCTACATTATGCTGGCTATAAATCTGCTGCGCTGATATTCCCGGTGGTGGCTGATACAGTGATGCTGAGACTGCAGAGAAGTCGTGGGATTGTGTAGAGAGTACCTGGTTGGAGCTGCCTGGAGGCTGCTAGTGTTGGTACCTCTGACTGTATAGGGGGTCAGCCTGACGTGGTTCAAGCCTCCTAAACTGTACTGGTTGGGCTACTTGATTGACAGGTTGTAGAGCAGGCGCAATCACATGACTCATTCTGGAGGGCAGAGCAGGTAGTGGTGCCGGCTGAGTACCTGAATGGGCCACAGGGATTCTCAGCTGGTGAGCAGGCTGTGGCGCGGGCCAAGGTGAAGACTGACCTGCGGGCTGGAATGCAGCATACACCCTGGGCTGCAGTACAGGCTGTCACTGTCGGTTGCTGAAGCACAGGTTGAGGTATTAGCACTACGCCTGGTTGCTGTGCAGGTTGAGCTACAGAATTCAGTGACAGCGACAGTGCTCGCTCCAGTTGTTCCACACGCTCTGTTAATGCACCACTGGTCTCCTTCATAGTAATTTGCATCTCATTCATCGTTTTCAGTACACTGCCCCAAGCTGCCTCCATTCTTTTCCATTTTCTCATCTCCTTCTTCTTTCCCTTATCAGAATCCTCTGAACTGCTGCTGCTTGAAGATTCTGTCTCCTCTGGATCAGGTAGGTCGTGTTCATACTCCGCCAGATGTACCGGAAGCTTTCTGCTCCTTCTTGGACGGGAACTATGCTTTGGACTCTTCTCCTGAGGAACTTCATCTGGTGGAATTGCCATCTTGTTGACTCAGCCAATAAACATCAGGCTCGAAGGACCACTTGTGAAAGACCGTGTGCTTCTGCAGCTGATTAGGGGTTGTTCGTCAACTGAGTCTTCCTCGGTTAGAAGCAATAAGCAAATCCAATGATACAGTTTGAGTATTTATTAAGGAAGAGTCGGGTACATGGAGATGATGACAGTTCTCAGGAATCAATATAACAAAGAGGTGTGTTTGTAGGGGTGTGAGTGTGTGTGTGTGTGTGTGTGTGTGTGTGGTTATCTGAAACAGAAAATACAATAAAATGTATATTAATAGACACATAGGCTATGGTTACATATAGTTGCATAAAGAAATGACCCGTAGTACAACCAAAAATCCACTAGTGGGAGCTCTAACACTATAAATGAACTTGCATAAATGCCACAAATCTCCACATGGCGAAAAGCGCCAAAAAACAGCCTATACAAAAACCTATGCATTAAATATAATATTTGCGGTTATTTGCAAAGCAATAACTAAAGTATATACAGTAAATGGCTACTTTATGAGCGCATGTAGAGCGCTGGAGCGGCAAAACAGTATAACAGTAGTGAGTAACACGAGTAACAACCTCGCTATCTGGGCTAATAACTCTGCAATAAACATAATTTATGCAAAAAACGTACTTACATCTTAAGGATGCACACAGCACTCTTACACACAATATTAGCGCAGGATTAATAAAGGATGGCAATTCTCTGCTCCGTGGATACTGCTTCTCATAACACTGGACCACACCGAAAGTGAAAGTGCCTCGCGCAACCACAAACGATCAGAACTACAAACGAACACATGCATTATGGGTAATGCAGTCTATGTCAGGGCACGGACTTTTAACAACGTTTTATTATTTTTATTGAAAAAAAGATAAAATAAGATAAAGATAAAGATAAGGGATACACCCATCCCTTATCATTAGGGATGGGTGTAGTTAATGATTTTACCAGATAATTATCGATACTCTAATTGACACTACTCTCTATAATTTGGCGGAAAAACAATAAAGACCTTTAAAAAATGAAAAGATTCAGCAGTTTCATATATTAAATTTATTAGCAGAAATAGGTTAAATTGTTTCCTGAGTGTCCTGTAAGGCTCCTGCTACAAATGTCTGGTGGTGATGTGCTTTATTGCTTCACTACCAGTAGCAAAACCTGAACAGTGCGAATATTACCAAAGATCTATAGTCCTTGAGCTTCTCTGAAGCTAACAAATCAAAAATAAAAATCGTTCCCAAAGAGTAAAGATATGTAAAAAAAAAAAAAAAAAAAAAAAAAACAATATAGATTTATAGCATCTCTCCTGTATTATTTATTTCGCCCACCCAAATATACATCAAGAGTTTTTTGTTCAAGAAAATGAGCATGGTGACTTTCTCAGAGAGAATCTGAGATCTGTCATTGCTGACTTTGTCCCAGCTGTGGTAAACGCTACTTCAGACAGTGTTGAGGGGGCCGAGGGAGATGATGGAGAGCTGTGGGAGAAGAGGAAGAGTGTCTTTCTTACCCCACCAGTGGAGGGCAGGGTCTTCTGAGGCACAGATAGGAGGAGGGTTTCGCTCTAGATATTCACTGGAAGCTGAAAAATAAATTGTACCATACTATTGTAGTCAGGTTTATAGCTTTTTGTTAGAAAGGTATAAGAAAATTGTCTAACTTACTTGTTCCTCCTCCTCTTCTTCCTTATGAGCTGTCACCTCATCGTTCTTAGGCAGCTAAAACAGAGGAGCATTTTAATAATGTTGCTAATCTACAGGTTTTAATGCTTTTGAAAGTCCTTTATGCTAACCAAAGCTGCATTTATTTGATCGAAAATACAGTAAAAACTAATATCCCAGCAAACATTTGGACGTTTAATGACCGTTGAAAAGACGTACGTCCGACACGTCCCGTCACGGACATCTTCGACGTCATCTGACCGTGAATTCCACGTCTCTTCTGCGCGTCCCTGGACGTCTAAATGCGTCGTCACCTGTGTTTAAATGTGTTGCTGCATAATTTAAGTGTATATAAGCCTGCATATAAAATAATCACACACCTATTGTGTAACATCGTGAAAGGCAATGAACCCACATGGAAAGAACATATATGAGGATATATGAGCATATATGAAACCTATATGCAGTTTATATGCACATATATGCTGCATATATACAGCATATATGCACATATATGATAATATATATGCTGCATATATGCGTATATATTGTACATATAGGCAAAACTGAGGTGCATATATGTGCATATACAGGCCATATACACTCACCGGCCACTTTATTAGGTACCCCATGCTAGTAACGGGTTGGACCCCCTTTTGCCTTCAGAACTGCCTCAATTCTTCGTGGCATAGATTCAACAAGGTGCTGGAAGCATTCCTCAGGGAGTTTGGTCCATATTGACATGATGGCATCACACAGTTGCCGCAGATTTGTCGGCTGCACATCCATGATGCGAATCTCCCGTTCCACCACATCCCAAAGATGCTCTATTGGATTGAGATCTGGTGACTGTGGAGGCCATTTGAGTACAGCGAACTCATTGTCATGTTCAAGAAACCAGTCTGAGATGATTCCAGCTTTATGACATGGCGCATTATCCTGCTGAAAGTAGCCATCAGAAGTTGGGTACATTGTGGTCATAAAGGGATGGACATGGTCAGCAACAATACTCAGGTAGGCTGTGGCATTGCAACGATGCTCAATTGGTACCAAGGGGCCCAAAGAGTGCCAAGAAAATATTCCCCACACCATGACACCACCACCACCAGCCTGAACCGTTGATACAAGGCAGGATGGATCCATGCTTTCATGTTGTAGACGCCAAATTCTGACCCTACCATCCGAATGTCGCAGCAGAAATCGAGACTCATCAGACCAGGCAACGTTTTTCCAATCTTCTATTGTCCAATTTCGATGAGCTTGTGCAAATTGTAGCCTCAGTTTCCTGTTCTTAGCTGAAAGGAGTGGCACCCGGTGTGGTCTTCTGCTGCTGTAGCCCATCTGCCTCAAAGTTCGACGTACTGTGCGTTCAGAGATGCTCTTCTGCCCACCTTGGTTGTAACGGGTGGTTATTTGAGTCACTGTTGCCCTTCTATCAGCTCGAACCAGTCTGGCCATTCTCCTCTGACCTCTGGCATCAACAAGGCATTTCCGCCCACAGAACTGCCGCTCACTGGATGTTTTTTCTTTTTCGGACCATTCTCTGTAAACCCTAGAGATGGTTGTGCGTGAAAATCCCAGTAGATTAGCAGTTTCTGAAATACTCAGACCAGCCCTTCTGGCACCAACAATCATGCCACGTTCAAAGTCACTCAAATCACCTTTCTTCCCCATACTGATGCTCGGTTTGAACTGCAGGAGATTGTCTTGACCATGTCTACATGCCTAAATGCACTGAGTTGCCGCCATGTGATTGGCTGCTTAGAAATTAAGTGTTAAGGAGCAGTTGGACAGGTGTACCTAATAAAGTGGCCGGTGAGTGTAGGTCTCCTGTATTGCTTCTTTATATCCACATATAAGCCCTATATGTGCATACATGTCTCCTATATAGCTCATGGCAGGATCTGGTCATTTTGTAGCTCATACCTTGGCAACTGTCATACATGATGCCTAGCTCATATTTTCTATTATCAAGGCAATAACTAAGAACTAACTAAAAAAAGAATATATGCAAGAACTATGTGCGAACAAGTGAAATTGGTATCACATGTAATTGGCATGTTATGGAATTTAACTATGGCAATTAAGTGAGAGAAGATGGAAAGCTATGTGAAAGCTACATTTACAAGGTCAATTCTTTCATGTATGAAGATAGTGGAAAAGAAGGAAATAACAAAATGGTTTGTAATTTTTTTATTTTGTCAATCAAGCCCTGTTTCCAATTTCAAGTCACTTCCAGATTCACATTACAGCTCATACACATCCACACATTCACTGTTCCACCAAATGCAATGCAAAATGCAATGTTTTCTGTATTGTCTTAATGCAGTTTCTAGATGAATATGGCTGAAAGGTCATTACAGTCTAAATGTAGCAAAAAAAAAAGAACATAGAACATACATTGAAGTAATCATCATCATCCCATCTATCTGAGCATTTCACTGTGGTTAATGAATTTGAAGACAAGCATGTATTTTGAGTCTGTAAAGTTTTTAAAAAATCGAAAAGCCCAAAGATCTGTATCTCTGCTAAATTAATTTAATATATGTTTGTGATGCCCTTTATCTTTTTTTTTTTTCATTTCTTTAAAAAAAAAAGAAAAAAGATTGGGTAACACTTTATTTTACGGTGTCCTTGTTACATGTTACATGTACTTACCATAGTAATAACAGTAACTTATGCATAATTACATGCAACTAACTCTCAACCTAATCCTAATCCTACCCTATCCCTATAGTAAGTACATGTAGTTATTTAATATTACTCTGTACTTAAATATATAATTACACTGTAACAAGGACACCTTAAAATAAAGTGTAACCAAAGATTGTTGTTTCAAGTTGTAGTTATCAAATGTGAAAATGTGTAAAAGAAATGTGTCAAGAACTTTATCAAACTCTGTAATTTTGAAAATTAAAAAGAAAAAAAAAGAAAAAATCTCCACTCTGCTGCTACTAATGGCTGGCTGCTACAGCGCCCAATATTTCGCGCCGTAAGATATCGGTTGGGAGTGAAATGGCGATATCAGTGTTGGAGATCCGCTATGTCCTACTTATCATCAAGTAAGTATTCCTAATTTTAATATTTATTAGCAGGGTTTTTTTCTGGAGATGGATATTGCGGTGGCAGAGAAGTATAAACTTAGAAATTGTATGGGATGAAAGTTTAACACGTGTTTGGCTAAATAAATGCTATGTTGTTAGCCGGTGAGGTAGTGTGGGTGCTCATATAGCCGTTGATAAGATTCAAATTAGAATTATATTTATTTGTCTCTTTCTGGAGGAATTCGTAGAGGGTTAACAAAAGTCATGGCCTAGAGAACATAACGTTACAGTTCATGAGAATAAATGACGCTTCTCTGGCTTCAACGGCTCAAGAAGGCAATCGGCTCTAGAAAAAAACCCTGGGGAATTTGAATTTGGGAGAAATTGGAGAAATAATTTTTTTTTAATTGTCTTTCGAAGAGTAGGGCACTGAGTTGCTGGGTGCTATTTTGGTTTACTGATTGTAATTGTTTTTTCTTTATATAACCTCTTTCTAGAATCCCCCCAAATGAAAAATGACCTCGCCATTATTGCTCAAAAGGTAAGTTCCTCTGATTTTCATTGATTTTTAAAATTGTTTCTCAAGCAGAGCTGTAGAGACTTGTGATGTTGGGCTGATTGATAGTGTTAATTATTTGATGTATTTGCACTTTAATTTATTGAAGAGAATAACTATATTTTTCTTCTATGAACAAGACTGAAAAATATAAATATAGACTGGAAGGAGTCCTGTGGAGGATCTAGATTCCTCCTTCTCGACTTTTGGAGAAGTGCATTCTCGGGATATTTGCTTTTGCTGTGCTAATTGCAAGGGCGGCCACAGCTGTCCTCACTCCTCACTCAGGCGATTGAAAGCATTATATCTATGTAGTGTGTGCGCTGTCGCGGAAGCGTCAGCGGAAGCATTCAGCTCTCGTGTTCACCCTCCTCGTGTGAAGACCGACTCGGGTAAAGACCTGCGACTCTTCCTGCGCGACTCCACCGAGCAAGGACACCTGCAAGGCACTTAAGTATCTTCTTCACCCTTTCCTTTCCTACCTTATCTTATTTCCCATTATCATTATGTGCTTTCAATACATTCCTGTTGTCTATCGACAACGCTCTCTCACCACGCACAGAAGGCAACGCAATACTGCTAATCTGCGCCCTTTTCTCTCATCCTCACACTCACCTCTCTCTCTTTCTATGGGTCTATGGAATTGTCAATCAGCAGTCAATAAAGCTGACTTCATTCCAGCCTTTGCATCTCACTCTACTATTAATATCTTGGGCTTGACTGAGACCTGGATCCGTCCAGAAGACTCAGCAACCCCTGCTGCTCTCTCTAACAACTTCTCTTTCTCTCACACCCCTCGCCAGTCGGGGAGGGGTGGGGGTACTGGTCTTCTCATTTCTAACAATTGGAAATATTCAACTCTCTCTTCTCTATGCAATAACAACGCATTTGAATATCATGCTATTACACTTACAACTCCCATTAAGATCCATATTGTAGTTATTTATCGCCCCCCAGGTCCACTGGGAAGCTTTGTAGAGGAGCTGGATGTGCTGCTGTCCTCTTTCCCTGAGGATGGCACCCCACTCGTAGTCTTTGGTGATTTCAACATTCATCTAGCAAAGCCGTATGCAACAGACTTCATCTCTCTCCTAGCCGCCTTCGATCTCAAACGGCTCATCACCACCGGTACTCACAAGTCAGGCAACCAACTGGACCTGGTTTACACACGCAACTGTATCACAGACAACATTTTGGTGAAACCTCTCCAAGTTTCAGATCATTTTCTCATTACTTTCAATCTACAACTCACTACCCATGCTCCACCAACCTCCCCACCATTTACTTTCAGACGAAACCTGCGCTCACTTTCTCCATCCCATCTTTCCTCTGCTGTGTCATCTTCTCTTCCCTCACCCTCGCATTTCTCATCTCTGGAGGTGAATACTGCAACAGATACTTTATGCTCCATCCTAACCTCTTCTTTAGACAATATCTGTCCTCTCTCCTCTAGGCCAGCACGTGCCACTCCCTCTAACCCCTGGCTATCTGAGGTTCTTCGTGAACACCGGACCAAGCTCAGGGCAGCAGAGAGGAAATGGCGCAAATCAAAAGACACATCTGACCTCAGTAGGTATCAATCTCTGCTCTCTTCCTTTTCTGTTGATGTTCATGCTGCGAAATCTTCATATTTCCACAACAAGATCAACAGTGCCTCTAACACACGAACACTGTTCAAGACATTCAACTCTCTCCTCTGTCCACCTCCACCACCACCCACCTCCTCGCTAACTGCTGATGATTTTGCCAACTTCTTCACTAACAAAACTACAACTATCAGCAGTCAGTTCTCAGATTCACACACACAGGAACCCAGACTAACCTCTCCCACAGCCAATATCCTTCTCTCCTCCTTCGCTCCACTAACCGAGGAAGAAGTATCTAAACTTCTTCTCTCCAGTCATCCTACCACCTGCCCTCTAGATCCCATCCCCTCACACCTTCTACAAGCCATCTCTCCCACACTTCTACCAGCTCTCACTCACATTATCAACTCATCCCTCCACACTGGCATTTTCCCTACAGCATTTAAGCAGGCTCGGGTAACTCCTCTGCTTAAAAAACCAACGTTAAACACATCACTTCTAGAGAATTACAGACCTGTCTCTCTCCTACCATTCATTGCGAAAACACTTGAACGAGTTGCTTTTAACCAAGTATCATCCTTCCTGTCTCTGAACAACCAGCTGGATGTCAACCAATCTGGCTTCAAGAAAGGGCATTCAACCGAGACTGCATTGCTGTCGGTCACGGAAGCCCTGCGGATCGCAAAAGCTGCTTCCAAATCATCAGTTCTCATTCTCCTGGACCTGTCTGCGGCCTTCGACACTGTGAATCATCAGATCCTCTTGTCCGCCCTCTCATCACTGGGCATCACTGGAACCTCCCTCAACTGGTTCGAGTCCTATCTCACAGGTAGGTCCTTCAGGGTCACATGGAGAGGCGAGGTATCCAAAGCACATCAACTGACCACAGGAGTTCCTCAGGGTTCAGTTCTTGGACCGCTCCTCTTCTCCATTTACACCACATCACTGGGGCCCATCATACAGGCACATGGTTTCTCTTATCATTGCTATGCTGATGACACCCAGCTCTACCTCTCATTTCAACCAGATGATCCCACAGTAGCTGCACGGATCTCAAGCTGTCTGGCGGACATCTCGGCATGGATGAAGGAACATCACCTGCAGCTATGCACAACATCAGGAAGATCAGGCCTTTCCTAACTGAGCATGCAACACAACTTCTCGTCCAGGCCCTGGTCATTTCTAGGCTTGATTACTGCAATGCTCTTCTGGCTGGACTTCCATCATGTGCAACTAAACCTCTACAAATGATCCAGAATGCTGCAGCCCGTCTTGTCTTCAACGAGCCCAAAAGGGCCCACGTCACTCCTCTGTTCATCTCTCTGCACTGGCTACCACTCGCTGCTCGCATCAAGTTCAAGGTGTTGACGCTTGCTTACAGATTGACCACTGCTTCAGCTCCCTCCTACTTCCACTCACTACTTCAAGTCTACATCCCTACCAGAAGCCTACGATCGGTCAATGAGCGGCGGCTTGTGGTACCGCCACAGCGGGGCACAAAATCACTCTCCAGAACATTCTCATTCACGGTTCCATGCTGGTGGAATGATCTCCCCACCCTCATCCGGAATGCAGAATCCTTGACAGCATTCAAAAGACAACTGAAAACTCATCTCTTCCGGGAGCACTTAACATAAAAAAATAAAAAAAAATTAAAAAAAAATCCTTCCCTTTTCCTTTAAATCCTCGCTTGCCTGGCTCATGCTACTCTGAGCTATGTCTGAACTTTGTATTTTGAGCACTTCTTGCGTTGTTTCTGCCTCTTCACGATGACTCGCTTGGTTTAGTCCTCAGTTGTAAGTCGCTTTGGATAAAAGCGTCTGCTAAATGACTAAATGTAAATGTAAGTGCAACCAGTGAGTAACCCCCTTGCATTTTTATTTATTTAGTTTACTTGGTACTCAAACAGAGCTATAATGGATTTGTATGATGTGTGGCTGATTTATTGTTTTTGTTTATGTTTGGCTATGATTATTAATTTATTGACATGTTTAATGGTTTTATGTTGGGATAGTTAGTGGTAATATGTAATTTACTTGCCCCATATGCATAAAATTGTTGAAGTTTTACAAATGTTGAGTTTAACAATGTTTTTCTTCTCTAAAAAGACTGCAGCAACAGCTGAGACCTCAGCGAAAACACAGGTGAATAACATTATGTAGTAAGGATGGGTATAAACTGTGTGCTTGTAGGAGCCAATTAGTGTTATTACGAGACCATTATCCTTTCCTCCTGCCCCCCTTCGCTCCTCTCCCACCCACTGTCTTTTCTCCTTCCCTACTCTCCATCCAACCTCCTCCTGTCCTCCTCCTTCTCTCCTTTAATAACGTTTAGGGCAATGATTAAGTTGTTTCATATTTGTATCATTAATCTGCATTTATACATCATAACCTATTAACTATTGGGAAGCTAAGCATAATAATCAATATGAAACATGAAAAAGTTTCTAAAAGTTGCCAATAAATTAATATTGTGATGTGAAATTATTTTTCAGATTGAAGTTATAAAGGGCTCTGGGGTGTTTTGCCAGGCAGAAGCGTGTAAAGCAGCCCGCCTTGCCACCTCTGCTACTGCCATGGTGCTGAATCTGCTGCTGGGCACCATATGACTTGGAGACTTTGCTGAAAAGCAACCTGAATGGTACTAAACAACATGTTCCTAATCTCTTCTGTCCTTGAAAAAAAACAAGTCAGTCATATTCTGTGGAATAAATTATGTTTGTGTGAGAGCATACCATCGCTTTTTTACTTGCCATTTTTGTATTTCCTTGCACCTCAAGTAAATGTGATGTGTATATAAAAAATCTCTTGTTTTCACCACCTTCATTTTACCCCCCTTTCATAATAATTTTGAAATATTACTTTAAGGTGGGAAGCCAACCAGAGGGGATGGGGAGCAGCTGGTCGCCCTTGACCAAGTCAAAAAGGCAGCCATTATTGGTGAGTAAATGCATAATGCGTTGAGAAGGGTAAACAAAACTTTTAAGACTTTATAAGTTCACCACTTTAACCATAGCCTACTTGTATCAATGTTTATTAGGCATCAATGGAGACTGTATAATGTAGGGCACCCATTATTGTTACTGTATCTGCTTGGAACCTATAATACTAATTCATTGCTTGCTCACTTCTTGATCCTAATGTCCAAATGATCCAAATGTGGCCTCTTCTAAAGCCACATTTCTGAATTTTTCCGATCCATGAATTTTCTCTGCTTTGGATGCAAATGATTGACCGTGTGACTGTTAACAATGCAGTCCCCATGACGGACATGTTCATATGAAAGAATGATGCCGAAAAAAAAGAAAGAAGGGGGAACGATGTTTCCAATTGACCAATCTTTCAGATTTAGCAGAATCCAATCAGAATCTTCCAATTGACGTGTTTACATAACGCATTTTTTATTATGATCAGCCCTTTATCCAAAATATGTGTTCAATTGCAGCTGTACTGTAAGCACTTTGGGTTCCTGATGAAGCACTATATTATTATAATTATTATACTGTCTTATTATTTTTGTCTTCTCTAGATGCTACATTGAAGAAGTGGCCGGCAGCCAGCCGAGGGCAGATAGGCACATCTATCAATTCGAAGCTCATGGAGCTGAGAAGATCAACAAGATAAATTGGGGTTTTTTTCTGTTCAGTTTTTTGTCTTATTTTTGTTCTTGTACTATTTGATTGTTCTTAAGTAAATAAATAATTTAAATTTCTACATTTTGGGCTATTATTTATGTTGCCTAGTAGCTATGGATTTTAATAATTATACTAATATGTAGGTAAACATATAGCTGCATATATACGTGCATATATGTATCTATATAGGTACATATATGCATGCATATATGCAGCTATATAGGAACATATATGCATGCATATATGCAGCTAACATATATGCATGTATATATGCAGCTATATAGGTACATATATGCACGTATATAGGTACATATATGTACACATATATGCTCTTATATATACACATACATGTACACATATATGCACCTATATAGATACATATATGTGCACCTATATGCACCTATATATGTACCTGTATAGGTACATATATGTACACATATATGTACCTATATAAGTACATATATGGATGTATCTATGTACGTATATATGTACACATATATGTTCACATGTATGTGCATATATGTACATATAATATAGGAAAACGGCCAATTTTATATATGTCACATATATTAAAATCCTATATCAAAACCTATATTAAAACATATGTTTATATAGGTTCTTTCCATGTGGGAAGTCTTGAGGTTTACACGACAAAGGTTCTAAAAAGGTCCAAAATTGGTCCAGTCAGACCTGAACGTCAATAAAACGTTTTAATCACGTGTACATCACAAACAAGAACACATTATTTCTGCACATAAGCAAAAAAGCAGCATGTTCTGATTTAGCACAACATATTATTGATCTTGAACAGCCAACATTTCTCTTAATTTTTTTCATTTGTTAACCAAACTAAAATACCAATTACAAAATACTGAATTATTATATAAAGGGATAGTTCCCCGAAAAATTTAAATTCTTTCATTTACTCACCCTCATGATCCAACTGTATGAGTTTCTTTCTTCTGCTGAACACAAAAGATGTTATTTTGAAGAATGTTTGTAACCAAGCAAATAGAGCAACCATTGACTACCATTATTGGAGAAAAAAATATTATGGTAGTTAATGGGAAGCGACATATGCTTGGTTACAAACATTCTTCCAAACATCTTTGTGTTTAGCATAACATAGAAAGGTATACAGGTTTGAAACATAAGGTTGAGTAAATTATGACAATTTAAATTTTTGGGTGAACTAGTGGTGTAACAATATATCGTGTCACAATATATCGCAATACAAAAATGCAAAAATATGTATCGTGGATAGTGACAAAATGTATTGTGTATAGTTCACCCAAAATCAAAATGACTGTGTGAGAAAAAGTTCAAGTTTACAGTTACCAGTAAAAAGTGGCCTACATAATGTAAATATAATAAAAAATAATTCTGTATTATCAGCACCAAGACCAAGCCTATTCATTTACACCCACAATGTAATATCAAATTTAGTTTAAGCAACAGTACATTTTTTGTTAACCTTTTCCCATATGTCTTGATATCTCAATGGTATCTCAATAATATTTTATTGTGAGTTCAGTATCGTGATATGTATCGAATTGTGACATGAGGGTATCGTTACACCCCTTCTTTAAACACATTGTTTGGCTCATATTTTGTATCCAAAACCCCAGCTCTTCCTGGAGGTGTTTCAGGTGTTCTGCCATTGTTGCATCACTTTCAGAGTCTGTAGCTGTAATGATTCACTAGACTCAGTAGAATCCATTTGCAGCTTTTAATATGGAAGGTCGTACAGGCGGGGTCAAACAGGGCAGACAGAGCAAGGTAGATCAAACAGCAGGGGTAATCCAGACAACAGGCAGAATTCGGGGCAGGCAGCAATAATCAAAAGTCCAAGAACAGTCCAAGTCAGGCCAGGCAGATAACAATCCAAGATCAAAACCAGATAAACAAGACACAGGATAAACGCTCAGAAGTGATCACCAAGGCAAATCAAGACTTCGCAGAGAAGTGGTGAGTGGAAGTGTCTTTTATGTGTGTGTGTAAATGCAGTGCAGGTGTGAAGTGCAATCAGTCCCAGGTAAGAGGTATTATGGGAATTTGAGTTCAGAGCCAATAGTTAATATTCCGGAGAAGGCTCCCTCTGGTGGCAGAGAGAAGGTGGTACAGGAGCCTCCTCTGTGACAGTAGCGTTTGGGCTTCACCTCTTAACAGCATCTAAGGGAAGATAATATATTTATTTTTAAAATAAATAAAATGTACAATTTTAGATGAATGAATCATGAATGAAACATTAGAAAAAGGTAATCAACATGCATTACATTTTATTTTATTGTATAAAAGATACACATCTGCTTTCATTTTTAAAGCAGTTACTGAAAACATGCATTTTCAAATCCAGCTAAACATTTCATTCTGTTTCAGATAATTTACTTTCTGAAAGAAACTCTCAAAAGTACATTAATAAGTTACAGTAATAACTTTGACTGTATCATTAAACATACTGGTATACCGTTGTATACGTTCAAAGTAACGTTTAGCCTACTAGCTAATTTTAGCCAAACTCAGTAAATTTCAGTTGACAATGTGGGCATCATTTCTTTCGGTTCATTCATGTCAAACAAGTAAAACTCAAGCACGTTAATCTAATAATACAAAATGTACTTACCCAAGAGTTGATTTTTAATAATATCGCTACAACTCCCTCCTCTCCACGTGGTTGTTCTTCTTCTTCTTTTTCCTTTCCGGCAGACTAGGCACTGTTAGTGCATTGCTGCCTCCCACTGGTGATAAGACAGACTACATTAAGGCTACCCCTAGCCTATATTTTCCAATATAGGCCTGTGGTCTTTAGGAAGTAAAATAATTCCAATGCTTATTCTTTTTAAATAGGACCATCACTCATCAGAGTTTTAACAGAAAATAGATCAACTCCCAGAACGTTTAGACCAATGAATAATAATCTCCTTTCTTCAGTATATCTCGGACAGAACATGATGACATGCTTGACAGACTCCTGTACTCCACAGACTTGACACTTGCCGTCCCTGTGTTTCCCCACCAGAAACAACCCACTTGCCAATCCACAATGACCCAGTCTTAGTCGGGCCAACTTAATCTGATCCATCCGAGGCAGGATAATTGTATTCCCAGGGTTAACTAATGGCGCTTTTCCACTGCATGGTTCGGCTCGGTACGGTTCGACTCGGCGCGGAACGGTTCGGCTCGCTTTGCTTTTCCACTGCGTGGTTCGACTCGACTCGGTACGGCACGGTTCGGTTCGCTTTAGCTCGGTTGCTTTTCCACTACAGTTAGTACCGCTTCAAAGTGGGTGGGACTGATCGTTATAGTTGCTCAACTCCTCGGCAACCAACGAGAGGAACATCTGCACCTCGTCCACTGAGTGACCACGCTTCAGCCATTTCTTTTTTTAAAGTTTTCATCTTATTTTTTCAAGTAAGTAGGCTACTTTAAAAACAGGTGCTACAGCGTCGGCTGTTGTCTACTGGCTATTTAAATCTAGCGGGTTTAGTGTCTCGTGTCGTAAATACAATGACGCTGGTAGTGACGATTCTGTCGGACCAATCAGTGATCTGCAGTGTTTACACATCACATTTTAGTACCGGTACGGTACGCTTGGAACATTAACAGACCAGGTACCATTTAAAGCGAGCCGTACCGTACCATGCAGTGGAAAAGCGCCAAAGCGTGTCGTACCGAACCGAGCCGTACCGTACCATGCAGTGGAAAAGCGCCATAATGGTTTAATGTCATAGAACTTCCTCCCGCTAGTGTCTTTACTCCACTCGTGCTGCCATTGTTGTGCCAGTCTTTCTTTAATGATGCTACGGCACTCCAGTCTGCCAAATGGCACCTCCACCTCCACATTTTCCCTACCTAAACTTGCCCTAGCAGCCTCATCAGCAGCCTCATTTCCCTCAACCCCCACATGTGCTGGAACCCACAAGAAACCCACACTACAGCCCCGCCTCTCTAATCTATAAACCCTTGTTAAAATCTCCCCGACTAAATCTAACCTAGCCCCTCCTCTGTCTCCCCCTATCGCCATCAAGCCAGATAGTGAGTCAGAACAAATGATGGCTTTCTCCACCCCACCCTCTTCCACCCACCTCAGAGCCCATATAATTGCTACCAGTTCAGCTGTAAAGATTGAAAGACCATCAGGCAGTCTATGACACTGTCTAACATGAAAATGTGGAACATATAAACCAAAGCCCACTTTCTCTCAGGGTCCCTAGAACCATCTGTATAAATATCTATGTAGCTATTCCATAGTTTCCTAAGATGCTCTTGTACATCTAGTGATCAACATTTCCTACACTTCCTTCATTTATTAATTTATTAATAGATATGTCTACATCAGCCTCAGGCAATAACCAATAAGGGATAGATGGCCAGTAAACAGAAGGCACCATTTTCCTTTCATTAAGCTTAAGCGTATGTCTAAACAGAATGCAAAACACTATGGGGCGGTTTCCCGGACAGAGATTAATCCTAGTCCTAGACTAAAATGGCCCTTTAAACCAGATTAACAGAAATCTGCTTTCTCTGTCGTGGCTTTAAATAGTCATAGATTTAGTTTAGTCCAGAGTTTAATAAACTGATTTCTTGGAGGAAGATTAGAATTATCCCTGGACTAAATTGAGGCTTAAATTAAACCTACCAGGAGGCAGGTTTAACTTCAGATTAACATTGTGTTTCAAAGAAGACACATGTATTACTAGTATATATATATATATATACAACCCCATTTCCAGAAAAGTTGGGACATTTTGTAAAATGCAATAAATCAAGAATCTGTGATTTGTTAATTCTATTTAACCTTTTTTTAATTGACAAAGACATGTTTTCTCTGACCAACATAATTGTATTTTGTAAAAAAAAAAAAAATTATTTTGATGGCTGCAACAAAAAAGTTGGGACAGATGCATGTTTACCACTGTGTCACTTCACCTTTCCTTTTAATTACACTTTTTAATCATTTGGGAGTTGAGGATACTAATTGTTGGAGTTTTGCGAGTGGAATATTTGCCCAATCTTGTCTGATAAAGACAGCCGCTCAACAGTCTGTGGTCATCGCTGCCTGATTCTCCTTTTCATGATGGGTCATACATTTTCCATAAAAGACAGGCAGTAAGGCAGGCAGGCTCATTTCTTCTACGTGTAGAGTGTCTAGAAACCACTCAGTTTTAGCATGTGCAGAATGAGGCCTGGCATTGTCTTGCTTCCCAGGAAAGATCTCATCTTGATGGCAGTTTATGTCTCTGTACAATCTAAAATATACGGCTCCATGTAAATGGAACCTTCACAATAATGCAAGTTACCCATACCGTTTGCAATGCTGCCTAAACCTCAATACCAGGACAGATGTTTGCTTTAGCACTTGTCGCTGGTGAAAGTCTGGTTGGTCCCTTTCGTCTTTGGGACTGAGAACTCAATGTCCATTTTTCCCCAAAACAAGCTGAAACATGGACTCATCTGACCACAGCACACATTCCCACTGTCTTCTAGACCATCTGAGATGAGCTCTGAACTGATGTAAAGCTCTCTCCTTGTGTAACAGAGATTCAAGTGGCATTTCTTGATGTAGCGTCAGACTGTGTTACGTAAAATTGGTTTTCCAAAGTCCTCCTGAGCACATGTGTCTGTATTTAACAGAGGAGCATGATGGTTTCTCATGCAATGCCATCTGAGGGCTCGAAGGTCACGCACATTCAACAGAGGTCTCCTGCCTTGCCCTACACAGACTGAGATTTCTCTGTATTCCCTGAATTTTTTGACAATATTATGTATGGAAGATGATGAAAGACATACATTCTTTGTAATCTTGCATTGAGAAATGTGATTTTTTCATTGTTTGACAATTCTCTTATGATAGTGATGAGCCATGACCCATCTTTGCTTATGTAGTGAAGTGCCGCTGTTTGTTGACGTCCTCTCTGTAGAGTGAGACTCCGCCCTAGATGCACGCAGGTGATCAGCATTCAATTCATTGATAATAATTAAGGTAATTCCTTCCAAGGGGTATATTAAGGTGGCGGTGTTGTCACTGGAGATTGCGTGAATGTGCGACCGCGTTCTAGCACGTCATTATTGTTGCGACTGTCTGGTGCTCTGGCTGAGGTGAGTGTGGCGGCTGGGTTTTTTTTATGCTTGAGCCTAATGAACATTAGATTGAGTGTTACTCTTGTCAGGTTCTGGGCTGTTCGCAGAAAAGCACATGTTGTGGTGAGGGTTGCATGCCTGGCAACACGCGCTGTTTTCCGGATACCACCGGTTCGGTATGAATTGCATTCAGCATCGGGGGTGTATTGCTGCTTGACTTCCTGCGTATCATTGGGCTTTTTCATCTCTTGCCGACTGGACGAGTGGCGCGATCTCCGCATGTTTGATGAATTGATCTGCCGTTTAAAGGGCACTTGAAGACTACACTTGCCTGCTCTAGGACTTGTCGTCGTCGCTGCTGTTCTGTTCCTATTAATGTTTTTGTTTTGTTTTTTTCTCATCAGTATGCTTCCGTGTAGTTGCTCACATGTGAGCACGCTTCCGCACTGTTGATGTATTCTGTTTTTGTTTGAGTTATTTTGCTTGTGTAATTCTGTTTTGTTTTTCTGTGTAATTTACCTTTTGTGTTTTTTTGGGTTTGCTTGTTGATTTGTCAGTTTGTTTGGTAATTGGTGTTTTGTTTTCTTAGTTTTGGGTGCTGTTTTGTGCTTTATTTGTATTATAAATATTGTTTATTTTCTTTGCTCACTGTGAGATTATCCCCGACTCATCCCAAGGAAAAAGAGGGATTGTGAGTGGTAACCGGCCTGGGGAGATTGTTCCTGTTGGCCCGTAGCGATCCATTCACAATCACTGACACTGAGCGCAGGTTTGAGTGGATTGCGGAGTGTTTTCCCTTTAGTTACGTGTATTATTGTATGTCTCGTATGTTTTGTCCTGTATATTGGGTACCCATAGGTGAGGATAATTGTTTTGATTAATTGTTTGATTTATTTGGTTTGATTTATTGTTTTGTAATTCTTTATTTCTTGTGTTTCAGGCACCGTGAGCCCGGAGCAGGGGGGGCTAGTTGTCCAATTTTGGTGGCGGGTCCTGATGAGACACAGTGTGTGGTCTGCAATCCATAGTGATTAGTCTTGGGTGACGTGATTTGAGTGTGACGTGTAATGCACGTGTGGGTGTTCTTTTACCATCGCTGAGACTAGCGACGTCTGGCACTGGCTCGTCCTGCTTCGGGTGATCACGAGTCCTGTGAGCTGTTTATTGTGTGATGTTATAATTGAACCTAACTGACTGGCACGCCAGTATTTTATCTTTGTCTAAATAAAGAATATATTTTTGTATTTTTCCATATCCACGTCTCAGAGTATTTATGTAGGGGAAACACCGAACCTGTGTGTCTTTAATAGGACACTTCCCTGGATTAGCGACCAGGGTGGCGTAGTCGATTTTTCTTTCTGTCTCTCTCCTACTCTCTCTCTATCCTCCCTCTCTTGTACTGCCTGCCACATTTGGCGTATAGTCGGCAGGGTTTCCTTTTTTTTTTTTCTTGTGTAGATCTGAGGCGTGGATATATGTGTTCTTGTTGTTTTTTTCTTAGTTGTTGGGAACAGAACAGCAGCGGGGACAGTGACCACAGGTAACCCTATTTGGTGATTCTTGGCTAGTTTTCCTTCCATTGGGTTTTGTAGAAATGGAGGACGAGTTGCAGGAATTGAGGGAGCTTGTGGCCCAATTACGAGCTGATAATACAAAGTTGCGGCAAGATCAAGCTCTTGCAGGGCCTTCAGATCTGGGCCATGGTTCCAACGTACCTAGTCCGTCAATCGCTCCTCCTCAGGCTACTGATGCGGGTGTCATTCCTATGGAGAGGTACGTTTTTATACCGAGGGACCGAAGGTGCCCTAAATTTAATGGTGGGTCTGGTATAGGAATTAATGAATGGGTTGAGGAGGCACATGCCTGCATGTGGTCCCGTCATTTGTCCAGAGCCGACAAGGCTTTCTTCCTTTTCGACCATTTAGAGGGGGAGGCACGTGATGAGATAAAGTATAGACCTGTTGGGGAGCGGGAAGATCCCGAAAGGATTATTGCGGCTTTGAAAGAAGTATATGGCTGCTCCAAATCATATGTTGCCTTGCAGGAGGCCTTTTTCTCCAGGAGGCAACATGATGGTGAGACTCTGTTGGAGTTTTCACTTGCTTTAATGAGCCTTTTGGAGCAAGTCAAGCAGCAATCGCCTACTGTCATGTCAAATACCGAAACCTTGCTTCGTGATCAATTCGTGGAGCATGTGGCCGATAGTGCTCTTCGCCGCGAGCTTAAACAGTTGGTTCGTCGTCAACCTAGTGCCACTCTGTTGGAGGTTCGCAGGGAAGCTATTAGGTGGGAGCAGGAGGGCATGCTGGGTGGGGCAAGAGGCCGCAGTCATTCTCTCCCCTCGGCACATGGTTTTCAATATGGGGTACAGGGTGTTCGTCCGGGTAGTTGTGACTCTCCTCAGCGGTCTGAGATGGGTGAGTTGAGAGAGATGTTAAAACTGCAGCAACAGCAGTTAACTCAACTCACACAAAATCTAGCTCGGTTACAGGACCCTTTTCAGCGTTCTCGTGGTCAATCTCGTCCTTTTCGCAACAGTTCATTATCTGTAGAAGGTGTCAAAAACCGGGGCATTTCGCGAGGGAGTGTGATGGGGAACGTGTTCCGTTTCGGGCTCCTGCTGCTAGTAGAGATGACCCAGGGGCCAGTGAGGGGGAGTCGCATCATTCAGGCCCGTTATCGGAAAACTAGCCCCCGCTGAGTTGCAGAGCCACAGCTCGGTGGGAGGGAACATCGGCTCAGACGTGTTGCATATTCCTGACCCCATGTTAAAGTTGATGTCACCTTGCCCTCATATTAATGCTCTTATGGGTGGCATTTCAGTACCATGTTTGATAGATACTGGGTCAATGGTATCTACTCTTACGGAGAGTTGTTTTTTAAAGTATTTTGAGCCATGGGGACAGGAACGCCTTCGGACCTGTCAATGGTTGCAACTTAAGGCTGCAAATGGACTTTCCATTCCATATATAGGATATATGGAATTGGATGTTGAGCTTTGCGGGAAATTAGTACAGCAATGTGGTGTGCTAGTAGTCAAAGACCCTCCGGGTGGCATGTGCGCTAAGGTCCCTGGAGTTTTGGGGATGAATGTACTGGGCAGGTGTTACCAGGGGCTCTTGGGACAACATGGCCCCTCCCTCTTTGAATTTCCGCCAGTAGCGAGTGCTCCCGGCTCTGTTGTCCGGGCATTGCAACATTGCCACCAAACCAGCGCTTGTCCTGCAGTTTTGGAAACGGGTCAGGTTAAGACCCGCGGCCCTCGGGCATACCGCATACCCGGTGGCACCATTAAGCTGGTAGCCGCAACTTGTTCGGAGCATTATTCTAACGTTACTGCGCTCCTCGAACCTCCAGAATTTGGGCTCCCTATGGGGTTATTGGTTTCTCCTGCTTTGGTTCGAGTGGTTAGGGGCACTGTTTATGTTCCAGTGGTTAATGTAGGGAGTGCTGATGTTTTGCTTTTCCCTCGCCGAGTAATAGGCACTTTAACGAATGTGAATGTGGTCAGTTTGCCCCCAGGTGTCACTGAAGTGAAGTCTACTTCCTGTAGGGTGTGGTCCATCGCCCCGCAAGTGAGTATTCGGACGGTCCCCGGCCAAATTGATGCGTTGGACTTGTCCCTTCTGTTCAGCGAGGAGCAATGTAAGGTTAGGGCTCTCTTGGTGAAGTATCAGTCGGTGTTTTCTGCTTTTGAAGGGGATTTGGGGTGTACTAATATCATTGCACATGATATTCCACTTATAGATGACACCCCGGTTCGACAACGGTATCGGCGAATCCCCCCATCGGAGTATGAAGTGGTAAGAGCACACATTAATCAGCTGTTGGATGCTCAGGTGGTACGGGAGAGTTGTAGCCCCTATGCCTCTCCAATTGTGCTTGTAAAGAAAAAGGACGGTAGTCTACGCATGTGTGTGGACTACCGTCAATTAAATTCTAAGACGAGGAAGGACGCATTTCCATTGCCTCGGATTGAGGAGTCACTGGACGCCCTGACTGGTGCCCGCTGGTTCTCCACTTTGGATTTAACCAGCGGGTACAATCAGGTTCCCATGTCAGAGGGGGATAAGCCAAAGACTGCTTTTTGCACCCCATTCGGGTTATTTGAGTGGAATCGAATGCCGTTTGGGCTCTGCAACGCCCCCAGCACATTCCAGCGACTTATGCAGCGACTATTTGGTGACCGGCAGTGCCAATCATTACTTTTATACTTGGATGACATTGTTGTGTTTTCTTCCTCTGTAGAGCAGCACTTGGAGAGGCTGGATGTGGTCTTGAGCCGATTGGAGCATGAGTGTCTGAAGGTTAAGATGGAGAAGTGTGCGTTTTTCAAGACCGAGGTGAGGTATTTGGGCCATGTTATATCCGCCCAGGGTGTGGCAACCGACCCTAGTAAAACTGAAGCGGTGGCTCAGTGGCGTCGTCCAACCACGGTCACCGAATTACGTTCGTTTCTTGGGTTTGCCAGTTACTACCGGCGCTTTGTTGAGGGGTTTGCTAGGTTGGCAGCCCCCCTGCATAGGCTAGTGGCTGAGTTTTCTCGGGACAAACCGAAGTCTAAGAAGCGAAACGGTTTAAGTTTGGAGGGCGCCTGGGATGAGCAGTGCCAGTCAGGTTTTGAGCAATTAAAAGGGAGACTAACCTCAGCCCCAGTGCTTGCATACGCTGATTTTTCCCTGCCCTTCATCCTGGAGGTGGACGCTAGTCATGGAGGGTTGGGAGCTGTCCTCTCACAGGAATATGAGGGTAGGGTACGGCCCATTGCATATGCGAGTCGCAGTCTTAGGCCCACTGAGCGCAATATGGACAATTACAGCTCCATGAAGTTGGAGTTTCTTGCGCTCAAGTGGGCCATGACTGAGAAATTTCGTGAATATCTGTTGGGTAATAAGTGTGTGGTCTTCAGCTTCAGCTGGTGAAGTGGAAAGCTTACCTCGCGGACTATTCTGCCTGCGGATCTCGGCATCATTTTGGGTCGGCTTCGGTTCACTATATATCCTGGCGTGTTATGGAGCCTGCCGGGGCTTGGTCGATACCGATTGTCGGCTCAGATATGGAGTTCTCTTGTCAACGCTCACCTCGCCCTAGGAAAGGCGGTGTGAACCATGGAAACCTTCGGTCTTTGAGTTATGTAACTCGTACGACCAGTTCCCCTGTTTCTGTCAGAGCTGCCTTGATCAACGCCAGATCATTGGTGAATAAGACCTTTATTTTAAAAGAGTTTTTTTCCCAGCATAATTTGGATTTTTTATTTGTGACTGAAACTTGGTTAAATATTGGGGAGTTGAGCCCTTTTTCTGAACTTTTACCGTTGGACTGTACATATTTTAACTCCCCGAGGACTACTGGTCGAGGAGGAGGACTTGCCGTTATTTTTAAGGAAAAATACAACTGCAGGCAGTTGTCAACGATAACGTTTTCGAGTTTTGAGTTAACAATGTTTGAATTGGGCAAATTTCAGCCCGTTCTGTGTGCTCTTATCTATCGACCTCCTAAATATAATAAGCATTTTATTAGCGATTTTACTGATTTACTGTCTGAAATTATGCCAAATTATGATCGGATTTTAATTTTAGGAGATATGAATATTCATGTATGTTGTCCCATGAATCTGTTAGCTAGAGATTTTTTAAAACTAATCGATTCATTTAACCTTACACAGTTTTTAAGTGGTCCAACACAGATCCATGGCCATACATTAGATCTCGTCTTGTCATGCAGTTTGCCTATTTTAAATATTGAGATACAGAAGCCTGTTTTTTCTGATCATGCACCAATTTTATTTGATGTTTCTCTCTCAAATAACACTGTTAAGTTTTGTGCTCCACCTCGTATCCGCAGGATGATTAAACCTGCCACTGCTGCACAATTTTCCGAAGCATTTAGTCATGTTATAGAGACTACAGAGCCGTCTGCCTCCCTATGTACAGATCAGCTTATTTCATGTTTTTCATCCACCTGTATAAATATTCTCGATAAAATTGCACCACTAAAGCCCAGGCGCTCCAAACCTAAGTCTGAACCGTGGATTAATGATTCAACTCGAGCGGCTAGGCAAAAGTGTAGGAAAGCTGAACGCCAATGGAAAAAACATAAGTTGCAGGTTTTTTATGATATCCTAAAGGACTGTTGGCGTAATTACCAGAGAACTGTTAAAACTGAAAAGGCTAAATACCTCTCTGATGTTATAAATAAAAATGGCCATAAACCTCATGTTCTTTTTAGAACAATAAATTCCGTTCTTCACACCCCTCAATATTTCATGCAGGAAGAATCTACTGTGACTTGTGAAAAATTTCTCCACTTTTTTGTGGAAAAGATTACAACTATTAGAGCTAGCATTTCACCTCCAGACTCTGATCCTTCCATTTTTATTGAGTGTGCTGCAGTCTTCAGTGAGTTTGAGCCTATTTCTATCGTGGTCCTTAATGATATTGTAAAACATTTAAAACCGTCAACCTGCTCCACTGATATTATTCCACCACGTATTTTTAAAGAGGTATGGAACACTATTGGAGCATCTATTCAAACAATCATAAACAGTAGTCTTACTTCTGGTTATGTGCCACTTTGTTTTAAAGAGGCTGTGGTGCAGCCCCTTATTAAAAAACAAAATCTGGACACTTTAGTTCTCTCAAATTATCGTCCAATTTCTAAACTTCCTTTTATGTCCAAGATTTTAGAGAAGGTAGTTTTAGTACAGTTACAAGCCTATTTAGATCTGCATGGTATTCTTGAGGTATTCCAGTCTGGGTTCAAAACTTTTCATAGCACAGAGACTGCACTTATAAAAGTTTTTAATGATTTAATGATTTCAACAGATTGTGGTGATCCTACAATTCTGATGCTCTTAGATCTTACAGCAGCATTTGATACGGTTGACCACAGTGTTCTTATCTCGCGTCTTGAGCACAGCGTGGGGATTAAGGGCACTGCATTAAGATGGTTTAGATCGTATCTTTCAGAGAGAGTGTTTAAAGTTGAGTATGGGAGCTCAAATTCTCCAGTTGCACCAGTGACTTCCGGAATTCCGCAGGGCTCTATTTTGGGACCGATTCTTTTCTCCCTTTACTTGCTCCCATTAGGATCTATCTTAAAGAAACATAATATTAGTTTCCATCTGTACGCAGATGATTTACAAATCTACCTGCCTATAAAGAGTAAGGGTGAGGATTTGACAAAAAGGCTCTTAGATTGCTTTTATGACATTAAAGCATGGATGGCTCTAAATGTTCTACATTTTAATGAAAGTAAAACTGAAATTATTATTTTTAGATCGAGCAGCTCTACTAGCGCCTCCAAATTGGACCTGGGACCCCTGACGCCCTACGTAAAGTCTATGGTAACGAACCTTGGTGTAAAGTTGGATAGTGATCTTAACCTAGAGAAACAGATAAACTCTGTTGTAAAAGCCAGTTTCTTTCAACTTAGGCAAATCACCAAACTGAAGCCCTTTTTATCTTTTAAAGATCTGGAGAGGGTTATACATGCTTTTATTACTACCCGCCTGGATTACTGCAATTCGTTATATATAGGAGTTAACCAGGCCTCTCTCGCTAGATTGCAAATAGTTCAAAATGCTGCCGCTCGACTTCTTACTGGAACCCGTAAACGGGAGCACATTATGCCTGTTCTTGCTTCTCTTCATTGGTTACCAGTTTGTTTTAGAATACAGTTTAAGATTTTATTGTTTGTTTTTAAATCTCTTCATGGGAAAGCTCCAGCTTACATAGATGATCTACTGATGATGCATGCTCCTCTGAGGTCATTAAGGTCTGCTGACCAATTACTCTTATTTGTTCCTAGGACAAGACTTAAAAATCGAGGAGATCGAGCTTTTTCAGTTGTGGCCCCGAGGCTGTGGAATGATTTGCCTATGTGTGTTAGGGTAGCCCCCAGCATTGAGACTTTTAAATCACGGCTCAAAACTCACTTTTATTCATTGGCTTTTAAACCAGACTGAGAGTTAATCTGCATTTTGTTTTGTTTTGTCTTGTCACTTGTTTAACTTTGTCTTGTCCTTTTGTCATGTGTTCATAATTTTGTCTGAAATTATGTCAGTGTTCAGCACTTTGGCAGACCTCGGTTGTTTTAAATGTGCTTTACAAATAAAATTGTATTGTATTGTATTGTATCGTAGGGTTAGAGATCCGAGTGGGGGAGAAGAGATTTGCCAATTATTATTGCCCGCTGTGTTGAGGTCTGATGTCCTCATGCAGTTACATCAACAACACGGACATCAGGGCATCGAGCGCACCACTGAACTGATTAGACAGCGATGTTACTGGCCTGGCTTGTCATCAGATGTGGAGCGGTGGTGCCAAGAATGTGAGAGATGTCAGGTAGCTAAAGATTTGCATCCTTTGGCTCAAAGCTTCATGGGTCATTTGTTGGCCTCTAGGCCTAACGAAATCTTGGCCATAGACTTTACAGTGTTGGAACCTTCTAGGTCAGGAGTAGAGAATGTGTTGGTAATGACAGACGTGTTTAGCAAATACACCCTTGCTGTGCCGACTAGGGACCAGAGAGCGGAAACGGTGGCCCAGACCTTGGTAACTGAGTGGTTCTATAAGTTTGGGGTGCCCAGTCGTCTCCACTCTGACCAAGGGCGAAATTTTGAATCTCTCTTGCTTCGCCAGCTTTGCAGCCTGTATGATGTGGATAAGTCTCGCACCACACCCTACCACCCAGCTGGTAATGGCCAGTGTGAGCGCTTTAATCGAACCTTGCACAATCTGTTGCGCACACTGCCAGTTTCCAGAAAGAGGGACTGGGTGTCTTGTCTTCCACAACTTCTCTTTTCCTATAATACCACCCCTCATCAAGTCACCGGGGAGTCTCCACATTTTTTAATGTTCGGTCAAGAACCCCGTTTGCCAGTTGATTTCTTGTTGGGTAGGGTGCAGGAACCAGTGGCGGGGAGGGTGCATGAATGGGTCCTCGAACACCAAACCAGGCTGCAAGTGGCCTTTGAAGGAGCACGGGAACGTTTACAGATGGTAGCTGCAAGGCGTAAGGAAAGGCACGACCAGCATTTTAAGAATGAATCTCTGGTTGAGGGCCAATTGGTGAACCTCCGTGACTATGGGGTAAGGGGTCGCCATAAGATTCACGATCTATGGAGTCCAGTTGTCTACCAGGTAGTGAGAGGGCCTCGAGAGGGAGGTGCGGTTTACACTATAGCACCAGTGGAAGATCTTAATTCAGTAAAAACTGTACACCGCTCACTGCTTAAGAGTCGGATTCAGAGGGAGCCCTCGGGTTCTGTCCCCCCCAGTGATTTGGGTGATCCCTTGGTCCCCGTGTCACTGCAGGAAGAGGAAGAAGAGGAAATGGATCTGGTGATGGTGTCTACTGAGAGTCTCTCTGGTGGCCCTGGTTGTGTACGGCTAGCTTCACCTACGCAAATTGCTCCACCACTGGCAGCAGGGTCTTCAGACCCCGTCCCCATGGGACGAGTGGTTATCCCTGATGAGACTGGTAGTGACGCAACTAGTTCGGTGGCGGAATCCATTGGATGGGGTAGGGAGGCTGGGAGGACTGAGGTGGGGCAGCGACGGACTGGAAGAGTGACTGCCGGCCGACATGCAAATCTTCACCATCTCCCTAGGTCTCTGTTGGATGTAGCATCTCCAGTGTCCCATTCTGTAACCGTGGTGTTCAGACCTTGGCTCTGAATAACGTGATTGTTGGATTATTCATCGTCGGGGCGACGATGCAAAGGGGGGTAGATTGTAGTGAAGTGCCGCTGTTTGTTGACGTCCTCTCTGTAGAGTGAGACTCCGCCCTAGATGCACGCAGGTGATCAGCATTCAATTCATTGATAATAATTAAGGTAATTCCTTCCAAGGGGTATATTAAGGTGGCGGTGTTGTCACTGGAGATTGCGTGAATGTGCGACCGCGTTCTAGCACGTCATTATTGTTGCGACTGTCTGGTGCTCTGGCTGAGGTGAGTGTGGCGGCTGGTTTTTTTTTATGCTTGAGCCTAATGAACATTAGATTGAGTGTTACTCTTGTCAGGTTCTGGGCTGTTCGCAGAAAAGCACATGTTGTGCTGAGGGTTGCATGCCTGGCAACACGCGCTGTTTTCCGGATACCACCGGTTCGGTATGAATTGCATTCAGCATCGGGGGTGTATTGCTGCTTGACTTCCTGCGTATCATTGGGCTTTTTCATCTCTTGCCGACTGGACGAGTGGCGCGATCTCCGCATGTTTGGTGAATTGATCTGCCGTTTAAAGGGCACTTGAAGACTACACTTGCCTGCTCTAGGACTTGTCGTCGTCGCTGCTGTTCTGTTCCTATTAATGTTTTTGTTTTGTTTTTTTCTCATCAGTATGCTTCCGTGTAGTTGCTCACGTGTGAGCACGCTTCCGCACTGTTGATGTATTCTGTTTTTGTTTGAGTTATTTTGCTTGTGTAATTCTGTTTTGTTTTTCTGTGTAATTTACCTTTTGTGTTTTTTTGGGTTTGCTTGTTGATTTGTCAGTTTGTTTGGTAATTGGTGTTTTGTTTTCTTAGTTTTGGGTGCTGTTTTGTGCTTTATTTGTATTATAAATATTGTTTATTTTCTTTGCTCACTGTGAGATTATCCCCGACTGATCCCAAGGAAAAAGAGGGATTGTGAGTGGTAACCGGCCTGGGGAGATTGTTCCTGTTGGCCCGTAGCGATCCATTCACAATCACTGACACTGAGCGCAGGTTTGAGTGGATTGCGGAGTGTATTATTGTATGTCCCGTATGTTTTGTCCTGTATATTGGGTACCCATAGGTGAGGATAATTGTTTGATTTATTTGGTTTGATTTATTGTTTTGTAATTCTTTATTTCTTGTGTTTCAGGCACCGTGAGCCTGGAGCAGGGGGGGCTAGTTGTCCAATTTTGGTGGCGGGTCCTGATGAGACACAGTGTGTGGTCTGCAATCCATAGTGATTAGTCTTGGGTGACGTGATTTGAGTGTGACGTGTAATGCACGTGTGGGTGTTCTTTTACCATCGCTGAGACTAGCGACGTCTGGCACTGGCTCGTCCTGCTTCGGGTGATCACGAGTCCTGTGAGCTGTTTATTGTGTGATGTTATAATTGAACCTAACTGACTGGCACGCCAGTATTTTATCTTTGTCTAAATAAAGAATATATTTTTGTATTTTTCCATATCCACGTCTCAGAGTATTTATGTAGGGGAAACACCGAACCTGTGTGTCTTTAATAGGACACTTCCCTGGATTAGCGACCAGGATGGCGTAGTCGATTTTTCTTTCTGTCTCTCTCCTACTCTCTCTCTATCCTCCCTCTCTTGTACTGCCTGCCACACTTAAAAAGACTGAGAAGCACTTTTACACCCAAACACAATACCCTCAACTATTACCGATTCACCTGCTCATCGTGGACTGTTTCAAAAGAGTTGGATAATCTAATTTGGATAATATTTTCACTTTTATTTAGTCTCTATCCCAACTTTTTTGGGGTGTGTTGCAGCCATCAAAATAACATATTTTTTTTTACAAAATACAATTATGCTGGTCAGTGATAACATTGAAAAACTTTTCTATGTGCTTTTGTCAGTTAAGAAAAGGTTAAATAGAATTAACAAATCACAGTTTCTTGATTTATTGCATTTTACAAAATGTCCCAACTTTTCTGGGAATGGGGTTGTAATTCATTACAAACAGACTTCCATGCATTTCTTTTCTTTTATTCCATAGCTGATGTGTGCAGTTTATTTAGCTTGCTTAAAAATAATTCTCTCTTGTTTAGTAATGTTTTTTTTTTTGATTGCAGTCTTTTTCTGACACCATTGTTTTCCTTGCATTTGCTTCTCAGTTCCATGAAATTTGTAGCTTTTCTTGGTTCATTCCATGTTTTATAGGCAACCTTTGTCATGCTAATTCAGATTAGTACAGTTGGTTTTAAATTAATCTGGTTTATTTTAGTTCAAGACTCCATAGTCCAGGTGTAACTAATCTATACTTAATCTGTGTTACAGAAAGCCATTTTTTAAGTCACGATTAACTATTCTAGATTAAGGCCTAATCCTGTCTTAATTTAAACCCTGTCCGGGAAACCGCCCCTTTATCTATTAAGTCTACTCTCACCTTTCCTAAACTCCCAACACTCTGCTAACAAAGAAACTGAAGGAAGAGCTGACCCAAAGTTTTTAATTTTTACTAAATAATTTAATGCCAATTTTGCACGTCGCAGCCTTAACGGAACCTCCCCTGCTTCCACTAGAAGCGACAGAATCGGCGTTGATCGGAATGCCCCAATACATATCCTCAAAGCCCTAGATTGAACCACATCTAACTTAAGCGTGGATCTAGCTGCTGATCCATATGCAAGACACCCATATTCAAAAACTGATCTAATCATAGCTTTATTAATCATCAGCATAAGATTCCTGTCTGCACCCCAAGAGCACCCCGCCAAACACCTCAAAATATTAATCATCTTTCCACATTTATTCACCATACTACATACATGTTCTTTATACGTTAGCTTTTCATCTACCCAGACCCCAAGAAACTTGAAAACCCTGACTCTCTCAAGAGGTTCCCCATACAACTTAAGACCCAGACTGTCTATAGTCCTCTTCCTGCCAAAAACCATATATTTTGTTTTTGTCAATGATAGTCTAAAGCCCCACTTATCATTCCAAGCCTGCACCTTATTCAAAGCACATTGCATTTTTAAAAAAATAAATACCCAGTATTACGGCCTCTTTTCCACAATGCTCCATCATCTGCAAACAAAGATCGCTGAAATCCACTTCCTATCTCATCAAACATATTATTAACCATTATATTGAATAGGACTGGACTAATTACACTACCCTGCGGAGTCCCATTATCTACAAACACAGAGTCAGAAAAACTCCCTCCTACTCTTACCTGAATACACCGTGACCTCAGAAAGTCCTTAATCCAATTAATCATTCTGCCCCTAATCCCTGCATCATACAGCTTAAAGGGATACTCCACTTTTTTTGGAAATAGGCTCATTTTCCAACTCCCCCAGAGTTAAACTGTTGAGTTTTACCGCTTTTGAATCCATTCAGCCGATCTCCGGTTCTGGCGGTACCACTTTTAGCATAGCTTAGCATACATCATTGAAGTGGACAAGACCATTAGCATTTCTCAAAAAAAAATTACCAAAGAGTTTCGATATTTTTCCTATTTAAAACTTGACTCTTCTGTAGTTACATCGTGCACTAAGACCGACGGAAAATGTAAAGTTGCAATTTTCTAGGCTGATATGGCTAAGAACTATACTCTCATTCCAGCGTAATAATCAAGAAACTTTACTGCCGTACCATGAGTACAGCAGGCGCAATGATATGACGCAGCGCCTGAAAATAGGCTCCATTCCGTCAGCATAACGAACGTGACAACCTGCTTGCACAGGGAGCGTTCCTAGTAGCATGGTGACATTTGTGAGAGACGATTCAGAGGACATATACTTGGTTATGATCTCGAACCGTATGTATTTGAACCGGAATACACTGGAAGTTACCGAGCTGGGGACTATTTTCAGGCGCTGCGTCATATCATTACGCCTGCTGCACTCATGGTACGGCAGTAAAGTTTCTTGATTATTACGCAGGAATGAGAGTATAGTTCCTAGCCATATCAGCCTAGAAAATCGCAACTTTACATTTTCCGTCGGTCTTAGTGCATGATGTAACTACAGAAGAGTCAAGTTTTAAATAGGAAAAATATCTAAACTCTTTGGTCATTTTTTTTTGAGAAATGCTAATGGTCTTGTCCACTTCAATGATGTATGCTAAGCTATGCTAAAAGTGGTACCGCCAGAACCGGAGATCGGCTGAATGGATTCAAAAACGGTAAAACTCAACAGTTTAAGTATGCGGGAGTTGTAAAATGAGCCTATTTCCAAAAAAAGTGGAGTATCCCTTTAATGATTACTCCCTCTTTCCACAGCATATCATAGGCCTTCTCTATGTCAAAAAAACACACCTACCACCATCTCTTTATTTACTAGGGCTTTCTTGATATCATCATCCAACACTACAACTGAATCCATAGTGCCACGACCAAGCCTAAAACCATTCTGATACGTAGAGAAAAAGCCTTTCTTTTCCAATCTATATACCAACCTGTCAGTAACCATCCTTTCCATAATCTTACTCACTTAAAAATATTGGGTTAAAAATAACCCAACAAGTAACCCAACTATGGGTTAGTATAGCACCATCCCAACTGTGGGTTATTTTAACCCATTGCATTGGGTTAAATGCCAGTTGGGTTCAAATAACCCAACAGTTTAGTTAAATATTTCTTTTTATTTATGACCTTATTTTAATAAATAAAATGCACTGCTTTCAAATTCAGATTGTTTATTTGTATAAAACAATACATATGTTTCAACAAATATATTTTTAAATTACAAACTATATATATATTGGGGAGTCTAGCATTTAATGTATAATATACATAAATTCAAAATACACAAGTGTACATACAACACACAAAATAAATTCAAAACCTATGCAAATATGTACAAACAGTACAGATTCAAAACATGTACATAGAGTACAAATACATAAAATATATACATACAGCACACAAAAATTCAAAATTCACTAAATTCAAAACCTATACAAATATGGACAAAATACACAAATTAATAACATTAAATCCTAATCACAACTTTATTAAAAGGTCTTCAACTGTACACTGAATGCATTGATGTGTTATTGTAAACATACTTTATGTAAAACAACTAAAAATACATATGTTGACTATTGGACCTGATGATGATGATGAAAGTTCTTAATGAGGCAGCAATGTGTTGAAGGAACTCCTCCAGATATATTAAAGTTTGCATGCTACAAAAACTCCCAAATGGATGCAGAGGTCTTGAAATAGTTTATGTCATAGATGTTAAACATTTTTGAAACAGATCCATTGCTGGAAATAAAGTCTTCTGTTCAACTGCTGTCACACTGAATATGATAAAAACTTGCGAGTTCTCTTTGTCCCCAAGCATCGTCACGTGGATCCAGGCATGTCTCACTGTTCAGATAGGCACCATGTCAGTTCCACTTCCAACCTTAAAAGAATAAATAAAGTTCAGTTGGGCATGCACTGTGACAACATCAACAGTTTAAATTATGAAAAAGTTACATCACAGCAGTGCTGTATTGAATTAAATTATGGTCACTCTAATTACTCATACACCTGCTGTTAAAGAGTTAGTTCACCCAAAAATGTAAACTCTGTCATTAATTACTCGCCCTCATATCATCCCAAACCTGTAAGACTTTCGTTAATCTTCGGAACATAAAGGCCTTTTTGATGAGTCTGAGATATTTTTGTCCCTTCATGGACAGCTACGCAACTATCACTTTAAGCCCCAGAAAGGATAGCAAAGACGTCATTAAAGTAATCCATGCGACTCCAGTGGTTCAACCTCAATTTTATGAAGCGTGATGAGTATATTCTATCCCTTAACCATAATTGACCACTTTATTTGCAAAATATTAAACTCAAACGCATGTTCACGAGAGCACCTCGACGCATGCGTGTTGTGTTAAATGCGAGAGCAGAAGACAAGAGTGTGAACACAACAATTATGATTTTTTGCACAAAGCACTCGCGTCGGTTTATAAAACGATTCTTTCATTTTGAGTTGACTGCGCATGCACAACATCCTATTAAGTTCTGGAAACAGAATTGATTAGTAGATCTCTTGAGTCTTCAGGTTCGAGTCCAAATCTTTCATTCTTCCCGTCAGTCTCAGAGGCTATGCTGTCAGTACCGGAAAGATACATGATTAGTTCACCTCTCGAGTCTTCGGGTCTGATTCTTCGATTCTAGTCTTTCGTTCTTTTGTCACGTGAAATGATGTGACAGCGCTGGACACATAAGTTAATAATTCCCAAACTTTCTTATAAACAAGCACTTTTTTTAATAAAAACACAAGTTTTTTAACAGTAACATGCTGCGTTTTTGGTCTCAAATTAAAGCTTTTTAATTTCTTTCAATTTATAATTTAGGAATTTCTGTTATGATGGTTCTTTTCCATATGAATGTGGTACTAAAGAGTTGGTAATGCTTTAAACTTTATCTATGATGGAGAAAATCACTTTGCTAAAGATATATATTATACATTTAGTCCAATAACAACACACAGTTACGTGACAAAACTGAACGACTCAAACCCGAGAGATGAACTAATCAATACTGTATCAGCTACCGACTGCATAGCTTCAGTCTATGGGGCTGTTACGTGTTAAAAGAAATGACTCGAACCCGAAGTCGATAGACTCGAAACGTGAACGAATCAATTCTGGTTCCGGTACAGACTGCATAGCTCAGTTTATGAGGATGTCACGGGATGAATGAACGGCTTAGATCAGGAGGTGAGGTAAACTAATAGACTGCATATGTAATAGAGTTAAAAATGCACTTTAATAATTCTTATTTTCAAATTAGCATTTGTGAATTTTATTTATCATTTAATGATTTTATTGAATATCTGTGAATTTTATCTCACAGAGTTATTTTTATTTATTTTTATTTTTGCGATTGTTTCCTGTGGAAATGACCCTTCCTGCACACTATCCCTTCTGTTCCTCCTAAGCTTCCGTAGTGCGCCGTCTCCCTCAGTCTCGTTTTACACTGCTGAGGGTGAGTTATGTGAAAATGTGCTGCTGGGCTAATATACTGTTTCCTTTGGAAATTGAATCAAATAAGTTATGGTTTTTAACGCATATTGTCTGATGTTAATACAATAATGCTATGTAGCAGTTTTGTGTTAGTTTGACCGCTAAAATAAGTTTTAGTAGTGTGTTCAGATTCACTTTCTAGCCGCCATTTCACCACGGCAGGCGGCCCGCGCCACGTGAACAATGTAGCTTGTCTGAGATTTCAGCGTCACTTTTATCTAGAGTAAACGCTGTATTTATGTATGTTTAGGAAGCAGAGGTGCAGTAAAAGGAAGACAGAAGGCAATTAATGTGCATTGTGTTCTACAGGTATGCATTTTCTTTTTGTTTATTAATGTAATTTTCGTTATCTCTATTACTTTACACACACTTTTTATTCAGCCCATAGGGTGTCACTTATGCTATTTTATTTAAGGAAACATGTACTGTGTTTATGGATTTGTTGCATTTAATGTTTAATATTTTCTGGACGGTGTTAATGGCTTTCTATGAGTTGCACACTGAGCAAAATACCTCATGTAATGTTGAAGTAATGTATTTGTAATGTATTTTAAATACATTAAGTCCTGAGTCTCGTTTTACACTGCTGAGGGAAGCAGAGGTGCAGTAAAAGGAAGACAGAAGGCAATTAATGTGCATTGTGTTCTACAGGAGCCAATAAATTGTGAAAAAGAAGTCATCTCGTGAGTCGTCCTTCATAACCTGATCACGCCCGTTACACTGGTGCCGTGACCTGTCGGATCTACAGATCAGCTTGATGCTCATCGCCGTGGATGCTGTCGTCCTGTTCTGCAATCAAGATTACTGTGTGGTCAGGTTAAAACAACAAAGCAAAACGGACAATCAAAAAAAAAAAAAAAAAAAAAAACTGTGAGCTAGTGTGTAGTACTCCAAATCAGTTCATTAGTGACTTTTGTTAATGTTGTATACATAATTTTTGTTCTTCAGACTAATCTGTTATTACTCAACTGTTTTTTTTTATGATCACACACAACGCAAGTACATTTGATAAATTGAAAGCAGATGATATAATAACAATGGATTCGTTTGCTAGTCCTAGTTTGCCAAAAGGTAGGGGTGCTTGGCTACATGATATTACTGACAGTAGGGATGTGGGACATTCCAAGTGTATGAATGTTGGTTATGATACAGGGCTAGGTCAGAGCCTGGGACGTACTCCTGTTAGTGGGTATTTTAGGGATGGTCCCCACACCTCCACACCTGGCAGTGATGCTGATGTCATTCACCATCTCACAGATATGGTAGGGCAGCTAGGTGCTCAAATAGGTGAATCCATTGTTGCAAAGCTGATGTCAGCTGGTGTTGTAAACATGACTGGTGACCATCAGACTACTTCTCCCGACCAGAACACACAATGTGATGTTAATAGACATGACCTACCACATGTGACGGTTCATCTTAAATCTGATAAAGGACTTCAGTCCTTCAGAGGTGACGACACTGACAAAAACTCAGTCCAGGACTGGATTGACATGACTAAAACTCATCTCAGAAAACAAGAGATTCCTGTGCATGACCAGGCAGAAGAAATTATGAGCCATTTAATGGGCAAGGCCAGAGATGTTGTGAAGATTGCCCTGCGTAGTGATCCTGGACTTGATGTTAAACGTAAACCTGAACTGATATACAATGTGCTTCTCCACTATTTCAGTGAGGCTCCCTCGTGTCTCCCACTCGCAGACTTTTATGCTACTCTACCTAAACACAAAGAAAACCCAGTCGACTACTGGATTAGACTGAACAAGGCAGCAGATCTAGCTCTTGAAGGGTTACAGAGACAAGGGAAGCAGACAGAGAATATGAATGATGAAGTGGCCCTCATGTTTGTCAAACACTGCCCTGACCCAGAGCTGTCTTGCACCTTTAAGTGTAAGCCAATCCATGAGTGGACCTCACGTGATGTTCAGCAGAGGATTGATGATTATCAGAGAGAGCTGAGGGCTAATTGCAGATCAACTGGCACTGCTCAACTGAAAAACCACATCACTACCATCACCTCTGAGCAGGCCTCTCTGCCACCTTCAAGTCTGACGCTGTCAGAGCAACGCCATGCTTCGAGCCCCTCACTTTCCTCTCTCCATGCTCCGCGCCATGGGTGTCATCCTCCTCCTTGTTCTTTAGCACCTGCCTCATTTCAATGTGAGTCCCAACGTACTCCAAGCAATGCCTCTGCCCCAGTTATAGCTCAAAACCTCCAGCAGTCAGAGGATAGACTTCTCACTAGAATGGTCGACATGTTTCAGGAGATGATGGATAAAATGCAGCAGCGCAATATTTCCCAGCCTATCCGAGGTGGGAGATTTCAGCGCACAGCGCGAGACAGGCGTCCCAGAGAAGCTGCCTGTAGAGTTTGTAACGGGAATGTTGTACTAGTTGGATGTGGTGGACTTTGTGTTAAGCCAAAGTGTGCTTTTGAAGTGGAAATGGAAGTGTACGGCTGTAAAGTGTTAGTCCCCACGCTTGTTGTCCCAGGTCAACATGATGAGTTGATACTAGGAACCAATGTTATAAAGCACATCCTGCATCAGTCTAAGCTTTGTGAGTCATATTGGGAGACAGTGTCCGGCCCCTGCCCTGCCAGAGACCCAGAATCTGAACATTTCCTGTCTATGCTGTCTGGCCTGAACCCCTGGAGGGGTGAGGATGTTCCTGCCAAAATCGGGACAGTCAGGTGTAACTCAGCTACATGTCTCGAGCCTGGCCGTGAGTATCTCATCTGGGGGAAACTACCCAAAAACACAACTGTTTCCCCAGGCAGTACCATTGTGACAGAGCCCACGTCATCCCGCTCAGCTCCAAGGGGCGTTTTGGTTGCGAAGATTGTGACTCCCCTGTGGGGAGACAGGTGGGTCCCACTAAAGCTCATCAACACATCTGACAGGCCGGTGCTGTTGAGACGCAATGGTAAGCTGGCAGATGTCTATTCCTGTGTGTCTATTGAGGACATGGATGTTGCTAAGTGTTCAGAGGCTCCACTGTTCAGCTGCACCCAGTCAGCTGCATCATGTACTGCTGATGGAAATGCCGCCAAGGACAAGCTCAGGTCAGTTGGGCTCAGTGCTGTCGACATTGAATCATGTGAAGTTTCAGAGGACTGTAAGAGGAGGATGTCGGACCTTGTTTTACAGTATGAAGATGTCTTTTCACGACACCACCTGGACTGTGGGGAGGCAAAGGGCTTTGTACACCGCATACACCTGTCTGACAGCAGACCATTCAGGCTTCCATACAGGAGAGTGCCCCCTGGCCAGTACCAGAAACTTCGCCAGGTCTTGAGCGAGATGGAGGAGAAAGAAATCATTAGAAAGTCGACAAGTGAATATGCGTCACCATTGGTGCTTGTATGGAAAAAGAACGGAGATCTCCGCATCTGTACAGACTTTCGCTGGTTGAACAAGAGAACCTTCAAGGATGCTCATCCCCTCCCTCACCAGGCAGATTGTTTGGCAGCGTTGGGAGGTAACTGTTTCTTCAGCACGATGGATTTGACCTCTGGTTTCTATAATATGCCACTGCATGAAAACGACAGGAAATACTCTGCCTTCACAACTCCCATGGGCCTATACGAGTATAATCGTCTGCCACAAGGCCTTTGCAACAGCCCTGGAAGTTTCATGCGTATGATGACCAGCATCTTTGGAGACCAAAACTACCTGAGTCTACTGTGCTACTTGGATGATTTGTTGGTGTTTGCTCCTGATGAAGAGACTTCCTTGTTGCGCCTGAAGATGGTGTTTGACAGACTGCGCAGCCACAACTTAAAGTTAGCCCCCAAGAAGTGCTTTTTCCTCAGGAGGTCTGTTAAGTTTCTCGGCCACATAATTGATGAGAATGGAGTGTCAACAGACCCCAGTAAGGTTGAGAACATCACAAATATGACGAGCTCTGACCTTATGGAGACTGATGGTGTTACTCCGTCGCAGAAGAGAATAAGATCATTTTTGGGGATGATTAATTACTATCAGCACTTCGTGCCCAATTATTCTGCCGTCGCCCAACCTCTGTTTCAACTTCTGAAAGGTGTGAAAAGAAAAGGCAAGCAACATAAAAACAAACTGTCTAGCAGGAAGTTGTGTACATCTGACTGGACACAGGAGCAAGAAGAGGCTTTTGCAAACCTGAAGGCTTCACTTGTTCACAGTGTTGTTTTGGCTCATCCTGACTTCAGTCGTCCCTTTATGCTGTCGACTGATGCATCTCTGGATGGAATAGGTGCTGTTCTGTCTCAAGTTCAAGAGGGTGAAACACGTGCCAGGCCTATCGCTTTCGCCAGCAAGTCGTTATCTCAGTCCCAAAAGAACTATCCAGCTCACCGGTTGGAGTTTCTGGCTTTAAAATGGTCAGTCTGTGACAAGTTCAGCCACTGGTTGAAAGGCCACAAATTCACAATCTGGACAGACAATAACCCACTGACTCATATCCTGACAAAGCCAAAGCTAGACTGCTGTGAGCAACGCTGGGTTGCCAAGTTGGCGAGTTACGACTTTGATATAAAGTATGTCCCTGGTCAGCAGAACATCGTTGCTGATGCCCTGAGCCGTGTACCATTTGTCAAGGAGAGTGTTGGATGCAGGCTGCTCGCTGAACCTTATGCTGGCCTCTTGAACGAGGTCAAGGACATGTCAAGTACTTCTGTCCGAAACGCCTTCCTGTCATCCAGTGGTCATAGGAAATCTTCTACAGTCAGTAACAACTCCCAGTCCGCATGCAGTCATCTTCGCATGCACGCCCAGTCTGTTGAAGTGGAGGATGTGTCTGCTGTGCTACAGTCGCACATTGAGTGGGATGCTGGCCCAAGGGCTCGTGCTGTTTCAGTGTTGCAACACCTACCTCAGTTGGTTCCACCTGGACAAGACTGCTTACCAGCCTACACTGAAAAGGAACTTCGTGATAAGCAGTTGGAGGATGGAACTCTCTCTCGTGTTCTGTCCTATGTTGAGAGACGTAGGAGGCCTTCTAGGAGAGAAAGGTTCAAAGAGTCAGTGTATGTCACGAGGTACTTGAAGCATTGGGACAGGCTCACTGTGAGCAACGGAGTGCTGTACAGGGTTTCAAGAGACCAGAGAACCAAGGCAAAGCGGTTCCAATATGTGGTTCCTGACTCACTAAAGACTGATGTTCTGCGAGGAGTCCATGAAGGAGCTGGACATCAAGCTCAGTCCAGGAGCCTCAGCTTGGCAAGACAGAGATTTTTCTGGCCAAACCTCGACAGAGATGTGAGAGACTATGTCCGTCATTGTCAGCGATGCATTGTCAGCAAGACAGTTGAGCCTGAGGGACGGGCCCCCTTGGAAAGTATTATGTCAACCAGGCCACTAGAGCTTGTCTGTATTGATTTTTGGTCGGCAGAAGATTCCAGAAACAAGTCTGTCGATGTCTTGGTAATAACCGACCATTTTACACGGATGGCTCAGGCGTTTCCATGTAAAGACCAGACCGCTAAGCAGGTGGCAAGGGTTCTCTGGGACCGGTACTTCTGTGTCTTTGGATTCCCAGAGAGGATCCACAGTGATCAGGGTGCAAACTTTGAAAGTCGGCTGATCAGTGAGCTCCTAAAAGTCTCAGGTGTGAGGAAGTCACACACGACCCCTTACCACCCTATGGGAAACGGTAGTGTGGAACGCTTCAATAGGACCTTGGGTGGCATGATTCGCGCACTTTCTCCTGAAGATAAAGCTGACTGGCCGCGGCGCTTACAGACTCTGACTTTTATGTACAACTGCACAGCCCATGAGACGACTGGCTACCCCCCTTTTTACCTCATGTTTGGTCGTATCCCTCGCCTACCTGTTGACGTCCTCTTCCGGAGTGTTCTTCATGACCCTGCTGTGACAAACTACGACAAGTACGTGGCATGTCTCGCTGATGATCTGAAAGAAGCAATGGTTATTGCGCAGGACCATGCTGCAAAAGAGCAGTATAGACACGCTCAGCTGTACAACAAGAGAGTGAAGGGCTCCAAAATTGACATTGGTGACAGGGTGCTCATGGCCAACAGGAAAGAGAGGGGTAAAAAGAAACTTGCTGACCGCTGGGAATCAACAATCTACACTGTGGTGGACATGAACACAGAGACACACACATACAGGATCCGCGACACAATCACTGGACAGGAGAAGGTGATCCACAGGAACCTGCTGATGCTGGTAAATTTCCTACCTGTGGGTGACTCATCTGGACTGTCTGACCATGCCTCATTCGTGTCTGTTGCATCCTCAGCCCCAACACCTGATGATGTGAGAGAGGCAGGAGAGACCTCTTCTGAGAGAGCGAGCAGGACTCTTTGTACGGCTAGTGACAGCCTTGTTGATGGAAGTGATGGACACTCAGCTATGACTGTGGTAGAGGGACAGAGCCCCTTGACGGTTCCAGAGCCTGTGGACTCTGAGAGAAGAACCATAGAATGGATCACACAGTTGTCTGAACCTAGTCAGTCAGAAGTGGATGTTGCTGATGTAACAAGCGTGACCTGTGACCCTCACGATTCCCCAGTCTTGCCTGAGGGCAACCCGACTTATGACTCTGGACCTGTGACTGCTGTCGACGTTCTGAGACATCCGGACCTCACTCATGACACAGTGACACAGGCTGACAATTTGTCAGACAACTTACAGACTACTGTTCAGACCTCACTCGTGCACTCTGGTGACTTCAGTGCACTCACACAGGTTAGGTCAAGGTTTGGTCGCTTAGTCAAACCTGTAAACAGACTCATACAAACTATGTCCAGACAGGACGTTGTTCAGGAAAAGTTTAATGTTAAGACTGTTTGCAAGTCCATGTTACAGGCTTTTACTGACTAAGGCATTACCATATAGCTTATGTTTTGGTCTGTAGTTTCTTCGTATTGCTGTTTGGTATCCTTTTGAAAACTGCAAACGTTTTTTTTTTTTTACTATCATGGGCCTACATTGCACTGCGTTAGGGTCTTGTGGGGTGTACAAGGCACCCCTGTGTTGCCAGTTGCTGGATTGTGGGTTTAGCGCTGCCCTCATACCACTTCATCCTTATGGGATACATTTGGTGTTGGTTTTTCTTGATGCTGACCCTCTGTAATTTGTCATTTTGTAGTGTTTTCTTCAGTGTTTGTGTACTAGGTGCCCAAGTTCGATAAAATTCAGTGGGGGTGGGTGTAACAGAGTTAAAAATGCACTTTAATAATTCTTATTTTCAAATTAGCATTTGTGAATTTTATTTATCATTTAATGATTTTATTGAATATCTGTGAATTTTATCTCACAGAGTTATTTTTATTTATTTTTATTTTTGCGATTGTTTCCTGTGGAAATGACCCTTCCTGCACACTATCCCTTCTGTTCCTCCTAAGCTTCCGTAGTGCGCCGTCTCCCTCAGTCTCGTTTTACACTGCTGAGGGTGAGTTATGTGAAAATGTGCTGCTGGGCTAATATACTGTTTCCTTTGGAAATTGAATCAAATAAGTTATGGTTTTTAACGCATATTGTCTGATGTTAATACAATAATGCTATGTAGCAGTTTTGTGTTAGTTTGACCGCTAAAATAAGTTTTAGTAGTGTGTTCAGATTCACTTTCTAGCCGCCATTTCACCACGGCAGGCGGCCCGCGCCACGTGAACAATGTAGCTTGTCTGAGATTTCAGCGTCACTTTTATCTAGAGTAAACGCTGTATTTATGTATGTTTAGGAAGCAGAGGTGCAGTAAAAGGAAGACAGAAGGCAATTAATGTGCATTGTGTTCTACAGGTATGCATTTTCTTTTTGTTTATTAATGTAATTTTCGTTATCTCTATTACTTTACACACACTTTTTATTCAGCCCATAGGGTGTCACTGTTATGCTATTTTATTTAAGGAAACATGTACTGTGTTTATGGATTTGTTGCATTTAATGTTTAATATTTTCTGGACGGTGTTAATGGCTTTCTATGAGTTGCACACTGAGCAAAATACCTCATGTAATGTTGAAGTAATGTATTTGTAATGTATTTTAAATACATTAAGTCCTGAGTCTCGTTTTACACTGCTGAGGGAAGCAGAGGTGCAGTAAAAGGAAGACAGAAGGCAATTAATGTGCATTGTGTTCTAAAGGAGCCAATAAATTGTGAAAAAGAAGTCATCTCGTGAGTCGTCCTTCATAACCTGATCACGCCCGTTACACATAGCCTGAAAGACCCAGATAAATGAATTAATCGTTTCCGTTTCTCATAATTTGGCCTGTTCCTAGCATTGCAATTTTTTTCTTATTCTAAATGTGATCAGCATTTGATGTGTTTGATGAATTTGGCAATTGACATGTAACATTTTAAATACATTCTGCTGAAATTAATGAAATTACTTGGAAAAAAAGAGATTCAAAGATCCGAGTCAGTAACATTTTCTGAACTTCCCACTACTACTGGACAGTAGCTTTCGGCAGTCTGTAAAAATATACCGCAGATTTCTTGTCAAATCTAGTTGTACAAATAAATCTTGAAGCTCTTTCCCATTTTTTTATGCGTTTTCTCCACGGCAGTCATTCTGCCACACGAAGGTGACGTCACGCGCATACTCTCTATTCTGAACATAAACTCACCATTCCAAGCATTGCAGTTTGTTGAGTTGGTGTGTGAACTCGTGAACTCCTGGACTTGGCTGTGAGGACTTCTTGCTTTCTTTTTGCCACATTATTGTCAGTCATCAGACAGCTTAGACTCTACTCAAATGAAAACATGCTGTATTAAAATGAGGGAAGACAGCTGAAAAAACAAGCAAATAACAGTTAAGCAATTAACTGGATCTGTAGTAGCCCCAGCACTGCACATTTGGGCTCTCTAATCATTATTCAACTTACTAGCTTGTTAGAGGAGTCCAAGACTGGTGCCAGATAAGGAAGGCGTACTGTCCAGGACCAGAGTTGAGAACCATTGTCATCCAGCAGTGTAAAACTTTCATTTACTCCTTCCTGTGTTAGAATGAAGCAGAAAATAAGAAATATTTTCAGAAAAGTAAGCTAGTCCTTAAAAATAAGTTTGTAAAAACCCTTTTATATATCACTTATTTCAATGGCTTACTCACCTTGAAAGGTTTCAAATAAAAGGCAGAAGATCAACTGTTGTAGTCTGCTTCACAAATTAACCCATTTATCTAAAACCAAAGTATAACACATTTAGTGCAACACATTTATAAAGGCAAAAACTTCATAAGAAAAAAAATACTATAATTGGATGCTTCAGCTACTATACTGTATTAATACAGTTGCATGCACATACATGACTATTCATACAACATTCATTATGAATAACACATTTTTGCCAAAATACCATAGTTACAGTTTGTGTTACTACAGTAAATCAAGGTAAACTGTGTTTTGGAAAATAAACTCTTTAACTAATCATGACCAACCTGGGAACTTCTTCGGAATCAGTATCCAGCTTTGCCTCTACAAGGTACTGGGCCTCTACATCATCGTTGGCTTCCATGACCTTGTTGGCCTCAATTATGAGCTTTTTGAAACTGTCCCTGAGCTCCTCTTCAGGTGTGATGCCATGCATCCGGACTACGTTGTTAGCCAGTCGTGAGAATTGCCGCTTTGCGGATGTCCTATATGTCAGCCATCCTTTTTTTCAGCAGGATTGGGTGAGATGATTTCCTGTTTTATCAGGCCAGGCTGGTTGCTGTTCAGGATTCTCTGTTCCAGTTTTCACAGCGGTTTTTTACTGTCAAGTGCATTCACTCTAGTGAAGTTCAACCCTGCAGTTTCCCCCACTTGATAGGGTATGCTTGCCTCTGAAGGTTTGGACTGGATTTTACTCAATGACCAGGAATCAATTCTTTCTTTTCTTTCTTTTATTTGAAAGTTGTCATGGCCACAAGCAGGTAAAAAACCTTAAACACAAAACAAGTAAATCAAGAAAACACATAATAAATCCAAGTAACCATAATAAAGCATCACCATCCAAAATCAAAATACTTAAATTTAAACACTAGAAAATCAGCCCTAAAAATAAGTAAAATTTGAAGACACTTTTAAAGCATTGCTCACATGATTTAACCTTAATTTCTAGCAGCTTTAACCCTCTACAAACACAATCCCACACTTCCAGTTTGGACCCTTTTAAAACTTCACAATACATTACTTTTAACCATGCATTCAGTCTTCATGATGTTAAATGTATAACACTTTAGCTTACAATTCAAACACATGATTTTATCCACACATTTTACCCCAAATATAATTATATGATTCACTTTAATATTAAAATCCACCACACTGCACAAACGAATGCTCACCGACTCCTTCCTTGTTCAAACAAGCTTTAGTCCTGCAGTCTCATTTTCTCAGTTCCTCCACACATCTTCCCAGCCTGCTTACTATCCTGTGAGTGACTCCGAATCCCCTAAATTACCAGATCCTTCCCACCTGGTGATTAACTAGCTGACTGCAGCTGGGCACCACACCCAGCACCAAAGCACCTAGGCAAAAAAGGGCGTGGTCTGCAGCTCAGCTTGACACTTACGTAAGATGTGTGTGACCATCATATGACAGTAAAAGAGCACACACAAACCTTATTCTAATATGGAGTTGTATTGGAATGGTAAAGAGTGTTGGTACGTGACAGGAGGGCCTCCACTCAAAGATGCAATATGATGAACAAGTCTAAGAATGTTCCACATATGGTTGAAATACCATCATTGGCCTAGAAAGATAACATTCTGGGACTCAAGACTGTAGTAGTTCCACTGAAGTAGAAAGGATGCCCTCCTTCACTGTCACACTCTGCAGCCACTCTGTGTGACTGTACAACTGCTGGCCTTTTCCTGCAAGAAAATAAACCTCATCAAAGACAATTGGAAATGTTTGTCTCTTATTCAGTGATAGAATTTTCTTTGCCACCACACCTCCCTGAAGGTTCTGATGATGGAGGCGACGGTGAAGCACTCAAATCTGGTCTTACTTGTAGCCCGGCCTTCCTCATAGTCATACCATTGACAAAGACATGGTCAACTAAAGTGGCTTGAATTTCATCCGAGACTGCTTGTCTTCTTGTCCTTCCCCTTGCCCTTGCCCTTGCCCTTGCCCTTGGCCTTCCTCCTCCTCCTCCTCCTCCTCCTCCTCCTCCTTCTCCTCCTCGACCTCTTCCTTCATGTCTTTCTGGATCCATTGTTCCAAAACTCAAACTGATTCGGGCACTTTTTTCTATTGAAAGATCTGATTGATGTGTGTTAAATTTTGACTCTTATACCCTATTCGCACGGGATTAGTACTATCTGGGGACCTCGTGTGATTTATAAATTACCCCCCCCACATCTGAATTTCGTGTGGCGCATTCGCACGGGATAACCGAAGCCTGTGATTATACTCAAATTTACTGACTTATCTCCCGGTTGACGTCGAGGCTATTGCTTGGAAATGTCTTGCCGTTATTAAAAGTCTTTCTAGATATATCATAAACAGAAGAATGTTCCTTTACCGCCTGCTGCTATGCCATTTATCTCTATATAATCATTATTTTTGTTTTTGCTCTTCTGATTATTTTCAGTTTTCTCTTTCTGCAAATTGTATAGTTGTATGGTGTATAGCGATATGACCCAGCACCCAAAATACTATCAAAACACTCCAGCGCAGCCTCCATTCTTCGCGAAAGATGGATAAAAAGGCGCGCATGAAACAAAAACCTTGAAAAAATTATATACGATCCGCCAAATCACGTAGATGTCGATTCGCACGGGACTAATATTATCACAGGACCTCGGTGTTCGGCGAAATATGGTAGGTCATTTGCGGGGAATTATTACTTTACAAATTACAGACATGGCCGATTCGCACGGGATTAAGATCACAGACAACCTCTGCAATTACAGTTTTTCTCAATTGTTTACACACAAATACTGGTACTTGAGACACAATGACCACAACATGTAACTCATGCACCAACCCCCTGAACCAATTCTGCTAAACTACAAGCAAAATTCCTGCTTTACACTCAAATTGCAGTTCTAAAACACACTTTTTTCAAAACACTACACACAATTCTCTGCATTTTAGCACAAATTTCATGTAGAAAATCTCAATTTTCACAAGGAACACACTGCCATTCAAATATGCACACTGACTCATCACATGGGCAAACACCCGTCACACAGTTTTACAATTAGAAAACAGAGCTTTAGCATAAAAGGGCAACAGGTTAGCTCTTCTGTTTTGGAGCAATGGATGCCAACATTGGAAACAGAGGCAGAGCCAGAGCCCGAGGAGAGAGAGGAAGAGGACGAGGACGAGGATGAGGAAAGGCAAGGACCGTAATCTCTGATGAGATCCGAGCCACTTTGGTTGACCTTTGACCTTTGGTCAACCATGGTCTAACAATGAGGGAGGCTGGGCAAAGAGTACAGCCAAATTTGAGCAGGTACACTACAGCATCCATCATCTGGACTTTCCCAAATGAGAATAGGTAAGAAATCTACTCTACTAAATTGCAGTACTGCATATCAATACAGTATCAATGAGTACAGTAGTACAGTACTGGATATCGATACAGTACTCAATGTGTACAGTAGTACAGTACTGGATATCGATACAGTACTCAATGAGTACAGTAGTACAGTACTGCCTGTGGACTGTTCTGTAGGACTGTAAACATAAAGTATGTTTCAAGTATTTGGGAAATGTTTTCCTACTTTGTATGCCTTTGTATTGTTTTCTGTTTGGCAGAAGGGAAAGATCACAAACACAAGGTGGTCGGGAACGTGTTCTCTCTCCTTCTAACCCTAATCGGCCAGGGAAAACATTGCTTGTAATGTGGAGGAGATGCTGTGGCCTGACAGAAACATAAGAAAGGATGAATTGATTACTGTAACTGTATACAGTAAATTCTTCTGTTGTTTTGTATCTAGATCAACTTTGTGTTGGTTGGGATGTACACTGTGTACATTGTTTTTGTTGGAAAAATAAAATATTTGTTACCGTGTATTTGTGTGTTCTCAGTATAAAAACAATATTCTCAAATATTTTACAACACAATTATGTATGTACTGTCTGTAGTAAGTGTAACACTGAACCAAAAAAGGCCTAAGTCATTATGATAAATGGAGAAGTGTTTCCCATTCATCATAGTGTTTTACATTGAGCACATCAGTGTTCAACTGGTTCTTGTAAATGTCTATTCATATGATTGTTTGTGTGTGTCATTTGAAACCAAAATACCATTTTGAGAAGAAATAACATTGTTTTGAATGTAAAGTTTCATTTTGCAGGAGAATTGAGAGGTTTTGCCCATTGTGTGTGTTTTTTGATTTGTGTGTAGAGTTCTGAGAGTATGAGGGATGCTTTCAGAAAATGTGTGTAAACAATCAAGAAAAACTGTATTAAAATGACTAGAGGTCCCCATATAGTACTAATCCCGTGCGAATAGGGCTTTAGTGTTTTCACCTGGGTAATTGTGTGCTAACTGAGCTGAAGCTGTGCTGACTTGAGTGAACAATATTGAATACTAGTGCTTTCTAAATGACCACATGGTTTAGGCAATGAGGCAATTGCGTGTAGAGTTTTGCAGTGACAGTTCAACAATTCTGACTCATGTGTCAAAACAGGGAATAGTGTTTATAGTTTAGTGAAATGGGTGTGCTTTTTGATAAATGGCATTATGGTTTTGAAATTGTAGTTCAAAAGCCTGGTTATAGTGTTTAAGCAATTGAGAAAAACTGTAATAGCTTTTACTGCTGCTTTCCTCACAACCCCACAAAAATAATTACTCCACTCATCAGTACTACCTTGGCCAACTACATCTCCTAAACTTTCTACCAACTGATCTCTGAATTTATCCCAATCTGCTTTTAGAAAATTAAACCCTCTCTCCACTCTCTCCTTCTCCACCTGCAAAACACTACCCAATTCACTAAAAATAGGGAAATGATCCCTAAGGTATTAAGATCAATAGGATACCAATTCCCACACCTAGCAAGTACACCTGACGCAAAGGTTAAATCAATACATGACATACTCCCAGTATTCACCTGAAATCTAGTCGGTCTTCCATCATTTAACACCACCAAATTATTTTTAATCTATAAAATCTTCTATTAAAGCCCCATTTGCATCTCTGATTCTGCTGCCCCAAAGAGGATTATGAGCATTAAAATCACCTGTCCACACTACTGGAGGTCTTACCTGATCCATTATATCATCTAATTTATCCATTTCCAACCGAAGACAAGGATTATAAAAATTCACCAATGAAAACCTACCTGCTGTGCTCCATACTTCAATTGCTATACATTCCAGTCCTGATGTTATATTTACTTGCTTATATTGAACACCTTTTTTAACAAATATTGCACAACCCCCTCCAGACGAATTTCTGTCTTTACATAAACAAATAAAACCTGGCATCACAAAATCTAAAGACGGTTTTAACCATGTTTCCTGAATACATATTAACTGTGGTTTATTTTTGCAACCATCCACAAACTTTTTAAACTCCTCTCCATTAGCTATCAAACTCCTGGCATTCCACTGCAGGATACAAAACATTAATAGACTAACTATCAATTTCACCATCATCATCATCATCTTCCATTTGGCCTCCATTATTCTTTCCCCTTCTGTCTCTTGAGAACACATATCTATAGAGGGCAGCTGACTCAACCTCTACAACCCCAAGACTCCTCTCAGCAGCCTTCACCACACTTCTAACAACCTGAATTATTCTTAGTTTGCTTTATGTCACACATCACATCCACAATGAAAGCCAGGAATTTCATCTTACTCACCACCACCGATTCTTCTGTTACATAAGCTACAGGCGGAGGGCTTTCCACTTCTCTTCTCTTTGAGTCACTCACCTTACTACATGATGCAACATTTTTGATAGCCTCAGCATAAGACACCCCTTTATTAGTCTCCCTAAACTGCTGCACCCTCATAGCCTGCTTATAATGTTCACAATCACGATTTCCAGCTACATGCCCTCCACCGCACTTTACCACCTTCTCCTTACACTCAGAGAACTCATGCTCACCACCACATTTTCCACATCTTCTATTTCCTCTACAAGCAGCCACAATATGTCCATACCTCTGACATTTAAAGCACCTCAAAGGTGGCCTTCTATATGGATGCACTTTAAATGACAAACACCCTAGGAACACTCGTTCTGGCAGGGCTCTTTCCTGAAAAGATAACACCACGGTTAATGATTCCTGCTTAGCTCCATCACGAAAGACTTTAATTCGTGTAGCCTCATCAATCCTCGCCCCCTCTATGCCCCTCACCAACTCAACCATGGAAACCTCCAGAGAAACCCCATAAATCACCCCTTTCAAGCCCACCTTGCTCCCTGGAATAAATCCTTCCACTCGCCTTTTACCTATCGCATCCAGTGAAACAGCTTTGTTCATCTGAGCCACAGACTTGCAAAATACAAGCAGTTTCCCATCACCCAAAATTCTTGCACTCAACTCTTCCTTCAATGCCCCAGCAAGCCTAACTGGGTTGAGAGAACTAAACCCAGACTGCCCTTCCTTCAACTTAAAGGGGCATTCCACCTCTGGGAAGATGAATGTGTATTTAAAATGGGTCATTTATGTAGAAGAAATGTTTAACTACAACTTTGGGAGTTTAACTACAACTTTGTTTACAAAAGAGACTGATCGTAACACACTTTTACTTGCTACTAGTTTTCATCCTACTTTTTTTTAAAAAGGACTGCCTAAGAGTCAGTTCTACAGATTGAGGAGGATTTGTCATTCTGATTCCGATTTTTTTGAGAAATCTAAAATCATGAAAACTTAAATTTTTGAACAGAGGTTACCCTTTAGATTGGGTTGATGAAGCATTTAATACAGCTTTTAAAAAGACACGGTCTGAACTGTTAAAAAAGAAGACAAAAAAATCAAGAAAGTATTCCTTTTCTTGTATTACAACACATTCACCTAAGTCCTATATGATAAAATCAATTTTTAAAAAACACTGGCATTTGTTGTCTTCTGATCCGGAGTTGAGTGATATTTTTAGACATCCTCCTTTGATTGTATACAAACGCGCTAGGAATTTAAAAGACAGCTTGGTACATGCTCGTTTTCAGAGTGCTAGTCCTCGTATATCTCAGAGCTTACTTAGTCCTATACAGAAGGGCAACTATCGTTGTGGGAATTGCGCCCAGTGTAATAATACTTTTAAAACATCTTTTTTTTGTCACCCTAGAACTGGCAAAAAATATAGTATTAAATCTGGGATTACTTGTATTTCCACTCATGTTGTTTATTTGATTCGTTGTCCTTGTGGTATTGGCTACGTGGGGAAAACGTCACGTCAATTGAAACAAAGAATTAGTGAACATAAGAGTTCGATCAGAAGAAAAGATATGAATTATCCAGTTGCGGCACATTTTGTAACTTTAAATCACGATGTTACCTCATTACGGTTTTGTGGGATTGAGAAAGTGACTTTGCCACCTAGAGGGGGCGACATTGAATTACTCCTACAGAGACGTGAATTGTTTTGGATTTACACTCTTCAAACTTTATCACCTAGGGGTATGAACGACGAAGCATTATTTAATGTAATGTTATAGTGTTTTTGTAATTTTGTTTTTGAATGACATGTTGTTTCTACTATGTATTTACAATGAGTTTGAGTGGCTAGGGAGCCTGACTGTTGTAGCTGTTTAGAATTGCAATTTGATGTCGTTTGATGATGACGTGTTGATTATGTGTTTCAGATGATCTTCTTAACCTACAGGGTGATCTTTACCGATTGTTGTAATTATTACAATTTGTAATTGTTTGTGATGTGGTGCTAATTATGTACTTTCAATGAGCTTAATTGTTTACAGATGGAGTTCTGTTAATTGGTCATGTGTTTATCTAAAAAAAGAGATGATTTTAAACATTTGTATACTCCTGATGAAGGTCGTGTGATCGAATTGTTGTGTGTGAATAAACATTTATTTTAAATTGCAAGAAATGATAGTGTGCGGGAGTTCCTTATCTGCTAAAACGACTAACTTGTTTGGTCCTATTATCCGACGCACCTATCACCTGCAGGTGTGCGATGGAGTTTGTTCACTAATTGTAGAAGAAATGTGAAATTATTTTTGAATTTGGAGCTTTCTAGACTGAGAAAAGCCAGAAAATGTATTTTTGGCTTATGTGGATGAAAGACAAAAACTCCCAGAATGCATTTGCTTCGATGCCCTAGGAGGCCACGCCTACCGGTAACAGAGCGCGAAGGTTAAACATGTTTAACAAGGCTAGGCTACTAGGTGATGAGTGTGCCCGGGTTTTCGAGATCGCCCATAATGTCAGGGATTCGGCTTTTGCGTTCTACAGTCGCCATTCATCAAGTTTACTGTGGCGAGCAGGACGAGGCTGAGGGCCGAGGGAGAACTCATGTTTACTGTGGCGAGCAGGACGAGTGAGGGCCGCGGGAGAACTCATGTTTACTGTGGCGAGCAGGACGAGTGAGGGCCGCGGGAGAACTCATGTTTACTGTGGCGAGCAGGACGAGTGAGGGCCGTGGGAGAACTCATGTTTACTGTGGCGAGCAGGAAGAGTGAGGGCCGCGGGAGAACGGCTCATGTTTACTGTGGCGAGCAGGACGAGTGAGGGCCGTGGGAGAACTCATGTTTACTGTGGCGAGCAGGACGAGTGAGGGCCGTGGGAGAACTCATGTTTACTGTGGCGAGCAGGACGAGTGAGGGCCGTGGGAGAACTCATGTTTACTGTGGGAGCAGGACGAGTGAGGGCCGTGGGAGAACTCATGTTTACTGTGGCGAGCAGGACGAGTGAGGGCCGTGGGAGAACTCATGTTTACTGTGGGAGCAGGACGAGTGAGGGCCGTGGGAGAACTCATGTTTACTGTGGCGAGCAGGACGAGTGAGGGCCGCGGGAGAACTCATGTTTACTGTGGCGAGCAGGACGAGCGAGGGCCGCGGGAGAACTCATGTTTACTGTGGCGAGCAGGACGAGTGAGGGCCGTGGGAGAACTCATGTTTACTGTGGCGAGCAGGACGAGTGAGGGCCGTGGGAGAACTCATGTTTACTGTGGCGAGCAGGACGAGTGAGGGCCGCGGGAGAACTCATGTTTACTGTGGCGAGCAGGACGAGCGAGGGCCGCGGGAGAACTCATGTTTACTGTGGCGAGCAGGACGAGTGAGGGCCGTGGGAGAACTCATGTTTACTGTGGCGAGCAGGACGAGCGAGGGCCGTGGGAGAACTCATGTTTACTGTGGCGAGCAGGACGAGTGAGGGCCGTGGGAGAACTCATGTTTACTGTGGCGAGCAGGACGAGTGAGGGCCGTGGGAGAACTGATGTTTACTGTGGCGAGCAGGACGAGTGAGGGCCGCGGGAGAACTCATGTTTACTGTGGCGAGCAGGACGAGCGAGGGCCGCGGGAGAACTCATGTTTACTGTGGCGAGCAGGACGAGTGAGGGCCGCGGGAGAACGGCTCATGTTTACTGTGGGGAGCAGGACGAGCGAGGGCCGCGGGAGAACTCATGTTTACTGTGGGAGCAGGACGAGTGAGGGCCGCGGGAGAACTCATGTTTACTGTGGCGAGCAGGACGAGTGAGGGCCGTGGGAGAACTCATGTTCACTGTGGCGAGCAGGACGAGTGAGGGCCGCGGGAGAACTCATGTTTACTGTGGCGAGCAGGACGAGTGAGGGCCGAGGGAGAACTCATGTTTACTGTGGCGAGCAGGACGAGTGAGGGCCGTGGGAGAACTCATGTTCACTGTGGGAGCAGGACGAGTGAGGGCCGCGGGAGAACTCATGTTTACTGTGGCGAGCAGGACGAGGCTGAGGGTCGCGGGAGAACTCATGTTTACTGTGGCGAGCAGGACGAGGCTGAGGGTCGCGGGAGAACTCATGTTTACTGTGGCGAGCAGGACGAGGCTGAGGGCTGTGGGAGAACTCATGTTTACTGTGGCGAGCAGGACGAGGCTGAGGGCCGCGGGAGAACTCATGTTTACTGTGGCAAGCAGGACGAGTGAGGGCCGTGGGAGAACTCATGTTCACTGTGGGAGCAGGACGAGTGAGGGCCGCGGGAGAACTCATGTTTACTGTGGCAAGCAGGACGAGCGAGGGCCGCGGGAGAACTCATGTTTACTGTGGCGAGCAGGACGAGTGAGGGTCGCGGGAGAACGGCTCATGTTTACTGTGGCGAGCAGAACGAGCGAGGGCCACGGGAGAACTCATGTTTACTGTGGGAGCAGGACGAGTGAGGGCCGCGGGAGAACTCATGTTTACTGTGGCGAGCAGGACGAGTGAGGGCCGTGGGAGAACTCATGTTCACTGTGGCGAGCAGGACGAGTGAGGGCCGCGGGAGAACTCATGTTTACTGTGGCGAGCAGGACGAGTGAGGGCCGAGGGAGAACTCATGTTTACTGTGGCGAGCAGGACGAGTGAGGGCCGTGGGAGAACTCATGTTCACTGTGGGAGCAGGACGAGCGAGGGCCGCGGGAGAACTCATGTTTACTGTGGCGAGCAGGACGAGGCTGAGGGTCGCAGGAGAACTCATGTTTACTGTGGCGAGCAGGACGAGGCTGAGGGCCGCGGGAGAACTCATGTTTACTGTGGCGAGCAGGACGAGGCTGAGGGTCGCGGGAGAACTCATGTTTACTGTGGCGAGCAGGACGAGGCTGAGGGCCGCGGGAGAACTCATGTTTACTGTGGCGAGCAGGACGAGGCTGAGGGCCGCGGGAGAAGTCATGTTTACTGTGGCGAGCAGGACGAGGCTGAGGGCCGCGGGAGAACTCATGTTTACTGTGGCGAGCAGGACGAGGCTGAGGGCCGTGGGAGAACTCATGTTTACTGTGGGAGCAGGACGAGTGAGGGCCGCGGGAGAACTCATGTTTACTGTGGGAGCAGGACAAGGCTGAGGGCCGCGGGAGAACTAATGTTTACTGTGGCGAGCAGGACGAGGCTGAGGGCCGAGGGAGAACTCATGTTTACTGTGGCGAGCAGGACGAGTGAGGGCCGCGGGAGAACTCATGTTTACTGTGGCGAGCAGGACGAGTGAGGGCCGCGGGAGAACTCATGTTTACTGTGGCGAGCAGGACGAGTGAGGGCCGCGGGAGAACGGCGCGAGGCCGGTGGCGTCATTACTGATGAGCGACACCTGTGAGACGCACCGGTCTCGTATCTCTCACGGAGGAGTGGGAAATTGTCAAACCGGTCGGTCGAATCTAGAGCGAGCGTGCATGTGAGACAGACTGTGCTCCAAAAGGCGCGCGCGCACAGCAGAGAGACCGTGCGTGTGCAGATAGCATCCTGTTCATCATCACTCCAAGCTATACTCAAAAGTTGGCAGCTATGCAGATTTGGACTTGTGCAAAAAGTGGCTACGGGCTATCAGTAACCCGAAGTTCGGAGGAGAGGACAGCCATTGAAGCACTAAAACATCTGATGTGTCCAGTCTACATTTCAATCCAGAAGATTTCGAACCCAAACCCTTAGGACTGAACTGAGACCGCGCTTGTGAAAATCGCAATTCCGTCGATATTTACCTTGCCAGATGATGACGACGAACAGCCAGGTCTGGAACTAGCAGTGCTAGCAGCGCTAAATGCATTTGCCTGGAGGTAAGGTTCTTTCTGACTCGACTCTATTAGCAGCTAGTGGCTACTGAGAACACACACTGACATAGTCGTCTGCTGTAAAGCAACACATCTCCTATGATTTGTCTGTTTATAAACTAAATATCTTGTATGTTTCGCTCGACCTTCGTCCATATTTTCAAAAAGTTTCTACCAGTGAAATCAAACGCACTGGCACTGATCAGTGATAGGTCTGTTAGCGCATTAGGTCCAACCCCCTATGGGCGGGTTTGAAAGTGTGGGAACTAGTGCTTGTAGTCTTTACAGAAATCCCCCCCCTTACACTTCCTCCTACAATGACGTAAAATGACAATTTTTGCGTCATTGTAGGAGGAAGTGAAAAAGGTAAATAGCGGATTTCTCTGGTCTCAAGGGAAAATGAGAGAGTGTTGCATGACCATTCAATAGTATGACTGGGTTTCTAACAATGGAAAGCTTAATGCAAATGGGTGGAGTGTCCCTTTAAAAATCACTTTATACTCTTCCGACTGATTACTGTTTCTTCTCATTACCTTTACCTGTTAATCTCTCCCTCCATCTGACTCTTGTGGATCACTAATTTTCCTGTTGTTTGAGAAACTCACTAATTGTCCTCTTTTTCCTGTTCTTCCCCTTACTATTTTGTTCCCCTCCACCCCCGCCTTCATCCATTTCCTGCATTGCAGGAGTAGTATCTAAATTATTGTAGGTTATTGACTAATTTTCCAGCACTTAGTTAAGCTGAATTAGGTAAAGCCGCGTGTCAAACAAACGACCGCGACCTTCAAGCACGTGACTCCCGGACAAGCGCAATCATCCCAACTCCAAGCATGGCACCCTCGTGGTTGTTCAAAGTTCTGGAGTCATTATGGGGAGCGAGATAATCTATCCTATCGCGGGATTTTGCGAGCAGCGCAGTTTATGGTTTGGGCAATTACATCCAACTCAGACATAAATGGTGAGTGGGTATTTTTCTGTTTTACATGTATATGCATACATTCCATAAAAAACAACAACGAATACATCAAGTACAACAGGTTGAAATAATGACTAAAATGCAGTGGGTTTGCAATCACCACACTGGGCACTTTGTGATTATAATTTATAAAAACAAGATAAAGTAAATATATTTACTTTGTATACAAATCGTGTATTTTATAAAGATAACTCCTGATATTTTGTTCTGTCTTGCTAGAAAAGACGTCAGTTGACGTCTATTCACAGCCTGACTAGAAGTGTAAAGGACGCCAGTGGACGTCTTCACAACCTCTTAAAAACTACTTGGGCAATTGAATTAATTAAACATGATTTAATGACTCGTAAATGTAAGTACACATTGATAGCCTGTTTAATTTGAACTTCTCTGTGCATGCTCTTTGAGGTGGTGACCATAGACCTGCATTATATGACTGACACACAAGAACGGTTTGACCTAAAAATATCAAAATTGAAACTACTGCGGAAACAAAGACACCTACATCTTGGATGCCCTTGAGGTAAGCTAAAACATGCCAACAATTAATTTCAAAGTGAACTATCCCTTTAAACGCATTGTTTGGTTCAATGGGTCTCATTCATGAAACATTCGTAAATATACGAGTAAATATGTGAGTGATTTGCGCGTAAAAAGACCTTCCCGAAAACTCTTCTCCTGATTCACAAATACTTCGTAAACGTCAGATGTGAGAGTGAAATGTGTGTGTGTGTGTGTGTGTGTTAATGAATTCCAACCAGTCGTAAATGGGACGCGCGTGCACGCTCCCGCACATTATATCAGACGGACAACTAGCTATATATGGGCATCATATTATGACACCAAACGAAGGATATCAACATGTCTTCTCAAAAGCGAATGAAAAAGAAAAAATTCTCAAATGCAGAAATTGAAGTTTTATTTTCATTTCATTCAAAACGGCACATTTTAAGCTCAAGAGTAGCCTACATGGCGTATCAGGTCCTAAAATAAGGACGCTTGGCATATTACAGATGCAGAGTTTCATCTGTTAATCGAACAGTCCCAGAAATGAAAAGAAAATGCGACATGAAGCTTGACTGCAAAAAACGAATTAGGGACCGTTCGGTTTTTATGGAAAGGGCCACCGGAGGAAAATAGGGGAGGGTCATGTCTTTTTATTCTTTGTTGAGGGGAGGGTCATCCAACATTTTTTCATCTAGGGGGAGGGTCACCCAACTTTTGTATTCATGAAAACAATAAAATTTCAAAGTGACTTGTTTGGTGCATATTGTTTTACATGTAGATCTCTCGGTCTCGGCCCCCCATTGCTATGAGATGGTTCTGACCCAACACAAATCCAGTTTGGCGCTGTGTGACAGTGCGCGCACGCTTCAGTACGCGCTCAGAAAAAGTGCATGCATCATGTCAGAACAGAACGCAGAAAGCTTTAAAGCACGAGCAAATAATGAAGTTTTGTGATTGCGAATAAGTGCAGTGTCCTGTGAGTAAATCTACCGCTGCATTAACATGTGATGTAAAAATACGTCGAGATTTGCAGTATTGGGACTGAGGCGCCAGAACTGCAGCTGATAGAATGTGCGCTGTAGCACGATAGGCTACTACCATTATATTGTTATTATTTTAGTTTCCATTCTTATTGTGTTTCCACAACAATGTTAGTGAGTAAATCTAGAAATTGCCACCATAACAGTGGAGTGTGATGTGTAAGACGTGGGTTACATTTAAAAATTACTATTAGGCTATTATTTGAAGTTAACATAATAAAATACGTAGACCTACACCCCCAAAAAAAAAACTAGTTGAGGATAAATTCTTTAAAATTGGGCAATTCCAGCGTTATGGAGGTGACATTAGCAGTCAAAACTTGAAATATAAATTCTCAGAAAATGCATTTACTGAAACATCTCCGCTTAATAAAGGAGTCTAGACATTAGAAAATTATCAGTCTACACATGCGTTTTATATTTAAAATGAGCGAAATACACATGTGACATGACACAAATCTTTAACTTTTAGGTGGAAAAATATTTTTAGTAGCCTAATTCTATGAATTACACTGCGCAAAACAAAAGTAATACTAAACGGATGAAGAAGGGTCGGCCTCCACAGAACATAAAATATTTTTATTTTATTTTTCGTGTTCGCATTTATGAGGAAAAAAACAATGTTGTGACAGTTGACCGCTCTGAAAGCGACTTTAAAACTTTCACAGAGACCTCAAACAGAAAGAACAAAGCCTTTCTTTAAAGTGAATTTCGTTTTTTATTAATTGTATCTTAATTTTAATCAATGTTTCATCAACCAATTGCCCGGATTTAATAAATAAGAAGTAGCCTATTTAAATATAGTAGAAAATAGATCACGGAGGCGCCGGCGCGTGAACTGGACTCTCGATTGTCTCATGAACCGAAACTCAGCGTAGGCTATAGCCTAATACTTGCCTCACAGACCTGGGAAATACATAGAAAGCTTTATGTCTACTTTTAAACAGAACATTTCAAAACGAAACTGCTCTCTCCATATGAAATCTGCATTTCTCTCTGGTGCGTTCACTGCGAAGATCGCGAGTCAGCATCGTCAACTTCATCTTTGCAGCCGACAGACTGACACAGAAAACCATTGTTTATTAATAAACAATTAAAATGTCTCCTTGCTATATTTGGCATATTCATAATCATTTTGCCGGTTCTTTGTGACAGCTTGTAGGTGCTTTATTGGCAGCGCCACCCTTATGTTACATGAGCGTGTCACCACATCAGCACCGAAACCCTAAAACCCATTAAAAAAAAAAAAAATGCCTATAATCAATAAATTATCGGGGAGGGTCATGCCTTTTTTCACAATCATTTGGGAGGGTCATAGAAAAAATGATTACTGGGGAAGGGAGGGTCAAGTCTTTTTTGACTACAGATCTCAAAACCCCTCCGGTGGCCCCTTAAATAAATAACGAACAGTCCCTTAGTTCACGTCGAAAAAAATGCTATTACTGGCTCTCATAATAAAAGTAAAAGGAAAACCCATATGTAATTATTACTATATATAATATTTTTTCAAAATGCTGTGTAAATATGTACCCGATTAAGGTGAATAAAAATGCAGCCTTATTAATGAGCAAAACGTTCGGATGTTAAACGCACTATTTACGCGTGGCTGGGAGCAGGTGTAGATTTCTTTCGTACCAACTAACATTTGGAAGATACAAACATTGTCAAAGGATATCAACGTGTCTTGTCTTCTCAAAAGCGAATGAAAAAGAAAAAATTGAGTACACTTAGTTGATCTTAAGTTTATCTCAAGAAGTACTAAAGTTAAGCTTTTAGTATATTAAGTACAAAATTAGTCCGCGAAAATAGAGCACTTTAAGTACATTATGGAAGTGTACTAAGTGCACTTAAATAATGTATTTTAGTGTACTTTTTTGATAAAGAAAATACACCTTAAGTATAATATATATATATATTTATAATATATTATTATTATATTTTAAATAATTTATTAGTATAATTAAAATGCATTAAAAATGGGTTTTAGATATACTAAAAGTGGTAACAAAATAAATTTTTTAAAAGGTTGAAATAGTATATTAAAAATATATTTAAGTTCATCTTCAGTGTGTGTCAAAATAGCACAGTTAAGTACACTTAGTTGATCTTAAGTTTATCTTAAGAAGTACTAAAGTTAAGCTTTTAGTATATTAAGTACAAAATTAGTGCGCGAAAATAGAGCACTTTGGTTTTTGATACACCGTCTGGTGCACCTGGACATATCATCAGTGATGTAACCTAGGATCAAGGGGGGTTTTGGGTCTTTCAACAATCAGACCCCCTCCCCTAGGCGACCCAGCCGGGGTGAACAAGTCCCAGCTTATGTCCAGGTAGCGCTACTACCCTACACGCCATGCCTCTCCTCTCCTGATCCACAGCCACCTTGATGCTACTTCTACAGCATCAGTGGCCAACTTGATGGCCCTTTGCTGACTCGCCCCTGTGATGCCAAGCATTTTGTAGGCCCTGCAAAGGGAATGGCCCACAAACCCTCGACATCCCACTTCGACAGGTTGGCATATTGCCCGCCAACCATTGCTCCGGCAACCCTCCACAAGCTGGGAATACTTTGCCCTCTTTCTTTCATTGGCCTCCTCCATACGGTCCTCCCAAGGCACTGTTAACTCCAAGAGAGTTACCTGCTTGGAGGCCTCTGAGGTGAGCACAATGTCAGGCCTTAATGTTGCTATGGCAACTGCTTCAGGGAACTTCAGCTGCTTGCCCAGATCAACTGCCAGCTCCCAGTCGCGCGCCGTTGCCCCGAGCAGCTGGTATTGACTTCTCCCCAGCTCTGACAAAGGCTGTGGTCTTCACTGGGCGAAGGCTCTTGCTGTGGCTGATTCCACTGTTGATAGAATCTGCTACGGCTTTTAGGACCTGGTCATGCCGCCAGCAGTAACGCCCTTCGCCCAGGGCTTTTGTACAGCAGCTCAGGATGTGTTCCAACATTCCTCTCCTCTGGCAGAGGGGGCATGCTGGTGTCTCCACCTTTCCCCAGGAGAAGAGGTTGGATGGACTTGGCAACACGTCATAGACCGCCTGGATCAGGAATTTTATCCTGTAGGGTTCAGCCTTCCAAAGCTCAGACCATGTGACTTTGCGCTCCACTGTTCGCTCCCATCTTGTCCAGGCACCCTCTTGCCGCATCCCAGCCATCTGGCAAGCTCGCTTCTCCTCAACTTCTGCACGCACCTCCTCCAGGATCAGGGACCTTCTCTCTTTCCCTTCTGCTTTGTCGTAGCGAGGAGTTCTTCTGCTGCCCAGGCCAGCTCTCCCATGTGCCACTGAGCCCACCAACACTCTTTGCCGTAGCCTTGACTCTGCGTCGTCCACTGCCACGGCAGCCCTCCACTTCCGCCCTGTCCTGACCTCAATCCCAGCCTGGGCAACCTTTGGATCACTGGAATCCCGATACTGTAGGACCTCCCTGGACCGCGTCACCATGAACTCCTCGCTCAGGCTGCTCATGGGAAGCTTCAGCTTGTTGTTCTGCCCAAATAGTGCGATGCTGCTCGGGCTTCGAGGCAGTCCCAGCCACCTGCGCAGGAACCTGCTAATCCTCATCTCGAAGCCTTCCACCGTTGAAATGGGGACTTCATACACCAGGAGGGGCCAGAGGATCCGAGGGAGGATGCCGTGCTGGTAAATCCAGGCCTTGAACTTGCCAGGAAGGCCAGACTTGTCCACCGCGGCCAGCCAGGTCTCCAGGTCTTGGTTGGTCGCTTTTGTGGAAGCTGCGTCTCTCAGGCTACAATTGAACACCTTCCCCAGGCTCTTCACAGGTTCCTCTGTCAGTGATGGTATCTTGGTGGTGCCAAGTGAGAAGTGGAACTTGTCAGTGACCTTCCCTTTCTTCAGCACGAGGGACCTTGACTTAGCCGGCTTGAAGTTCATGCGAGCCCAGAACATCAGCTCCTGAAGGCCATTCAGGGTCCACCTACAGCCTGGGACAGATGTTGTGGTCACTGTCCACAACATGTACACTGTACCTGTGTACTGCACACAACATGTACCTTCATCCATGAAGGCTCGGATGGGAGGCTGTCTAACTCCAGACTTCGAGAGGGGCCCCCTACACTGCATTTCCGCAGATTTCACCAGCATGTTCATGGCGAGGTCAAAAAGGATGACTGAGATTGTACAGCCAGTGATGATTCCCTTCTCAAGCTTGTGCCAGTCTGAGGTTGTTGTTCCGGAGGAGACTCTCATATGGAAGTTGGTATAGTAGTCCAGGATGAGGTCTCTGAACTTCTTCGGGGCATGATGCCGGTTCAGTGCCTCTTCGACTAGTTTATGGGGTATGGATCCATAGGCATTCGCGAGGTCCAGCCACAGCACAGCCAGGTCCCCCTTGTTCTCCCTGGCTTCCCTGATAAGCTGAGTGACCACACCTGTATGCTCCAGACATCCAGGTACCTCTGGGATTCCTCCCTTCTGGACCGCTGTATCGATGTAGGAATTCTTCAAGAGGTAGTCTGTTAGTCGCCTGGAAATGAGGCTGAAGAAAATCTTTCCTTCAACGCTCAGGAGTGAGATGGTTCGGAACTGCTCGATCTTCTGAGACTTCTCCTCCTTAGGGATCCAAACACCCTCTGCCTGTCTCCACTGGTCTACCACCTTTCCCCTCCTCCAAATCACCTTCAGGACCATCCAGAGTCTGTGGAGTAGTCTTGGACAGTTCTTATAAACCTTATACGGTACTCCACTGGGCCCTGGAGCGGAGTTTGCCCTTGCCCTTCTAACCACCTCCTGGATCTCCTTCCAGCCTGGCTCTTTCCCATCAAAGTCCAGAGCCGGTGCAGGTGGATTGATCAGGAACCTGCAGGGGCCTAGGTCTTGCTCTCTGTACTCATCACTGTAGGATTGCTTGAGGTGGTGATCAAGCTCAGCTTTAGAGCAGGTGAGTTGGCCGCTGCACTTCTGTCCTAGCAGCTGTCTCGTAAATCCAAATGGGTTCACTAGAAAGGCAGCTCTCCTCCTGGACCTCTCCTTCCTCCTCCTCCTATGCCACTCTGCTCTCCTCAGGGTCATCAGCTTTTTGCGGATTATGTTGCGTATGTCCTCTCTTGCCCTTATGTCCTCTCCTCTTCACTTGCAACCTTGAACTGCTGCCTCAAGTTCTTCAGCTCCTGCCTGAGCTGATGGATCTTACTTTCTCTGTTGTTCATGGTGTAAGGGGGCTTCGCTGCTCGCTTCTCCTCAAGTCCAAACCTCTCTGCAGCTAGGCTGATAATGATTGTAGTCATTGTTTTGAGGCGTCGATCAGCTCTCCCTTTGGCACTTGCCTCCAAGATGGTGTCTGCGTCTCCATCAAACTGGCGCCACTCCTTCTCCTTGCTAGCTTGGGGCCACTTCACCTGACGATGTTCTGATGTTCTGTGTGCGTCAGGTGGTTGCATCACCTGGAGGCTCCGGGCACTGTGGGGTGACTCCGGGCCTGGCTCCTCCTGCGTCTCACCAGGCGTAGTTCCTGTGTGCTGTGACTCTACCTCCTTCTGCATACACTTCATCTTGGCCAGGTGGATCCGCAGGCCATGTCGGTTCTTGCATATCTTGCCACATATGCATTTCATTATCGTCGTCGTATTTCCATTGCTATGTGTCGTCATCCTTTGATCCGTCCTATGGGAATCCCTAGGGGTATATCTCCTGTAGGTCGATTCGTAGCTTTTTTTTGGGTTCCTTCTCAGAAGGTGCAGCTTGGGATGCTACCCCTCACTGCCCCGAGCTGTCCACTGTCTCTCCAGCTGTCACCAATCTGTACTTGGTGGTCAACCAGACTGTTCCTGGTAGTCACTGGTTGTTCCAGAAAGAAGGTTTTTGATACACTGTCTGGTGCACCTGGACATATCATCAGTGATGTAACCTAGGATCACGGGGGGTTTCGGGTCTTTCAACAATCAGACCCCCTCCCCTAGGCGACCCAGCCGGGGTGATCAAGTCCCAACTTATGTCCAGGTAGCGCTACTACCCTACACACCATGCCTCTCCTCTCCTGATCCACAGCCACCTTGATGCTACTTCTGCAGCATCAGTGGCCAACTTGATGGCCCATCAGGCCTTGATGTTGTTATGGCAACTGCTTCAGGGAACTTCAGTTGCTTGCCCAGATCAACTGCCAGCTCCCAGACGCGCGCCGTTGCCAACAGGCCAGAGGAGGTGCCCCGGGCAGCTGGTATTGACTTCTCCCCAGCTCTGACAAAGGCTGTGGTCTTCACTGGGCGAAGGCTCTTGCTGTGGCTGATTCCACTGCTGATAGAATCCGCTACAATTAAGTACATTATAGAAGTGTACTAAGTGCATTTAAATAATGTATTTTAGTGTACTTTTTTTGACAAAGAAATACACCTTAAGTATAATATATATATATTTATAATATATTATTATTATATTTTAAATAATTTATTAGTATCATTAAAATGCATTAAAAATGGGTTTTAGATATACTAAGTTCATCTTCAGTGTGTGTCAAAATAGCACAGTTGAGTATACTTAGTTGATTTAAGTTTATCTTAAGAAGTACTAAAGTTAAGCTTTTAGTATATTAAGTACAAAACTAGTGCGCGAAAATAGAGCACTTTAAGTACATTATGGAAGTGTACTAAGTGTACTTAAATAAAATGTATTTTAGTGAACTTTTTTTCCACCTGGGTAGTTAAATTTTTAAGAAATATGCTAAACACAAGCATACTTTTAGTGAAGTTTTAGTGAATTTAAAGAAAACATACTTATGTTGCTCTTACTTACAATACATTTGTTGAGTACTTTGTGTAAGAACATAGCAAAATGATTACACTTTTAGTGTGTTTAAAATATATGAACTTTATAAACACTTAGGCCTACTGCAATATATTTTAAATATTTATGTATTTATCATTTAAATATATATTAAAAAACATTTACAATGTACCAACTTATAATGTATTAGAAATATTTGTCAACTATTATTAAGCATTGCAATAAGCATACCTAAAATTAATGTTCCCAGCTGAAAAATTAATGTGCTAAGTGTACTAAAATTTAGCATAATTTTGTGTACTTGAAGCCACACTAATCTAGCCTGGCTGCGCCCCCTCCTACGCACTTCTGCTCAATTTCATTTTCCTTCAGTACTACGTCTGGGATTCTGCTGTAGACTTTGGTTTTCTCCGATCAATTTTTTGTAGGGCCAATCAGCGAACAGAGGGAGTGGCTGAGAACGATGACGTTGTGCGTTATTTTGAGTTGTAGTTCAGTAATGGCAGCGGAGAAAGATGCGAGCAAAGCCATTCGGTCCGTTGTAGCAACGCTGCCGAATATCAAGAAGTTAAAGCCGGAGCAAGAACACAAGAAGTTACAGCCGGAGCAAGAACAATCTTTGCATAGTTTTGTTTTGGCCATGATGTTGTGGCCCTCCTCCCTACGGGGTTCGACATACGTCACGAGCAAACGTTAGCGATTGGTGGCAGATCCAGAGTGACTCTGGGCAGATCCAATAGTTTTAGACTTCAATAGAGTACCCGCCTACAAGGAAGTTAACGATTGTCAATGCAGCGGCGCCAGACTCTCTGTACAAATGAAATGTACGAGAGTCTGGTAGAACCAGGCTAACACTAATCATCATTATACTCCAAGTGTGTTCATGATTAGTTAAATTGAAGCATGTTATTTTGGAACAACTAATTTTGTACTAAATATATTTTAGTAGTAATTAAATTGTAGAAAAACTCAACTTGAAGTGTATTTAGTGTACTTTTATGTGCTGAAGTGGAACAACTTAAAGTATATTTTGTATATTTTAAGTATATGTCTGTGTAGGGATTAATTACATGCTTAAAGTGTACTTTATTTGTGTTACAAGTACATTACAAATTCATTATGAGTGTCTCTGAGACATTTGTACTATTTTTATATACTAAATTGTGCTAAAATGGAACCACTTTCAGTACATTTAAGTGTATTTCTTTACAGTTCAATAAAACTATACTTTTCTATGTCTTAAAACTAGTTATAATATATGTGAAGCTTAATTTTAATGTACTTCAAGAAAATTTAAATAGCATTAAAAGTTTATTAGCATTACTCTTATAGCTTATTATAAAGCGGTTTTATTCAGTATTTAAAATGGTATATTAAAAGTGCAAAAATAATTAAATATAAACATTAAGACATACACAGACTTTGAAATCAATACAACTTTAATATAGTAGATTGTGTAAATTACAAAATAAATACATAAAGAGTAAAAAAATGCATTAAAGTAAATTAAAAAGATCAGTGAAATGCTATGGTAGAGCTTTGTAGAACATTTCAGTTATACATGTATTACTGAAAAGTACACTATGCATTTTACATCTGCTTACTTCTGAAAAAATAAAAATAAGTTTCAGTAAAACAATGTGCAGAAGTGAATAATGCATTATGTCCAAACTTAGGCCTACAAATGGCTGAACCAAAGAAACAGAAGAGTTTGAATGTCACATCTTCAAGTGGACGATCACTTCTTTGAGTACGACTCATTTTCTCCAACTGGGGCTTGTAGTATTTGAAGACTGCTTTATCAGAAGATCTTTGAAAGGGAAGAAGAATTCACATAAAATTAACCAATGATTAACATTTTTGTATCCATGTTTGAATATATGTATAATAATTTAAATAGAAATGCATTAGAATTCCGTTGACTTCTCAGTTTACCTTAAAAAGCTTTGGCCATATCCTCATCATCAAGCTGGACATGAGTGTCCACTTTTATCCTGTTGTCTGTCGTTTCTATACAGCACTCTATGAGTTACATTGAACATGAGATTAGAAGAAGCTCAACACAATTTACAGTGAGCAAAGTTCAATCAAAAAGTTACTGATAGTTATTAGCACCAATAAAGCAACCTGTGAGTATTAGAGAGTATATGTTGTATATTGATAATTGTGGTTTATTTAAACCTAGGGTATTTCCCATGAACCTGTCTATTGTAAAGAAGTTGTTCAAAATACTGTATGCCAGGACAACTAGGACAAGTGACTTGCATCTTTACTAAAAAACAAAACAAAACAATTAAATAAACAGATTTTTACATGAATCACTCAAAGGCAGCACAAATTAAGACACCTGAAATACTTCTCTCTTCTTCGCTTGTGTCTGCACTCAGATTTCAGTTTTTCTTCTATAGCAGCTGGTCTGAAAAACAACAAATATTAATATGAAAGAAAAAGTATGATATGCATACATACGGCAATAAGGTTGTCAAGCTTGAACAACTATAAGCACCAATTAACACACACTACCATAATTGACTGGTCAGCTCAAGACAAAGTAACTTTGTTCATAACATGTTTTTTCCCCCAAACTTTTCAAAGATAATTTACATCATAACAATGAAGACAATTTTTTCAGGAAATCAGAAATAAATACACAGCTTCATTTTGCAAATAAAACTAATGTTAATGCAAAGTTGTACATGTTATAATGACTTATGTTTTTTGCAGATGCATTGGACAATGTTTTATATTTATTTTAAGACAAACAAATGTCTCCACATACATTTTAAAAAGATTTATTAAGATAAAAAAAAACTAAACAGTGAGCTTTTTATTTATGCAAACAGCAACTAAAACTTACCAGTAACTTCTTGAGGCAGTATCTTCATCTCTTCGAGTCTGCTTCGACATAGACTTGAAAAGCTTGGCTCTGATTGGTCAAATTGAATGTAGCTGAACTGAAAAAGACGTGCTGTTACACTTTGTGTCAAAAATACGACTGACAAAGACAAGTAACGTTAATGTAATAGAGTTCGGGATCGTGTCGTCACGTCGCAATGCATTGTGGGAATCACGGTACGGAAGTAGATGTACTGTATAGTAGGCAGTAGATAATTCAAATTCTAACGTTGGCCATTTAGGTTTAATTTAGGTTATTTTAAGGAAAATGGTTCAATATTGCTATAATGCGAACTGCTGGACTCGGTCTCACGATCGACAGGGCAAACACCTCATAAATCATGTTAGTTTTCACCAGTTTCGCGTCTTGTTTTGGTGAACGGTGGGTTAAGTCTGAAGTGAATGTTCGCCAATATTATACCGGATTACTACCGGACGAAAATAGTGGATTATTGTACCTATGATAGGTGTGTAATTACTCATGAGATGTAACAAACCCGCATAGACAAGCTTCACAGCTCACAGAATCTGACAAGTGTGTGTGTGTGTGTGTGTGTGTCTGTCACCAGTTGACGATGCTGACGCGCGATCTTCACAGTGAACGCGCCGGAGAGAAATACACATTTCATACGGATTACATCATTTTCTTTCGTTTTGAATTGTTATGTTTAAAAGTAGAAATCGCAGGTCTGTGAGGCAAGAAGGATATGCTGAGTTTAGGTTCATTTATTTTATGAGATGAGCTGCAGTTCAGGCGCCTGCGCCTCCGTGTCGTGATTGTCTAGCTACTATGTTTACTTATTATTTATGAAATCCAGGTAATTTGTTGATGGAACATTGCTCAAAATTAAGATACAATTAATACAAAACGAAATTCACTTTAAATAAAGGCTTTGTGCTTTCTTTTTGAGGTCTCTGTAAAAGTTTTAAAGCAGTTTTAGTGCCGCTTTCAGGGTACTGTCACGTCCGTAACATTGTTTTTTCCTCATAAATGCGAACACATAAAATGAATATTTTATGTTCTGTGGAGAGCCAACCCTTCTTCGTCCAGTGGGTATTACTTTAAATGTGTAAAGGTACATAACTCTTGGTGCCAGACAGTGCTGGAGACCAGTGAAGCAGTCGATTCTGTTCCCTTCTGGAATTCCTGTTCCCTTTACGCAATCATACTACAAATTGTGCGTAGTTTCCGCTTTACCATCAGGTTACCATACGTATACCATCAGAATTGAATACGACAAGAAGCACAACTGGATGTACGGGAAGCCAAAAGGTTAAAAAAAAGTATTATTTTTTAATAAAAAAAAGTTATTATTATAAGCGAATTTTTCCTGCTCTGTCATTTCAATCTAGCTTATATTTATCTACGCTTTCCATACTTCCAGTTGTGCTTTGATGCATCTGCTACGCATCTGCTATGCTCTTTTGAGGGGGAACACAAATTCCTGTAGGGAACAGAATCGACTGCTACACCGGCCGGACGCTATTAACTTACTCCAGACCGGCCTTTGCGGTACCGCTAAAATGGCCGCCGTTACCCACAATGCACCGTTCCATAACGTCTACGTCCTAGCTATACAAATCTTACCTAGAATTACAACATAATGAGGTTCCAAATGTCACACGCCATGCAAACTTGAAGAAGCTGGGTAAAATCAACACTTTCTCAAAACGCTACGTTTCAAAAAGTTAATCACAGAAAATATCACCTAAGCCATATGAATCGCGTGGTTTCCTCTTAGTCCTCTAAAGAGACACGATCACTCTATATATTTTTAACAGTTTAAATTAAGACTTCTAAATCTAATCACATTCAAGTAACATCCACGCACAGCATCTGATAAACGGAAGCTCTGAGTGAGTGTGGTGCGACCACTGATGACTGGATAGCTCATGACGTCATAAACAGTGAAGCCACTGCGCCGCCATCTTGGTATTCCCTAGTGCGCATACGCGTTCTATTGAATCAATAGGAAATTTTATGATTTGACTGAGAAAACATTGCCTAATGAGACACATTCTTGAGACACAAGAATGTACATTCTTACAACGCAAACACCCTAAGCATTTAAATGGGTATTTGTTTAAAGTCGGAAAAATTTCTTGCTTATTAAAAATTGCTTTGATACTAGGGATGGAGAGGAGCTAGGAGAGTGTCTGTTTAGGCTAACAGCAGGTGGCAGTAGCTAATGACGAAGTGTTTTATTTTGTGATTTGCCCTTTGAATGAAGAAGAAGCCGCATCTCCACGTTAAAATATAATATTTATTTTTTAAGTGGTCAGTGTTCGTTGTTCACTTATGGGACTTCCGTGTAGCTTAATCAGTGGTATAGCTGGTTAAAACCCCAAAACGTTAACTAAAACGGCGATTTCTTTGCAAAAGGAATAAAAAGCTGTACGAGAGTCAGCCTTCACAGGTAAGAAACGTTGATACTGTAGCTGTCGCAGGTAGTGTATTTTCTTGCTGAATATTCATCATCTTTTGAACGTTTTTTGTTTTGTTTGTTTTATAAATATAGTGTAATTCTTATTTGGGAATTGTATTTGATTTGCATTATAGTTTTGCAATAGTGACACCTACTGGAGAAAATGAGTGACATAAGATGTACTGGTCATGTGATTTTTTTATTTGCGTGGAAACAGAGAAGAAACTGAGAGACATGAGGTGTCGCACGCGAATTGAGAGGTGTAAAATTGAGAAGAGTTTTTGATCAGAAATGTCTACTAATGTCTCCTGAATCCTGATTGAAAGGCACACGGTATGTTTGCGTATATCTTGGTTATCGTTTATGTGTATTGATTTGAATTTAATAAGCTATATCGAACAACGTCATGGCAAAGTCACTTCATCACAAATTTGATTGTAATTTTGGTTTATTTTCAGTTTTTTCACGGTGTCCATTTGATGTTTGTGATGTTGATTGTCCTGGTTCTTGAGATGAAGAAATTAAATATAGAAGACATCGAAGGCATCAGTTGAAGCGTGATTTTTTCTGGTCTGGAGAAAAACATTCAGGAGCCGTTATAGTGAAAAAACGTGCATTTACCCTTCCTGGAAGAGTGCAAGAGTTCATCGTGGAAAAGGAAAGATCGCCGGACCTCGATGTGAAGTCTGTCAACCCCGGTAGAACACTACAGCCATTGGTGAAAGTGAAGACGTCGCCATTCAACAGAGCAACGCGTTTTCGTCGCATTGAAACACTATTGCGTTTCGCGTGACTGCATTCCTTGCCGTGCTGAAGTGCAACGCAAGAAGATATTGCTGCAGTGACGACAGACAGCCACAAGGCGGCAACGTTGCGATGTTTTCGGACAATAGTTGTCAATAAGAGTTGCTACATTTGGATTTGCAGGTCAGACTGTATCTTTTCAACTTGAAATTTCATTTCTTGGTTGCCTTAACATTTATTCTAGTTGAAATTGGGCAAATGGTTGAAACAAATATTGCATTTGATCATTTTCTAAACTGATAGAAGTGTGTAACTTGTTTAATAATTGACATTGTGCAATTTTCACATGGTATTACAGCTTGTTATCAGTGTTTAAAGCTTATTATAGTGTGGTTTACAGCAAGTTACAGACATGGATCAAAATAGATCAGACATTTGTGTCTTAGACCAAGTGGTTCAAGCTCTTGAAGAAGAAAAGGCACAATTAGAGGGGAAATTAGAAACGGAAATTGATGCCTCTGATAGAGAAAAATATGAAGAACGCTTAGCTGAAATCAATGCAGATCTGGAAGTTAATAAGACAAGATTACAGGAATCATCATCACGATTTGAGCAAGAAGTTAGGCGATCAGAAAGAGAAAGGCGTCCAACAGAAAAAATGCTTGAGTTTAGACGTGACGAGTTGGCAAAAAGAGAACGGAAGTTTATGTTCACATACGTAAACTTTAAAGCTGAAGCTCAATTTATCAGATCTAAACTGAAAGAAGAGTGCTCTAAAACCGAGTTAGATGATATGATGGTGACGGCAGAGAAACGTGAAATAGAGTTAAAGCAAATATATGAGAGTATTCGTGCACTGAACGTTCCATCTCAAGATATAAGAAGGAGAATGGATAGCTGTACTTCAGTTACTAGTGAAATAACTGCACTACTGAAAGGACGTTGCGCAGAAGTTGGCACAAAGGAGTTTGATGCTGAAGCTGTAAAAGAAACACTCCTTCAGTTACTGCAAAGAGATGACGCCAGGTCAGTTTATGGATCAACTGTATCGAGAGCTGAAAGAGATAGTCATCAGGGAAGTCATATGTCAGCAAAAAGGGCAGAAGCAGCGGCACGCTTAGCTGCGAAACGTGCTGAACTAAAAAGAGAAAAAGAAATCTTAGCTCAAAGAAAAGAGGTACTAGCCCAACAAGAGAGGTTAAAAATGCTAGAGGAGCAAAGGGATCTTGAAGTAATGGAAGCTGAATACATTGTGTATGCAGAAGAGGATTCAAGATTGAACGCTGAAATAGGAGATGCTAAAGAAAGAAGCACTATGCCTCCAAGTCAGCTTCCACTGCACCACAAAAACCCTTCATACATCAAGGTTTCCCAAGAAACTTTAGCTCAACCTTGCTCTGAAAATGAGCTAGAGAAAAGAGTAGATGAGGTCTTGTTAGTGAAAGCACTAAAAGAATCCCTGGCAATGACTAAACTTCCAGCTCCAGAGCCATTCACGTTTACAGGTGACCCACTCAAGTTCACTGAATGGTGCACCTGCTTTAAAGCTTTGATCGAAACAAACTGTTCAAGCCCAGGACATTGATTGTTCTATCTGAAAAGGTATATAAGTGGCGATGCGCTTAGTGTACTAGAGGGAACATTTTATAGGAGTGATGAGGATGCATACACACAAGCTTGGGATGCCCTGAACAAACGTTATGGACACCCCTTTGTAGTTCAAAGAGCGTTTAGAACAAAGCTAAATAAATGGCCAAAACTTGGACCCAAAGAATCACTGAAATTAAGGGAGTTTAGTGATTTCCTCATCTCTTGCAAAAATGCAATGCCTCATGTAATGGTTTGAGGGTTTTGGACGATTGTGAAGAAAACCCAAAATTGCTTCAGAAACTTCCTGACTGGATAACAACTCGCTGGAATAGGTATGTCACTAAAGCATTAGATGAAGAGAAGCCATACCCAAGCTTCACTGAGTTTTCAGACTTTGTGGCAGAGGAGGCACGTATTGCATGTAATCCTGTTTCCTCTCTACTTGCTTTAAAACATGCAGATGAAAAGTCTGGCAAGGAGCAGAAACGTCTCAAGGCCAGTGCTCTGACACAAAATGTTAAACCCATTGCAATGAGTGCATTGAAAAGAGAGAAAGGCTTTAAAACAAGCCCTTCTGTCACTCAGGATAATAGACAAATAGAATGTGTCTGCTGTCAGCAAAATCATTTTATATACAAATGTGAAAGGTTTGCGGCAATGCCTCTTGAGGAGAAGAAAAGGTTTGTCATCAACAACAAGATGTGCTTTGGTTGTCTCAGAGTCGGCCATGTCTCCAAAAACTGTAGAAAGCGAGCTACTTGCAACATCTGCAGGCAGAGTCACCCCTCTCCACTTCATGAAGAACGCTCTCAAGGAGGAAAGCCGGAAGCTTCACCTGAGGAAAGGGCTTCCACTAGCTTATGCAGTGTGGAGATGGATAATGGTAATCACACTTCGATGATTGTTCCAGTATGGCTCTCTTGTGCTACAAAGGACAGCACAGAAATTTTAGCCTACGCATTGCTGGACACGCAGAGCAGTAATACATTTATCAATCAAGACATCTGTGATAAACTACAAGCAAACACAGAAGCTGTGAAATTAAAGCTGTCCACAATGACTGATAGAGCTTCAATAGAGAATTGTCAGAGAGCAGTTGGACTAAGAGTAAGAGGTTATAGTCTGCAAGAGTACATCGAGTTGCCACCCGTATACACTCGAGAATATATTCCCTTGGAACGAGATAGCATTCCTACTTGTAAAAAGGCTCAGAAATGGATGCATCTGCTCAGTGTTGCAGACAAGATGCCAGATTTGTTGAATTGTCCTGTAGGGCTTCTAATTGGCTTTGATTGTCCAAGGGCTCTGAAGCCAACCCAAGTGATTTCAGGGAAGGATCACGAACCATACGCAGTCAAAACGGACTTAGGCTGGAGTATAGTGGGATCCATAACACCTCATACTTGCTCTAGAAATGTAGCGGAGTTCTGTCATCGCATTTCTGTGAAGGAACTTCCAGCAATCACACCTGCTGCTGTAATCAGGACGTTAGAAGCAGATTTTCGGGATACAGACTCAAGAGAAAAGACAATATCTCAGGAGGACATTCAATTTCTTCAACAGTTGGATGAAATGACTCAACACAACAAGGAAGGACATGTGGAAATGCCCTTACCTTTCAGAGAGCGTCCTCAATTACCGAACAATAAGCAGCTTGCTACGGTTCGTTTGAAACATTTGAAAAGAAAACTGGAGAGAAATCCCAAGTACAGAGAGGACTATGTGAGATTTATGGATAGTGTCTTTAGAGATGGTGATGCCGAAGAAGCAGATGCCACACCAAAAGAAGGCAATACATGGTACATTCCGCACCATGGGGTGTACCATCCCAGGAAGCCAGAAAAAATAAGAGTGGTATTTGACTGCTCAGCCAAATTTCAAGGTACATCTCTAAATGACCACTTATTCACAGGTCCAGACTTAACAAATGCTCTAACTGGAGTTTTGTGCAGATTTCGTGAGCATCAGATTGCGATTGCTTGTGATGTGGAGAAGATGTTCCACCGCTTTCATGTCAGTCCAGATGATCGTGATTTCCTGAGATTCCTATGGTGGGATGAAGGGAACACCGAAAGGGAACCCAAGGAATACCGCATGCAAGTGCATATTTTTGGAGCTGCATCCTCTCCGGGTTGTGCGAACTACGGCATGAAATATCTTGCCAGCAAATATGAAAAAGACTACCCACTGGCAGCGAGCTTCATTCGCAAAAATTTCTATGTAGATGATGGACTTGTCAGCGTTGATTCCATTGAGAAGGCCAACAAGTTGGTTAGTGAAGCGCAAGAAGCCTTGGCTAAGGGAAAACTGCGTTTACACAAGTTTGTGTCCAATAGCAGAGAAGTATTGAGTGCAATTCCAGAGAGTGAACGTGCCAGTGTAGTGAAGGATGTAGATCTAAACTACAATGAGCTTCCAATGCAGAGTGTACTGGGAGTAAAGTGGAACATAGAGACTGATACATTCTCATTCAAAGTTGACCTTAATGAAAAGGCTGCCACTCGGCGAGGAATTCTGTCAGTTGTTGCAAGTGTGTATGACCCATTAGGTTTTCTCGCTCCCTATATCTTGACTGGGAAGAGAGTGCTCCAGGAGATGTGCAAACGAGGGGTAGGATGGGATGAACCTCTTCCCTCTGATCTGAAGCCAAAGTGGGATACATGGATCCATGACTTGGAGAATCTCCAAAGGGTTAAAATACCAAGATGCTTAATTCCTGGAAATATAGGTAGAATTCAGAAAATAGAGCTGCATCATTTTTCAGATGCTAGCTGTGAGGGTTATGGACAGTGTTCATACATCAGGATTGTTGCTGATGAACAAGTACATTGTGCACTGGTCATGGGTAAGGCCAGAGTAGCCCCTACGAAGGTTTTCAGCATACCACGCCTTGAGCTGACCGCAGCCACAGTTTCTGCGGCAGTAAGTCATGTTCTTAGGGAAGAGCTTGATCTGAAGGTAAATGAGGAGTTTTTCTGGACTGATTCCCAGGTAGTGCTAGGGTATATCAAGAACGAAGCCCGACGCTTTCATGTCTTTGTAGCTAATCGTGTACAGAAGATAAGAGACTCTACAGATCCAAGACAATGGTTCTACGTGGAAACAAGTCAAAATCCTGCAGACTGTGCGTCAAGGGGTCTCAAGGTGGCAGACCTGATAGAGTCAAGTTGGTTGATAGGTCCCAAGTTCTTATGGGAACGGGAGATTAGCACTCATGAAAAATCCCCAGTGCTTCTTGTAGGTGACCCTGAGGTAAAGGTCCTGAAAACAGATGCCTGTGTAAGAGGTAGCTTTCTTGAAAGACTCTCAAGATTCTCAGATTGGAATACAGCTCTCCATACTATTGCTAGGATCAAAAGACTGGTAAACAAAGACAAGTCAGGGTTCATTAGTGTAGAGGAGAAACAGAAAGCAGCTCTTGTGCTCATCAAGGCAGCACAAAGAGAAGCCTTTGAAGAAGAACTGAAATTGCTTAGTCAAAACCCTGCCAAGCTGCCAAAGAGTAACAAGTTATACCAACTTGATCCCATCCTCCAGACTGAACTGCTTAGGGTTGGAGGACGATTAAGTAAGTCTAACGCAGCATTTGAGTTGAAACATCCAGTAATTCTTCCTAAGGAAGGAATTGTCACACAACTAATACTTGACCATTGTCACAAGAAAACTCAACATCAAGGCCGAGGTCAAACCTTGAATGAGCTCAGAGCCAATGGATATTGGATATTAGGTGCAAGCAATGTAGTGGCTAAGAACATCAAAAATTGTGTTACTTGCAGAAAGCTGCGTAGATCAGTCGAAGAACAGCGTATGGCTGACCTTCCGGCTGACCGAGTGGAACCCTCACCTCCATTCTCGTATTCTGGTATCGACTGTTTCGGCCCCTTCTACACAAAACAAGGTCGGAAGGAATTCAAGAGGTATGGACTGTTGTTTACGTGCATGAGCTCCAGGGCTGTACATTTAGAGATGCTTGAAGATCTTTCCACTGATGCATTTCTGAATGCCTTGAGATGTTTCATAGCAATCAGAGGAGCTGTGCGACAGATCAGATCCGACCAAGGCACGAATTTCGTGGGGGCTAAGAATGAGCTGGAGAAAGGTTTGAAGGATATGGACCAAGAAATGATCTCTACTTATCTTGCAAGCAAACAATGTGACTTCCTTATGAATGTTCCTGAGGCAAGCCACATGGGAGGTGTGTGGGAACGCCAAATAAGGACTGTTAGGAGTGTGATGAACGCTGTTCTGACACAAGCTAAAGGAAGACTGGATGACACTTCATTAAGGACATTTTTCTATGAGGTAATGTCAATTGTAAATAGTCGTCCGCTTACCACTAACACAATAAATGACCCAAAGAGTGTTGAGCCTTTGACACCTAATCATCTGCTCACGATGAAGACCTCAGTGCCTCTTCCTCCTCCTGGCAAATTTGTCCGTGAAGATTTGTACGCTAGGAAAAGATGGAGGAGAGTGCAGTACTTGTCGGAACAGTTTTGGAGCAGATGGCGCAAAGAATATCTGGCCAATGTAAGCCTCAGACAGCAATGGCACACGCCTAGAAGAAATGTTCATGTTGGAGATGTAGTAATTCTCAAAGAGGACAATGTTCCCAGAAATGAATGGAGGCTAGCTAGAGTCGTTGAGACGACTGTAGACGATGATGGGTTAGTGCGAAAGGTTAAACTCCAGATGGGACAAAGTAAGTTAGGAAAAAAGGGTGAGCGATTGACACACATATCCCTTTTGGAGAGTCCAATCCAAAAATTAGTAGTAATAGTTGAAAACAACTCTTAAACTATGAGTGAAACCTCAAAATGGGATTAGACTAATTAGTTTTGACATCTAAAATAGTTTAATTCAAATAAGGGTAAAATAACACTGGTTGTGAAAGTGTTGAAAGATGAATGAAAGTTAAGTAACAGCTTATAAGAAAATTGCAGGATTCATTTAATTTGATCAAAATATTACTGACATAAATCCTTGTAATTTTGGTGGCAGTGTAGCTGTCGCAGGTAGTGTATTTTCTTGCTGAATATTCATCATCTTTTGAACGTTTTTTGTTTTGTTTGTTTTATAAATATAGTGTAATTCTTATTTGGGAATTGTATTTGATTTGCATTATAGTTTTGCAATAGTGACACCTACTGGAGAAAATGAGTGACATAAGATGTACTGGTCATGTGATTTTTTTATTTGCGTGGAAACAGAGAAGAAACTGAGAGACATGAGGTGTCGCACGCGAATTGAGAGGTGTAAAATTGAGAAGAGTTTTTGATCAGAAATGTCTACTAATGTCTCCTGAATCCTGATTGAAAGGCACACGGTATGTTTGCGTATATCTTGGTTATCGTTTATGTGTATTGATTTGAATTTAATAAGCTATATCGAACAACGTCATGGCAAAGTCACTTCATCACAAATTTGATTGTAATTTTGGTTTATTTTCAGTTTTTTCACGGTGTCCATTTGATGTTTGTGATGTTGATTGTCCTGGTTCTTGAGATGAAGAAATTAAATATAGAAGACATCGAAGGCATCAGTTGAAGCGTGATTTTTTCTAGTCTGGAGAAAAACATTCAGGAGCCGTTATAGATACTGTAACGAATTACACAATAATAATATACATAAAATGTATTTAAGGGGGGCCGGAAGGCCAATTTAGCTCAAAAGGAATGATTCATCGATTTGCAATGAATCTTGACCGAATCACTATGGAACCGAGCAAATGACTCGTTTAGAGTTCATTTGAATGGGCCGTAATTATAACCTTGGCAACAGATAGAAATATCCAATCTATAGTGAAACACTATGTATTAGCAAGGTAACTTTAGATCGACAGTACAAGACATTAAATGTGCAAGCACAACACAAGGCAAATATCTTTTCAAATATAAACAAGACTTTATTGATTATCCTAAAACATAAAACTAATATCTAACACAAACACACGCACACGCATTCATACAAGTTGCAGAAAGAAAGAGAGTGAGGAAAGAATGAGTTTTAAGAGTGAGATAGTGAAATCCCAAGTTTCTATATGCACTTATAAGACATGACCTGAACGAACCATCAATCATTGATTTAACCCTTCTATCGTTTCTTAGGCAGGTTATTCAATTTTATATTAATGCACCAGTTCAGTTAAGAGTCTGGAGGTACTTGAGTTCGCGTGGCTTTGGGATTCCCTTTTCGGCGTAAAGGGGGTTTCCCGTCCGTTGCTTGGCTGGCTGTGCCTGGAGACGTCTTGGGGCGGCCAATCACGTGGCGTGTTGGCGCGGATGAATGATGTCTTTGAAGTTGAAGCAGGCTTTGCAGTTGAAACGTTAAAACGAAACTTTGCAGCAAAACTTAACTTAGAACCGAGACTTTTAACGAAAAAGAAAATAAAGGAAGAAATGAAAGTAAGACGAGTTAGATGGCTTGAATGAGCTGGTTTAACCCCGATCTTGATGGGTTATTTGTCTGCTGGTCTAATTTGGTCTGGTCGATGTAGAAGCGTGCGAACACGCGCTTTGTTTTTTTCAGAGAGAAGCATGAACAGGAACACTCTCTTGCTGTTGCTAGAGAGAGGCGCCAACTTAATTCAATCCCGAACCGAACTCAAAACCGAACTGCAAACCGAACTGCTTCGAACTGTAACTCCTCGGTTCGGGTCTTTAACTTAAAAGTTAGCCCAACCTCTTTTGGAGAATTCTGACCAATGAGACAATGGCATAATTTTAGGAGGTGGATCTAGTTCCTACTTATCGTTATCTGGGATCTGCTTGGGTTCCAGCACTTAGCAGAGAACAAGAGACCACAGTTTAAACATTATAGATTGTTATAATCATACAAAACATTTTACACAGATTTTAATCAAGCCATCTTTTGAATTAAGGGCATACGATTCTTTTGATTGGAAGCACGATACTTTTTCATTCATACACACAGTTATATCACAATTACATGATTTATATGTGATCTAAGCATAATACAAACATGAATTGTAGGAACAACAAGAATTATTATGTTTGATTATAAGTCCACTGAGCATTGTTCTGTGTGAGTTTTAATGGGTTTGATCAGTGGTGTAAAGTAACGAATTACAAATACTCTCGTTACTGTAATTGAGTAGTTTTTTTTAGGAATTGTACTTTTTTTAAGTAGTTTAAAAACAGTGTACTTTTACTTGAGTACATTTTAAGTGCTGTATCGGTACTTTTACTGTGCTATTTTCCCTGAACCTGCCGTCGCTACATTTATATTAATATTTATTTTTATAATAAGTCATGTGACTCCATGCGTGATTCCCGTCAAATCAAATCGCGAGCGGAAAACTTTGCATCAAACCAGCATCAACAGACTTCGAGACACCTGGCGCCAATTTATTTTAATCTTGGAGGAAGAGTGGTAATGCGCAAGTTTGTTCATGTATGGGTTTATCATGAGTGTGAATGTTTGACAACCAAAATTATTCTGCCAAAAATAGCCAAAAAAGCACTGTGATCGACACAGATCGAATAAATTTTACCGGACAATGCATGGTGTTTTTGATGACGCGATCATAGCAACCATGATAGCAACCAGCCTAGAGTAAAGGCACGCACGCTTTATAATTGTTGCTGGTTACTGTATGATGACTGAAATCATGAACCTGCCTAAACAATTACTAAATATAAACTGCAGAATGTTACATTTTCTAATACACGCACAAATGGTAGGCTATGTATTCTGTTAGCAGCACTGCACGAGCTTGCGATGCCATCTGCTCGAAAAACTTAATTTAGTTTGTTTACCGGGCTTCAAAGTGCATTAGGCATTAACTTATCATCACTGCTAGATTTTTGTCCCTTACATCAATTTCGTTTAGCATATAAACGCATTAACCTCCTTTCTGTTGACTTAAATTGTTAATGTACAACGCTTTGCAACCTTTTTCAATTAATCTGCAAGAAAACCTCTACAGAATGGTTGTCATAAATGTTGCCAGATTATTGGTTGCTTTCTCAAATATTACATGGCTGTATTTTTAGTGCTAGCAGTCAAAAATAAAACTGTTGGAGAAATATTGAAATACTGTTTCTTTTTTTCCCCCTATAAATCTGTGATAAAAGAGTATAAGCTCCATTTTCAATTTGCAGGGTATAAGGTATAACATTCATAGCATAATACTCACTACTCACTACTCTTGAGTACTTTTAAAAGAATCAGAATCAGAATCAGAAAGAGCTTTATTGCCAAGTGTGCTTGCACACACAAGGAATTTGTTTTGGTACTGAGGCTTCCAGTGCACATATACAAATACAACAAGAAACATAATAATTACAAATTATAAGAATAAAAAATAAGTATATAAAAACAGAGAATAAAGTATCACAGTTGGGTTTAGCCAGAATAAACATTTACAGATTTACAGATTATGAACATATTTACAGTGTTTTGAATATTATAAATAAATAAATCTACATATAGTCTACATATAAGTATCACCTGAGTTGTAAGTTATTGCACTAACAGTGGGAGAATTGCACTTAAGGGCGTATGCCTTGGGAGGTATGTTAACTGTTCAGAAGGGAAATGGCCTGTGGGAAGAAACTGTTCCTGTGCCGAGATGTTCTTGTGGCCAGTGATCTGAGTCTCCGTCTTGACGGTAACAGTTCAAACAGGTGGTGTCCAGGGTGAGTGGAGTCTATGATGATTTTACCTGCTCTCTTCCTCACTCTGGAAGAGTACAGGTCCTGGAGGGATGGCAGGGGGGCACCAATAATCCTCTCTGCAGTCCGGACTGTCCGCTGTAGTCTCCTGATGTCAGATTTGGTAGCTGAACCAAACCAGACAGTGTTGGAAGTGCATAGGACAGACTCAATGATGGCTGAGTAGAACTGAATCAGCAGCTCCTGTGGCAGGTTGAACTTCCTCAGCTGGCGAAGGAAGTACAGTCTCTGCTGGGCTTTTTTCACAATAGAGTCAATGTGATTATCCCACTTCAGGTCCTGAGAGATGGTTGTGCCCAGGAACCTGAATGACTCCACTGCTTCCACAGTGCTGTTCATGATGGTGAGTGGGGGAGTGCTGGGCTGTTCCTCCTGAAGTCCACGATCATTTCCACTGTTTTGAGCGTGTTCAGCTCAAGGTTGTTGTAACTGCACCAGACAGCCAGCTGTTCAACCTCCAGTCTGTAAGCAGACTCGTCACCGTTTCGGATGAGACCGATGACAGTGGTGTCGTCGGCAAATTTCAGGAGCTTGACAGAGGGGTCTTTAGAAGTGCAGTCGTTAGTGTACAGGGAGAAGAGCAGTGGGGAGAGAACGCACCCTTGGGGGGCACCAGTGCTGACTGTGAGAGTCCTGGATGTTTGTTTCCCCAGTCTCACAAGCTGCTGCCGGTCCGTCAGGAAGCTGGAGATCCACTGACAGATCGAGGATGGAATGGAGAGCTGGGTCAGTTTGGCTGTGAGAAGATCAGGCATGATGGTATTGAAGGCCGAACTGAAGTCCACAAAGAGGATCCTTGCATAAGTCCCAGGTCTGTCGAGATGTTGCAGGATATAATGCAGTCCCATGTTGACTGCATCATCCACAGACCTGTTTGCTCTGTAGGCAAACTGAAAGGGATCCAGCAGGGGTCCAGTGATGTCCTTCAGGTGGGCCAACACCAGTCTTTCAAACGACTTCATGACCACAGACGTGAGAGCGACAGGTCTGTAGTCGTTAAGTCCAGTGATTTTGGGTTTTTTGGGGACAGGAATGATAGTGGAGCGTTTGAAGCAGCAGGGAACTTCACACTGCTCCAATGATCTGTTGAAGATCTGCGTGAAGACCGGGGCCAGTTGGTCAGCGCAGGCTTTTAAACAAGCAGATGAGATGCTGTCTGGGCCTGAGGCTTTCCTAGTCTTCTGTTTTTTGAAGACTCGGCTCACGTCCTCCACACAGACCTTAAGCTCAGGTTGGTTGGCAGGAGGGGAGGGGAGTGGGAGTGCAGGAGGGGATGGTGGATGTGTGAAGTGCAGATCAGAGCGGGTGTGTGGTGTGAATGAGGGCTTTTCAAACCTGCAGTAGAATAAGTTTAAATCATCAGCCAGGTGTTGATTGTCCACAGATCGGGGGGATGGTGACTTGTAGTTGGTGATGTTCCTCAGGCCAGTCCAGACTGTTGCCGGGTCGTTGGCTGAAAACTGTTTTTTCAGCTTTTCAGAGTAGCATCTTTTAGCAACTCTGATCTCCTTTGTCAGTCTGTTTCTGGCCTGGTTATACAAGATTTTATCCCCACTTCTGTAAGCATCCTCTTTGGCATGACGGAGGTGTTTGAGTTTCCCAGTAAACCATGGTTTATCATTGGTGAATGATAAGAATGTCCTGGTAGGAATGCATGTATCCTCACAGAAACTTATATATGATGTTACAGTATCTGTGAGCTCATCCAGATCGGTGGCAGCAGCTTCAAAAACAGTCCAATCAGTGCAATCGAAGCAGGCCTGTAGATCCTGTTCTGCTTCATTAGTCCATCTTTTTACAGTCCTTATTACAGGTTTAGCCGATTTCAGTTTCTGCCTGTAGGTCGGTATAAGATGAACCAAACAGTGATCAGATAGCCCCAAAGCTGCTCGTTGGACGGGATACTTTTTACTCCTACTTTGAGTAGTATTTAGGACAGGTACTTTTACTCTACTCTCACTACATTTTAGTAACAGTACTTTTACTTGAGTATGCTTTTTCAGTACTCTTTCCACCACTGGGTTTGATATGTAAAGTCTGTGTAAGTCTCTCACGTTCCATGAAAGCGTGGTCTGTTTTACATCTCTGTCCTGCTCAGCAGTGGTGATGCGGAGGGAGGTCAAAGGTGGTCAGGCCCCTTGGTGGTCAGGCCTCGTTTCACCATTTCTGAGCAGCTTTGTCTTGCTTAAGGATGAAACAGTGACAGCGTTTTTCCTGTTTAGGCTTATCTCTGGGGCCTGCGGGGCCATAAAAGTCTTCTCTGGGGGGTTTTCTAGACAATTTGGAGCCGTCTTGTGACTTTGGAATGTGGTGTTCAGATCCGGAATGCTGAATCACATTTGAATGAATCCCATGAGAGATTAATTTGATTAATTTGTGTTTGATTCATCCTTAAAGTCTCTACAATACTATAGGGATGTTCGCCGGAGTCAAATGTGACGTCACGATATGGGCGTGGCCGCGAACTGGTTGGCAGAAAGAACCAAACTCAATGCAGATGGCCTGTGAAGAGAATGAAGATGAAATTCTCTAGTCGTGCATTGTGTACGTAATTTGATTTTTTGATCCAGCCACTTTTTATTTTACCCTTTTGTCTTGTTTCAGCCCCAAACCCCATCTCTGCAATACAAATTAATAAAGGCTGGTTTGGTTTCTAAAGTACTTCTTCCAGCCTCCATGTATTAATGTTCATGGGTAGCCTGAATGGGTTTCGTTCAGACCTTAACATTAGGTATTTTACTGTAAGGTGTCAACAAGATTCAACAAGACATTTTCACCTGGCTATACCCAATGTTTAGATCTGTTTGGGTATTTATGCAAATTAGTACATACGTAATTAGATTATGCACCGTTTGTCTATGTTAACAACAAATGTTAATAATGTTAATAACTGTTAACAACAAATGTTAATAATGTTAATAACAAACAATTTAAAAAAAACTTGTAATACATTTTTTGTTTGTCTTGATGTAATCAACTCAGTACTTATCATGGTGATATCTGGGTTTAAATGTGTACCCTATTCTAGACGCCTAATTGCAGATATATTGCTATCCTCTTGATTCAAGCTGTTTAGGTACGCGGTAGAAGGTTACTCTTATCGAACCTGTTAACACAGCCGATCACACAGCACGATACAACCATTTGTCTTCTGTGTTTGCGCTGCGCAGCAAGCCATTACTTTTCTTTTTGCCAACCAGAGCGCATGTAACCGCGTCGTGACGTCACGGCGAAGATCCCTATTAGGGTAATTAAATAGTGAATGCGACCTATATTTTCGTGAATTGGTGAATATTCAGGTGAATCGAATACCTCAGCACGTTTTACTATATTGTGGGCACGTTATAATTCGTTCAAACAAAATGAGGGAGGGAATAAGTTTAACGTGTCCACGATTTATTAAAAATCATTTTATCAACGAGCAGAGAGACAGCCCCGCCGGCCACTTCTGCATGTACACTGCAAGTCTTGATGCCCAAATCCGATTTTCTGACTATATCCGATTTTTTTACGACCCGCTTACATCATCTTTTAAAAGTGACCCGTATCCGATATTTGCATTTACACTATACACTGCCAAAACAACCCAATATAGACGTTCTGACCCGGAAAGTGAAGTAAAACAGCTCGATATGCAATGAACGCAGAAGCAGACAAAATGATTATAGCACGGATCGCGGTTATATCCCCGCGGCTCTGCGGATAATCCTCGGATCGGACGGGTCAAGTAATAAAAATAACATTCTGATTAATTTCGGGTGGGTCGCGGCGATGATAAATCATTACTAACGAAAATATTAACTACATTCTCTAAAACAGGGGTTCTCAACCTTTTGCAAGCTGGGCCCCCCCCAAAGCTGGTTCATTGCAGTTGGGGCCCCAGTGCCCCCCCCCCACTTTTTTATTATTTTATTTATTATGAGTAGTAGTAGGCCTATCATCATTACTAGGCTATTGCTATATAATTATATGAGGTTACATGTTTTAGTGTTGTTGTTATTATTATTATTATCATCAGTAGGCCTATTATCATTACTAGACTTTTGCTATAATTGGGAATTGGCACCAGACCTCTGATATTAATTTATGCTTTATTATTGTTATTATTACTAGGCCTAATAGTAGGCATTATCTGCATTTTTTACAGAAGCTTGCAGGTAGGTGATGTTAATGTGAGACCTGAGCCTGCTTTGCCTTGCAAAGATCCTCAATTCTTGGCTCAATGTTTGATAAGCATAGCCTCAAATAATTATGAAATTAGCAATAACAACTAAATGATAGATAACACCTATAATGATCAATAAACCATTGATGTCTGGATAAAAAATTAACTAACAGGTAGGACATATACAGAAATTGAATAAAGTTATCAAACAGTCTGCGGTGCATACCGTGCATAAATTATACAGTATATAGACTAATCCTTATTAAAGCTACACAAGTTTAAGAGCAGTGAGTAATTTTCTCTGTTCCCTTTGTTCTTTGATTAACTTGACTGACAGAACGCTTTATTGGCAGCTGGCCCTTTAAGATCAGCCGCTGCTGAGAGATGCAGATCTCACAAGTCACAACTCTTTATGTCCCTTACAACTCTTTATGTCCCTTACAACTCTTTATGTCCCTTATAAGACTGCTCTTATGTTATGAAGATACTCGACAAACTACACTTTGGCATAATTGTTTGTTCAAGCGCGAAAGAGAACCGTATTCTGGCGCGAGGTCTGTGCATGCGCATTATACGGGCGCGCGTCTTTCTGTGAGTCACATTCAGGACATTCACAGGCAGCGCGAAAAATGTGTTCGTTTCAAATCGGTAAAATTAAATCTGTAAAATAGACGCAATGAGTGGCACATAACGTGAAGTAACATGGCATTTTATTTGGTTTGAAATTTAACTTGTCCAGTGGGACAACTAATTTTCTCTTCCACTTGTCCTACAAAAAAATCCACTTGTCGTTGTCCTGGACAAGCGGACAAGCCTTAATGTCGAGCCCTGCGTCCGTCATAAAAATAAATGCGGATGGTTCGATTTTCTGCATGTTTCGCATCCATAGCAAATATTTTGAGGGGTTTTGGCAATTGAGAGCCACCAAATGACGAATATGAAAAAACGAATACGACAGATTCGGACTCAGTCAGGGTGCAAGGACCTTAAACTTTTGAGGCTTGCGCAGCTTCTCGAGGAGAAATCAAACAAATGAGTGCCGTTTTCTAAAGTCTATGAGCGCAGCACACACAAATAAACTTGACATACTGCAGTTAAATTTTGCAGTTAAATGAATACACTTCAGCAACATACATCACGCGACCTGACGACCAAGAGAGCTGACAATTGACCATCACTTAATTTACCATCACCTCACGATTGAAAATGTGACACTGATTTAATATGGCAGTTCAACAAACAAGTTAATAATATTAAGTCACTTACATTTTAGACGAAATAATGACTGTTTTGGTATATTTTAGCAGCGAAAATTGATCCGATGAATCCAAACAAAGATCACAGCATAGCGCATCTCACAGCAACACTCAATCGTGTTTTGAATGATTCAGTGTTTTGAACGAATCGGCTGAGTCAAAGATTCAATGACCCATTCACAAACATCTGTCTCATTCTTGATGAATCGGCCGTTTGAACGAATCGTTTGAATGAACAACTCAATGACTCGCTTAATAAAACCGCTTATCACCTGCATTTGCGCTCACTATAGTCAAAACCAATGAAATTTGTTCAAAACTTTTTTTTTAAATCAGTCCAAACACATTTTAATTTTTATTCAGGAGGTATATATATACAAAACTTTAACTTTTTATGACAGTAGTTTAGTGATAAAAAAAAGTGAAAAAAGTTTTTTCTTTCAGTTTTTCCCTCCCATCCTGTAGCCTACTCGCGCCCCCCCGGGAGAGTGTCGGCGCCCCCCCGGGAGAGTGTCGGCGCCCCCCCAGGGGGGCGCGCCCCACCGGTTGAGAACCACTCTGCCCTACAAAGCCAAAAGGCAGTAACTGCATTTTTGGTCAAAAATGAGTTAATGTCATTTTTGGGATATTAAAGACCTCCTTTATCGTGTGGATAAATATCTATACTCAATTTGACTGTTTTTTCGAAAAAATAGAGGGTTGTGTTCACAGTAACTCCCAAAACCATACAAGCAACCATGGCAGAAAGCGGTAACTGCAGTTACCATTCTTTGGCTTTGATCTTCGACGCAAAATACTGCCCTACAAGGGCAAAAGGCAGTAACTGACCAGAGTGTCAAACTGAGAAAAATGACTTTAAAGTTTTTTGTTTTGTCCACACAAATGTATTATAGGTAGAGCAATGAAAATCTGGTGACTTGTTGCCCAGATGAAGAAATGTGTGTATATAAAAAATCTTGTGCTCAAAGTTGACCTTTGACCCTTATTTGTCAGATACTGTACTCTGCCTTTGTATTATTTACTAAAAAATAAGGAGTCGTGCAAAGGCAAAAGGCAGTAACTGACATATAATCCTCTTATGCCCCCCAACAGAAGGGCTTTCTGGCTCTCACTTCTTGTGGAGGAGTGATGTTTATGGAGGAGGTAGTTATGCAGGTTGTTGCCCACCGTTGTTTTTATCTCTATACATGAATTTCAAACCATCCATTAATAAATTGATATATTTGCGTTCTCTTTCAAATAAATGATTGTTTTTAATTATCAGAGATAGTTGTTGTATTTATTCACACTGTACACTCTTGTGTCACCTATCTGTTGGTTTTGCTGCACACAAAATTGAAGTTTTTTAGTTTACGCATTGACTCCAACTGAATGCACTCCCAGCACTGGATAGCAACAACGACATGTCTAAGTATTTGTGTGTCATCTAAAACAAATGCCATGATCATTAGACTTTAATGAAGGTGATCAGTTAATTATCTTCTAAATGGTGGTAAGCAAATATTGATTATATGTCAGTTACTGCCTTTTGCCTTTGTAGGGCAGCACTGCTCTAAAATATGAGCATGTTCCATTCCAGTTTAAGTTTCAAGGGAGTTGTCACGGGTGTGGTGCGGGCTGAAGAACGAGATGAGTCAAAGAGCTCCAAAATAAAGATTTACTCATAAAAATAAAACTACAAACAGGTACAGGCAGGTTGACAGGCAAGAGGAAAAGCAAAACACCAGGTAACATGTACAAGAACAGACTGAAACAGAGAACTAAATACAGATCCAAATGAACACTAACAAGGTGAAGACAGGTGACATAGCTGAAGATAACGATGAACAGGTGGATGATTGAGGGAGTGAATTCAGGAGTGGAGACAAGAAGGACTCTGGGTAGTGTAGTGAAGACAAAGACAGACAGGTGCAGACGAAGACTGTGACAGGAGTAAAGCCTGTTAGTGCCATTAAATTTTTTTTAATTCTGTCAATAAATTTTGTTTTAAAGAAATGTTAATTTCAGCATCTCTGTCCCAATTTGAGACACTCTCGCACTGCACTCCCTCTTTTAATGCACCTTAGACATTGCACATAACACACACAAAAAAATATATATAAATAAATAAATAAATAAAATAAAATAAAAATAAAAATAAATCTTAGGAAAAGATAGGGACTGATGAGATGTGGGGGAAGGTTATCTTATATCATCTTATTATATCATCTTTTATTTTATATGGGATTGACAATGGCAATTGTTACTTAGGAGGAAGGATGGAAATAAAAATCGACCAACACAATATTGGCAGTATGGTGGTAGTGGGGAGTGGGGTGGTGATGGTAATGACAATGGTAATAAATAATAAATGGTTACTTTGTTTACGCATACACACACATACACATACACATACCCACACCCGCTCACATACACACTTAGATCGAACACTTAAATCACTTTTATGTCACTTCTGGAATTATGGATTTACAAGATTGCTCACTACTGCACTATGTTGGTTTGTATATATGTCTGACTGTTAAATAAAAAAAAATAAAAAAAAATAAAAAAAATAAATAAATAAAAAATGTTAATTTAAAAGCAGCATCAGCCGTTGCCAAGTCTGCCGTTGAAGGTGATGATAATCCATTTATCCTCGTTACAAGACAGAATAATAGTAAGTTGACCATCGGGTGATGATGCTTAAATCAGAGAAAATTATTGGTGCGGCGCGGGTGAGTGGCGGGTGGATGATTTTGTTTTTGGCTGTGGATTTGGATGACGTTGGAGCTCATCCGCGCATCTCTAATTATATCTCTAAGTGTTTTACTTTCCGCATTATTTTCAAAGGTCAGCAAAACATTGCTCTCGTAAGGCGGAGAAAAATTACTCCACTGTACTGAGCCTTCGTCCTCCATCGCGCCTCATGTGATCGCAGGTGTCCACCTGAGTTGACATCCCCTTTTTAATGACGTACGACTCGCATTTACTGGGGAATATCCGATTTGTCTGCTTACATGGCACACGCAAATGCACGTATCCGATTCATATCCGATTTATTACCACATATGAATGAGGCCTGAATCCGATCTGAGAAAATCGGAATCCATGTGATTTTTTCCTGCTTACACGTTCGCTGGTCATATCCGATCTGTGCCACATGAGAGGAAAAAATCGGATTTGGGTCACTTGAACCATGCAGTGTAAATGGGGCCTCAATTGTGTTGATTATTGCAGCTCGGAGGTTTCTTATAGGCTACTGTTGACGGTTTTACCGTTTTTGTTGTTGTTGTTGAAGCATTGATCTTGCCTCGGAGAAAACAACACTGGAATAGCGACAATTGTGCATGTAAATGACTACTTAGCCTATAGGGCTTGAATTACAACCTGCGGACAGTTTTTCTACATCCTTTTGTGAACGTCATTTTACACTTGTTGCACACATGCACAGCGGATCATCTTCGGAGCCACCAATCTCTGTATAACGCCATTGGAGCCCTCTGCTGGTAGGGAATCGTAAGATGGCCGCTCGAACATTTCCGGTGGCTTCACTGCCTGGTGTCAGTTTAGAACGTCATGAGCTATCCAGTCATTCTATACGGCATTTCAGAATGTTGGTAAACAATAGGCACAAGATACTTCCGGGTGGCAGAACGCGAGCGGCTTCTACTAACTAACTGAAGAGATCCAGCCGGCTACTGTAACAATTACATGGTTAAACATTGTTGTTGATAAAAGTTGAAACGATGATGAAAACGCGTTGTCTTTGGGGTTGCGCTGCCTGATACACAGCAAAAGATGAAGGGGTTTTATCGATTTCCCGTGGGTGAGGAGGTTATAGCGAGTGGACGTCGTGTCGTCAAAAGTTGGAAATCTTAATGATCCCCTAAATTATATGATTCACCCAACATTTACATTTCTGCTGCCAACCCTGCTTGCCCTTCAACTCAGCTTCGTGTATTCTCAAAACGGTCCATCTACATAATCATAGCAGTGCATTTATCTTCAGCCGGGGAAATTCGAGACAATATTAGTAAACTTGTCTCTTTTGAAGATCAGACTCATTGCCAGTCACGGCCTGAAGTAAAGAGGGCTGCCCACTCACGCATTGACCGTGAGACTCGCGCAATTGTCCCTTTTCACACACTCTCACGCCACACATCCTCACATTTCTCACGCAACTTACCGAAATGTGTATTCCTCACACATAATATCAACCAATCAGTGTTTTTCAACAGCGCAAAGAGGTCAATATAACAGCTGGAGAACAATTATGTCACATAACATTTACCTCAGGAAAGCCATGACCATGATAGGCTATATAGCACGTTATTTTGGCTAGAAAAAAAAAAGAGCTAGAGTATTTTGCTAATTATGTGTAGGCCTACTATATAACATATTTATTATATTTTTTACTTATATCATTAAACACAGTTGTTATTATGATTTTTTTAAAAACGCATTATATTTAATTAAATTTTTTATTTTTATTACATTTTTACTGTCGACGGTGGGTCTCCCTTCCAAGCAATTTACTAGCGTTGCCATAGAAACGCTTCGCCTTTTGCCACCCGGAAGAGCGTCTATTACTGTCAAGGGGGTAATCCATCGACCGGAAGTTGAAGCCTCGCGGGAGCCGCCATCTTGTAGCAGAACTTCACTTGCGTTAGCATTCCCATTGACTCCCATTCATTTTCGCGTCACTTTGACAGCGAATAACTTTACATCTGAGGCGTTTAAAGACTCCATTTGTCCATTATTTATTTCTAAAGAAACACGACAATGTATAAAGGGCTCCATTACCTTCTATGTTACATTATGGCCCCATAGAAACAGTTTTTGTAAAATTAGGCTAACGATTGCGTCATAACCACTCGACGCTCTGTCGCACAGTAGAGAAATTACCGTACAGACAGTAGGAGAAGCTCACAGGCAATCAATGCATTAACTTAATATACTGGCGTTACATTTTAAAATAAATACTAAACAAATTACTTACTCCTGCTCACTCACGCCAAAGAACTCTTTGCTCAAGCTCTGCAAGATCAACGTTGGCAGTTTTCACGCACAGCTACTAGAATATTTACATCTGTCAGACAGGCTGCTCACGTCATCAAGCTTAGTTTGAGTCGGTTTGAGTCTGCGCGTCAGGAACGGAAGTGCAAAAAAATCGCTAAAAATGGGCTTCAACCGTCTCAACTGAGTTCCAATGAGATGGCTCTGTCCACTTCTTATACTGTCTATGATTACTGTTGTGACGTCATGGTGAATCGTCGTATTCATAGATTTCATGTGACGTCACACAGTGGAGCGGCCGCCATTTGTAGGACCGAATTGCAACATGCCGTCTATCTGCTGTGCTGTAAACTGTGATAACAGCAAATCACAAAGAAATGTTGAGAAATTAAACGTTGACCTGGGAATTTAAATAAAAGTAAAATTAGCTAATTACAGGTTAGCTAGCTAAATTAAAACATGTAGTTTACAATTGAAACACGTATTCTCTACAACCTTATTCTAGACCGCTATCTATATTTACATTATAACCTTAGTTATACGTTTGGCTGAATTATGTTGTCGTTACCTGCTTCAGTATGCTACTACTGCTCACTGTTTCTGCCTTAATGCATTGTTTAAATTAATAGATTATTAGCTAACTGCATGATTTATAGCCTATACATTTCTGAAATTCATAACTCTGACACTCTAAATTGTAATGTAGACACGCATTTTCTGAAAAGCTGCTTTGAAATATTGTGAAAAGCGCTATACAAATAAATGAGAATTGAAAATAAAGGTGTCCAAACGTCACCGATAATACAAGAGATATGTGCTTTACCGACATTATTAGCAATTCAGTTCAGCGAAGCTTTTATGTTCAGCGATTACGGTGTAACGTTAATATTGCTTGATTAACAGAGTGCCACTTACCCTTCCTGTTATCAAGAACATTTTCTTCATGGGGGCATTTAATACAACACTAAATCATAAATCATACCTGTACAATAACAATACGATGTCCACCAATCAATTTAAATAGTACATTGAATTTAATTTGTCGTTTAATGACTATTTTACATACTTGATTGTCCAGTGGCGGAACTTTTGCCAAGTTTCAGAGGTCTGGGTTCTAATCCGCCCTCGTACCATTTTTTATTAAAAACCCTTATTAAAATAATCGATTATGTTTATCAGTGGTTGTATATCAGTCAGGATATCAGTCAGCACACATTTGTGTGCATTTTATTTTGTGATCTCACCGGAGCCTAGTCTCCGAAATGGATTAAAGCGCGCGTCCGTGTGTGAAGACTGTGCGGTGTGCGCGAGTCACGAGAGAACACTGTATCTGCACCACTGATCCAGAGTCAACAAGCACTTTGATCACTTGATTTAAAAAACAACACATTTCAGCGTGCTAGATCACCTCTTATTTGACTTTTATTTATGTGTATTGGTACATCCGTGCCGCGAGAGATGTTTCAAAAGTGGTGGGGACATGGAGAGGGAGTGTGGACGAGGTAGATGTAAATGTCAGCAAACGTAAAATTTGGCACGTTTTTACTAGACTTTAGTGGAGTCAGTAGGTCGTTTAACAGTAAATTCGGATCTATACCTAAAGTATCTATTTTAATACCGTTGCTTTTCATCTGTGCTATTTAAGTGTGCAACATCTATCCGATCACCATGGAGAGATCATGCGATTTAACGCAAAGGTCCTAAAGATGGCGGCCACAACAAAAATGTCACGTGACTGAAACCCATGAATATAGATCAGTGGGTGAGACCGTGCAAGGCGAGCTCATTATCATAAGAACCAATCACAACCATTTAACGGGTCTGGAACCAATCAGGACTAGTCACGTTATGCTATTGTTTGAATTTAAACAAGTACAAACTTTTTTTAACATCTCTGGAAAATGTTTGTTTATCATTTTGATACAGATTATTTGTCACTTATCTGAGATTTGTTTCAATTCTCTATCTATTGGCTGATATTTATTTATTTAATTCATTTTTTGTATTCTTTATGAAAACGTGAACTGTAACTAAATTATTTTTGTATTACAAGTTAAAAAATTGTAACAAATGTGATCTGCAATAAAAAATAATAAATAAATAAAAATCTCTGGAAAATGTATCTATGATCAATTTCAAATAATATGATGTTGAAATCCTTGTGGGATTTTATTAGTGCAAACGTAGCATCCAGTGGACAACAGCCTTTTAAGTAGCCTTTTACAAGTAGCCTACAAACAAGTAAAAGTGAACAACATTAATTTTAGGTATGCTTATTGCAATGCTTAATAATAGTTGACAAATGTTTCTAATACAAATGTACAAATTAAAAATGTAACTAAGCATATATTTATTACCAATGTACTTCTAGTGCACTTTAGAAATATATTAAAAGTATACTTGTGTTAAGCATATTTCTTAAAAGTGTAACTGCATATATTTTTTACCAATGTACTTATAAAGCACTTTTTAGAAATATGTTAAATGTATGCTTGTTTTTCAATATACTTTTAGAAAATATACTAAAGTACAATTATTTTAAAGTGTGTTAAAAGTTGTATTGTAAAAATAGGTAAAAAGCATGATGCTAATATACTTTTAATATATTTAAAGACAGTACATTTTTTGTTAGTATATTTGCAATGTACTATTGAAAAAGGGAATATATTTCAAATACAATAAAGTATCCTTTTTTTCCACTTGGGCAGGCTTGTCCCCAAAACTTTTCCAATTGTCTATGAATTCTATATTATTCAACAGACACCACTTCGACAACCAGCCATTGAGTGAGGCCAATCTGCTATAACTATCTCATCACTCCTGCGTACAGGAAGGGGGCCAGAGCAAATTACAGTGCCTGACATCGTACTTGCGAGTTCACACACACCTCTTGAAGGAGACCATGTGCGAACGTTATTGTGTAGTGGCCTTGTCTGCCCAGAGGATGTCGCCATTACTCCTTCTGTAAACCCCCTTTTAATACAGTTTCATGCAAACTGGTCAGTGAGATGGGTGAAGCTCTTTATATCTTTACAAAGAATAATATTTTCATTTATGTAATTGTAAATTATGTTTAAAGGGGCATAGCAATGTTTATTGAGATATTTATGTTTGATTATCCTGATTTGTGTGTGTGGATTTATTTTTCATGTTGCATAATAATTTAAGTACTGGAACTGTTTAAATTATAGTACCTAACTGTGATTTATTTTGTTTTTATCAGACTATAGTTACAATACTGGATATTGGAATGTTCTGATGAGTACTGCTGGAGCTCAATACAATTAAAGGAAGAAATTACATCTCTTCATCTTTATTAGTGTGTCCTGACCGATACACCATCCTGTTTACTGGCTGAAAACCTTCATGAACCAGCCCTACTAGATTACCTCACTAACAACCCCACTAATCTTGACTCCACAGCTGCAAATGGCAAACAAACACCACATGCAAGACTCTCTCATGCAGTAAGGTGTAATAGTAGTATTTCTCAATCAGCGTCTTCAATCATGCATGCATGTATATCATTTTATGCATATTTCCCCATAGCTAGACTATGTGTTGGACATTAATGGCAACCCACATGAGCCAATTGTCCTAGCCAACTCCCCGATCCTCAGAAGGTCAGACTTTTGGACACTTGGCCTAGAAAGAGATGTAGAAGCAACAGTAAGTATAAACTTAGTATCTTTTCTTTTATCTGTATTTACTTGTGGACTTGCAGTATGAATAATCTTATTGTTTCCTTTTAGATTGCAAATTATTGTTTCAACATTATCGCAAACACTGCAAATGCACATGTAAGTCAGTGGTTTATTCATTTTACGAAACGACCTTGCCCACTGATTTTGTGTTTTTAACAGTTGAATTTGATGTAGTGTAGGCAAAGTCTGTTTCTATGAATTTTTGTTATTAAAGGGCATAACAACCATTGCTGTGGATGCCTGTGTGGTAGTGACGTGGCTTCCTCCATTATCAGCTTGCCCTGCTGATTCCATGATTGTGAACAGTGATAATTATACCTTGTCTATCTACCTATTTGTATTTACCTCATATCCTTCAAGTTCCTCTTTGAAAAGTTTTTGTTTTCTCCAGTGTGACTTTGCATCCAAGGATGTTGTGCTTCTCCCGGCCTGGCAGCCAGGACACTGGACTTTGTGTGTGAGTAATCTCACACACAAAGTCCAGTGTGTGTGTGAGTAATCTCGCCTTGGCATATTGTTCTTTGAAATACTATAATATTTTTATACAACCATCATCCTTACTTTGTATATGATGCAGTACATTGCAACATTGTCATCGGCACTGGGGCTGGGAACTGATTTTGAAGAATGCAAAATGATTCTATTCCTAGAATTTGTTTCAAGAATGTTTATTCTAATATAAAATAGCCACAAAATCCAGAAAATGCTAATATAATATATTTAAAAGCATATTTCTTTCATCAGTTGCCTTGCCTAGGGTAGGTCAAGAGCTCAGTCTACTAGACAAATAAAACATCTATGATATGGGGGTGATAAGCTCAAGAGGTAGATAATGGCTGATGAGAAACATCAGCTGTAAAGTGCTTTATGGTTGGAATTGGCCTTTGGCTAAGCCACACCCTAGATTGTAGATTGACCAATCACAGCGCAGCCAAGAACGAGCTCCCACAGAGCTCCGACACTTTTTCACAGCGCTCCATTGACTTTAACACAGGCGTCCAGGGACGTGGGAACTATATTGTGAGAGGGGGGGCGGGATTCTTAATAATAATAATAATTCGTTACATTTATATAGCGCTTTATCTGGGACCTCAAAGCGCTTTACAAGGAAGGGGGGAATCTCCTCAACCACCACCAATGTCCAGCTCCATATTGCGCCAGTACGCCCACCACACACCAGCTTACTGGTGGAGAGGAGACAGAGATGAAGCCAATCAGTGTATATGGGGATGATTAGGAGGCCATGATGGACAGAGGCCAATGGGCAGATTTGGCCAGGACACCGGGGTTACACCCCTACTCTTTCGAAAGACATCCTGGGATTTTTAATGACCACAGAGAGTCAGGGCCTCGGTTTAACGTCTCACCGAAGGACGGTGCTCTTTGACAGTATAGTGTCCCCATCACTACACTGGGGCGTCAGGACCCACACAGACCACAGGGTGAGCGCCCCCTGCTGGCCTCACTAACACCTCTTCCAGAAGCAACCTGGTTTTCTCATGTGGTCTCCCATGACAGAATTACTTACAAATATTTTGCTACTTAAAGTTAAAGATTTTTAATAAATCTCAAGAGATGGTGGATGTGTGAAATTTCATGATTTTTGAGTGACGTTAGTCTAGTAGAATTTTCAAAAAAATATTTTGCTATACCTAAAAGTTATAAGTCTATTTCCCTCATATTACATATATAACGCATGTGGACTGATATTTTTCCATTGTCTGGACTCCTTTATTAATGGAGTATATAAACAGATGTTTCAATATATTGGTATTAAATGCATTTTCTGAGACTTTATATTTCAAGTTTTTACTGCAAATGTCGAAATGCGCGCTCTTTGGTCCATCAGTGCTTGAGTTGAGTCACTGACTGATCACATTGGAATAAAATATCTCATAATAAAATACAAAATTGACTGATTTATGAATGTATATGCATAGTTCTCATCAGTCGGAAATACAGATAAACGCATTCATTTGTTGTATTTTTGATCCTGAAAGAAAACAGAACAACAAAAGAATGAATCATAGTCCTACATGGAGTACGTGTTATGCTTCTTACGCGGACTTTTGAGACTGGTGTTAAGGCGTAATGAATGAAATGCACGAATGGTAATTTAATAGAACCCCTGAAATGAACGAGGGAGAGCTGTGTTTAATTTTCACAACATTTCATATTGTTTGGAACATGAAAATCCATAATATCAAGCCACTGAACGAACATAAAGAGCCGTATTGAAATAGCATTGACAGGTATGAACATGCTAGTAGACACATACGCTACTCAAAAAGTGCATTAAACCAAAACAATTAATTCATGCATTTCCAAAGGTGGATCTTCTTTCAGTTGTTCGACTTATAAATTGTTTTATTAGAGTCGAGACATCGATTTCATCCAGGAGATCACTGTAGGCATTCATAAATTCCAAGTGCGTTAGTCTCTCCTGTGACATGGTGTTACGCAGCCAGGTTTTCAACCTGCGCAAAGCCGAGAAGGAGCGCTCTGATGCAGCGACAGATATGGGCAGGCACAGGCATAGTTCGATGAGCTTTTCCACCTCCACCCAGGTTTGTGGTTGCATGGTTTGGAGAATGGACACAACATCCCGAATTGTGTTAACTTCCCGGGCCTCCTCCACTTGTGTATAGCGAAAGCGTGCAGGTGTCTTGCGCACTGGATGTGGCGGCTTCAGGCCGTAACGCTCTGCATATTGCTGGGTCTTGGCCACAAGGTCAGTGATGGTTTCATCCTGTCGCAGTGTGCCCAGCTGTTTGCAAAGGAGTTTGCCAGCTTTCATGGATCCTAGAGCTGTGACTTTGGTTCCTTGAAGTGATCGTGCCACTGCTTCACATGGGGTAAATAGGGTTACGCAGGCAAATAAGCCAAACACTGTGTGCATATTTGTGGCCTTTGTTAGCAATCCTGCAATTTTGGCACGGGTGTCCCCTTTCACAGCCTTGTCACTCTCCAAGGTTCTGAAAGTCTGTATCATCTCTCCGTAGCAGGCCAGCAAACGTGACAGTGACACAACTCTGACGCACCACCGAGTTGGGCAGAGGCCAAGCAAGTTCACTACGTCTCCGGCTCCAAATAGGGACTGATACAACGCTTTTCTCTTTGCTGAATCGTTGATTATAACAGTGACTTCATGCACAAAGTTTAGCGTATCAGCAACAAGACTCACTTCACGAGCCACTTCTTGCAGCACCAGATCCAGTGAGTGATTTGCGCAGTGGACAAAAACAGAGTCGGGACATACATCCTTCAGTTTAGCTTGCACCCCATTAAACCTCCCTGACATGTTACTGGCCCCATCAAAGCAGTAGCCCTTCAGTCGCTCCAGTGGCAAATGGAGGCGCACCAGGACATCCTTTATGCACAGAAATAAGATTTCAGCCGTCGTGTCAGGGGCATTGTAAAAGCCAAGATAGAAATTTTTAACTTCTAGCTGGTCATTGCTAAACTGCAGACTGATTGAAAATTGTTCTTTGCCACTGATATCTGTTGTCCCATCCGCAGTTAACCCAAAAAAGTCAGTTTTTGATGCTGTTGCTACAATTGTTCTCAATATGTCATGCGCAAATAGCTCCAGAATCTCATTTTGGATGTTGTTTGACATCCAGTTGTCTCTCCTTTTCAGCCACTTATCGAGGTCAGGATCATCGCGCACTCGCTCCTGCATTAGCTGCCATAAGACTCCATCCCGATTGGCATCCCCCCTCAGTGGAAGCCCCTGGCGCCCCAAGAATCTTACGCAGCTGAAAATAAGTTCGAGGATTTTCCACGCTGTTCTCTGCTCATTTGCCTTGGCTTCAGAGAGTAGTGCATTTATTGGAGTGTTTTTCAACACTGCCAATCTTTGGGTTGCATCTAAATGAGTTTTAGATTTCTCGTGGTCTCTGATTTTCTCTGTTGCTTTTTTACTTTTGACAGCCGATCTGCACACCCCACACACGATGCCATCTGCTTTTTGACTATCCGCGTGTGGCGACGGGGGATGAGGGTGGCTCGTAGTGAGGGTGGCGGTGGTGGGTTCACTCACTTGGGTCAGCTGCTGCTGCTCATCCCGGCGGCTTTCTGCCAGTGGTGCTGCACATAACGATGAATTGGATGTAAAATCCAGTGATGTTGCCCCCCCTTCTCTTATTCGCTTTGCTGTGCGTTTTTGAAATTCATTACCGGAATTCTTGCGGGACTCGCGCCCTTAAATCCTTAAATTATGTCTCCGCTGCGGCTGCGCATATATATATATATATATATATTATTCACACGTAAATTTGAAATAATCTGACTGACCCCCCACTGCGTGAGATTTTCAAGGCGACCGTTATTTAGCATGTGTCACTTTATGGTTTCCATGATGACGCGTCATTGCTTGGTGAGTCACGTGACACCCCGCAGCAGCAACATGAATGAATGATGATCTGCTTTTATGTCATTTTCCCTTTTTATTCAGAATATTCACAAATGTGTTAGCTATGGCATGAAATATCTGATATCATATACAAACTGAATATTTGCCGCCCCCCCTGTTCCAACGTCTATGCAGGCGTCTCATAATTTTTGTCTCGGCAGGATATTACCATCGTAGTTTTATCAAAAATATGGTTAAACGTTGTGCCTGGGGCATTTGTAACACAGATACGCGTTTCCCAGAGAGGTTGGAGGGGGGTGTCCGTTTTTTTTTCCTTCCCAAAACCGAAGTCAAATCCTGACAAGTGTCGTCTTTGGATTAAACTGTGGACGTCCTCACAGTCAGCTAAACCCCTCAACAAGCTCACTTGTGTGCTCTAAAGTAAATGTTGCTTTTAACCTTAATGTGAAGTTATAGTAGTTAGACAGTTTTATGCTGTTAGATTATGATTTCTGTTCTCTACCCTAATTAATGAAGAATCAAGTTGCTAGCAAGCAAGCTTAGCGATAGTTTAGTTATCACGTAACGTTAAGTCAGGATTGTATGTTTTGAGTAGCGGCTGGATGTTAGCTAACTTTGTTATTCAAGATACAAACATCTAACGTTAATGTTACAGACATGCTGTGGTAGTTTTGAAGGTGACTAACGTTACCGCCACTGTGTTGCCACGCCACAGTCCAACATTATTGTCTAAATTTCTTTTTAAAAATGACCAAATTTGAAAGGTGAGACTTTGTTTAATATGTTTAATATCAAAAGTAACCGAAAAGTAACCTGGTCTGTCCTGTCTGTCAGCGTGTTGTCAGTCTCCTCTCTGCTCCACGATGTATTTTTCACTGCATGAGAACGTGTGTGTGAGAGCAGCGCAGCTTGACGGACATAGCGACAGTAACTAAGGGAGGTGGGGCTTAGCCAAAGGTGAATTAGGTCCCAACCCATGTCTTGATATTCCCTGAAATTAAACTTTTAACAGGTTCTCAAACCAAGACAGAGGACTATGCACTTTTTTGACTGCAGGGATCCTAGTGGCTACCTAGATGTCTTCATGTTTTTCCTAGAAATCTGATTGCTGGTTCTTTATGTTCATGGAAAACTCTGAGGATCTTGAAGCATTGTTCATTCCTATGTCTAAACCTTTAAGAAAATAGTTATGAAGTTTCTTTTTGATTAAAATGAAGACAGTTGGTCATTTATTTACTGGAAACATCGGTGTCTTTACTTGTTAGAAATATTATATGGGCTTTCAAAACACTGCTTCAAGAACAGTGTTTTTTCATGGAATAGTTGTTCTGTTTTAGACTATATCTTCCTTTTTTTTACAGGATGTACAGTTTACAAAGTAGGTCCCATTGCCGTTCAGACATCTTAAAGCATGCATGACACGCGCACACACACACACACACACACACACACACACACACACACACATAGTTAAACACACTATAACAAGGCATTGTTATACCACATGCAAGACATTAATGCGTACAAATGTTTGGTTTGTTTGAGGGGTAGCTTAGTTGATAGTTTGTATAATTAGTTGATATAACTTAGTTGAGTTAGTTTGTATTTATAAGTTACGTTTTTTATTTATTTATTTTTTTACATTGTATTTTTATGCTGCATGACAATAAAGTTTTCTTAAGTTTGCTACATAAAATAAATGGTATTTGTGTCTTTATTGAAAATATCCATATTCAGCCAAGTATTAGTGTGTGTAAATAAGGGAACCCTTGTGAGCTATGCTGTCTGATTGTAAATAAATGCTCCTAGTATCTTAAACAAATTTTCTAAATGCCCAGGTGATATTAAAATGATGTGTGTTAGGTTTGTGGGTTGGTGTATCGTGGAGATTAATTTAAGTCCTTCTGAATGCAAAGCAGTATCAGATCCACAGATAGCCTGGTATCTGATTGGGGTTATGAGACAGTTATGTTTTCCCTGCTGATCTGTGACTGAAAAAAGTGTGACAGGAAAACAGTACTGCAGTATTTTCGTGTCCAAAATATTGCATTGTGCAGTAGCCCAAGTATACAGTGGTAACACTGTAATAGTAATTGTTATGAATGCATTTTTTTTTTTCATATCCAAATTATTGCTCTTACAGCAGTACTACTACAACAACTGTGTTGAGGTGCAGTAGCCTATTCTGCAGTAATTACTGTAGGAAATAACGTTACTGTTTTGATACTGCAGTAGCCTACAATTTTTTTTGTTTATCTTAAGGGGGCATGTAAGCTATTTGGCAAGTAGAACAATCAATGCACAACCCAACATTTTCAACTGCTACTGCGACGCTCGGTAGCTGGCTTTACGTTCAAACTTAAGTTCCTGCTTTCCTATGTTTGGTTCAGTGCTAACGTCAATGCTACAACCCTTATTTCGACATATGTTAGACCGGACGTTGACAGTTCCTCGGAGAAGGAGAAGGAGAAGGAGAAGGAGAAGGAGAAAAGGGTGGTAGTGTAGAAATGAATGTTACAAACAAAGCCATATCTTCACCGTGAATAGCCTACTATATCGACGTGCCGAAAAGTGATGGTCCGCCGAAATTGATTGGGAGCGCGCGCAGGGTGTCGCCCAGTCTCTTACAGTTGCTTTTATGTGTATCAAACAGACATAACGTGCAAATAAACATCAGCTTATGTCCGTGGTGATTGAAGCCTAAAAGTGATTGAAGCCTCTACTTATTTACTGAAAGGTACTTCTGCCCTGAAATGAGTTGATTTCCTTAAGAATTATATTTTACAGATTATAACTCGCTTAGTAGGCTACTTTTTACCTCTTAAAATACCTTTAGATGGCCAATACAACCATTATAATGCGGCATTTCACCTGCCAAAAAGTGATTGAAGCCTCTACTTATTGATTGAAAGGTTATTTCTGCCCTGAAATTAGTTGATTATATTCACGAGGGTTAAATTTGACTGATTATAACTCACCTAGTACTTTTTACCTCTTAAAATACCTTTAGATGGCCAATACAACGTTATAATGCGATATTCCCTTACCTTAAAGGATTAGTTCACTTTTAAAAAAAACTTTTGCTGATAATTTACTCACCCCCATGTCATCCAAGATGTCCGTGTCTTTCTTTCTTCAGTCGAAAAGAAATGAAGGTTTTTGATGAAAACATTCCAGGATTTTTCTCCATATAATAAACTTCAATGGACCCAAACGGTCAAGCTCCAAATGACAGTTTCAGTGCAGCTTCAAAAGGGCTTTAAACGATACCAGACGATGAATAAGGGTCTTATCTATAGCGAAACGATCGGTCATTAAAAAAATAAATAAGTTTTATAAGCACAAATGCTGGCCTTGCTCTGTTCTGCAAGCGTGACCTTTTAAACGTACTTGCGTTTTACGTGAGTCACGAACGCGCATCACAGAACAGAGCAAGATGAGCATTTGTGCTTATAAAACTTATTTATTTTTTTAATGACCGATCGTTTCGCTATAGATAAGACCCTTATTCATCGTCTGGTATAGTTAAAAGCCCTTTGAAGCAGCACTGAAACTGTCATTTGGAGCTTGACCGTTTGGGTCTCATTGTAGTCCATTATATTGAGAAAAATCCTGGAATGTTTTCATCAAAAACCTTAATTTCTTTTCGACTGAAGAAAGAAAGACATGGACATCTTGGATGACATGGGGGTGAGTAAATTATCAGCAAAAGTTGTTTTAAAAGTGAACTAATCCTTTAATAGCAAAGAGTTAGAGGAGGCGATACTCCGTTGCAATTTGACAACAATCGCTAGATGGCGCTGCTGTCGCCATTTTGGACTGAACCAACGGCTTTACCGTTAGCACTTAACATCTGGAATAAGTGGAAACAAAGAAAACTGTCGTGAGGAGTCAGGAGAGAGAGAACCCAAACGCAAAGGCAGATTAAATGTCTTTTAATAACTGAGATGGCCGCTTGGCAAAAAAACAACAACAACAACAACACAAAACAGGCGCCGACGACAGGCAAAATAGAACAAAGAAGGCTTTAGAGAAACTTCAACAGAAGAGCGTCAGCACGTATAGCTCAGGAATTCCCCGGAGGATGCGGAGAAACGTCCGGGAATGGAGATGAACAGTCTTTTTGACAATAGTCGGACCCGACAGCCAGAGACAGGGCAGCAGATGATGGTCAGTGATATTAATCAGGAGAAAGCACATACCACACAGGACACGACAGGAGAACGATAGAGAAACATCAGGTAACTTTACGTAACACACATTAGATAGCTACTCTGGCAGGGAACAAAGGAAACGAGGGAGAAGAAATAGGGCGATAAGTCAAAATGAAGAGAGAACAGGTGTGACTCGTGTGAGCGTTAACGCCCAGGTGAAAAATAAATGTTCTAAGTGTACTAAAATTGAGCATACTTTTGTGTACTTGAAGCCACACTAATCATCATTATACTTCAAGTGTGTTCATGATTAGTTAACTTGAAGCATGCTATTTTGGAACAACTAATTTTGTACTAAATATATTTTAGTAGTAATTAAATTGTAGAAAAGCTCAACTTGAAGTGTATTTAGTGTACTTTTATGTGCTAAAGTGGAACAACTTAAAGTAGTTTGTATACTTTAAGTATATGCCTGTGTAGGGACTAATTACATGCTTAAAGTGTACTTTATTTGTGTTACAAGTACATTACAAATTCATTATGACTGTCTTAGAAACATATTTGTACTATATTTTAATATACTAAATTATGCTAAAATGGAACCACTTCCAGTACATTTAAGTGTATTTCTTTGCAGTTCATTAAAAATATACTTTCATATGTCTTAAACTAGTTATAATATGAATGTGAAGCATAATTGAACATTTAAACAGCATTAAAAGTGTATTAGCATTACACTAATAGCTTAATATAAAGCTGTTTTATTCAGTATTTAAAACGGTATATTAAAAGTGCAAAAATAATTAAATATAAACATTAAGACATACACAGACTTTGAAAATCAAGAAAACTTTAATATAGTATCTTGTGTAAATTACATAAGAGTAAAAAAAGGAATAAAAGTAAATTAAAAAGATCAGTGAAATGCTATGGCAGAGCTATATTTATCATTTTTGTGTAGAACATTTAAGTTATACATGTATTACTGAAAAGTACACTATGAATTTTACATCACTAAATAAGCATCACAATGCAATTTTCTGAAAAAATAAAAATAAGTTTCAGAAAAATAATGTGCAGAAGTGAATAATGCATTATTTACAAACTTAGGCCTACAAATGGCTGAACCAAAGAAACAGAAGAGTTAGAGTGTCACATCTTCATCTTCAAGTGGACCATCACTTCTTTGAGTTCGACTTCTTTGAGGGCTTGTAGTATTTGAAGACTTTATCAGAGGATCTTTGAAAGGGAAGAATAATTCATATAAAATTAACCATTGATTAACATTTTTGTATACATGTTTGAATATGTATAATAATTTGCATAGAAATGCATTAGAATTCCGTTGACTTCTCGTTTACCTTTAAAAGCTTTGGCTATATCCTCCTCATCAAGCTTTATGAGTTACATTGAACATGAGATTAGAAGAAGCCCAACACACAATTTACAGTGAGCAAAGTTCAATCAAAAAGTTACTGATATAGTTATTTGCAGCAATAAAGCAACCTGTGAGTATTAGAGGATATGTTTTATATTGATAATTGTGGTTTATTTAAAACCTAGGGTATTTCCCATGAACCTGTCTATTGTAAAGAAAGATCTAAATATTTAAGGAAATTAGAAATTGTTCAAAATATTGTATGCCAGGACAACTAGGACAAGTGACTTACAGCTTTACTAAAAAACAAAACAATTAAATAAACAGATTTTTTCATGAATGACTCAAAGGCAGCACAAATTAGACATCTGAAATGGACACGTTGCTAACATTTTCCTAACTGTCGACCACCGTTCAATAGGCCTGATTCAAAAATCTCTATAACAGAGGTGATATGTGTCATGGTTCTGCCTTCTTATCTGTGTATTTTCCGAGTATTGTGGCAGCGCAGGACCATGACAGACTCATGTTTTGTGTACGAGCGCTTGGCCAATTGTCAGGGCCATGTGCTTGTGTTGTCTTGTTACCAGTTCCCGCCCCCCTTGTTATCCCTGTCTTGTCATCATTGTTTAGTTGTTATCACCTGTCTTGCTCATTAGTGGTTCCCTATGTAATCCCCGTGTTCTCTCTGTCTTTTGTCGGTTCATTGTTTAACATTGTCTGATGTCAAACCTAGTCGGATCTTTGGCATTGAGAAATATTCCTAGTGACCTATGTCAATCCGTGTTTTGATCCTTGTCTGTCGCTCGAGTTGTAAGTTCCTGTTTTGTTTGTAGTGCTTAGTTTTGTGTAAAGTGTATTATCAGTTTATCCTGTCCTGTTTTGCCCCATCGTGGGTTTTACTTTCTGTTTTATCGTCATTAAACCTGGTTGAGTTACTCGCTGTCTGCACTTGGGTTCGTTCCTCACCACATCATAACAGAATGAACCGACCAAGAGAGAACCCAGCGGACAGCGCGTCGATCTACACAACCCTGCAGTCTTCAGACCCTGAACGGTGGTGGCAGACGGCCGTCGCCGACAGCCGGGAGGGCAAGCTTCCTTTCCCTCCTCAGGGTAGGTTAACCCTGAGAGAGTATGCCCAGCTTATGGAGGAAAGAAGGTTCTTCTTGCCGGACAGCCTGGTGAAACGCTACCTCATCGCGGGTCTCAACACTCCTCCTCCTCTCGCTGAGCGAGAGAAACTGGTCAGCCGCCCGTTCCACTGCATGGTGGACGCTCTGTCTCAGCGGGAGCTGCAAAGTGTTCCAGGGTCTTCACCTTCTGCTCGACTGCCGGTTATCCCTGAGGGTCTCCGGATAGGGGTCGCGATGTTTGGTAGCCCGGTTGACACTTCCGCGACTCCTAAAGCTCCGTCCACCCCTTTTGATCTCCGTGGAAAACGAGGGAGGCGGATCTCGTGGGAATCCCCGTCAGAGGCGTCCGCTACGGAATCAACCCAGCCTGAGAGGACCGTTCCTCTGCCGCCTGTCACGGATCCGGCAATGGTTCCCCAGCCGAGCACTGATCCACTCGTGGTCTCTGCTTCCCGTCCCAGGAGAAAGAAGAGAAAGAAGGGACCTTCTCGTTCTCCGCCCCAACCTTCTCCTGCTCCCGCGGTGAGTTCCCTACCTGTTTCGGCTTCTGTGAGAACTGTTCCTGGAGCTGCTGCAAGTGGCACAACGCCCGAGTCGGAGTCTGAGAGGGCTGATCCTGGGCCAGCTGCACAGAGGAGAGTTCCCGAATCAGTGGCTGAGAACGCTGTTTCCGACTCAACTACTGAGAGTGCTATACCAGAGCCCGCCTCAGCAAGCGCTGCCTCAGAGCCCTCTTCTCCGAGAGTTGCGGCCGATCTAGCCGCTGAGAAGATTGTGCAGGCAGTATCGGCGCATCAGGAGATGCCCATTAACATTGCGGCTAAAACCCTGTCTGAATACCTGTCCCGTCTTCACAAGATCCTTGAACCCCCTGTCTATCCTGTCCCGGCGAGCGCAGCACCCGATCCTGTCTCCGTGAGCGCTGCACCTGATCCTGTCCCGGTGAGCGCTGCACCTCTTGCTACCGCTGAGAACATTGTTTCCGTGACTGAATCTAGGAGTTTGGTTTCTGAGTCCGCTTCAGAAAGTGCAGATCCAGAGTCGGATTTCATTAACACCGAGTCTGATTCAGTGAGTTTGGCTTCCACTCCTCAGTCACCTGCTACACCCCCGGTTATGTGTTCTGTTCCCTTACCTGCTGTTTCCCCGGTCAAGAGACTTGTCTCCTCACCCTCTGTTTTCCCTGTCACGGTTCCTGCTCCGTCGCCCACTGTACCTCCTGTCCCTGTTCAACCACGTACTGTTTCCCCTAACTCACTTCATCGTGTGTCCCCTTCCAAGTCTGCCCGGATTCCTCGTTTCCCGTCCTCGTCCCGCGGACCTAAGAACCCCCGTGCGCCTGTTCACCCTGGACTGCCCCCCAAGAACTGTACACCTGTTCACCCTGGACTACCCCCTAAGGACTTTGTGTTTCCTCCACCTCCCCTTCCATGTTTGTTATTTCTGATGTTTCATCCGGACCCCATGATTGTGTATTCTTGTATGCCTTTGTTATTTGTTATGTTTTGCTGGTTCTTGTCCCTATCTCAGTCGGTCTTGTCTCATGCTTGATGTTTTTTTGTCATGCTTTGTTGGTTCATGTCTATGTCCTAGTCTGTCTTGTTTTGTGGTCTCCCTGAGGAGCGTCTGGTAGCCGCTCCTTAGGGAGGGGATTCCGTCATGGTTCTGCCTTCTTATCTGTGTATTTTCCGAGTATTGTGGCAGGACCATGACAGACTCATGTTTTGTGTACGAGCGCTTGGCCAATTGTCAGGGCCATGTGCTTGTGTTGTCTTGTTACCAGTTCCCGCCCCCCTTGTTATCCCTGTCTTGTCATCATTGTTTAGTTGTTATCACCTGTCTTGCTCATTAGTGGTTCCCTATGTAATCCCCGTGTTCTCTCTGTCTTTTGTCGGTTCATTGTTTAACATTGTCTGATGTCAAACCTAGTCGGATCTTTGTCATTGAGAAATATTCCTAGTGACCTATGTCAATCCGTGTTTTGATCCTTGTCTGTCGCTCGAGTTGTAAGTTCCTGTTTTGTTTGTAGTGCTTAGTTTTGTGTAAAGTGTATTATCAGTTTATCCTGTCCTGTTTTGCCCCATCGTGGGTTTTACTTTCTGTTTTATCGTCATTAAACCTGGTTGAGTTACTCGCTGTCTGCACTTGGGTTCGTTCCTCACCACATCATAACAACAATATGAGATCAAACCATACTTACTACTCTCTTCTTCGGTTGTCTCTGCACTCAGATTTCAGTTTTTCTTCTATAGCAGCTGTCTGAAAAACAACAAATATTAATAGGAAATTTTTTTTTATATATGCATACATACGGCAATAAGGTTGTCAAGCTTGAACTACTATAAACGCCAATCAACACACACTACCATTATTTAGGGAAGCACCGAAATGAAAATTCTTGGCCGAAACCGAAAAAGAGGAATTCAAGGCCGAAAACCGAAAACCGAAACACCGAAAGAAATTATGCCAATTATTAATACCAGTGCATTTATGGCAATGACTGTGTACTAAATTCAAGGCATTGAAGTCAAGGCATTGCAATTGCCTAAATTAATATTAAAGTTTCAAAATTTTAAATAAATCAATTACAAATTATGCAAATATTCATTTAGCACATTGCAACAATGCACAGTATAAAATAAAATTCTAACTAAAATGTTTAACTTGACCTCACTCATGTGTACATTAAATAATAATGTAAAGGCCTACTGGTCTGCTTACTTTAGTGCAAAATTAAATGTTCTCTCATAAAAACAAAGTGCATTTAGGTCAAGTGCATTTTAAATTTTTCTCTGTAGGACTACTACAAGAAAATGCATTCAGAACAAGTGCAAAGTCTGCTATCGAAACAAAGACTGCCATAGCCCATATGTTAACTGTAGAATTATATCTATAGATTCTATCGAACCCTGGTGCGTTTGCGTGCATATTACGTCATCGCAAACGTGCACGGCGCATGATAGAAAACAGAACATGAAAAAAAAAAGAAAAGAAACCAGAACATGGGTCATTTATATTGTGTTTTTTATTAATTTGCTGATTTACAATACAAGTTTACTCTGTGTGTGTCGCATAAGGTGGCCTTCTGCTGCTTGCAAACGGACTCTTTTGAGGAGACGGTGGATTTCCACATTTGTTGCCCTGATTCGTTGCCGAACTCAGACCAACTCCTCCAGGTAGTCTCAGGTGTTTCATGCGAACCGTGTCCCGTTCCGAACTAAACTGCCAGTGTGAAAGCCCCCTGAAGTACGTCCGCACCGCAGACATGTTGCTTCAGACAAGCACGTGCAGGTCGCGGTTTCTGTTTGCGTCATCACAACATTTCGGCCGTATTGTTTCGGTGATAAAAGTCTTTCGGCCGAAAACCGAAAATGCTCTTTTGGGCCATTTTCGGCCGAAAATTTTCGGTGGCCGAATATTCGGTGCATCCCTACCATTATTGGTCAGTAACTTTGTTCATAACATGAATTTTTTTCCCAAACTTTTCAAAGAAAGATCATTTGCATAATGAAGCCACATTTTTCAGGAAATCAGAAATCAGACGGACTTTTGCTCAGCGACTTCTCCAACGGGGGGGGGGGCGACGGCGTACTTTTGCTCGCCGACTTCTAAGGGCCCCCCCCCCCTGCCTCGGGCCCGGGGTACTCAGTACCCTTTTTCCCCCCGGTTCGACGCCCCTGATTTTAGGTATGCTTATTGCAATGCTTAATAATAGTTGACAAATGTTTCTAATACATTATAAGTTGGTACATTGTAAATATATATATATATATTTAATATTAAAATGATAAATACATACATATGTAAAATATATTGCAGTAGGCCTAAGTGTTTATAAAGTTCTTATATTTTAAACACACTAAAAGCTTACACATGTTCTTACACAAAGTACACCAAAAATATATTGTAAGTAAGAGCAACATAAGTATGTTTTCTTTAAATGCACTAAAACTTCACTAAAAGTATGTTTGTGTTTAGCATATTTCTTAAAAATGTAACTAAGCATATTATTATTACCAAAGTACTTATAATGCACTTTTTAGAAATATGTTAAAATTATTATTGTTTTTAGCATATTTTTAAAAGTATAATTAAGTATGTATTTATTACAAATGTACTTCTAGTGCACTTGTTATAAATATATTAAAAGTATGCTTGTGTTTAGCATATTTCATAAAAGTGTAACAAAGCATATATTTTTAAGCAATGTACTTATAGTGCACTTTTTAGAAATATGTTAAAAGTATGCTTGTTTTTCAATATACTTTTAGAAAATATACTAAAGTACAATTATTTTAAAGTGTGTTAAAAGTTGTATTGTAAAAATAGGTAAAAAGCATGATGCTAATATACTTTTAATATATTTAAAGATAGTAAATTTTTTTGTTAGTATATTTGCAATGTACTATTGAAAAAGGGAATATATTTCAAATACAATAAAGTATACTTTTTTCCACTTGGGCGAGATGATGACATATAGAACAGCTGGACGAGAAGGCAGAAAAGGGGAAAATGTGTAAGGAAGAAAAAGACCAGGAGAGGGAGTAAGAGAGAAAGAAAAGAAATAGAGGAGGGAGCCTGATTCATGACAGAAAACAGTGTTCTGCTAGGGTGACCATATTTTGATTACCGAAAACGAATCGGTTACCTAACGTAACCTCGGTTCTCTCTAGATGAGGGAACGAGTATTGCGTAAGCTAGCTTACGCTACGGGAAAGATTAATCTTTTCTGAGAAATTGAAGCCAAAAAATTATCCTATAATTTTGTATCCATTGTCAACGCAGTTCAGCTGCTGCAGACCATGAGCGGGCTAGCTAGCAGCTCATTGGCTCGCTCACAGGGAACTGCTTAAGCCTATGAGGAGACACGATTGAACTCTCGTCCAATGAGAGTCGACATGTTCTCATTGCGTCATAGCCCGTCGAAGCGGGCGTGGTCAGAGAGTATAAATAATGGCGTCGTAGACTTAAACTCTGGTTTTCATAGAATGAAGCGAGAAACGCTAGTAGCACAAGCACGGCCAGGAACGCAATACTCGTTCCCTCATCTAGAGAGAACCGAGGTTACGTTAGGTAACCGATTCGTTCTCTTACGAGAGGTTCTCTCGTATTGCGTAAGCTAGCTTACGCTACGGGAACACCTGGTCAACGCCGTGCGTGCTAAGCATCCACTTACGAGTCCCAGGGGAGACCCGGGGGAACCCTTAATAGTGGGAATGAACATATGTACATGAGACAGGGCCAGCAGAGCGGGCCGGTGATTGTGTAGTACTAAGCACTTGATAAGAGAGACAGAGCGGGAACCGGTCTGTGTGAATAACTCTTTTTCGTGCAGCTCACCAGAGAATCTGTAACATACTAGATAGCTAGTAGTTTAGCCTGCAAGGCGGGAACTTCGAGATTGTAAAATCTGACAAAGGTGGAAGGGGAAGACCATCCTGCTGCCACACAAATGTCGTGAATGGAAATTCCGCTGGACCATGCCCACGATGAGGCCATGCCTCTCGTGGAATGAGCCCTGATGCCCAGAGGGCATGGCAGGTCTTTTGACGCGTATGCGGCTGCAATGGCATCAACTATCCATCTGGATAGTGTCTGTTTCGAGGCGGCCAACCCTTTGGTGCGCCCACCGAACGAAACAAACAGCTGCTCAGATCGTCTGACCGGAGCAGTGCGGGAAACGTATAATCTCAGGGCCCTGACCGGACACAGGAGATTAGAGTCAGATTCGTCATCGGATGCAGGCAGAGCCGATAAGGAAATAACTTGTGCCCTGAACGGGGTACCAATCGGTTTTGGGACATAACCATGTCTAGGTTTGAGAACGACTAAGGAGTCATTGGGCCCAAACTCAAGACAGGAAGCGCTAGTTGACAGCGCGTGAAGGTCTCCCACACGTTTTACTGATGCGAGCGCAAGCAGAAAAACGGCTTTGAACGAGAGGTATTTGAGGTCCACGGTGTTTAGTGGTTCGAATGGGGGGGCTTTCATAGCTTCGAGAACTATGGAAAGATCCCAAATCGGCACCGAAGGGGGGCGTGAGGGGTTCATCCTTCTAGCTCCCCTGAGGAAGCGGATGACCAACCCGTCTTTGCCCAGTGACTGGCCGCGCCGGGGTTCAACGAACGCTGCGACGGCTGCCACAAACACCTTGAGAGTGGACGGGGACCTGCCCTTGTCCAGCATCTCTTGGAGAAAACTTAGCAAGGAAGGAACCTCGCATGACCGTGGGCCACGGGGCTGTCTGTGACAGCTGAGTGAGCTCCGGAAACCAAGTCTGACCCTCCCAACGCGGGGCTATGAGGAGCACCGAGTGGCGTGTTTTCCTGATTCTCTGAAGCACCTGTGGTAGCAGAGAAACCGGAGGGAATGCATAAAGCGGGCGGCTGGGCCAGGTCTGGGCTAGCGCGTCGTCGCTCTTCGAGAAAAATATTGGGCACTGGGTGTTCTCTTCTGAGGCGAAGAGGTCCACCTCTGCTCTGCCGAATATTCGCCACAGTTTTTGGACTGTAAGAGTGTGCAGGGACCATTCCCCGGGGGGAATGGGGTTCCTGGACAGACTGTCTGGACCGTCGTTCAGATGGCCCGGCACGTGCGTCGCTCTGAGCGATAGCAGGTGACACTGCGACCAAACTAATATGCGTTCTGTCAGTCTGAAAAGATTTCTGGATCTGACTCCGCCCTGATGGTTTAGGTAGGAGACCACGGCTATATTGTCCGAACGGATCAGCACGTGGTGACCGTGAACGCGCGGGAGAAAACGCGTGAGCGCGTTCTCGACCGCTAACATCTCCAAACAGTTTATTTGAAGGAGGCTCTCTTGAGCTGACCAGGGGCCGAAGGCCGGTGAGCCCTCGCAGACCGCACCCCAACCCGTGTTGGATGCGTCTGTCGAGATGACTTTTCGGCGAGAACAAGTCCCCGTGGAAACGCCCCGCTGAAACCATTCTGTCACGGTCCATGGTTGCAGAGCTATAATACAGGTCTGCGTTACCTTTATCAGCTGGCAGCCCGTGGTCCACGCACGGTGAGACACACGGCTCTTCAACCAGAGCTGAAGCGGGCGCATGCGCAGTAACCCCAGCTGGAGCACCGCGGAGGCTGAGGCCATATAGCCCAACGCCTTCTGAAAAGTTTTCAGAGGTGTGAGTCTGTTCATCTGAAAAGATGCGGCGAGACGCTGAACACGGCGCGCACGCTGTGTCGATAGGCGAGCCGTCATTGTGACCGAGTCTAGCTCTATACCCAAGAAGGAGATAGTCTGACTGGGTTGTAGTGCGCTCTTTGTCCAGTTGACAGAGAGGCCCAAAGCTTTCAGATGGTCGAGGAGAACTGTACGATGAGACAGTATCTCCCTCTGTGATTGTGCCAAAATCAGCCAGTCGTCCAAATAGTTCAGTATTCGCAGCCCCTGACACCGCAGGGGGGCGAGCGCCGCATCCATGCACTTCGTAAACGTACAAGGTGCTAAGGATAGGCCGAACGGAAGGACTGTGTATTGATAAACCTGGCCTTCGAAGGCAAAACGTAAGAATGGCCTGTGAAGGGGATTTATCTGAATCTGAAAATAAGCATCTTTCAGATCTAGTGAAATGAACCAGTCCCCCTGGCGCACGTGCGCGAGGAGTTTTCTGATAGTGAGCATTTTGAACGGTATCTTCATGAGAGCTTTGTTCAGCACTCTGAGGTCTAATATTGGTCTGAGGCCGCCGTCTTTCTTGGGAACAAGAAAATAGCGGCTGTAAAACCCCGACTCGCTCATAGACAGAGGCACTCTCTCTATAGCCCTTTTGCACAATAGTTTTGCTATCTCTGAACGGAGCAGCATCGCCGCTTCTAGGTTCACAGTAGTTTCTAGCCGCGCTCGAAAACTTGGAGGGCGGCGGCGAAACTGTAAGCGATAGCCCAGCCTTATTGTGTTTAGCACCCACTGGGAAATTCCCGCTTTGCAGCGCAATGCTAGGGGGTGAATGGCTACCCGGTCCTCGTCGCTGCACATGGCGGGCTGTGTGCGCGCGCTCATATTGCTTATAACAACGGGACTTACACTCAGAGAGGAGTTTATGGGCCGTGTAACAGAGTGAACAGAGGGGGGAAGCGCGCACGGGTTCGTGGGCGCTTTTATGTACTCTGAAACTCGAGCGGATTGGGGCCGCTTTATGAGAGTGTGCTCTGTGTGGGACACGGGAACAGACGTGCTTTTGTGTATGAGTGAACACAGTGTTGTGGGCACATTTATTACACAAGGTGTCTTTTTGCTCTTTTTGAGATTTATTTGGGTCACCGTGAAAACGGCGTTTGTGCTCATGCAAGCGGGAAGGGAAACCGGCTTGGAAATGGCGGGATACACTACTGTAGTAGCCGCGTGCGCGGGGACTAGCAGAGGGCGGTATTTTGACGGCGGTCCGGCCGCAGCGGGAGAGCGTCGTCTTTTTCTCAGCTGTGCTAGGCAGACTTCGAGTGATCAGGTTTCGGCGTGATCCTAGGCCGCGGCCCCGAGGCGGCGGCGGTCTGTGCTGAGCTGGGCGCTGAGGTGGGGCTCGTGCAGGAGGCTGGTCACGTGAGCGGCCTGCAGAGGAGCTAGCGCGACGAGGCAGGAAGAGGTTCATGGCCTGGGAAGCTTTCTGAACTTCGGAGAAACGGTCAACAATACCTGTGACGGCAGATCCGAAGAGGCCGGATGGAGAGAGCGGGGCATTTAGAAAAGCGGCGCGCTCAGAATCTCCCATGTCGGCGAGTGTGAGCCACAAATGTCTTTCAGACACACAAATGGCGGCCATGCATTTTCCCAGGGCTTGAGCGGCAGATTTTGTAGCGCGAAGGGCGAGGTCCGTGGCGCTCCTCAAATCCGCGACTTTAGGGGGATCTCTTCCGTTCTCATCCCATTCGCGGAGTATGTCACCCTGTAGAATCTGTAAAACAGACATGGAGTGCAATGCAGAGGCTGCTTGACCGGCGGCTGAATAAGCGCGGGTATGAAAACTCGAAGTCGCTCTGCAGGCTTTAGAGGGAAGCACAGGTGATGAACGGCGGGCACAAGTGTGCAGCGACCAGGTCCTCTACGGGGGAATGGAGAGATAGCCCTTCTCAGCGGCTCCGTCCACAACGCGAAGCGGGGTGGAAGAATCAGAGCGAGTTCTGGCAGAGAGCGGGGCATTCCAGGACTTAGAGAGCTCCGCGTGTAGTTCAGGGAGGAAGGGCACGCCCCGCTTGGTGGCGGGAGTCGAGCGCTGGCGGAAGTAACTGCCGTCCATGCGGTTGGTGGTCTGCTCGGGGGGAGGGGACCACTCGAGCCCGAGGCGTTCGACGGCCTGAGACAGGAAGGCGCATTAATTCGTCCTCGATGCCCGCGCGGGTCGCGGTGGATTCACGGGCCGAAGAAGCGTGAGAACCGGACCATTCCTCACTGTCTGAAGCGAGAAGCGAACATGTCTCCTTAATGTCCGCGGCGTCCTCGGAGGCAACAGAGCGGCCACTCGGCGGCAGCTGTATGTCCGGTAGCGGCGGAGATGGAGAGCGGGAGGCGACGGGCTCCGGCGGAATGAACGCTTCAAGCTGGGGTTCCGGCGGCCTCTGTGAGCGGCGTTTCTTCTTCCGCGGCGAAGTCAGAGGCAGCGCGGAAGCTTCTTTTACGGCCTGAAGTCCAATCCGAGACAGAGAGCGCAGATGACATGGCGGTCTCCAGTCTCGAGGGGAGCGCGGCAAGAACCGCAGGAAATGGTACGAGACATCTTGAAAAAGACGCTCGGCTCTTTTAGAATAAGGATACAGTAAATAGCAAGAGAGAAAAAAGGATATATTCCGTCGGATGGCGGTAGCTTGCAGGACGGCTGAAGGTGGCGAAGACGGCCGGCTTCTTCAGTCTCCTAGATGCTCGCTAAGTTGCTTTGTCGACGACGGCGGCTTCTCTCAAGATCAGCAGATGCGTGTAGCCTCGCTGAAGAGATGAAAATCAGAGTTTCAGCCTACGACGCCATTATTTATACTCTCTGACCACGCCCGCTTCGACGGGCTATGACGCAATGAGAGCATGTCGACTCTCATTGGACGAGAGTTCAATCGCGTCTCCTCATAGGCTTAAGCAGTTCCCTGTGAGCGAGCCAATGAGCTGCTAGTTAGCCCGCTCATGCTCTGCTGCAGTTGAACTGCGTTGACAATGGATACAAAATTATAGGATAATTTTTTGGCTTCAATTTCTCAGAAAAGATGAATCTTTCCCGTAGCGTAAGCTAGCTTACGCAATACGAGAGAACCTCTCGTAAGAGAACCAGGACACTCGGCCCGTCAATGAGATACTCAAATGATACTCGAAGTTTACTCAGAGATGCCTTATTAATTTCAGTACATAAAGTAGGCTATGCCTCCTCTGTATGGATAGAAAATTGATACATTACAAAATACTATCTATAACCAAAGACACAAATTCAGATAGGCTTCTCAGAGGTTACTCAACATGTTTTGTTATGACAGGGTTTCAAAATTAATGAATGAAGTAATGATAGAAATAATGTCTCTTCTGTAGCCTATTAGAAAAATAAATACATAATAAATAGGCATTCCTAAGTACTTAACTTTAGATTTTATGGGGATGTTATAGGCCTCAGTTAAGTGGCATTGATGAATTGGCATTAATTCACACTTGTTCAAATTCATTTTTATACCGGAGGCTTTAGAGAAGGTGTGAATTATTTGTAATATTTTGGGGACCTCTGTTAGCTGCTTCATGAAAATGGTAGTATCATCTGCAAACTGGCTATGATTACTGGCTGGCCAAGTATCTCTAACGAGGCTATGCTTGAGTTCTTTAAATAAAGGTAGAAAGCGTTTCTGTGGTTATAATAAAAAGAAATGGGGAAATAGAACAACCCTGTTTTATGCCACGATTGATTGGAAATCTTGGTGATGTACCTCCTGATATAGAAACCAAACTATTATAATTTTCGTAAATTATTAAAAAAATTATCTCCAAAACCAAACAATTTTAAGCAATCGAAAATAAATGGTGTTCAATTGAATCAAATGCCTTAGAAGTCAATGAAAAGAATAAAGCCATCTTTTTCTATTAGATGTCTATAATCTAAAAGATCGCGCACTAAATTAATAGTCTGGATCTCCCCTTCATAAAACCGTACACTGAAAAACAATTTGGAGTAGACTCACTCAGAAAAGGCTAGTAAATTTACAAAGATTTGCCAAGTAAGAACCTAAACATAATTATCAGTAGCTTTAATTAGAAATCTTTAAGGTAAGTTTACTTTGAAATTCCCAGTAAATTTAATTGACTTTGTAAATTTTACTTAAGTAATGCTCATAAATATATTATGATTTATTGCATTTTTTTTACATAAGAGTCCTAGTTTTCTTTTTTAGTTATCCTGAGTAACCTTTTCTTAAAATATTTTTTTACCAATACTTAATATAATTTGTGATGTATTACTACTGATATTTTCAATAAAAAAAACACTGACAGGCATTTTCCATGAGTTTTATTTGAATTAAACACTAGAAAAAACAAATGGACTAAAATTAATGAAAACTGCTGTTGGCCAAAATGGTTCAGCATCTTTATCCCATCACAGATGTTTCAATGTGTTTTTGTGTTGTAAAGGATCCAGCTCTAGGCTCTAACTTGTTATTATTAATTATGAATATTTGGGTCAGTTAATGGTAGAGATGCACCGATTACAATTTTCTAGGCCGATACCGATTTCTGATTTTCATTGAGTTTGACCTGCCGATTCCGATTTAATTTTTTCTAACCACTTTTTTTATTTTCAATAACACAAATATTTATTTTCTATATATTTTTTTTTTATAAAACACCATATACTTTTACTCAAACTCAATAATAAAAACAAGTTTAAATGGGTAAATTTTCTATAAATATTTTCTATAAAGAGTCTTCATTTTCTTTTCTGACATAGCCTACTCTAGCCAGTTCTTGTTAAAATTCTGACCTTATTCTGTGCATTTTGGGCACTTTTAAATACTTTTTTTAAATTTTTGTCCATCAAAAGTGTCCTTTCACTTTAATTGAGCTTGAGCAGCGCAGCAAAAATAGACACAGCACCGAAACCGCTTCACTGCTCACGCGACGTTCCTGCTTGACGCTCACGCGCTGCTCCCGCTCCGAATGCACTCATTGATTAACATGCAAGCCGAAAAAAATATGCGCCGCTCGCGCTTGCGGTGTGAAACGGACGTTATTCACAAGGTTTCCTACATGTGCGCTCCGTGTGCACGTGTGATACTGATGTTGCGCGACGTTAATCATGCGGCGCCCGAGTGCATTTGACCGGCATAAAATCGGCATATGTCAGACTGACTGGCCGGTCGCCGATCATGGCCGATCACATGAAAATCGTCCGGTTCCAGTCACGCGCCGGTCAATCGGTGCATCTCTAGTTAATGGGATTAACTTGATGTGGCTGAATTAATATTACAATCAATTAATCAGTTTGTCCTACGAACTCTTTTGATTATTCATTTATTCTAAGAAAAGGGTATCTTCCATGGCCACAGAAGAATAATTATTTCTTAGCATGTACAGCGCTTTGAGCATGTAACAAAATCGTAAAGGGACTTTGCGTTGCAAGCAAATCAGAACCAAACAGATATTGTGCAAAAGTTTTATTAACTAAATCACAGACATAACTAAACTGAACAAACGTACATATATGTACAGATACACATAAATACATAAATAGGTAAGGGGTAGAATGAAATTGGAAAACGGAGAGGGCACGATGGAGAAGATCCATCTAACTAAGAACCAACAGTATTTCATTTTCATATTTCATTGAATTGAATACTTGCATTTGTAGTGGGAACAATTCTTGAAGTTGTGGAAAATTGAAGTCGTTGAGGGTTCCGGCAGTGTCAAATGGAAGTTGTGTGAAAGTTATCTTTCTCCATTAGCACATGGCGGGTTTGATCAAGGCCTGGGGCCACGCCGAGCACTCAGGAGAAGTGAGGAGGTCGGAAGAGTGGGTGATTGGAGTCGTTGTTGGTTGGAGTCGTTGTTGGTTGGAGTCGTGGTTCCAAACTCCTGAGATTGTCCTTGGTTCTTTGTGAGAGAGTCTTCTCTCTCCTGCATGAGCCCATATCTGGTTGGATCAATGCCTGCTGGGCCCTGGGGGGAGGGGTTCCCCAGTATCACCAGAAACAGTGTTGACGGCTGGGGCTGGATGAGGAAACCCAAGAAGGAGCGGTCGCTGTGGACTGTCCCTAAATAAAGCCAGAGAAGACCCCCCCTCTCTCAGTTTGCTTTACCAAACAGAGGAGTGGACTTTCTGGCGGGAGTTTCATCTGGGGGAGAGATTTATGACTCTTTGTCCGAAGCCATGCTCATTTGCATGTTACGCTGGTTGGCTCGCTGGTGAAGAAACTGTGAAAGATTCTTGTAATACCATAATGTTGCGCAGCTAGAGACACATCATATACACAATCATTTCAATCTTCAAAGTACCAATTCATAATGACCAAACATGGTATAGGTGGGTTTGGTTAATCATAGTTTGCAAAGTTTGAAACATTACCCATTAGAGTTTTAAGAAAACATAGACCAGACCACTTAAAGAGCATATTGCAGGTTAAAAAAAAAATCGAAATTAATATATAACCTTGTATGAAAATACCATATGAAAAGTTAATGCAGGATATAAAATGTTTTAAAACGACATAAGGGCACTAATTTAGTAGATAAAGTGAGCGTTTCTTGGACTGCTCGTAAAAACGGCTTTTTTTTCAACATCGCGTTATTTTACGTCACGACAGGGAGCCTTAGCCTCGGCTCAGTGCAGAGTAGGCTGGTATTAAGTGAGAGCTGTCGTGAGTCAGTGTGGTTTCGGTAGTTTTTGTATTTTAATTTGTCATCGTCATGATCAATTATTGTGTTTGTGGAGGTTGCAAAAACTCTGGCCTGTCATCGATTCCACAGGTTTCTATGACAAGAAAAAGGACGGTATCTTTCGTGCCTGGTGCGGTTTGTGTAGGTGAAGAGACGGGATTTCTCTTCCGCATCGGCTTCGAAAAACTCGGTCGTGTGTAGCGTTCACTTCAGATCGGAGGATTATCATCCCGGCGATATGATGGAGTTTAACATGGGATGCCGAAGCAAGAATATTGATCGTCTTATACTGTACCAATGGCATCAAATAGTCTGATATAGGTAGTCATACCCTTAATAGAGGCAACTTGTAATTGAAAAACAAAATTACTAGGTTGTTTAAATATTCAAATCTTTAATTTTCTGTTTATGTTATAACCCAGGTGAAAAATATGTATTAAAATACTTGAGTATGTTTTTAGTACAATACAAACATACTCAAGTATAGTTTTTATACATTTAATAGTATATATTTACCCTAAACATAAAGGTGTTTACTTTATTTTGTTTTTATAAATTATAATCACAAAGTGCCCAGTGTGGTGATTGCAAAGCTGTGTTGCTTTGCTTATACTTTATAATAAGCAGACGAGGCGTATTTGCTGCTTCAACATACTTTACTCGACAGCTTTCACATAACACTCCAGTGCTACCCGCATGGCTACATACATTTGTTTACCTCCTGCCCGAGGCTTCCGCCCATGCCCGTCACCACTGTGGCCTGCTGGGTAATGGAGTTCTTAACCTAATGTACTCATAACATCACATCTTTCCCCCTTTAATAAAATAATATTTACCTCTACAACAAAATAACATTTATCCCTGTAGAAACATAACCATCTTCAAGTGCTATTATATTTATATATATATATTTTAACACTTAACTATACATGTAAACAACTTTTTCAGTTTAAACACTTTTTTATATATTTTTTATATATATAGATAAACTTAAAGGTTCGTGTTGCTCCTTTGTTCCACCATCTAAACTAAAGAAACTTTAGCAACTTTCAATCAACCTTTTAGGTGGCTGAACATGTCTCTTAGGTCTAGCCTTTATTTCAGCAGCTGGCGATTTCGACAGTTTGGTAGGTGTCGCAGCTGTTGGTGACGCAGACACTGCTGTTAGTCCCTTGTCGGTTAGCTCTGTAGCTTCAACCGTGTCCTGCTGAACCATCTCCTGAGCTGTAGTGTCCTTTTTCATTCAGCTGTAGTTGAAGATCCGTGCGGTTCCTCCTCAGAAACACTCCATTCTCCATCTGGATCCTGTAGGAGCGTGGAGCAACTTCCTCCTCCACCTGTCCCTTTTGTCTCCATGTGCCTGTAGAGATGTCCCTGAGACGCACCATGTCTCCAGGCTTCAGCATTGGCAGTTGTTTTGCCGTTCGATCAAACCAATGTTTTTGTTTCGCTTTCTGTTCCTCCTTTACTTTTCTGACTTTATGAGCACTTTTTGCCGTCAGCAGGTGTTCATTTATTGGTAGGTTAGAGCGAATGCGTCTACCCATCAGCATTTGGGCTGGTGATAGCCCATTCTGTAGAGGTGCACTCCTATAGATCAGTAAGCTTTTCGGAAAGTCATCTCTGTCCTGCGCTTTTTTCATCATGTTTTTCACTGTTTTCACAGAGCTTTCTGCCAAGCCGTTGGACTTTGGATAGGTTGGACTCGACGTAGAGTGTTGAAACCCCCATTCTTTGGCAAAGGCAGCAAACTCGCTGCTGGAAAATTGGGGCCCATTGTCCGAAAACACTTCACATGGGACACGATGTCTGGCGAAGACAGCCTTGAGGTAGCTGATGACTGCCTTGCTTGATATTGACTGCAGCGTTCCAACTTCTGGATAGTTTGAAAAGTAGTCAGTGACCACTATGTAACTCTTTCCATTACAGTCAAATAGGTCAGTTCCAACCTTGTAGTAAGGTCTGTGGGGCACCGGATGAGTCATCAGCGGCTCAGCTTGTTGTTTTGGAATGTGGATGCGACAAAGTTCACATGACGCTATTGTCTGGCTGATATCTTGATTGATTCTCGGCCAGTACATTACTTCTCTTGCCCGTCGTTTACACTTGACTTCCCTGAGGTGGCCTTCGTGTATCTTTTGGAGCATTTGTTTACGTAATGATGATGGAATAACAAACTTGCTCCCCTTCAACACTAAGTCATCCACCACAGTGAGCTCAGCTCTACAGTTCCAGTAGTCTATTATGTTCATGGGGCAATCCTTTTTGTTTTCAGGCCATCCTTTCTGTATTGCACGCTTGAGTTCTTTCATCGTTTCATCTGCATTTGTCTCTCTCCATATTTGTTCTGTTCTGTCAGCTGTTACTGGCAGATTTGTCACGATCATGTCCACATACGCCTGTATTTCTGCATTGCTCTCGCTGTCCGTACGTTCCCCTTTATCCACTGCTCTAGACAAGGTGTCGGCGGTGTACATGTATTTCCCTTGTGTATATATCATGTGCTCGTCATATTTTTGCAGCCTGATTAGCATGCGTTGTATCCGTACAGGACAGTCATTCAGAGGTTTGGACATGATGGACACCAGAGGTTTATGGTCAGTTTCTACTTCAAAAGCTTGACCATAGACATATTGGTGAAAGCGTTCACATGCATACATGCTCGCTAATAGCTCCTTCTCGATTTGAGCGTACCTGGACTCAGCGCTTGTCAAGGCTCTGGATGCATAGGCGACAGGTAGCCACTGCTCGTCATATTGCTGCAGCAGCACCGCTCCCAGGCCCTACTGTGACGCATCTGCTGAGATCCTTGTTCTCTTTTCTGGGTCATAAAACTTTAACACGGGCTCCTGTGTCAGAGTCTCTTTCAGTTTCACAAAACATTTCTCCTGCTCATGAGACCAAATCCATTCATTCTTCTGTTCGAGAAGACTCCTGAGAGGTGCTGACTGCGCTGACAGCTGTGGGACAAACTTAGCCAGATAGGTGACCATTCCCAGAAAACGTCTGACCTCATCTTTGTTGTTTGGTCTTTCCATGTTGTTGATTGCCGACGTTTTTCTCGGGTCAGGCTTCACTCCCTCTTCACTGACAACATCTCCCACAAAGGTAAGTGTTTTTACTCCAAACTCACATTTGTCTTTGTTAAGTTCCAGATTAACTTCCCTTGTCTTGTCTAACACTTGTCTCAGTCTTTCATCATGTTCTTCTCGATGCGAGCCCCAGACTATGATGTCATCCATCATGGTTTCTACTCCTGGTATGTGCTCAAAGATCATGTGTATAGTCTTATGGTAGACTTCAGGTGCTGACAAGATACCATACGGCAGACGAAGAAACCTGTACCTGCCCTCAGGTGTGTTAAACGTGCACAGTTTCGAACTCTCCTCGTCCAGCCTCAGCTGCCAGAAGCCTGACGAAGCGTCTAGTTTACTGAACCATTTAGCTCCAGCAAACTGTGCCATGATTTCTTCTCTGGTTGGTAACTTAAAGTGTTCTCTTTTTATCGCTTTGTTTAAGTCCCTTGGGTCCAAGCACGTTCTCAGAGCACCTGTTTTCTTTTGCAAAACAACCAGCGAGCTGACCCATTCAGTTGGCTCATCAATTTTCTTGATGACCTCCAATTTTTCCATGCGTGCTAGTTCCTCTTTCAGTTTTCCACGCAACGCGAAAGGGATTTTCCTACAAGGATGCACAACAGGAGGCACACTTTTATCCACACGTATTTTGTGTTCTCCAGGTAGACATCCAAGTCCTTCGAAACAGTCTTTATACTCCTCCATGAGTGAGTCATGATCATTTGCAGTATCTGATGTCACCACAAACACTTTTTGACCAGATTGAGCTTTGTACATGCCTTGAGTCCCAGAATTGGTTGTGCACTCGTATCCACGATCAGCAGCAATGCTCTTATCTGCTGGCATCTGTGTTTGAAGGTTGCGATGCATCCGCCTTTAACAGGAACACGTTCTCCAGTGTATCCTGTCACTTTTGTTTTTATAGGATGAATTTTGCTTTTCACTGTAAATTTTTTATAGTCTTCAAAAGATAACAGGTTTACATGGGCACCTGTATCTAACTTGAATGGTATTATAGTCTCATTCACCTCTATTGGCACAATCCATTCCTCTTTTTCTGTTTTATGGGCGCGCACCACATCTACAATGAACTCTTCGTCCTCCTCTTCATCCTCACCAACTGTGTGAACTTTTTGTTTAAAAGCTGACTTGCAACATCTTGCATAGTGATTGCTCTTTCCACATTTGTTACAGGATTTTCCATATGCAGGACATGATTTTGGCTTGTGGCTGCCTCCACATTTACCACATTTGAATTCTTCAGATTTCTCTTTCTGTCCTTTTTGCTTGGTAAATGTTTTCCTTTTCATCTGTTCTTTATGTACTGCATGCACTGTAGTTTCACCTCTCCGAAGCTCTTTTGCTTGTGCTCGAGTGGTTTCTGCTGCTCTGCACATAGTGACACACTTGTCTAGTGTAAGTCCAGTCTCTCTGAGCAGTCTTTCTCTAAGTGCGTTATCCACTGTGCCACAAACAATCCTGTCTCTCACTAGTGAATCTCTCAGGGTGCCAAATTCACATGTTTTGCTTAGTATGTGAAGCTCTGCTAAGTACTGGTCAAAAGGTATTCCTTGCTTTTGATCATGGGTGAAAAACTTATACCTCTCAAATATCACATTCTGACTAGGCACAAAGTACTCTTCAAACTTTGTCATTAGCTCTGCTAATGTCAGATTAGCTTCATCCAGCTGAAAGCTATTATATATGTCCAAAGCATCTTCTCCCATAACATGCAAAAGGATGTGAGCTTTAAATTTTTCATCCTCACCCCCTGCTCCGCTTGCTGCTAAATATATATTAAATCTTTGCTTAAAACGCTTCCAATTATCAGCAAGATTACCAGTCAGATGCATGGAAGTGGGTGGACTTAGCCTCTCCATTACTAAACGTCGGGGTATCAGGACTTCCCCAGCCCTCTCCTGTTGCTGGATGTCCTCCAATTCGGGCACAAGATCCTCTTCCACTTGTCCCTCGTCCCCCGCTTCACTTCCACTGCCACCTGTAGCCATCACACGCCGTAGCAAACTCTTTTAGCATGTTGCCGTGCTATCACGTTACACTCACGCGACCGGAGATTTTTCTTTCTTTTCCGTCATTCTCCCGCGGCAAATCTTCCTTCCGTGGCTGCTCACGGCCACTTCTGACACCATGTGTTGCTTTGCTTATACTTTATAATAAGCAGACGAGGCGTATTTGCTGCTTCAACATACTTTACTCGACAGCTTTCACATAACACTCCAGTGCTACCCGCATGGCTACATACATTTGTTTACCTCCTGCCCGAGGCTTCCGCCCATGCCCGTCACCACTGTGGCCTGCTGGGTAATGGAGTTCTTAACCTAATGTACTCATAACATCACAAAAGCCACTGCATTTTAGTCATTATTTCAACCTGTTGTACCTGATGTATTCGTTGTTATTTTTATGGAATGTATGCATGTACATGTAAAACAGAAATATACCCGGTCATCATTTATGTCTGAGTTGGATGTAATTGCCCAAACCATAAACTGCGCTGCCAAGATGTAATAAAAGATCTCGCGATACTACAAAATCCCGCTATAGGATAGATTATCTCGCGAGATGTTAACGTGTTCTCCCCATAGACTCCAGAACTTTGAACAACCACGAGGAGAGGAGGGAGTTGTGTCGATATTATTAACATAATATAATTTGGGTATAAATAAAAGTTGGGTAAGTACATTTTGGATTATTACAGATTAACGTGCTTAAGTTTTACTTGTTTGACATGAATGAACCGAAAGAAATGATGCCCACATTGTCAACTGAAAATTACTGAGTTTGGCTAAAATTAGCTAGTAGGCTAAAAGTTACTTTGAACGTATACAAAGGCAGTCCAGTATAAAGTATGTTTAATGATACAGTCAAAGTTATTACTGTAACTTAATAATTTAGCCTCGTGAGAGTTTCTTTCAGAAAGTAAATTATCTGAAATAGAATTAAATGTTTAGCTGGATTTGAAAATGTATGTTTTCAGTAACTGCTTTAAAAATAAAAGCAGAACATCTTTTATACAATAAAATAAAATGTAATGCATGTTGATTACCTTTTTCTATGCATGTTGATTACTTTTTTCTAATGTTACTTTCATTCATGATTCATTCACCTTGTTCCATGTTTTTTTTTATTTAGCTGTAGACCATAAAAATATTTTGAAAATAAGTGCATATCATTTACCTCAAATTTTTAATTGTATTTATTTTAAAAATAAATATATTCTCTTCCCTTAGATGCTGTGAAGAGGCTGCCCTAGTGAAAAAAAAGTATACTAAGTATACTTGCAGCCAGACTAATTGTCAGTATACTTTAAGTGTGTTAATGATTAGTTAACTTGAAGTGTGCTATTTTTGATAAATTTTTTTTGTACTAAGTGTATTTTAGTTATAATTAAATTATTCTAAAGTATAACTTTAAGTGTATTTAGTGTACTTTTTGATGCTAAATTGAGACAATTTCAAGTATACTTAGTACACTTTAAGTATGCGCATTTTCATGCTTGATTAGTGATATTAAAGCATACTTTTTTTGTATTAGTCAAGTCAAGTCAAGTCACCTTTATTTATATAGCGCTTTTTACAATACAAATTGTTTCAAAGCAGCTTTACAGAGATAACAGGAAAACAATGTTGTAATAGTATTGTTAAATTCAAAATTAAATGTTAAATGTCCCCAACTAAGCAAGCCAAAAGCCAATGGCGACAAAAGCGAAGAGAGGCGAAAAAGGCAACAGTGGCAAGGAACCAAAACTCCATCAGGTGACAGAATGGAGAAAAAACCTTGGGAGAACCCAGGCTCAGTCAGGGGGCCAGTCCTCCTTTGGCCAATGAACGAACAGTGTATGATTATGAGTTAGGCAGCATAATGTCAGGAGTCAGATGTGATCAGAACTTTCACGATATTTATCCAGTTCATCTGGTTGGGTTGGGTCATCCGGCCGGTGAGGAGATGAGTGTGTTGAGGTGTCCATGGGCCTTCACAGTGTTGATGGGGCCGGCTCATCAGGGATGCGTTGTCGTCGTGTCCATGTGATGGTCCTTCCTCAGATCTGGATATGGCCTGGATCCGGCGGTTTGCGGTAAACCTCGGGATAAGCAGAGAGACTAATATTAGCGTAGACGCCATCCTTCTTATGATGTACAAAGTACATCAGGAATTATGGGAAGTGTTCCCGGTTCCGGCTGATCTAAACTATGCAGCCTAACATTGAATTATAGAAATCTATAATGTGTTATGTGTATGCTAAGCCAAAGAGATGTGTTTTTAGTCTAGATTTAAACTGACAGACTGTATCTGCTTCCCGGACTGTGTTAGGAAGATTGTTCCAAAGTTTTGGTGCTAAATAGGAAAAGGATCTACCGCCAGCAGTCGATTTTGATATTCTAGGTATTATCAACTGGCCAGAATTTTGAGATCGCAATAGACGTGAAGGACTATAATGCGTTAAGAGCTCGCTCAAGTACTGGGGAGCTAAACCATTTAGTGCTTTGTAAGTAATCAGCAATATTTTAAAATGTATACGATGTTTAATAGGCAGCCAATGCAGTGTTGACAGAACCGGGCTAATATGGTCATACTTCCTGGTTCTGGTAAGAACTCTAGCGGCTGCGTTTTGAACTAGCTGTAGTTTGTTTATTAAGCGTGCAGGGCAACCACCCAGTAGAGCATTACAATAATCTAGCCTTGATGTCATGAATGCATGAACTAATTGTTCCGCATTTGTCAGTGAGAGCATATGACGTAATTTAGATATATTTTTAAGATGGAAAAATGCGGTTTTACAGATACTAGACACGTGACTTTCAAATGAAAGATTGGTATCAAAGAGCACACCCAGGTTCCTAACTGACGACGAAGACTTAACAGAGCAGCCATCGATTGTTAGACAGTATTCTGGGTTATTACGTGTGGCAGTTTTTTGTCCAATGATTAGAATCTCTGTTTTTTCAGAATTTAGTAATAGGAAATTACTGGTCATCCAATTGTTTATATCAGCTATGCATTCCGTTAATTTTGAGAATTGGTAAGTTTTGTTAGGTTTTGAAGAAATATACAGCTGAGTATCATCAGCATAACAGTGGAAGCTAATTCCATATTTCCTAATGATATATCCTAATGGTAGCATGTACAGAGTGAACAGCAGCGGTCCTAGTACTGAGCCTTGTGGTACGCCATACTGAACTTGTGATCGATAAGACATCTCTTCATTTACTGCTACAAACTGAAAACGGTCAGATAAGTATGATTTAAACCATGCTAGTGCAATTCCACTAATGCCAACATAGTTTTCTAGTCTATTTAAAAGAATGTTGTGGTCGATAGTATCAAATGCAGCACTAAGATCAAGTAACACTAATAGAGAGATACAACCACGATCGGATGATAAGAGCAAATCATTTGTGACTTTAATGAGAGCAGTCTCAGTACTATGGTACGGTCTAAATCCGGACTGAAAATCCTCGCAGATATTATTTCTTTCTAAAAAGGAACAAAGTTGTGATGAAACTGCTTTTTCTAGTATCTTTGACAGAAAAGGCAGATTCGAGATTGGCCTATAATTGACTAATTCTGTCGGATCAAGTTGCGGTTTTTTAACAAGCGGTTTAATCATAGCCAACTTAAAGGTTTTTGGTACGTATCCTAGAGACAAAGATGAATTAATGATATTTAGAAGAGGATCTATGACCTCTGGAAGCATCTCCTTCAGTAGCTTAGTCGGTATAGGGTCTAGCATACAAGTTGTCGATTTAGATGAATTAACAAGTTTGCAAAATTCTTCCTCTCCTATAGCAACAAATGAATCAAAATGTTCCTCACGGAGACTACAATGCACTCCCTGATGCGCTACTGTAGTAGACGGTTGCATAGTTATAATTTTGTCCCTGATATTATAGATCTTATAAGTGAAGAAGTTCATAAAGTCATTACTGCTGTGTTTCTTGGACACTTCTGGGCTTGAAGCTTTCTTTTTCGTTAGTTTAGCCACTTGTTCAAATAAATACCTAGGATTATGTTTATTTTCTTCTAATAGGGTTGAAAAATAATCCGTTCTAGCATCTTTTAATGCCTCTCTGTAAACAATCGAGCTCTCCTTCCATGAAATCCGAAATACCTCTAGTTTTGTTTTCTTCCAGTTTCGCTCCATTTTTCTGGCTGCTCTCTTAAGGGCCCGGGTGTGCTCGTTGTACCACGGCGTTGGACTATTTTCTTTAATCTTCTTTAAGCGCAACGGAGCAACTATGTCTAAAGTGCTGGAAAATAGAGATTCAAACGTTTCTGTTGCAATATCAAGTTCTTCTAAGCTATCCGGGATGCTGAGATGATGAAACTGATTAGGAAGATTATTAATAAAGCCATCTTTAGTGGCAGAAGTGATAGGTCTAACATATTTATAACACGGAGTCAGCTTTGCAGCCTTGGCTAAATGTAATTTACACAAGACTAGATAATGATCTGAGATGTCGTCGCTCTGCTGCAGAATTTCAACGGCATCAACATCTATTCCATGAGATAATATTAGATCTAGAGTATGGTTACGACAATGAGTAGGTTCTGACACGTGTTGTCTCACTCCAATTGAGTTTATAATGTCTTTAAATGCCAATCCCAATGCATCTTTTTCATTATCTACATGTATATTAAAATCACCAACAATTAGGACTTTATCGGCAGCCAATACTAATTCTGATAGAAAGTCAGCAAATTCTTTGATAAAATCTTTATGGTGCCCTGGTGGCCTGTAAACAGTAGCCAGCAGAATTCTCAAACGTGATTTATTGTTTACACTATATATTTTTACATTAAGCACCAACACTTCAAAAGAAGTATATTTAAAACTAGATTTCTTAGTGGTTTTGAAAATATTACTATAAATTACAGCAACACCTCCCCCTTTGCCTTTCGGACGAGGCTCATGTTTATAACAGTAATCTTGCGGAGTGGACTCATTTAAAGTAATGTAATCGTTTGGTTTTAGCCAGGTTTCTGTCAAACACAGCACATCTAGGTTATAGTCTGTAATCTTATCATTAACTATGAGCGCTTTTGAATTAAGGGATCGAATATTCAACAACCCAAGCTTTATCGTTTGCTCATCTGTATTATATCTGTTTTTTATTTGTTGAACATCAATTAAACTTTTAACCTTAGAAAGGTTTGGCAGTTTTTTGGATTTCCAAATTCGGGGAACAGACACAGTCTCTATATGATGATATCTAGGTGAAAGAGCCTCTATGTGATGGGATTTATCTGACCTTGGTGACGTGAGGCCGCTAGCAGACGGTCGGTTAAGCCAGTCTGTCTGCTTCCTGACCTGAGCCCCAGGTTGTCATGTTTTATCTCTAAGACTATGAGCCAAATTACTAGAGAGAAGAGCAGCACCATCCCAGGAGGGATGAATACCATCTCTTTTCAACAGGTCAGGTTTGCCCCCAAAAAAAATATTACAAGTACATTACAAATTAATTAAGAGTGTCTTCCAAACAAACAAGAAATATACCATAAATATATTATTTTTGCTTGATTAGTGATATTAAAGCATACTTTTTTTTGTATTACAAGTACATTACAAATTAATTAAGAGTGTCTTCCAAACAAACAAGAAATATACCATAAATATATTATTTTTGAGTAAAAATATACACTCTAAAAACTTTTAATATGATTTACTTTTTTGGTGAAACATTTTTACACTTAAAAATATTGATTTAATTTGAAAGCAGTGAAATAAATTACATACACTGTATGAACTGAGTAAATGTAAAAAATATTCCATACAACCACCGGTACATGACATTGGCCTTTATTGTCGATAAGTACAGCAATACATCGAATGTTATACGGTTTTAAAATAAACAATATTGCCTACATAACTCATGTAACAAACATTTTAGAAGTACAAATTAAACATTTAAACATTCAAGTAATTCAAGTTTAATCAACCGGTCTGTTATTCAATATCCACCGGATCAGCGCTGGTTCTCGTGCACCGGAGATGGACTCACGCTCTGCGGGGAAACTTCTAACTTTAGACCGCCGTCCTGAGTTTCACTCAGAGCCGAAAGATGCTGCGACGCGACTCCAAAACCTGCTAATAAACAAACAGTGCACAGTTCTAAGAACATTTTATCATCCACATTAGTTATTTATCTTTAGGAATATAGTCTTGTTATTATAGGCATTTCAATAACGCGAAAATATAGTCGCGACACTCGTTTAACTTATGTGAGTCACATATGTAGGCCTATGTTCTTTTGCTTTAAATAAAATGATTTAAACCACAGTAGTGATTCTATAGATAAAATAAAACATACACAAACCTGAATTTCACAGAGGAAATACACCAATTCTGCGACCCCGAGAAGAGAAAACGGTTGTTGTTCTGAGAAGACCGGGAGACTGAGAGAATTCAAACACAAACAGCCCGCGCTTACTCAACCGTCGTCGTCACATCAGAGGGTGGGGGAGGGGCGCATTGTTTTAATTGAGTAAACTTACTCAATTTATTATGTGTGTGTTAAATATGAATAATATTGATTTAAAAAGTAAATAAAAGTAAAAATAAAAAAATATTAAATAAAGTAATATTTGTGGTTCTTGAAACAGGTCAGTTTAATTATCCATTCTCAAAATATTTTGATGGAAATTTCACAAATAGATTAAGTAGGCTATATTTTAAATAAATAATTGGTTAGTCAAATACTAAATTCTTTTAGTGAAAAAACTTAAATATAACTGGAAATTTTACACAAAATTAACTGTTGGATTTTTAGTCAATTATTATTGTATGTTCAACTCCAATCAAGTAAATGAAGTTCAGAGATTTTATTAAGTTAGGCTAATAAAGTTAATTATTACTGTGATATTTACTAATTAAGCCACTGAAATATTTTTTAGAGTATACTTTCTTCCCCAAAGCTTTCAATGCATTTATCATGTTTTATTACTTTCTGAAAGTAGCAATTAAGTGAATTGCAAGCATGAAGAAATACACTTTAAAAAAATTCGTAATTTAACAAAGTACAACTTCCGGTTATTTAATAATGTACTTTGAAAGTATACTTTCAATGCATTGTTACAATGATCATTTCCAGCACATAGTTAAAAAATATGCATAAAATATATTTAAGAAAAGTGCAAATAAATATACTTATACAAAATAAACAGAACTTTCACTTCAAGTATATTTTTGTAAAATATATTTTTTAGAAAATATACTAAATTACAATTATTTTAAAGTGTGTTAAAAATTGTATTGTGAAAATAGTCAAAAGTATGCTGCTAATTTACTTTTTGTATATTTAAAAATAGTAAATTTTTTATTAGTATATTTGCAATGTACTATTAAAACAGGGAATATATTACAAATACAATAAAGTATACTTTTTTTTCACTAGGGTGAGCCCAAACGCTACAGACTCTGAGATTGATGCAGCAATGGCAGAACACCTGAAACACCTCCAGGAAGAGCTGGGACGGTGGATACAAACAATGAACCAAACAATGTGTTTAAAGGGATAGTTCACCCAAAAAGGAAAATTGTTATAATTTATTTAACCTCATGTTTCAAACCTGTATACCTTTCTATGTTATGCTAAACACAAAGGTGTTTGGAGGAATGTTTGTAACCAAGCAGATGTCGCTTCCCATTAACTACCATAATATTTTTTTTTTCAATAATGGTAGTCAACGGTTTCTCTATTTGCTTGGTTACAAACATTCTTCAAAATATCATCTTTTGTGTTCAGCAGAAGAAAGAAACTCATACAGGCTTGGATCATGAGGGTGAGTAAATGACAGAATTTTCATTTTTGGGTGAACTATCCCTCTATATAATAATTCAGTATTTTGTAGAGATGCACCGATTGATCGGCTGGTGACCGGAGTTGGCCGATTTTCACGTGATCGACCATGACTGGCGATTGGCCGGTCAGTCTGACATATGACAATTTTATGCCGGTCAAATGCACTCTGGCGCCCCATGATTAACATCGCGCAACATCAGCATCACACGAAACGCACATGTAGGAATCCTCGTGAATTACGGCCGTTCAGACCGCAAGCGCATATTTTTTTGTCTTGTGCATGTTAATCAATGAGTGCATTCACACCGTGAGCGGGAGCAGCGCGGGAGCGTCGAGCAGGAGCGTCGCGTGAGCAGAAGTGAAACGTTTCCGCTTCTATTTCTGCACTGCTCACGCTCAAATAAAGTGAAAGCACACTTTTGATGGACAAAATAGCCTAAATATGATTTCACACAAAAAGTGCCCAAAATGCACAGAATTTACGTGTTTTAATCAAGAACTGGAGTAGGCTATGTCAGAAAAGAAACGTAGACTCAAAAATATTTATAGAAAATGAACCCATTTAAATTTGTTTTTATTATTCAGTTTTTACAAGTGATTGTAATAGGCCTGTGTTTGTGTGTTTTGAGAAAAATCTTTATACTGCAAGGCTATATCTATTAAATGTATTATTTATATATTATTGTATTGCCATTACCTGTTTTCATACAGATGTTTAGTTTGGTAAATATATATCTAAAAAAATTATTGGATATTGGATGTGAAAAGGAAATGGTTCTTCCATAACACTGCACTTTAGATGTGTGTGAATTTCCCACATCAGGGGTAATTTATATAGTTCTATTTTATAGCGATTATCTGTTAAAAATATAATGTTCTATGCAAATTGTAAAATTTTCTATTAAAGAGAAGATAGAAAATAAATATTTGTGTGTGCTGTAAAGTGGTTAGAAAAAATGAAATCGGAATCGGCTAAAATCGGTATCGGGAGGTCAAACTTAATGAAAATCGGAATCGGCCTAAAAAATAGTACTCGGTTCATCTCTAGTATTTTGTAATTGGTATTTTAGTTTGGTTAAATGTTAAACATTGAAAAAAATTAGGAGAGATTTTGGCTGTTCAAGATCAATAAAATGTTGTGCTAAATCAGAACATGCTTCTTTTTTGCTTATGTCTACAAATAATGTGTTCTTGTTTGTGATGTACACGTGATTAAAACGTTTTATTGACGTTCAGGTCTGACTGGACCAATTTTGGACCTTTTTAGAACCTTTGTCGTGTAAACCTCAAGACTTGATTGCCTTTCGCGATGTTACACAATAGGTGTGTGATTATTTTATATGCAGGCTTATATACACTTAAATTATGCAGCAACACATTTAACACACAGATGACGACGCATTTAGACGTCCAGGGACGCGCAGAAGAGACGTGGAGTTCACGGTCAGATGACGTCGAAGACGTCGGTTCAACTTTCATTTTGGAACTATTTTTCAACCATGAGGGGACGTGTCGGACGGACGTCTTTTCAACGGTCCTTAAACGTCCAAATGTTTGCTGGGTATATTTAATTTACAACTCTACACTCTCATAGCCTACAGGCTAGATTTGCCACACACACACACACACAAAACGAAGTGCTTTCAATTTTTTAAAAGTGAAGCAATGTATATGGTAACAGATCAGCGAGTTGTTTTTAATTAAAGAAAAGTTTTGTTTTCCACATACATTTAAAACTTTAAAAACAATATATGTATAAAGTTAAAATGCAATGGTTTAGTATTCGTACATTTTACAACATTAAAGGTGCTCTATGTAACTTTTCTACTAAAATGAATCCTTTTTTTATTGCCTGTGTGTCAAGGGGTTGTAATCACACATTACAATGATCCACTTGTCAGGTTTTGCTATTACCTCTGAAGGCCAGTATTCCTATTTTTATGTGAAGGTTCCGGGATTTCCCACGAAATCCATCGGATGTGACGTGCATGCGCGCGCCCGAGCCTCTCTCCTTTATTTACAGTCTATTGTAGACGGTCAGGGAGTTACGTCCGGTCAAAGGCGCACGTGTTTCGGCTTATATCTCGGTCAATCTTTGATCAATATTCCCAAGACTCAAATCGTTCGTAGTGCTGGACGGGGCCTTTCGAACGAGCCCACCCCTGAGGTCTAACTCGCCCGGGTCCCCGAGTTATAGCCGTTCGAAATCGGAGGTCCCAGCGAATGGCGATCAGGTAGGGGGCGTCCCCGAGGCCCGCCACTCTGGCGTTCGGGCAAGGCTCCCCCTGGGACCTCCTCTCCCGAATTTGAGCTCTCTGGGTCTTCGCGTTCCAGAGATACGAGCGGTTCTCTTCTGAGATCGTGGCGTCACTGGCGTCCGCCATTTTGCACCGCTCCCGATGGTTTTCGGCTAATATCTCCGCGAAAACACCACCAAAAATTATGAAACTTATATGATTCTTTTCAGCTCAACTAGACGGTTCCAGTGAGCTCAGTGCTCGCCGAATCCGTCGAGTATTCGCCGAGATATTTGTGTAATAGACGGTATTGTTTATGAGTTCGAGCATGAGCGCTCTTGTAAAAATTGACTGCAATCTGAAACTTCACCGCTAGAGGCCGCTAAAAGTTCCATAGAGCCCCTTTAACTGAAGAAAGTTAGAATGTGATCTTTCACATACAGATTTAACCGTTCAAAACAACATCAACAAAAAAATTCAATGTCCAATCATTTAAAACAAGTTTAATAACAATAGGCCTACATCAACAAATTGGCTCGAGTTCTCGAACATTACAATATGCTACTAAAGTTTAGTTTTAAGTTCCGTATGATAGCCTACATCACTAAATAACATTTATAAAAATAATAGTTGTTAAAAAATTTACAAAATATTCACGAAATTACTGATTTATTCACTCTTCGATAGGATAACCCACCTCGCCCAATGGAGAAATCTGATCATTGTTTGAGAATGTGTTTTTGGAGTAAAAAATAATGAATCTGTTCAAAACTATGTGGTTTAAACTTTTAAAACCGTGAAACGTAAGCGGTAGGCAAACAGGCATGTAACACTTTCACATACAACTTTAATAACTTTTAAAATGATATACAGACCTTTAAAATATAAAGATTTATAGGCTTGTATTTAAAACGTTAGGCCTATCAGAAAACTGTAAAACAAGAATGTTTCCTTCACATACAGATTTAAAACCTGTTAAAAACAAAAATAGTCAACATTAAATCATTTAAAACAAGTTATAGAATGTCTTTCGCCAATGACTTTTAAAGATACCAGAAAAAATATGTTTTTTAAACAATGTTTCAAACGTCAACATTTAACATCAAACAACAACGGTTAAAAAAAAACATAAGACGAATAGTTTAAGCAAAACTTTTTAACATTTCAATTCACTACTAAATTTTTGTTTAGTTCTTAGCTAAAAATATATCTTTCTTTAACATATCAAACAACAACAGTTAAAAAAAAACCATAAGACGAATAGTTTTTAAGCAAAACTTTTTAACATTTCAATTCACTACTAAATTTTTGTTTAGTTCTTAGCTAAAAAAATATATATCTTTCACTGTCCCGCAAAACATCCTCGCGCTCAGAAAGCAAAACATGAATGAGAAACAGAGTCTCCGCCCACCTAAAAACTCCGCCAACGCACGAGAATACACATGTGCAGAGGTAGGCTATAGCAAAATTTTTCAATCTGGGTAAAAAGACTTAAAACAACGTTTTAATTTTTTTTACATTTTATTTAATTTAGTTATTCATTCACTAGATCTTTCTAGCGTAATATTTTCAAGCATCTGTCCTCTAGCTAGCACAGCGCCCCCAACACACACACACACACACTAGGGGTGGCACGGTACATGAAAAAACATCCGAACCGTTCGGTTCGCTTGTCTCGGTTCGGTGCGTGTGTGCGTCGCACGGTTCGTTCGTCGCATGCGCAATGTAACCTCGTGCCCGTGACCTCAGACAGTGCGTTTACTTTTCGCGCGAAATAAGAGATGTGTGGACATACATATGAGGCGTGTTCGACTTGAACCGGCGCTGCACAGACCGGTCGATGAATAGGCAAGGCAAGGCAAGTTTATTTATATAGCACATTTCATACACAGTGGTAATTCAAAGTGCTTTACATAGAATAAATTTAAAATAATCAAAAGAAATATGAATAATTAAAACAGTTTAGAATAAAGAAATTAAAATAATCAACAGAAATAAGAATAATTAAAACAGTTTAGAATAAAAAATTTAATAAAATACAGTACAAACAGTCGGACACATACAGTGGCACAGTGCTCATTCAGTAAATGCATAGCTAAACAGATGTGTTTTCAGTCTGGATTTGAATGTGACTACTGTAGGAGCACATCTGATCTCTTCTGGAAGCTGGTTCCAGCTGCGGCTGGCATAGTAGCTAAAAGCGGACTCTCCTTGTTTAGAGTGAACCCTTGGTATTTCTAGCTGACGTGATCCTAATGATCTGAGTGATCTGTTGGGTTTATATTCAGTGAGCATATCTGCAATATATTGAGGTTCTAAGCCATTGAATGATTTATATACCAGTAATAATACTTTAAAATCAATCCTAAATGTAACTGGGAGCCAGTGTAAAGACCTGAGGACTGGTGTGATGTGTTCATATTTTCTTGTTCTGCTCAGAATCCTGGCGGCAGTGTTCTGTATGAGCTGCAACTGTCTTATGGTCTTTTTGGGAAGGCCAGTGAGGAGTCCATTACAGTAATCCACCCTGCTTGTGATGAAAGCATGCACTAGTTTCTCTAAGTCTTGACTGGAAACAAAGCATCTAATTCTTGCAATATTTTTCAGATGATAATATGCTGATTTAGTTATTGCTTTGACATGACTACTGAAGCTAAGGTCTGATTCTAGAGACACACCAAGATTCCTGACTTGATCTTTAGTTGTTAGACCCCTAGAGTGAAGGTATGCATTCACCTTGAGAACTTCATCTTTGTTTCCAAACGCAATGACTTCAGTTTTGTCTTTGTTTAACTGAAGAAAGTTTTGGCACATCCAATTGTTTACTTCATCAATGCATTGGCACAGGGAGTCAATGGGGCTGTAGTTGTTAGGCGATAGGGCTAAGTAGAGCTGTGTGTCGTCTGCATAGCTGTGGTAAGAGATTTGGTTCTTTCTCATTATTTGGCTCATTGGGAGCATGTACAGGTTGAATAGGAGTGACGCCACAATTGAGCCTTGAGGGACTCCGCATGTCATGGACGTCCACTCAGACTTATGGTCTCCTATACTCACATAATAACCTCTCCCTTCTAAGTATGACCTGAACCATTTTAGGACTATCCCAGAAAGCCCCACCCAGTTTTCCAGCCTGTCAAGAAGTATGTTGTGGTCGACAGTGTCAAATGCAGCACTGAGGTCGAGTAGTACCAGCACTGATAATTTGCCTTTATCAGTATTTAAGCGAATATCGTTTATTATTTTTATGAGCGCTGTCTCTGTGCTGTGATGCGATCGGAAACCAGATTGAAAATTGTCAAAGTATCCATTCGAGCTTAAGAATTTGTTCAGCTGATTGAAGACAACTTTTTCAATGACCTTGCCTATGAAAGGAAGATTTGAGATCGGTCTATAGTTGCTTAATATAGTCTTATCCAGATTTCTCTTTTTTAGGAGGGGTTTGACAACTGCAGTTTTCAGGGAGTTTGGAAAAGTCCCAGAGAGAAGTGAGGCATTTACCACTTCTAGAAGATCTGCTTTTAAGCTGTTTAACACACTTTTGAAGAAAGATGTGGGAAGTGTGTCAAGGGCGCAGGTTGATGTTTTAAGGTGCTGTACGGTTTCTTCTAAAATTTTGCAATCAATTTCTTTAAAATCAGACATAGTAACTACTTTCTCAGGTTGTGGTCTGATCTGTCTGACCCCAGTGCAACTCAAGGATGTGCTGATCACCTTTCTGATATTATTAATTTTCTCAGAGAAGAAGCAAGCAAACTCCCTGCACTTGCTGTCTGAGAGCATTTCACTGGGAATCTGGCTTGGGGGGTTTGTCAGCCTCTCTACGGTAGCAAAAAGAGTGCGTGTGTTGTTTAAGTTGCTGTTTATAATATTTGAGAAGAAAGTCTGTCTAGCTTTGCCTAGTTCCATATTGAAAGCATGAATGCTGTCTTTGTAGATGTTATAATGGACTACAAGTTTTGTCTTCCGCCACATGCGCTCTGTTTTTCTGCATTTTCTTTTCATATTTTGCACTGCTGTTGAGTTTCTCCAAGGTGCTTTTTGTCTACCACTCTTCCTGACTTTCACAGGAGCAATGTCATCAATTACACCTTTAACTTTTGAGTTAAAAGAATCAAGGAGAAAATCAACAGAGTCAGCAGATATGCTTGGTGTTAAAGATATAGCCTTCATAAATAGCACACTAGTGTTCTCATTTAAGCATCTCTTCTTGACAGACACAGACCTAGCTTCAATTGCAGGAGAGATCAAGAAAATACAGAAATGATCAGACAGTGCTACATCCTTAATAACAATTGATGAAATGTTTAGACCCTTACTGATAAGTAAATCTAGAGTGTGTCCATGATTGTGTGTCGGTCCATGTACATGCTGAAACAGATCAAAAGTTTTTAAAACAGTTTTGATTTCTTTTGCCATATTGGTTTCTGCATTATTTATGTGAATGTTAAAATCTCCAGCAATAGCAAAACAGTCAAACTCTGAGGAAATTGTTGATAGCAGTTCTGTAAAGTCTTCAGCAAAGGCTGAAGAGTATTTTGGAGGCCTGTAAACAATGATTAGTAAAATGCGTGGAGCACCTTTTAACACAATACCCAGATATTCAAAAGACGGGTAATTACCAAATGATATTTGCTTACATTGATAGACATCTTTAAAGAGAGCAGCTACACCCCCTCCTTTCCTACCCGCTCTGCAGACACTCATGAAAGTAAAGTTAGGAGGGGATGTTTCATTGAGGATTGTTGCACTGCAGCTGTCTTCTAGCCAAGTTTCATTTAGAAACATAAAATCCAGGTTGTATGTGGTTATTAAGTCGTTGACTAGAAGTGATTTGTTTTTAAGTGAGCGGATGTTTAAAAGTGCTAAATTAACAGTCTTTCTTTCTGTCCCCACAGCAATCTTAGTTTGGCGTGTAATAGGCACCAGATTAGATGGGTTTGCTGTACGGCTTTTGAAGGCCTTAGACTTTCTATCATGTAATCGAACAGCAATGGAGAAAGATACAGGCACACTGGGTTCCCGCTTGTTCTGTAAACATTTGAGAAAGTTACTGTTATCATAGCGGGGACCCGACACATATCACTGAGAGCTGGTATCAGTTGTTTTTGGTTCACCTCGAGCCGATGGAGGAGGGAGTGGGCCCTGGCGCTGTGGCAGAGGCCGAAGAGCTCTCACAGGAGGAGGGCGAGCTGGGCCCGCAGGCTTTGGTGGTTTTGGGGCCTGACGTTTTTTGGTTGATATCTGCGGGCTTGCAGATAGTTTGGTTCCAGCAAACACTAGTTTTTCCATTTTCTCTGAGAAGCACAGAAGATGTTGTGGAGATGCTGGAGATAGGGAAAGCGTGTCTGGGGAGAGGGGCTGTTTCTCTGTTGTTATCAGAGGCTGTAATGTGCTGTCCTGGTTTTCCAGAAAGTCGTCCTTGGGTACTGATTCTTGGAGCGGTTCTAGTATGTCACAGTCTGTCTGTGGTGAGCTCTGTGGGCAGGGCTCAGCTGAGATTGTGTCCGTGAGCAGAAGTTGTTGTGGCTGAGTGGTGTTATCATTGTCCTTGTGTGACGTGTCAACCACATGTCCATCCAGAAGGTGCAGAAGTGAAGTCCTGTGGTCATTCATACTGTGTCCAGGTGTGTGTGTGCCATTCAGGTTGAGTGGATTGGCACACACTGCAGAAGAATGATTGAGGGAGAAGTAGATATTGTCCTTTAGCACTCTTGAACCAAGTTTGTTTGGGTGATAGCCATCCTGTTGAAACAGTTGCCTCTGACTCCAGAAAAGATTAAAGTTGTCAATGATGTTTATTTGAATAACATCAAAGTACCGCGAGAGCAACGGCTCCGTATGCTTTTCAATCTCTCTCGCAGTACTTCGATGTCATAAACTGATCGGTCTGTGCAGCGCTGCAGGTCTCGTCACGTATAGAAATGGCAAGTGGGAGAGATAAGGAAGGCTAACAGGAGTTGGAGGATGCACCACCGTCGTTTAAGTCGGTGTGTGGGAACATTTTGGATTTCATCTTACCTATGATATTTAAATACAGTAGGGCTGAAACGATTAGTCGACATTGTCGACAACGTCGACAATAAAAAATTGTCACAAATTTCTTTGTTGTCGAGTAGTCGTTTGATCTCACGTGACCTAATGTAAGGGCCTGCAATATCGCTATTTGACCGCTACGATGTGACCGCAGCATAATGAACAGGCTGCGATGTCAAGATTGCAACGCTGGAGTGTGTGTGTATGTGCGCGCGCGCGAGAGAGAGAGAGAGAGGCGCGGGCGGCGCGATCGAACTGTGAGAGAGAGAGAGAGAGAGAGAGAGGCGCGGGCGGCGCGATCGAACTGTGAGAGAGAGAGAGAGAGAGAGAGGCGCGGGCGGCGCGATCGAACTGTGAGAGAGAGAGAGAGAGAGAGAGAGAGAGAGAGAGAGAGAGAGAGAGAGAGAGAGAGAGAGAGGCGCGATCGATCTGTGAGAGAGAGAGAGGCGCGGGCGCGATCTAACTGTGTGTGTGTGTGTGTGTGTGTGTGAGAGAGAGAGCCGCGATCGAACAGTGGAAACATAAAAACATACTCCGTCATTTTGTTCAAAGGACATCATTCAAACAGCAAAGTGTTAACTTATATTTGTCTACACTCGCAATAAAACACAACATTGTGCTTTTGTCACACTCTAAACTCTTGTCAAACTGTAACCTACAACTGTCACCTAACCACACACACACACACACTCTCTGTTTTAAAAGCAAAACATTTATCCAACCCCATTTCAAAACAGTCTGTGGGTTCCATCTTTTGGACAGTCATCATATCGTATTGGTTTTCATTTCTTGTCCTCGGAGTCGGAGCACTAATCTGTTTATTTTTAAGTTACACATTCTACATTGATTAAAAAAATAAAATCAAATGTGTTTTTATTTTATACGGAAATCAATAATTTATAATTCAGATGAGAATAAAGTTTGGGTTAATTAAAATTAAGGAAAACAAATATATTGATCTGAAATATAGCTAATTAATTTTAAATTAATTCAGGTACAATTACCAAACATATCACAAGGTCTTTTTGTAAATAAAACTATTGTCAGTGCATTACAAATAAACTGGTTCTATGCCTTTATTAATAAAACTTATTCGAAAAATACAAGGCTTAAGATATTTATGAAAATGCCTTCTGCATTTTTGTTTTACTTTTTTACTCCATTGTACCGAAACCGTACCGAGCCGTGACCTCTGTGTACCATTCCACCCCTAGTTAGAATATGTATAACTCAATGTTTTAACTAATTGAAAAAGCTGAATAATTCCAAACTTACTGATTAGTAGGCGGAATAATCGGCGATTAGTCGATTAATCGTTCTAATAATCGTTAGATTAATCGATTATCAAAATAATCGTTTGTTGCAGCCCTAAAATACAGTGACACTAAGTTTAGATGAGAACTCCAGTCATGTTTCCAAACTGCACTTTAATTTCACGTGAAAAAAATGTATCCTCACTCTCAGGGAATAGAAGCATTGTTGATATACTGTTTTTGAGTTGAGGTTGAACTTATGTTTCACTTTATGATTATTGCCTTTGCTATATTGTTATAGCCTCATTATCTATAGGCAATTATTTGTAAAGTGTTTTGACTTATTTAAAAGATAGTGCTTTAAGAGTTCCTCTCTTTTTCTTTTAAAAGATAAACATTTTGTAAGAGCTAACGTTACACTGAAGTTGACAGTTTGATAAATGCAAGTTAATTTTATTCTTTGTGTGTCAAATAAACAAAAGCATTTCATCAATGTCTTCTCTTTTGCTGTGTAAAAATGTCACCGGCTTTCCTCAGAGATGGTCTCTCAATAATGTGCTTAAAGTCAAGTCAAATTCAGTTTGTGCATGATTACATGATATAATTTTTTTTTTTTAAATACTGTATCCTGAATTGTGGATAATTAAGCTATAGCCCATATCATATGCTGAAGTACATTTCTGGAGTGTTAAAGATTAAAAGAAAAAATAACAACAAGAACCGTACAGAACCGAAAACCGTGACCCTAAAACCGTGAAACGAACCGAACCGTGGGTTTTGTGAACCGTGCCACCCCTAACACACACACACACACACACACATATACGGATGAATGTCTAAACTTTTACGACATCATAGAGAGAGAGCAGCACTTTTTACCATGCTGTGTTATGCCTAGAAAACGAGAAATTATCACTTGTGAACTCTGAATGACATTGTGAGCTTTGGGGTGGGTGATACTGTAAACTTTTTGGTTTTCTCAACAAGAAATTGATGAATGCTATTTTAAAGTCGACATCAAAATTTACCCTATTTACTTTGTTAGTGCATATTACTAGTCTTGTGGTGACACTTTGACAGCTGTTGACAATTTCACATGGTTCCAATAACTTGGGAGCGTTGGTTCCTATCAACATGTCAATGTTGGTCCTTAAGCTGGGAATGTGATTTTTGACAAATGTGGCAACCTTTTAACATCTGTAGCTGTAGCAATGTTGTCTGTAGTGACTGGCATCTTCCTCTGTGTAAGAACTTCAGGGAGAAGATAAAAGTTGTTTTCCTCCAAACCAGACACCTCCAATCCACATAAGGAGTATGCTGGAACAACCTTTTTGTGTCCCATCGTTTTCAAGAGAAAATGAGTCCTTTTTCCTGTAACGCTTAACCTTTCCATAAGCTCCTCTGAACAAAAGTTAGCCGAACTACCAGGATCCAAAAATGCATTCGTCTGTATGATGTTGCTTCCTTTCGTGGACTTGACCTGTACCGGAACAATAGATAGAACACAGCTGTCCTTTCTGACCCCTGTATGCCCACATGTCTGTGATACTGTTGATAGTTTAACTCCAGATGACTCAGAAGTTTGTTTTGACTCCACATTAGTTTTCCTGATATGGAGTACAGTTGGATGCTGTTTATCACAAACTTCACAAGTCATGCGATTATCACACTCCCTACTTATGTGTCCCATACACAAGCATCCAAAACAAATGCCTTTCTCCTTTAGAAAAATGATCTTGTCTCTGTGCTTCTTACCTTTAAATTGTTGGCATTTCTCTAAAGGATAAGAACGTGTACAGCAATGACAAGACAAGCTCTGTTTCTTGGGGTAATTGGCTGTGGTTCTGTGTTCATCCGGATCCACTTCAGTCACTGTAGTGGCAAAACTGCTTCCTTTCATTCTGCTCTTTGACTGTAGCTTAAACTTGTTTGAAGTGTTTAAGTCAAGTCAAGTATATTTATATAGCGCTTTTCACAATATAGATTGCATCAAAGCAGCTTCACAGTATCAATCAAAACAACATAACAATGTTCGTTTCTTAGTGGAAAAACATCCACGTTTGGTAGGGCTGATCAATGGTATTAATGATTGATTAAATAATTTGAATATCCCCAACTGAGCAAGCCAGAGGCAACAGAAAAAAAGCCAACAGCCCTTTGTGGTAGGCTAACACCTTCAATGTCTCCAAAAATTGGGTCCGACAGAATTCTTACATGTCTCTCAAGAAATTCAACCATGTCTGAGAAATGAGCTCTGTCATTAGAGACTTCCCAGATGTCATGAGCTTTGGCTCTCCACCATTCTCTTACCTTGAAAGGCAACCTGGAAATAACAACTTTCATATTAGTTGGTATATCTAACTCTTGCATAAAGTGAAGTTCTTCCATCACATTACAACATCTGTGCAGGAACAATGCATAAGCTTGGAGGGTTCTGACATCCTCAGACTAGATGGTTGACCAAGATAAAGCTTTTTCTATATATGCAGTAGCAATCGTGTACTCGTTCCCGAAATGCTCCTTCAGAAGACCCTTTGCCACAATATAGCCATGTTCAGGAGACATGTGTTGGCAGCTACGAACCAGTTCCTTTGGCTGCCCTCTAGTGAACTGTTCCAAGTAGTATAAACAGTCCGCTCCACTAGCTTTATCCTCCACTCCTTGTTCAAATGCCTTAATGAAAGCCTTATATTGAAATGGATCTCCTTCAAATATGGGAATATCTCTTGCTGGTAAAGACAGCAAGCGCTGCTGGTGAGTAAGTGCTGCTGTAATTTCATTTTGCTTCTGCATAATAGCCACAACATCTCCTGATGATATTTGCCCATGCATATTTGCTTGATTTTCCGAAGTAATGGTTGAGCCAGGTTGCAAAACTTGTGCCCTTTCCTTATCAGATTGTTTCTTGAACTCCACTATTGATGAAATATGCAATTCCCTTTGCTTTGGTTTACCATCCTGTGCAGGCAGTTTGCTTTGTGGGAATGACCACTTTGTTTGCTGTGTTTTCCTTGTTTCAGGCTCATTCTCCTTTGCCATGGGGTTAAGAGTGGTTGAACTGTTCCAGTTTCCTTTGTTCCCTTTTAAAATAAGAGTTCATTCCATTTGACAATGCATGAGAGGAATGTTGTCCATCGGTTGCTTGCAAAACTGCCAACTTAGCAGTAGATGCAGCTAACTCTATTTCCAGCTTCATTTTCTCTTTTTTCCTCTTTATTTGAAGCTCCTCTTCCTCCAATGCATGTAGCTCTTTCAAAGCTGCCATGCGTGCCATTACTGCAGCCCTTTCAGCTGCTGCTTTAATTTGCGCAGAGGAAGTGGTACTTGATTTATTACTGATGTTGCTTTTGGTTTTACCCACATTGGAAACACTGTCATCTGGATTAATACCATCATGGTCACCTTCATCAGAATTACAGTTTTCATTACCATCATTTTCAGAAACATTTTTTCCAACCCACCTTTGCACGTTGACAATAAACTCATCATTAAACATCATTTTTGTTTTAAACCATGTTTTGTGTTTTTCTTTTTCCTCCTGAGGTAACAAACTCAGTATAGACCCATGCATGCATCTTATTTCATCACACAATGCAATGTAAACTTCAAAAGCATTTTGCACATCTGAATGTTTACCAGTTTCCATTAAACATTGCAACATGTTTCTTAAATCACAAGACTTATTTAGCTTTGATTTTCAACCAGCTTGTAATTTATCCAACTTATCAGCAAGTGCTTTAACACAAAGTTTGACAACACGCTTGCTGCCTTGTGTTTCACTTCTGGCCATACTGTCCGCTTTGCCAGCAGATAACGCGCTCTCAACTGGCGCTTTGTCCGTGTCCACAACACTTTCCGACATATTTAATAGTCTGACAGTTAGCGGATTACAATAAACGACACAAAGCTTATTGTTCGTCTACTTCAGCATCCAATGCATTGGGATTACGCATATGTGTGCACACAACTAATAGATGGCCATTTAAACCCGGTGGTAGCGCTACCTTACCTCGTCAGATGAACAGTTGATGTAAGCCTACTTCAGTCGGATAGAGCTCCACAACTTCCCTGGAAGTGTCGCTCCTCTCTGGCGCCCTGTGCAGCCGATGAGCGGTGACTGTAGCCAAGCGGTCCCCTTTCCGCCGTCCTGATCAGCTGATTACCAGATGAGCGTCAGCCGTTGAAACACTCCACACATTCTCCGTCTCCATTCTTCCTCGTCGCCACCACCAAAGATATGGAAACGCGTTCTCCAATTCTCCAAACACGTTTTCAAAACTCCACCAAGCAAAAGTTTTTGACTTCAAATGTAGAGGCCAAGCCACTGCTTTAAGCCCCTGAGGTGCTGTCCCAGGGTTGAGTAATTGACGCACTTTTACCTCGTTTGATAAATGAAAGTCCAAGTCGTATTTGCAGTTAAAACCATGGGTTCCGTTTATTTCCATCCATCGCCATTGGTCTCCAGACAGACTTCATTGCAAGACTTTGTACTGGTATCATATGGTGTGTACCGGTATGTGTATGTGATCAAAAACTGTCTGTGCTTCCGGGTAGCATCTGAGAAACCAAAGATTGGTTCCTATTTATACTAAGAGCGAATATTGGCTCTTACACCATTGTCATGACAGAACTATACAATATGAAATTTGAAAATACTGAGTGAAAAGCAGAAGTTTACTGATACATTTATTTATCAGAGAAAATTAATCAACCTCCTATGTCTGTACCATATATATTTTTTGTGACTGTATATTCAGTAAAGGCCAAATTTGGTGTGTGCATGTTAGATTAATTTTTCTTAATTTACTGCATACCAATAGTGTAATCTGTAACCATGTGCCACAAAAGCTCTCTTCAACCATCTCACACTACGTGCATTATGTTTCCTTTCCTAGAGGACAACTTAAGACAGCTCTCTACAACACGTCATAGACACTTATGAGACACCATGGACCAAGACTCAGAGCGTAAGTAGTTACCACAGTAAAAGCAGAGATAGTTATATGAAAAAAAGTCTGCATTACACTGATTAAAAGTGAAGTGGCCCAAATAAGTACTTGCTACACTATAGAATATGCCGTTCTTGAATCTTATGAAATCACGTTCTTTCTTTGTGAGCAGTTATCATGTTATAATCTCTCTACCAGGTGCTCGGTTTGTGGACGACCACTGGGCGAAACTTGTCCAGAGAGTTCAGATGGTGATGCCGATAGCGGATGAGCTGCGGTCCGGTGGCATGCTGGGATATGAGCCGTACTGTAAGATCAGAGCAGCAGTTACTAACCAGGAGAAAATGAGAGAGTTTTATAAAGTGTTGCACTCTGGAGGAGACAAGGTTAAATCTGCCTTTTATTCTAGTCTGGAAAAGCATGAGCCATCTCTATTTAGAGACTTAGGTAAGAGCACACTCATTTTGGCTATTATACCACATGTGTCTAGACCTACAGTATGTACTGAGATATGTACTGTTAAAATATGTACTTTTACAGGCATTGCACAAATTGCAGAAGATCTTGTAGAAACCTTAAATATTTTGTCTTAACTTTCCATCTTGTTAACTTATTTCTGTAAGGACCACTATCGTCAAATACGATTGACAATTAGCATATATTTTGGATTGGCGGTATGGTTCTGTGCTGGGCAGCCTAGCATGGATAAGAACAAGGAGATTAGCAATAACCCCCTTTAGGGTAAACAGAACAGAACCAACATGAATGTATTGCAGATATCATTAATGTCAATATTTTAATGTACAACATACACTCACCTGAAGGATTATTAGGAACGCCACACTAATACTGTGTTTGACCCCCTTTCGCCTTCAGAACTGCCTTAATTCTACATGGCATTGATTCAACAAGGTCCTGAAAGCATTCTTTGGAAATGTTGGCCCATATTGATAGGATAGGATAGGATAGCATCTTGCAGTTGATGAAGATTTGTGGGATGCACATCCAGGGCACGAAGCTCCCGTTCCACCACATCCCAAAGATACCAACAACCATGCCACGCTCAAAATTTCTTAAATCACCTTTCTTTCCTATTCTGACATTCAGTTAGGAGTTCAGGAGATTGTCTTGTCCAGGACCACACCCCTAAATGCATTGAAGCAACTGCCATGTGATTGGTTGATTAGATAATTGCATTAATGAGAAATTGAACAGGTGTTCCTAATAAACCTTTAGGTGAGTGTAATTTGATAATTGAGTTTGATTCAGAGGGGAATCAGAGTGCCAAATCCTGACTGGACGAGAGGTGGAGCTGGGGAGGGAGGAGGGCAATTTGCTCCTGATAAACGCAATAGCGGCTGATAATACTGGAGGAGCTTATATATGAATACATTGATGGGCATTGTATTCCTATAGGTAGATGTGCATCAGCTGAGAGTCTTTGCTTTTCAAAACGGAAGTAGAAAATTACTCTACAAAATGCCATTTCCACTTATGGATAGACTTTATGAGTACTTTTAGTGTTTTCGAATAATGTGCAGTCTGTACATATTTGTTCCCATATCAATAAATGTGTATCACCAATACTCCAATAAGGTGAAATGCCTTAATCAATACATCAATTAATGTATCAAGTGTGTCTAATGTTCTACAGGCTCCACAGGACATCACACACACTCTGAAAATACACATTCCTCAGGTGACTGATTCATTTTATAATAATAAGGTTTAAATATTACACTCCATCAACCTCGTAATTTAGTTGGTATTTGTCTGCTCTGGGATTTCTTACTGTATTAGAATCAGAAAAAAAAACTAACTCTTTGAACATTGTCCGTTTCTACAGAAATCAGCTCAGTGATTCACAAATATATGAAGCGGATCTGCAGCGAGTATCAGTATGTGACTGAGTATAACTCACTGCCTGGTGAACATGTGCTTCTGTCTGAGCGCTTCACACAACCTCTGATCCTTCGGGAACATAGAGATCGAATAGAGCGAGAAGAACAGATCCGCTCCAGTGGCGAGCGCTTCCAGCAGGTCCTCAGCTCCAGGAGCAGTGGAGACTCGGTCCATCTCAGCTCTCTGTTCCACCCAGATGACCACGGGATCAGTCCCAGGTCTGTGATACTGCAGGGAAATTCTGGAAATGGGAAATCTTTCACTTTGCAGAAGATCATGATGGACTGGGCATCTGGTGACCTCTACAACGGGCGGTTTGATATTGTGTTCCACTTAAAGTGTAAAGAAATAAATACCATTCCTGGCGAGAAGAGTTTGGTGGAGATCTTGAGCTGCAGTTGTAGTTTAACATCACATGAGATCTCACAGATTTTACAGCAGTCACCAGAGAAGGTGCTTATGGTCATTGATGGATTTGATGAGCTGAAACTCACACAGGACATTAATGAGACGTCAACACACACTGATCTGCTTCAGAAAGCCAGACCTGTGGACACTCTTTGTGCCATGCTGAGGGGTCGAATCCTGCCAGAGTCTTTCCTGCTGGTCTCCTCCAGATCTACAGCTACGAAGACACTCAGTAATCTGCTCAAAGGACCTCAGCGTTTCTCTGAGATTGTGGGATTTTCAGAAAAGGGGGTGGAGGAGTACTTCCAGAAGTTTTTTCAAAATGAGGAACGTTTCAGGAAGGCTTATACATATGTGAAGGCAAATGAAACCCTCATCACTGCCTGCTCAATTCCTGTCGTCTGCTGGATCATCTGCACAACTCTCCAGGAGAGATTTAAATATGGCGCAGGTGCGACAAGCGGACTGGAAACCACCACCTCCATCTACGTGGACTTTGTGTGCACTCTTCTGGAGCATCACCGCCAGGGTTTGAATCAGACCGTCCCGACCCTGCTGAGGAGTCTGGGTCAGCTGGCAGAGAGAGGGATGCAGGAACAGCAAGTCCTGCTGGATGAGGAAAGTGTGAAGGAAACCATTTCAGACCCTGCTGGAAATCCATTCTTGTGCAAGTTCCTGTTTAAGAGACGAATCTACCAGGAGACGATGTTCAGTTTCATGCATCTCAGCTTTCAGGAGTTCTTCACTGCTCTGTACTATGTCCTTCTGGATGAAGAAGAGTCCCTGGGGAAACTTACAAGGTCACCTTTAATGGATAGTTTCTCAAAACCACGTTTTGCAGCTGTGGTCCAATTTGCATTTGGTTTGTTGAATAAGGATGTGAGACTCACTCTTGAAAAACATGGTCTGGTCATTCGTCGAAAAACACAGGCTCATCTGAAAAAATGGATTTTGGGAAACATTAAAGATTGTTCCTTGCCTTCGGAAACAGTATGTTTTGTTCTTCACTGTCTCTATGAACTTCATGAAGAAGACTTTGTGAAAGAAGCAATGGGATCCTGGGGAAAGATTGATCTACATGGTGAATTCCTCAGAAGAACAGACGTCTGTGCCCTGCTGTACTGCTGTCAGTGCTGTCAGACCATGGGAGACATCTCTCTTTGGCGTTTAACATCGGAAGATCTGCCTATGATTTTGCCTGAACTTCACAAGTTTAAAGCAGCAAGGTAAATGCGTTGGTCTAAAATACATATTTGATGGATGTAATAAATATCTAATCTCCAATTTGCTGTTGCAAGTTAAACTTATTTAGTCTGTATGTCAGTGATGTTCTGCGTTTGATTTTGAAGCTATAGATTGTCCATCAAACTCTGATCTACGCTCTCGCGAGAGAACAGACCCTGAGCTCACAGCAGTGATGTTTTAATATATTTTATGCATTTAATGTTTTTTATGCACACATGCTATCATCCTATAATGAGCTTTTGTTTAACTTTAAGGTTCATGTATATTTTTTCTATAGATTCACCGATTGATCGGCTGGTGACCAGAGTTGGCCGATTTTCACATGATCGGCGATCGGCCAGTCAGTCTGACATATGCCGATTTTATGCCGGTCAAATGCACTCTAGCGCTGCATGATTAACATCGCACAACATTAGCATCACACGCACACACGGAATGCACATCTAGGAAACCTCGTGAATTACGGACGTTCAGACCGCAAGCGCATATTTTTTTGTCGCCGTTTCGGCGCCGAGTCTATTTGCTGCACTGCTCACGCTCAATTAAAGTGAAAGCACACTTTTGATGGACAAAATAACCTAAATATGATTTCACACCAAAAGTGCCCAAAATGCACAGAATATAAGTGTTTTATCAAGAACTGGAGTAGGCTATATCAGAAAAGAAAACTCCAAAATATTTATAGAAAAAGAACCCGTTTAAACTTGTTTTTTATTATTAAGTGATTGCAATAGGCCTGTGTGTGTGTTTTGAGAAATATATTTATACTGCAAGGCTATATATATATATATATTTTTTTTTTTTGTACATTATTTTATTGCCATTATGTTTTCATACAGACGTTTAGTTTGCTAAATATACAATTATTGGATATTGGATGTGAAAAGGAAATGGTTCTTCCATAACACTGCACTTTAGATGTGTGTGAATTTCCCACACCAGGGGTAGCCTGGGTTTCCCCATTTTATGGACTCCATGGACCAGATTTGCGCCTCAGGGAGGGAACCAATCACAGAACGGGGAGGGAACCAATCACAGAACGGGGAGGGAGCAGCGAGACGATGACGACGTCTATGCGACACACCGAAGCAGTTTGTTTATATCTGTGTATCCAACATGGCAGCAGACGCGAAGTTCCCTTTCGATCAAGGGGGTAATGACATCACATAACCCATATCGCACTGTCAGAGAGTTTATTCACACATAAGGTACGTATACAGATAAGACATGATGGTTTTAAAATCAAACATTTTAAAAGAGAACATACATCACGGTTGTTTGAACCAATGGGCATTAAACTGTGTCGTCAGCAAGTCGTTTCCCATCATGCTTTTGATCAGTGCAGTCGGTGGAGAGCAACTGCGTGCGACTGCAGAATCCGACACGTGCGCCTTGCGCTCGCGAGAGTTTTTTGACATACGTCGGCATGACATCAGAGCCAGGCGGACCGCTCTCGGACAGATTTCTAACCGGCATGAATCTCGTGGTGATCACCGGTGATGGGTTCTGCACAGATTTTGCTCATCTCAAACAAGCCTACTGTCTGCTCACAGCTATATCCAATCAGTGCAGTCACATAAGTGCTGTGGTGTAATTCGTCAAAACATCCCGCCGAATCCGCCCCCTTATTGGAGAAAAATCCCGTTCAACGTGCAGGCGCGCGCGACGCTGTAATGCTATGATTGACGTAAATACACATATTTCAATTTCTACAAACAATGCCTCCAACGAAGTGGTCCAAGTATGGAAAAAAGTACAACAAAAGACTGGGAAAAGGATAAACAACTTAAAAACTGGATAGGTTAAGTGGTTAGTTGGTGATCAGAGTAAAGAGATTTTTTTTTAAATATTTTGTTTCCTAATCTGTTTATCCTTTTCTAATAAAGGAGTGGTTTCAGTTTAATATGTTGCAGGCTCATTTATTGGTAATAAATAATAAAAGATAATGCTGAAACTAAATAATCTAATAATATTGGGCTTGTTTTTGAAGCTCCAGTTGCTTATTTGTCTCGCAAGAGTTGGCAACTGTGGCTATGAGCTACGACAGGCGCATTTGATAGACATTAGGCTTGTTTGAGATGAGCAAAATCTGTGCAGAACCGATCACCGGTGATCAACACGAGATGCATGCCGGTTAGAAATGTGTCCGAGAGCGGTCCGCCTGGCTCTGATGTCATGCTGACGTATGTCAAAAAACTCTCGCAAGCGCAAGGCGCACGTGTCGGATTCTGCAGTTGCTCTCCACCGACTGCGCTGATCAAAAGCATGATGGGAAACGACTTGCTGACGACACAACTTAATGCTCATTGGTTTAAACAACCGTGATGGATTGTTCTCTTTTAAAATGTTTGATTTTAAAACTCTGGTATTATGTTTTATGTGTATACGTACGTTATGTGTGAATAAACTCTCTGACAGTGCGATATGGTTTATGTGGTGTCATTTTTATTTTAAAAATATATAAAAACACATGTTTGTATTAAAGAAAAAAAATATTGATAAACACATATTTGGAATGAAATTAAATAACAAGTACTTTGGGTGTCTTGTTCATTATATTTATTTTCATATAAAAGCAACAGAACTTAAATTTCTGAGATGCGCCTTGCCTTGCCTGAAATGTATACGAGAGTAGGCGGCTGCAGTGAGAGGATGAGTGAAAAAAGCGCAGGCAAGACGGACAGATCTCTCTTCTCACAGTGGATCAGACACCTGTGAGATCAAAGGCTATCGCGGGATTCACGCTCGTGCAGGTGTTGCTAATAAACTGAATGAAATTTAAGTTCTGTTGCTTTTATATGAAAATAAATATAATGAACAAGACACCCAAAGTACTTGTTATTTAATTCCATTCCAAATACGCGTTTAGCAATATTTTTTTCTTCAATACAGACATGTGTTTTTATTATTTTATTTTCTATAAAAATGACATCACATAACCCATATCGCACTGTCAGGGAGTTTATTCACACATAACGTAGTATACACATAAAACATGATACCAGAGTTTTAAAATAATTTTTTTTAAAAGAGAACAATACATCACGGTTGTTTAAACCAATGAGCATTAAGCTGTGTCGTCAGCAAAGTCGTTTCCCATCATGCTTTTGATCAGCGCAGTCGGTGGAGAGCAACTGCGCTCGACTGCAGAATCCGACACGTGCGCCTTGCGCTCGCGAGAGTTTTTTGACATACGTCGGCATGACATCAAAGCAAGGTGGACTCCCCTCGGACACATTTCTAACCGGCATGCATCTCGCGGGGATCACCGGTGATGGGTTCTGCGCAGATTTTGCTCATCTCAAACAAGCCTACTGAACATGTGGTTCCCAGACCACGTCTCCATGAGAAGAGGTCTGACGTTAGCCAGAATAATCGGCAGGTCAAACTTAGTGAAAAATCAGGAAATCGGAATCGGCCTAGAAAATTGTAATCGGTGCATCTCTAATTTTTTCTGTGCTTTGGTTTGCAGTGTTCGTGTAAGCACCTTCCCAATGACGTGTGAAATAGAAGAGGATTATCCTGCTGTTTCTAATCTGTCAATCACCAAAGAGTCGTCCAGGTGAAGAACATCTGAATTTTTTATTTTCATCAAATAGTTTTTTTCTCATGATAACCAGAAATAATTCTATGATTAAAATGTTTTGTATAACCAGTTATATCATCATCTTGTTCTCCCTTTTATCTGGCAATCTAATAGATTATTCTTATAGTAATAATGCAACTAAATTAGTCACCCAAAACTGTTTAAAAAAATAAGGTACACACTTTTATCTTTTTTGACTATTGGTAATGATGCAAATATTGGCTGGTGCCCAACAAACCACCAATTAATCATAATTTTAAAAATCACAAAGATATTCTAAGCAAGAAATGATTGACTTATAGACACAACAACAATATTTTTTTTATTCTTTTATTAATAGTATCTGCATAAACATTGACCTGCGTCACCATCCGGATTTGCGATCATTCCGTCTCATCTTTCCACACTCAGAGATGATCAACATCGACTGGACCAGACTTTATCAGATAATTCACCAGTGGGATACAGAAACATTTCTGTCATTTCTCTCTTCCGTCTCTAAACTGAAAGAGATGGTAATGAGAGTGAAGCGTCTAACTGAGATGTGGTCTGTTCGGACCCTCCAGATGACCCAGAACTGCCCCAGTCTAACCAAACTCAGGTGAGAAACATCTGAAATCTCCTCTGTCCTGTTTCTATGTGAATGTGTCTGTTGATAAGAACTGAGTATCTAATATCCAAAGTGATAGTCCATCCAAAGAGGGAAATCTGTCATTTACTCCCCTCATGTTGTTCCAGACCTGTTTTCCTCTGAGGAACAAAATAAGTTATTTTAAAGAATGCTTGTGTGCCGGTCAGGGTATATTCTGGCAAACCGTTTGCCAATCACGTCTAGCAATCGGCAAAGCAAACTGTGGTACACGCCATTTACCAACAAGCGATGGGTAATTCGCAAAGCACAATGTTATTTTCTGTTTTCCCAGCACGATACCATAGAACGGCATAAAGTAAGAGGTTTGAGAAGTAAGAGGCGGGGCACCAGTTAAAAAAATTTCAAAGTTAAAGTTCAGGCAAACAGGTATTAATAAACAAGTTTTAGTCAAATATTGATTGTTTAGCTGAATTAGTAACGCAATTTAGAACATAGAATATATAGCCTATTAATCCAATATATAAAGAATCCAACAGTATATAGTGGCATGAGCATGACAACCCCATTCTTATGTAGGCTAATATCTTAATAAAATATCGAATTTCTAATATTCACACCTCCATTGTGTAATATAATTGTAAAGCCCATTAACATAGATGTTAGCCTAATAGTGGTTCTCAAACTGGTGGCCATGCCCCCTGTAAGGCTGTCATATGGTACAGGTAGGGTGAGCCACACAAGACATTTAATTCATTTTTCATAAATTCAGTGTAGCCTAATCATCAGATAAATAAGACTTCCAACCAACAGAACGCATTCTATTGTAGGCTAATATTTCATATGTATGTTTTTTAAGTTTTAAATTGTTTTGTGTCATACATTTTATGTGGGAAAAATCATCTAGGCTACAGCTTATATAGTTTACTATATGCGCGGATACGTCACCCGAATCGGCTGCTTCTAATTAATAATGCACCGGCACCCACCCGCAACATAATTTTCTCTGATTTGTAGATTTCCGCACCCGATCGCTACATTACAATTATTCTAAAGGCCTGTTTCATACGCACGCCTGAGTGGCGCGTCGGAAGCGCGCGCAAGTTCTTTATTACTTTATTTTGCATACATTTATAAACAAAACTTTTTGACTGTAAATAAAGGTTTAATAACTGTTATTTGCTTAATCCACATTGTAGGCATACAGTGTGTATATAGTGGTTCCTGGTGCAGAATTTCTGCTTATTACATTAACCTTTTATATTGTCCATAAAATAACATATAAACATGCATTTTAAAAGTTATTTAAATCGGAATAAAAGTGAATATAGCTACATTTACAAACATATGCAAACGTAACTAGTAGCCTAAATGTGTAGGTCAAACAATACATATAATTATTTAAGAAATAATCCAGTCTAAGGGCTGTATGGTCATAATAAACCAAGTAGCCATAGTGCAGTTTGGACGATGGAGCGGGCCGACACATTTGGGCGGGCCAACACGTGTCGCTCCGCCCATCCCCAATTTAATTGGTTTATAATACCACAATCTTATTGGTGAACACGATTAAAGTCTGAGCATGCGTTCCTTTACGATTTTGTGAATGATTTGGCCATATTGAAGAAATATTAAATGCTTACTTTAATCGTGGGCCTATCTTATCGAGTTACCATGGTAATTTTAGTCAGATCTATTGGCTAATGTTTTATTGTATTTAAGACACAGAATAGATGAAGTTATTGTTTAAAAACAAACGCTTGGTGACGGCACCTGTAGGCTACTTCAGGGAGATATTTTACATTAGCGCGTCATTCACTTATTGGCTTCTTCATATTTCTATCAGGATCGGTGGATCAGCACAAACTCGGGATTTTACGCAAATTGATGATAATTTACTGTAAGAATGTAAGCAGCTGATTTTAAATTCTAAAGCACAACCGTTTTTTTTTGTAATATTTTTTTTAACGAGATTCATGTTTTCTATTAGGCCTAAGTGCCGGTTAATGTACGACTGTGACATGACATCATATTAAAAATCCAATTGTTTCGGCCTATTTATCCACCCCTGCATTGTGTGTTCAAATATTAACACTCACATATAGCCTGCAATGCATAACCATAAAAAAAAACACTGCTGTAAATCTGTGCAATATTATATAATAAAATAAATAAAATACCCAGCAGAGAAGTGATATGAACATGTAGGCCTATTGCTTAACCCTCTGGTCCTCTTCGTTTAGGGGTCACACTTGGCTTCTTCCCGGTCTAAAGTGACTGAAGCCTTAAAATTTTAGTTTTTTTTTCCCCAGGAAAACCAATCTAATATATTCTTGTTCAATAATATTTTGTGATTAATATTTAGAATTTTTAAAGATTTTGATGTTACTATACAATAATTATACAATTTTTATGAGCTATTTTTTCCATTAGAATTAATATTTTTTTATTTTTTCAATAAATGCAACATTTCACATAAAAATAGAGTGCAGGTCTTTAAAATAAACATTTTGAAGTGAGAAAAGCGCCATCAAGTGGCGTTAAAAAATATAAATGTGTGTAATGTCCTAAATGTCCTGCACCGCTTGTAGGCTATACTATAGCTCCCATATAAATACATAGAGGCTTTTTAATTCGCCTTGTTGTTGTTTTTTAGACATGATTTCTCCATTTTATTCGTTATTTATTTATTTAGATATATATTTAGACATTCCAAAAGACTACTTTTTGATATTTTTAGATATTTCTGTTAGATAAGTAGCCTATCAGGTTTTATCTATCAGGCATTATGATTACAATCAAACAATAACATTTGGTTAGAAAGGAAACACAATGCAAGCATTTTTGTTATACTCAGTATTTGATAATTAAAAAATCTAACAAAATAAGGGATAGATAGTGATAATTCAAAACACTTTATACAGATATTTAGCAATTAATTGGTATTTTATTCAGTTTAATTCTATAAATGGTAATACAACTTCAGAAGGGAACAGCAATTATGAACAGTAACAATATAATAAAATAACAACAGCAAACAATCATTATCAAACTGTAGGTTAAAAGAGAGGAATAAAAATGTAATAATAATAATAAATATTATTTAAACTATATAAATACAAACTGTAATTATTTTATGTATTGTGTGTGTGTGGGGGGGGGGGGTGATGATGTGTAGGCCTATAAGTTGATGCAAGATCAACTTATATGTTGATCTTACATATAAGTGTGTTATACATCATTCAAAACTGTTAAATGTCTTCTTTTATTTGTGTACACTCATAGTAAAAACAAAATGTTGTGTTTTTCGTAAAATAAAGAAAAAAAACCCTATTTTTTTTACGACCCTTTAACATATCCGAATCATCTCGATTTTATTATGTGAACATACACAATAATACAACAGAAGTCACCAAGTTTCATCCCATTCCGATGAAGCAAAAAAAATGTAACATTTCAAGATGTAAAAGTTTTCGGTCATTTAAGACCGAAGGCTAGAGGGTTAAATAGAAATATGCTATTGAGCATAATAATATTTGCTATAGATCGACATAATAACATCTGTTTTAGAACATTTTAAATTTATTTTCACATTTTAGCACTGCGCGGTTTTTATTCCCATTGTAGGCTACGCACACAACCAATGACAAGGCCTTGTATTCTATTTGGTAGCCTATTATTGTCTTATCACCGTGGTTTTGCTTTAAAATAAAATAAATCACACTTTCGGATTTATCCAATGTTTTACTGAAATACGGTGAATTATTACATTGTGTAAAATAATTTTTACATAAATAAAAATAAGATCCTATAATGGAAAAACGTAGAAGCATAAATTATGGAGCCATGCGGACAAAATATTGTCTCAGCCTATAAAATATCTCTCCTTTGATATGCCAGTAATTTTATGCAGTAATGCTCATTTCCCACTAAAAGCGGCACTGATTTATCGGGTTAATTTTTAATATAGGCTAACTTTCAAACAGCTAGGCTATCATTTATCAGCAATATATTTCGTGATCTCGCCGTCTAGCCATAAAACTGCTCAATATTAAAGCTTACATACAATATGACTCTTTGTAAAGCTGCTTTGAAACGATGTGAATTGAGCGCTCGGCTATAGGCTACGCATACATTTTGACAATAACTTCATCTAACTTGACTCGTAAGTTCATCAAAACATTATCCAATTGATGGTTACTGAAATCGCCATGGTTGTCACTTAATATTTATGTAGTAGCCTAGGCTACGGCCAAACAAACCGCTGTACGAGTTTATGATCATTCATAAACTCGTGCCAGACTTGTAACTTACATAAGGAATGCGCATGCTCATGCCTCAACCGTCTATATGCCAATAAGATTGCTGTATTATAAACCAATAAAATCGGTTGTGTATAATTGCGTTCTACTAATTCAGCTATAGTAGGCTATAAACATTCAATAGCCTATGACTAAAACTTGTTTATTAATACCTGTTTGCCTGAACTTTAACTTTGAAATTTTTTTAACTGGTGCCCCGCCTCTTACTTCTCAAACCTCTTACTTTATGCCGTTCTATGGTATCGTGCTGGGAAAACAGAAAATAACATTGTGCTTTGTGAATTACCCATCGCTTGTTGGTAAATGGCGTGTACCACAGTTTGCTTTGCCGATTGCTAGACGTGATTGGCAAACGGTTTGCCAGAATATACCCTGACCGGCACACAGTTTCAGATCCCATGGACTTCCATTGTTTGGACAAGAAATACAATGAACCCAAACTGTTTTATTACCAACATTATTAAAAATATCTTCTTCTGTGTTCTGCAGGAGAAAGAAAGACACGTTATGAATGACATGCAGAGTTTAATTATTTTAGTGATATAGCCTTTAAAACGTTAAAACACAAAATGGTTTAGTAAACAAAGGAACTATTGTATTTTTTTAAATTATATGAACTTATTATTTTATTTATTTATTATTTCTATTTATGTATGTTGTCAGTTTTCCAATTTTGCAATGCTCTTGCTATATCAGAGAACCTTACAAAGCAAATGTAGTTCATGGCCTTCATCCATTTAAACTGTTATGGAATTGTTTAAATTAATGTGTAATAAGCAAATGTGACGAATGCCATTATTAATCTTAATAATTGTGTCTGTATAATGTGTTTCCACATCTAGGGTATATGCTGGCTTCTTACTGAAGGAAGGACTCGAGATCTTGCAGAAGTCAAACACAAGACCAGGTTGTGAGATGAGATTTAACGGGTTTGTATTGGTTTATCATTATATAGATTTTTCCATGCAATTTCATGGAGAGTTCAGTTTACATGCTTTAAAAAGGAGACAAAAACACCATAAAAGGACAACATATTCCATGTTTTCTGAAGTCACATTATACCTTTTTGTAAGGAACAAATCAAAAGTTTGAGAATTGTTATTCATAAATTAAGTTTTCTTTACATCCACCCTAGATCTTCTAGTTCATTAACAATTCAACAACAACTTAACTGTTGGTCTGTTTCTCACACACATTATTGTTATAAAAATACTTACATTCAATTAAAAGCAAATATCAGGTTTGTTAAAGACTCTGTACTGATGCTGTGTTTTGTGCTTTCTGATTATGAAGGTTCATTTGCAATAAACCGTCTAAAAAATGCACAGATTATGATGACCGTCGGTCTGACTGCAACCAAGTGTGTATTCTTCTGAATGATCAGGGCTTTTCCATGAGGACTATACGAGCGTAAGTTAAGACTGAGATTAACTCTAAGAAACCTGCAATAGAAAATTAGAACTGTAATATGACACGAGCCAGTAACACAAAATTTTCTTATGATTTATACAATTACATTTTAACATTGCATACTAAATGTTGATCCTATCCTACAGGTCAGCGTGTTCATATTTCTGTCATGATTTATCTCTTGTCTCTCCATAAGGCTCTCATGGAACTAATGGTCCAGCTTTACAGGAGAAATCTGCAAAATCTTTACCTGGAGCTGTGGATGGGAATAAAGACACCAAACAACTCTAAACTCATTTACATGCATTGTAATCATAATAGTTGTGTGTCAGTTTGTTTGTATAGTGTTTTTCCAAGCAGCTTTACAGAGTTTTACAATGTTGATGCTGTGTCTAAATTTAATACTTTAGGGAAGAATGATTTTTTTAGTGTATGGTTTATGTGTGAAGAAGATATAAAATATCAAGCATATGAGATTTGCTTCTTATAGATCATGTGACTGTGATTACATTTAATTTAATATAGCTGTTGGGGTTGTTCATTTATGCTGTGATTATAAATCTGCAAAGTTTTGTACAATTTATAAGATTTTAGTGTACAAACAAGTCTTTTAACTAATTGATGATGTTTATTACTTCTATTTTGGTCATAATACAAAGTACGTAATCCTAAACATCTTCAGTCCCCCAGTGTGCCAAACAACTGTGGCAAGAGATGAAAAACTTAATACTTTAATTTTTAGATTCCAGGAATGTCAAACTTCTCAGTGATGTGTTTGGTGTAAACTTATGTCTCAAACACATAAAACAGCACAAAATATATACTGTTTGATTTTGAATCGATTTGATCTATGATCGACCTCTAGGGCTGCTTCAGAAGCGCGTGCACACGCAGTTATAATAGATTATCTAGACTAGATAAACCTGGATCAAATTAGTCAATGGGATTGGGTGAACTTCCCTTTTATGAAACCGCTTTAGCCCCAATTTAATTTGCTAGGTTCATTCAAGTCGGGCTTTGGAGTTTAATGCCCGCTTTTCTTATAGCTTATGAAACTGCCCTCTGTATGAAGGTATTTTTAGGTGCAAATCAACTATGACAGTGACATTATGTAGAGAATGGCCACACGTGTATCAGTAAATTTGAAGTCACAGAGAGAAATGTTTGAGTTGCAAACTTGTAGACTTGTTTTCTCTTCCGCAAACACAAGGCGTTATTTTCCTGTCAAATGTCGAGAGCGCATTATTGTAGCGCGAAAGTACATTAATATAATGCGCGAGCGCGAATCTCTCTGCTCGCGCGCGGAATATAATGAGTGAGCGCGGAATTAATGTGCCGAGTGCGAATCTCTCTGTTCACGCGCGCTCTCAGATACACGCTGCTCTTGTAAGAATTTTCTCTGGGCTCGCTCGGAGAATATGCCTGCACTTAAAACGTGGTCAGTGCAATCGCGAATCTCTCCTCTTCGCTTGAAGTAAGCGCGTATGTGCTTAGACTGTGTCCCGTCACGTGTGTTCGCGCATGCCTAAGTACTCTTCTCTTCGATTTCTTTCTCTTTGCTCTTGGCATAAACGCTGTCAAAACGGCAACAACCAATCAGAAATAGGCTTCAACGACTGACCAATGAAAACGAGACATCGTACATGGAATCTTACTGGTTAATATTGAACCGCACATGGAATAAGTTCACTTCAGTTCAATCAAGACGAGCCGAGATGGTTTAATTTGTTTTGATAAATATGTCAAATGTATCTTAGAAATGTCTGGGAAGAGGGCGATTGGATTATTTTACAAAGCTATAAATGACCTAGTCCTCCTAGACTGTCAACCACATTGTTCACACTACAGGTGCCATGCCCAATTGAAAGTGAGATTTTTTAGCAAAATAGATTTGAAAGCCGATTCCAAAAGGCTAAAATAATATTTTACGTCTGATAATTAACACATTGTCTCGTGCAATCCGAGCGAGCCCAGAGAAAATTCTTACAAGAGCAGCGTGTATCTGAGAGCGCGCGCAGGAACGCAGAGAGATTCGCACTCGGCACATTAATTCTGCGCGCGAGCAGAGAGATTTCGCGCTCACTCATTATATTCCGCGTGTGAGCAGAGAGATTCGCGCTCGCGCTTTATATTAATGTACTTTCGCGCTACAATAATGCGCTCTCGACATTTGACAGGAAAATAACGCCATATTTAGTTGTGCATCTATAGATCAGTGGGCGGAGCATACATAAATATATTCATGAGTTTCCCGGGCATGCGCAGGGAATTGCTGATTTTAGTTCACGCTCCTCGTTTCTCAGCAGGTTTAATGGATTATTTCAAAAAAGGTAAATACAGTTTCAGCGCGAACATAAAATACAATTGTGTATCATTTCATAAAGTTCATAATGTTTTTATTAGTTTCACGTTTCAAGGATTTCAATGACCCGTGAGAACCCTGTTTTACATTTTTGCTATGTAGGCTACTTGTATTTTTGATACCATTGGCATTAAAATAATAAAAATACGGTGGATAGAGGACCTGCCCCTCCTGAAGAATACAGATTTTTTCCATATAAAGATAAAAGTGTTTGGAAAATGCTGAGGTGCAATAGGTGATTATTTTTATTATGCTGGTTCAAAGTCTCCTCATATCCTGATAGCAATCACAATGTTAAGCGATCTAACACACATACCATCTCTCAAAATCAGGTACGCCAATATTGTTTATATAAAATATTATTTATTGAACAATAATAGTTAATGAACAATAACAGCCATTATACGAGAATACAAAGTTTTTAGAATAACAAACAGACAAGCCAACAATTCAGTCAAAGGGTTAAATAAAAATATAAAGTTATAAAACTTAACTTTGCCCTCAGTCAAAACTATTTCATCTGGAACAAATAACAGATTTGTAATATCATTTACACTTTCTACATTGCATTTTCATGTGTGGTCACCAAATAGCCTACTGCTAGATGAAAATATGACTTCTTTAAAACAAGGAGCCAGACTGTCACACTCAGAAGGCAGACGATGGTTGTGGGGAATAACTGACAGTGCAGAGGGTGAGCGATGAAGGGGGAGAATGCAGCGGCGATGACAACGATATGGTGATGACTTCACTGAACAGGATGAATGTCTTTACAGTGAAGAGGATGAGGAGATCAGCGATGACGGGAAGAACTTCAGGGAAGTTGTCAGGGTTGAGGGTTACTCTGGGGAAAACCGGGCTGGCGGTTTCTCAGGAGAGCAGAAGTGCTAGTCATAGACCTGGTATGTCAGACGAGACCAGACAATGAGACTGTGTGACGAGAGTGCTTAAGGCCCAATCCCAAATGGCACACTTCATGTGCACTTTCGGTCTTGTGGACTTACAATGGCTGCCGCGTGCGCGTGTCCGTCAAGTCCGTGAGACCGCAGTGTGTCCCATTTGTCATTTTTAGATCTCAGAAGGGTGCTCGCGAGCGCCCCCTCTGCGGTCGATTTGCGCCCTTGATGCGCACTTTTGCCGAGCCCACGCTGATGCGGACTCCACAGCAGACTTCTTCCCGACATTCAAAGCGGCGTTACGTCGCGTAAGTGCGGACTCAGAGGAAGACCGCGAGTGCTTAGGGTTCCATTTGGGACAGGGCCTAAGAAGCGCGTGTCCGTTAAGTCCGTGAGACCGCAGTGTGGCCCATTTTTCATTTATAGATCTCAGAAGGGTGCTCGCGAGCGCCCCCTCTGCGGTCGATTTGCGCCCTTGATGCGCACTTTTGCCGAGCCCACGCTGATGCGGACTCCACAGCAGACTTCTTCCCGACATTCAAAGCGGCGTTACGTCGCGAAAGTGCGGACTCAGAGGAAGACCGCGAGTGCTTAGGGTTCCATTTGGGACAGGGCCATAGTGAAGATGATGAGGGTGATCGCTGACAGGTGCAGGTGTGGGCCAAGGAGGATGCTGGGAAATGTAGTTGAAGACTTAAAATTTCATCATTTAATATTGTTTTAGTATTATTATTACTTTTTATTTACATTCATAATCAGTAGTATTATGTATATGTTTTATACTTTTTTATACATTCATAATCATTTGTAATCATTGTATTTTGTGAATCATACTGTTCTGAATACATATGTGTGGGGAAGAGAGAGATTTTGGGTGACTTTGACTGTCTGCTGAATGTATAGGAAGGGTTTTTCCACCAAGTATTGAATGTACATTCCTATGTTAATGGGAAACACATGTTTCTCTGGTAATGCAGTTTTTTTTTGTCAACATATAAGAACTGAAGCTTTTTGTCTAAGACAGAGAGAGACATAAGCGAGAAACTGGAAGGAAGATCTCTGACCTGTCTGTTGTCACTCTCTCTCTCCCTTATGTCTTATATAATGTGGTAAAATAAATAAGATATCTTGGCAGAATAACTGGTTTCTGTTTCCATGAAATTAAACAACAATGAGGGGAAGCAAGATTTTTAAATCTACAGTAGTGAAGAGCTGGATGATTTACTGGTGACTGTGACAGTAGCTAAAGCATTGTGGGATCGTATCAGCCTGTCAGATGCACAGCAGAAGAAGAAGCAGCCGAAGACTGAAGCTGTGGATCCAGTGCCGGATCTGTGGAGAGGGCCGTGGCAGAGCAGCTTCACAGGGACTTCTGGGAGAGGAGATTCTGACATTCCTCTTCATGTCTTATTCTGTGACCTGAAACAAACAAACATAAAAGGTTACAGTCATAGATTACAATTAGAAGAAATGAAAAGTGAATATAATCTTCAAAATCATTTGTAGCTGATCTTAGGCTCATTACCTTAAACCATTCATGTCGAAGGATTTTCCTCAAATAAATCCGTTGTGTTGGGCTTTCCTTCAGGAGGGAGCGAATCAGGAGGCAGCATTCTGTGCAGAGCGACAGGAGAGAGTCAGACTATTACCTTCAACTTTACTCCTGTCTTTGTGTTACTTTTTCTTAATTTCTTTGTTTTGTATGATTTAAATTAGTTGTTGTTCTTTGTTGTGATGAATGCCATCTTACCGTTGGACAAGCCCGGCTCAGCCCAGATGTCTTCATCCATCATCCGCCGGTCTCTTGGTTCTGTAAAGCGTCCACACACCAGCAGGAATAAGAGACTCCCAGAGACCACACAGTGGCTGGTCTGCCGTGGTACTTGCCCTCTGTGCAGGACTCAGGCGGCCGGTAGTCTAGAGTGCCTGCAGGAAAAGAGTTGTGTGATGGGTAAGTGCCATAGCAGGAAATACCAGAGCATGTGGTAAAAACATCTGGTGTTATATCTGGTTTATATGATACAGATTGAACTAGTCACTAGAACAAACTACAGGTTTGATTCATAATTCCTACCACAGAATCGTTCATATCCAGATTCCTGCAGGAGATCCCCGCACCCGAAGTCGATCAGTTTGAGCTGAAGAGTGTGTGTGTTGATCAGCAGGTTCTCCAGCTTAATATCCCGGTGAAACACTCCACGGCGACAGCACATCTGAGCAGCCGTTGTTGCCTGCGCCATAATGAACCGTGCCGTGTCCTCGTTCAGGACGCCTTCGTGACCGTTCCAGAACTCCCACAGATCTTCACAGGGTGAGGGACGCTCCAAGACCATGATGTACTGGTCAGGCTGGTCCTGCCAGTCCAGCAGCTCAATGATCTCGGACACTCTGGGGCCGCTATTAGCCAGCGTTAATAGGCCGACCTCTAATGGGACGGGTGCGGGATGACCAGGCTGGAACAAAGAACTGGCTCACAAGTTCCAGGTGCACATAATCAGCAATCACCTCAACAGAACAAAGATAATTAACAGTGGTATCACTCACAAAGAAGCCTCACTGGATCCGTCACACCCCCCCCCCCCCCCATAAAGTCGGTGGCTCAAAGGAGCCACCGGCAAAAACAACAAACCACAACTAACAACCCAATATAATCTAGATCATTAAATGTAACAAAATTACCAAAGTATTATGTGCACCTGGAACTTGTGAGCCAGTGGAGATAAAGCTCCACTTGGTCAAACGACATGGTCTTCTCCCTTCTCTGCAATCCAGACGCTAACCATGGATTGATCATCCCGGCTACCACATCTTGTTTTGGGTTTATTTATGTTACAGAGATATACTTTCCACATTTAACTAATTATGTTGAGTTACTCTTTTGTTAAATAAATCTCTTTTTGATCATTTATGCTGCCTCGTTCCCTCTTTTGTCATGACCCTTGAGCCAGATCATGACAAAATAAGCAATGAGTTATGGCAACAGCACCTCAGACTGATAGACGTGTAACGTGAACTCAGGCTACTTTAGTGATTCTTTGAATTTAAGAATTTATATCCCTTCATAAAAATAAGAACCGAATAAAAAAAGAGAATTAGTTATTTTTACCCAGCCCTATTTTTAATCAATATTCATATGGGTCATGCAAAGCAAAAATGCAGAATGGATTAAATATGAGATTTATTGTGATGCTTTATCTGAAGTAGAATGACTTATGTTTGGAGATCAGTGTTGCGCTTTTACAAAATAATACTGCACCGGGATGAACATTTAAGCTCTTTTGACACAATCGTATTCGCTAAGAGCAGAAGTTAAGGAAGACTTGATTTAAAGTTTGGAGAATTATGAGCATGGTTTGCTAAATTAGGAATGTTTTTTGGAATTGCAATATTGAAAGGGGGTTATTATTCTGCTGTGTACTTCCCATATTAAGATCACTAGTTGTCAAAGCCACAGTTAAACTAATGGAAATGTTGAAATATCAAGATAAGGAAAAGTAATTTTAGAAGGCAACCAAGTCATATATTATTTAAGGGCCCCTATTATGGATTTTTGAAAATGACCTTTCATGTAGTGTGTAATATTGCTGTAGTGAATAAAAACATCCTGCAAAGTTTTAAATCTGAAAGTGCACAGTATATAAAGTTATTGTCTTTCAAAAGTAAGAGTCGACTCTGAGTCAATGAAATGAATTGTTTTTCAAACGAGTCATAAGCCGTTTCATCGTGACGTCAAGATGCAACATTAGCCTGCCCACTTTACTAACGTTACTACGAATCTGTGGTTAAAATTAATCTTTACCATAATACTACAGCAGTATAATCCTAAACTTTTCCTGTTAACTTTATTTTACTGACGTCTGCTTCTCAAATATCGGAGTCAGCTAATCAGCTGTGGGCCACGATTACATAAAACTCATAAAACTCATTAATTTACATAAATTAATGCAGACTGTCTGTCGTTCTCACTACTTTGAGGAAAGATTAAGCATGGAGCAAGATTTGTTTTACCAATGTTTATGTTACATACTGTATGTCATTCACGCTAGAGCTCGGCTAATGTATACATTGCATAGCCTACATGCACTGTTATTGATAAAGTTTCCACGTGTTCACTGCAATACATTAGAAACATACTCTGTAAATAAATTAGTACAAGTTAAATAATCGGTTGATGGACATGCACTTATTAATGCTGATGTTGAGGAATAGCAACATCTCATAATGTTCCTTAAACTGAGCAGTGAATCATTGAAACGTCCTGCTCGAGTCGTCCTGCGATGGAGGTTCGGGATGAATGAATGGTTCTTCTTCTAGTGTTTCATCATCGGACTCACGCTCGGATTGATATGGTAAAATCGACGTCATTGTTCGTTACAGTGTTTAGTTTACGGTGAAGGAAGCCTCAGGACACGCAGAGCTGACATTGTTATGGCAATGGGTGTTTTTGTTTTTGACGCGTGCTGTACGCGGTAAACCAATCACAACAGACTGAGCTGTCTGGCCAATCAGAGCAGAGTAGACCAATCACAACAGACTGAGCTGTCTGGCCAATCAGAGCAGAGTAGACCAAACACAACAGACTGAGCTGTCTGGCCAATCAGAGCAGAGTAGCTCGCGGAAAGGAGGGATTTAGAGAGATTGATTCATTTGGCGAGTCGTTTGAGAATCATTGAAAATCTGGTGATGTGCAAATGTATATTATGAGAAAATGAAATGTTTGACGTTTGATGCATGCAAACCTGTTGTAGGAGACTCCAAACCAACATTAGGAAACTTTCAAATATCATAATAGGGGCCCTTTAAGATTGGGCTTAAAAACTAAATTGATATTTACAAACATTGGATGTTGATTCAAGTACCTGTAATGAGGCTGAAGAAGATGATTGATGAGCAGACCCGGTGTGTGTGTGTGTGTGTGCCTAACTGCTGCCCAAGGGTGACCCTCAGAGTCTGGGTCGAAGAAGATCTCTACACCGCAAGAAGAACTTTTAATAGTATAATGGATTTTTATGTTTGACATACTCTACATAACTGTGATAATAACAGGCAATGTGTATACACACACTTATAACAATGTTTAATGTTTGATTAGAGAGTGAAGAATCTTACTCTGTCCATTGAAAGAAAAAGAAAAAACAACTGAAAGAAAGAAAGATGTATGGAGAGAGATGTTTGGTGCTTATGCTCCTCCGGAGTGTGGTGATAATCTAGTCACTGGGAAGGAGAATGGGAGACTCAGTTTAGTCACTGGGAAGGAGAATGGGAGACTCAGTTTAGCCACTGGGAAGGAGAATGGGAGACTCAGTTTAGTCACTGGGAAGGAGAATGGGAGACTCAGTTTAGCCACTGGGAAGGAGAATGGGAGACTCAGTTTAGTCACTGGGAAGGAGAATGGGAGACTCAGATTAGTCACTGGGAAGGAGAATGGGAGACTCAGTTTAGTCACTGTGAATGAGAATGGGAGACTCAGTTTAGTCACTGGGAAGGAGAACGGGCGACTCAGTTTAGTCACTGGGAAGGAGAACGGGTGACTCAGTTTAGTCACTGGGAAGGAGAACGGGTGACTCAGTTTAGTCACTGGGAAGGAGAATGGGAGACTCAGTTTAGTCACTGGGAAGGAGAACGGGTGACTCAGTTTAGTCACTGGGAAGGAGAATGGGAGACTCAGTTTAGTCACTGGGAAGGAGAACGGGCGACTCAGTTTAGTCACTGATAGCAGAACTGAGGCAGCTGGATTTTGAAACTACACTCTGGAAAAGGATTGTGAAAGTGGGGATTAAATAAAACAGAGGAGGGAATGTAGAAGATTTTATTATTTAGAAAATAAATGATTTAGTTATATATTTGTACACTATTATTTCCTCTGACTTTGGTTTGACTTTCTGAAGCCTGAAGAAAGGCCTGAAATGTTGCTTGCAGCAGAAAATTATATTCTAGTATGTCACATGGTACAAAACCATTTACCCAAAAATATCTATAGGGTGTGTTACCATCTTTGGCAAAGGATGTATGGCATATATGTGTGTGAGCAAAAATCTGGATCGACCTTCTGCAGAAGATGCTCGGCTTTGTTGTAAAATAAAGTCTAATATTTCTGGCATCAAAGATCTCAGAGAAGTGATTTAAAAAAAAAAGAGAAACCACAATTAAAAAAAAAGAGAAACCACAATCAATCAACATTTATTTATACAGCCCTTTACAACACTCAAGGTGAACCAAAGTGCTTTCCAGAAAAAGAAAAAAAAAAGACAACAATATAATGCAAAATATAAATAAAATATATATACATATAATGCCACAAAACAAAATCAAAAGACAAAATGTATGTCACAAAGAAAACAGAAAATGCCACAACAACTGCATTGAATTAAAAGCCAGTCTTAAGCTTGGCCTTAAAGCGGCCCAAGTCAGTGGTGATTCGTGTATCAGCAGGAATCTTGTTCCAAAGGCTCGGCCCAGAAAAGGCCCGGTCACCCCAGAGTCTGTCCTTGTCCTTGGGACTTCCAGCAGAAGTTGATTTGTTGATCTAGAGCCTGTTTGATTGACGCAAAGTTAACATCTCAGTTACGTACGGTGATGCAAGGCCATTGAGAGCTTTAAAAACAAACAATAAAATCTTAAAATCAACTCTAAAAGAAACTGGAAGCCAGTGGAGCGAAGAAAGAGTTATATGCTCACGTTTGCGTGTATTAGTTAGAAGACGGGCTGCTGCGTTCTTGAGTGACGACTGACAGAAACATAAAGCGCATTACAATAATCTAGTCTTGAACTAATAAAAGCATGAATAGCTTTCTCAAGATCTGATCGATTTAAAAATGGTTTGACCTTGGCCAATAGACGCAGCTGAAAAAAACTAGCTTTAACCACACTGTAAATTTGTTTATCAAATTTCAGGCTACTATCAAAAGTCACACCGAGATTTCTGATAGTCGGTCTAAGCTTCGAAATTAGCGTATTAGGGTCAGAGGTTGCAGACTCACCAAATAAAATATATTCGGTCTTATCTTTATTCAAATTAAGGACATTTTGCTCTAATCATAATTTAATGTCATCAATGCAATCAATTAGTGACCCAAATGCATCAGTATTTGTTGGACTCATAGGCAAAGAAATTTGCAAATCATCAGCATGCAGTGATAAGCCATGTTATGCCTGGCTATGATGGACCCAAGAGGCAGCATGTAGAGCGAAAATAAAACCGGTCCGAGAATAGAGCCTTGTGGCACCCCGCAGGAGAGAGAAGTGGTAGAGGAGGACGAATCCCCAATCACTACAGAAAAGATTCTGCTAGTCAAATATGACGAGAACCACTGAAACGCAGTACCCTTAATGCCAACATAGTGACGATGAATGAAAGAAAGAAATATTAAATGGAAAGAAAGCAATATTAGAAAGATACAGATATATAGATAGATAGATAGATATGTTAGAAAGAATGAATGGAAGAAAGAAATACTAAATGAAAGAAAGAAATATTAGACAGAAAGAAAGAACAGTGGCGGCTTGTCCATAGGGGGCGCTGGGGCACCGCCCCCATCAACATTTCAGAAATTAACATGTGTAAAAACATTATATTAAAATTAAATAATAATCAAATAAAAAATTGTTTACTCATGTGCCGGCTGGTAGTAAGAGCCTCAGAATTTAATAAAAACTGTCTTTAATTGATTAATTGATTAACTATTTACTATGTTTTTCAACACGTTTCATGGGCAAGGGACGCCGGACACATGGGTGTCTATGTGAATACACAAATTCTCGGGCAGCATGTGATCTGAAGCTGGTCTCTGATTGGTTTCTTAAAGATCCTCCTCGGGGCGCAAGTCGTTGCGTCCCTGGCCAATCATAATTGGATACATGTTATTTTATCCAATCTGATTGGTTCTCGTCACCTGTCATTCAACTGTACGCGGCGGGAAATAACCTTGCTTGCTACTATAGGCTGATCACTTTTTATTACGCAATGGCAGCAGTTAATTCGAATTCTTTTATTTATTTACAAAAAAACCCTTTCTCAAGACTTTCGCTTGAAAAAAAAAAAAAGATTAAGGATCTCGGACCGGAACAACCAGATTTACACATCCAGCAGCAGGCAAGTGACAGAGGACGAAGCTACAAACGGAGCTTTACCCGCGCTTGTTACGAGAAACGGAGCTGGCTGACTGGATGTGATGTTAGCAATGCCCTGTTTTGTTTTCCCTGTCTTCTTTTTCAAAGTGTCGGCACTGAAGTTTTGTGGACAACTACGGAGGTAAGCGACCTCAAACATCTATCTGACAAATGCAAACGTCATGAAAGTAGCCGCAGCCATCTTGAGAATAGCGTGAAACTAAAGTTTTTGGGCAAAGTAAGCATTGCGGAACAACTAGACGAAGGCTACAGGATTGGCATTAGGAGGCACAACGAAGAGGTGACAAAAAATCGACACATACTGTCCAGGATAATAGACTGTGTAAAGTTTTGTGGAGCATTTGAGTTGGCTTTACGTGGTCATGATTAGAGTGAGAGCTCAGATAACCCTGGTATATTTCGCGGATTGGTGGATTTTGTGGCCTCTCTTGATGGAGCATTGAAAGAGCATCTTGACAGTGCTACTGTATTTAAGGGAACGTCGAAAACTATACAGAACGAGCTTCTGGACTGTATGTTATCTGTTACAAGAGAAGAAATAATCAAAGAAGTCCAGACAAGTAGTTTTTTATCAATCCAGGCAGATGAAACCACAGATATTGCCACACTGGCCCAGCTTGTGCTTGTTTTGCGCTACATCGACGACAAAAATAATGTGCAGGAAAGATTTTTTGAGTTCATCCCTCTGCAGTCAGCAACAGCTGAGTCCATTGCTACTGCACTAAAAGAGTGTCTTGCTTCTATCCTCCCCGAGGATCAGAAAAGTAAGCTCATCTGCCAGGCATATGATGGCGCCAGCGTGATGAGGGGTGCCACTGCAGGTGTACAGAGAAAAGTACAAGATGTGTATCCAAATGCCCACTATATCCACTGCTACGCTCATCAGCTCAACCTGATTATGCAGCAGGCCACGTCTCACATATCCAAGACGAGATTTTTTTTTTCTAACATTGGTGGATTTGCCAGCTTTTTTTCTAAGTCACCCAAGCGGACATGTTTTCTGGATAAAGTGGTTGCCCATAGACTGCCAAGATCCAGCAATGTCAGATGGCACTTTCATAGCCGTGCCATTAATACAGTTTTTGAGCACAGAGAGGATCTCATTCACTGTTTTGAGAGCATACAAGACTCAGGTGACTTTGACCCCAATACTGTCCGAGAAGCAGGTGCCCTGGCCATGCTACTGGAGGATGATGATTTTAAGTTCTTTCTGGAACTTTATCACCACATCATGCCACATGTAGACTTCATCTATGCCAAGCTCCAGAAGAAGAACATTGATTCGGTCCATATCAAAGTGAGCATCCAACAGTTCCAACAGGAAATACAAAAGATCAGGTAACTGTATTCCTGTAATATGATCATTATTTGGTTTCTCTTTCATTATTAACTCTCTCTCTTTTGCCAATATTATAATAAATTAGCTTGCAGAAACTCTCTCCACTCCATTGGTGAACAAAACAGTGGTTCTCAGCCAACAAAGAGACGCCGGGTGCTCAGTCCGGAAGAACGTGAAAGGATTGGAGCAGAGGTGAGTTTGTTATAGAAATCAGTCAAAATACTATTTTACAATATTGTTGTGCTGCAGAAATGTCCTGCCTGCATATCATATTCTACAGACTCAAGAAAACTATTTTAGTTTGGTATAAATCCTTACAAAAATCATCATTTTAATATTATACAACAGCATCCCAAAAATAATAAATTGGCAACATAAATATAAATGATCAAATTAGGGATGCAAGTTATCGATTCATTCATTAATCTTTAGTTGATTGACCTTATCTAACGATTAACTGATTAGTGGCTATTTTCCTGAGAATGTAAATTTCTCACGGTATCAATCTTCTAAATATCTTCCTTTTTGTTCAGCAGAAGAAATTAATTCATACAGGTTTGAAAAAAACATGAGGGTGAGTATATGATGACAGGCTACAACCTTACATTTATATATTGTTTAATTATCTCTATAGGTCTGTGACACAATCCTGGGACACACTAGGGAGGGTTTCTCCTTCACAGACCATCTTGTCTGTGCCACCTTGTTGCAGGGGGACAGGTTTGACGAGTACAAGGATACCTTTCCTGACGATGCATTGAGCAGCACCATCAGAGCGTACCCGATGCTCAATGGAAGCAAGCTCAAGACAGAGCTCAGTCTTATCTACAGCAAGCAAGAGTTCTGTGCCTGCCGTGGTGCTGTGGACCTATTCCAGCTGTTTATGGAGAATAATCTCGAAGAAGTCTTTTCCGAAACTGTGACTCTCCTAAAAGTTATCATAACCACGCCCATGACCACGGCTGAAGCTGAGAGGTGCTTTTCAACCTTGAAAAGAATTAAAACCTTTCTCAGAAACACCATGACCCAGGAGAGGCTGAATGCACTGGCATTGCTGTCCATGGAAAAGAGACTTGTCACAGAGATGACTGACTTTAAGAGACCTACAGACCCTTTCCAAAAAATTTGAATATCATGGAAAAGTTAGTTATTTCAGGAATTCAACATAAAATGTGAAACTAATATATTATATAGGCTCATTGCTTGCAAAGTGAGAGATTTCAAGCCTTTATTTGTTATAATTTTGATGATTATGGCTTATATTGGCATCCTTCTGTCTTCGAGAGACAATGGTTTAGAATCTGCACCCAGGTCAGTCTGTGGTTTGGTTGCAGACTCTACTATGGCTGTAGAGTCCAATACGGGAGCGACAGCACCGCTGGCAATTGCTACAGGTGTAAGCAGTGGTGATGTCGATGGGAACAGGCTGAACGTTTTGCTGCCGGCGAGTCCTCTTCTCCTCCCACTGCAATGCTCTTTTTTCTTCGGCTAAAAGGACACCAGTCTTAACGGTGGATCGCCAATTTTCGCTGTCCGATGTCACTGTTTCCAGATCAGCCGGACAGATGTTGTACGTTTTCAAGTCTCGCTTGCAGGCGTCCTTATAGCGCAGGGTTGGCCGTCCAGATGGTCGTGTTCCTGTGGCAAGCTCCCCGTACAGAACGTCCTTTGGGATACGACCATCATCCATCCTGAAGGAAGCATGAAGTGATCAAATGTCCTGGAAGTCCAGAGTCAATGCAGCCGTCTACCAGGATATTTAGAGCACTTCATGCTTCCTTCAGCAGAAAAGTTTTATGAAGATGCTTTATGAAGATGATTTTCAGCAGGATTTTCACCTGCCCACACTGCCAAAATAACCAAAACCTGGTTCAATGACCACGGGATTATTGTGTAACTACTACAGTGTGATTTCATGTAATATTCTAATGTTAAAAAATTGATTTTGTGGGTTCCATAAGCTGTAAGCCATTATGTAAGCCATAATCATCAAAATTATAACAAATCAAGGCTTAAAATATCTCACTTTGCAAGCAATGAGCCTTTTTTATAAAATTAGTTTCACATTTTTAGTTGAATTCCTAAAATAATTTAACTTTTCCATGATATTCAAATTTTTGGAAAGGGACTGTATATAAAGGAGAGCAACATTATGTTCAAGTAGGAAACATGCTTTTTGTTTCTACTTTGTTGGTCTGAAATGTGAATAAAAAGAGATCAAAATAGCTTTTTTTGTTTCTGCTTTGTATCCCCCCCCCCCTAAAATAAAAAATGCGCCCCCCCAAAAATAATTATCACCAGCCGCCACTGTATACGAAAGAAAGAAATATTAAATGGAAAGAAAGCAATATTAGATAGAAAGATACAGAAAGAAAGAAAGAAAGAAAAAAAGAAAGAAAGATATAGATAGATAGATAGATAGATAGATAGATAGATAGATAGATAGATGTGTTAGAAATAATGAATGAAAAAAGGAAATAGTACATAAAAGAAAGAAATATTAGATAGATAGAAAGATAGAAAGAAAGATAGAAAGAAAAAATACATAGAAAGAAAGAGATAGATAGATAGATAGATAGATAGATAGATAGATAGATAGTCTAGGAATAAAGAGCGCGGTAACCACACTTCCTGCAGTGTCCTGACACTTATCTATAAGCAGGGCTTAATTTGAGCCGGAACACGCCGGAACATGTTCCGGCACCTCTGACGTTGGATCCGGAACCTTTTTTATTGGATCCGGCACCTCCTGTCACTATGGAAAATTAGTCGCCTAAGTGAAAAAAAATACTGTTTGTGTAGTGTTCAATGGTGTTATCTATATTTTTAGTCTTTATTTCCCATTGAAGTTGCACAAAAATCTTGTGTTTGCACTGCAGTTTCGATGCGAGGTGAACTTTAATTCAGGGTAAAGTGCGTCGCACACCGGGCGAGAAGCGCAGCGCCGCGCGAACACATTCTCTATGAGTGTACACAACAGCAGCGCCATTCGGCGTCGTTAATGTAATATAGCTACTATCTGACTTCACCCTGTGGTGCAATATACATTTAGTTTTACATTCATTTACAGAAATCAGTTGCTTGAATGAAAATTGCTGATGTTATCGGATTTTCATGAATTTTTCTCAATTCATTTCATTCAGTTAACGGACGCTCTGAGGTAAAGTGTTCAGAGTCTGCAGACTAGCAACGATTGTATTTAATTGTACAGTACAATCACATAATACAGACATTATCTTAATTCCATAATGTCCTTAAACATTATTGCTGGCCATAAACTGAGAAAGTGCGCGTCCGGTGAGCGATACCTCGAGTTGTCCTAGACGCGACGCTTCTCGTCCGGTGTGACAGAAGGGGGAGAGGGAGCGGAGGCACTTCAAGTGACAAATGCGCAAGTGCTGGTTGAGATTGCTGTTAGCCTCGTTTCACTCAGGAGAAAAATGTCAAAAAGACAACAAAGTTTGCTTAACTATTTCCAAATACGCTGGTCAGATCCCAAACAAGCAAAAAATTCGCACCTATGCAGTGCATGTTCTGAAATTAAAATAAACATTGCCCTGATACACACACTCACAGTGTTGTTACGTTTTTTTTTTTTTGTCAGAGAAGCTACATAGCTTCTCTGACTAAAAAAACCTTAACAACGCTGTGTGTGTGTGTGTGTGTGTGTGTGTGTGTGTGCGTATGTGTATGTAGGCAGTGTAAAAAAAAAATTCGTTCCGTTACCTCCAACCCCCGTTTTGAGTCGCCGGATCCACCCCCCCTCTGCGCTCCGGGACCTCCCCCTTTACCAATTAAGCACTGTCTATAAGCGATACTATTTTGGAGAGATGATCCTTCGCCGTTTGTCTCTACGTGTGTGAGGAATATAGAAAACAAAACTAACCCGGCATAACGAAACTAGCATTCTGGGCTGTCTTTTAACAATGAAGGAAGTTCAGAAGAGTTCAGAAGAGGCGTGTCCACAAAGGCTGCTTTCGATCTAGTCAGAGAATGTCTAACGAGAACTGCCACTCTCAGTAAACTTCCGGGTTCTGAACTGGTTGCAGTTCCACTCTGATTCCATATGAGGGCGCTCACAGGACGAGTGCAGAATGAATGGAGGTCTATGGAGCTATACCCCTCAAAATCCACTTTTCTCAGGATATCATTTTTTGTCTAGTAATTTGAATGTTGTTTTCGAAAGGAGATGCAAAGAAATGACAGATTGCTGGGTGTTAGATTTTTTAGAGTCACTTATTTGCTTTAAAAAGTATATTAAAAGGTCAATGACGTCATACAATCAGCATCCATTAGCAGAATGCTAGCGTGTTATGGGCAACAACAACCCATCCTGTAAGCAATCGAAAGGACATAAGTACTCGTTTATTCAACTTTCAACCTATAACCCATGTTGAACTTGCAAAACCTACATTCAAATCTGAGATTTCTCAACGGCAATTGGGTGAAAGAGACATATTTAGCCGTTTAGCCCCATAGACTCCCATTCATTCTGCACTCAGACGATCGCCCCCAGTGGAACTCTGGGGGAACTACAACCAAAATTCGGTACAATAGGACTTAATAGGGAGTGGCCAGGCTTTCCGTAGACGGGCTTTGATCTAGTGTAGAAATTAATGTTACAAATAAACATTCGTGACAAAGCCTGATATCTTCACCGTGAACACAATGTCGACTTCACTGAAGGTAAGAACTAGACTGGACCGTAACACTGGTCACTTTTCTGACATGAAGCCTCGCAGTCACGAGATCAGTTTTACTCAATCACACGATATTGTTATTGTTTTTATAAACCGCGACTAGACGCGCAGCATAATGTGTTTTATTATTGATAGCCTACTATTTTTTTCGCTACTGATTAGGCTATTGCAGGGGCGCCGCCAGGAATTTTGGGCCCCATGACAAAAAAATCACATTGGGCCACCTCTGTGCAGCTGTTGTCACCACATCTCTAGGACCTAACTGTCCCATCAAAAGCTTTACATAACTATAATCAAAAGCTTGCAACTGTCTTGTTTCTTCTTGTAGTTCAATACTAGTACTAGCACTATTTACTGCTGGTGATTTGTAAATGCAAGTCTGCATACAGTATGCAGTTCACTATTTGATGCAAGATTAAAAGCCACCATAAAAATGTCCTTAAGGCAATCCTTTACAGTCTCAATGTATTTTTATTGCACAATTAATGACAGATAGATAATAAAAAAAAGTAAAAAAATAAATTATATACATACATATATATATATATATATATATATATATATATATATATATATATATATATATATTAATTTACTTTTTAATCAAAATAAATTAATATCATCTCAAAATTCCGCCTAAATGAACGCATCAAACTTATTTTAATAAGTTTAAAAATATTATGCAGGTTGAGGTAAACTACTAAGCTTTCTAACTGCATCAGTACAGACAGGTTTTTTTTATTGTTTTTTATTTTTCCATAATGGTCATTATATGAAAAAATTAATTGTGTTTGATTTCTGTCATAAATGAAATACTTATTTTTTTTGTTATGATAAAAAGAGCAAGAGAGACAGAACCCCACACAGACTCCCTAGCCTAGAATGATGCTATGTCATTAACACAATGCTCAGTGCTCACCTTCTTCACTGGGACAGGGAGGGGTGCAGTTATGGGGGGACTGGGGTGCTGCTGACTCATCTGTTGTTAAGTCTGCTAAAAGGGGCATGCATGGACAATGATTTAATATGAATATCTTGCTAAACGTTTCCCTGCACTGATTAAACGTTGATGAAATACATGTAGGCTAACACTAGCCTGCAGCTAACTTAGCTATCTTATTTAACTATGGACAACAGGTTTAATACCACTCACAGACTAAAGGCTACGCACCTTTCTTGGTGGAAAAACTGGGTTACAGATTGACACCCTTTCTTTTGTCTTTCCTCTCTCTTTTCTCTCTTTCCTTTTTTGAGAACCAGATTTTATTTTACAATGCAAAATTGTGATCATTTCTAGCGCATCAACGCGATCTCTCTGCAATTAAACAGCGTGATTAGTGCGCGCGCTTAGGCGGGACCAAACCATTTCATGCAGATACAGGGGGTGGTCGGTCAATATGTATGTTTACTTTTTGGTCAATGGTTATGGGGATATTTAACTTTTATTGCCAAAATAAGTAAAATCAAAGACATTATAATTAGAAATATACTCAATGATGGTTTATATAGTGTATAATATATATATATTTTTAAATTAGTTTTTACTTATTTGTTGGGGCCCCTGTCAGTCCGGGGCCCTTGGAATCGTCCTAACTTTTCCCCCCTATACGGCGCCCCTGGCTACAACACAGGTTTGTCGTGATTGCAATGTAGATCTTTCTTCCTGTGACGGCCACATTTTCCTGTGTGAGTTTCTATGGCATGGTTGTGTGTCAGCTGAGTTTGCATCTTGTTTTCAGGTTTATTTTTTATCAGTCACAGTGTAGTCTGCAAAGGTGTACGGTATAGTCTTTTTAGTGGTCAGACAATGCAGTATTTGATTATTACAAATATTACAGTCCCATCAAGTTTGTTTTTAATAGATCACAACCTTTGTGGCCAGGTTTATAAATGAGACCCCAGCTCATCATTAGAGCCGGCGTTTGATGTGTGTGTCGTGAAGGATGAGACCACTGGCTTCAGATTCAGCCAGACTGCTTGCCAGTTCATATGAAAATATTAGCTGTGTCCCAATGTGAAGGCTGCATCCTCCGAAGGCCGCATTTGAAGGCCGATTGGCCGCATTTGAAGGCCGATTGCGTCACAGCGGCGCGACGAAGGATGTCCCAATTCAAAGGCTGCATCTTCGCAGGCCGCATTTGAAGGACGATTGCGTCACCGCGGCACGATGAAGGCTGTCCCAATTCAATTCCGCATCCTTCGAAGGCCGTATTCAAAGGCCGGTTGGGTCATCGCGGCGCGACGAAGGCTACCCTGATTCAAAAACGACGCCAAATGCACCCTTTGTTTCCCCGTGAAAGGAAGGATACATAAATGGACATTTAGCGGCCTATCCTACCCCATAAGTCATTGCGCGCCAGTGACGACAGCATTTTTATTTTAAAAAAACGACGGACGATTGTTCTTGTCGCAACTGTAACAGCTACCGATGACGAGCGGGAGTAACATTTGAACTGCACTTTTTTATATTCAAATATTCACTTTTTTATATATTTTTTATATTCCCGTGGTACGGAGCCCGGGAAGTCACACCTGTGGGGAGAAAAAACAATCCGTGGCGACAGTTTTGCAATCCATCCCCTCAGTTTATAAACTGTTTTCACGAATTCTTAAACTGTTCCTTTGGTTTAACAAATCGTGCACACGGATTAAAAAAAAGCGTTAATTCAAAATTCACAAATTCATAAACCGTGGCCACTCTTTCGCAATCCGTTCGCAATCCTTTTTCTACAAATACATTATTTGAAATATTAAATAATATAAGGTCCGTGTAAATTTGCATGGAAAATTTGCAAAAAAGTCGAATTCCGAAACGAAGTTGCATTCGTTTTTCCGGCTTTAACCCGTTATTGAAAAACGAAAAATTAACGGTTGTTGTATTTTTAAAACGCAAAGTTGAACACTAAAATTTGAATTTGAACTGTAGGCTGCGCAAAAAAAAAAAAATTGACAGATTTTTGTTTATGACTTTTTGCCCCTTTATTAAACATTTAAAATATTCACAAATTAATAAAGGGAAAAAAATTACGATTTTAGCGATTTTACTGCTTTTCTAAGGCCAAATTAGAACCTGGAAATTATATTTTCCCCGCAGTGCTGAATGAGAAGAGCCTCTGGAACCACAGAGAGATGATTTATAGGCTAATAGGACTGGGGCGGTATGGATTTTTTCTTACCGCGGTTGAAAAGCAAGAAATTCCCGCGGTATTGCGGTAAACCGCCATTAGCACCATCCCGTGAGAAACTGCGTACGCGCAATACATCCCGCGTGCACACAAGCGCACACAAAAGGCTAGCCTTGTTTATACTCGACACGAGCGCGAGTCTCCACTGACTGCGCGCGTACCTCCCCAGAAGGACGAGGCGTTTATACTTGACGCGCTCGCCGTTGTGCTATTCAGTGAAACGACAGCGGGCGACTGAAGTAGGCTAATTGTCCTCTTAACCATCATCAACGTGAGAAGAAGAAAGATCCACACGTGACAATGTTTATTTTAGTACATCACCACCAATAACACTACAAAAAGAATAGAGTAAAATCCAGTAAACCCTGAGATTATTACCTCAGTGATATTAGAAGAAAATATGTGGATATAAAAACAACTCAATTAACGATCTCTTAAATATTTTCTTATTTCACTAAACAATTAAGTTTCATGGACATTTTATAAAACATGGAACTTTATTTTTTATTAAAATGGCTTATGTCTGCTACAGGCTCATTTTGTAAATGTAAGAAACTAATTTAAGACGCACAAACTGGGTGCCGGTGCAGTGAGACTGTGACATGCTTGCTCAGCCAGATTCGGCTCGATGTTGTTCATCTTCGGATTCGGATGCGCACCCAACGCACGCGACCGCCCACACCGCAATGACGTAATTTTTGCCGCGCGCACCTTCGCGCTCGTGCGGACGCGTCGAGTATAAACAAGGCTTTAGGCAATTGAACTTAATAAGGAACATGTTTATTTTAACATTTATTATTTCACATTTAGAACAGAAATGGAATGATGTCTAGACAAAACGTGCACATGTGCAGGCACTTTTCTTTTTTTTTTCTTTTTTTGCGGTGATGACGGTGACGAGCTCAGACCCGCGGTAGGGGTCACGTGACCGCGGTATTGCGGTAATGCGGTAACCGTCCCAGCCCTAAAGGCTAATGATAATAAATGTGTCTGAAAAAATAACGAGGCATTTTAGTTGTTCGTTTAAAAGTGAAACAAAATATAGCCTATATAAAGCTTGAAATGTCCAGTTCATTTATGAGACGCGCTCCACGGAGATCATGAAAGCGCGCCTGATTGTTTTATTTTATTTTACAAAAGCACAACGTTTTCTTGTTATTGTGAGTTTGGACAAATAAAAGTAGTTGCGAATTATGTGTTATTCTTTTCTGTATGACCAGAAATGATAGAGTATTTTAAGTTGTTTCCTGTAGGAAAATGCAAGTGTTCGCGCCCGCGCCTCCGTGCCATGCAGCGCACGCTCCACACTCCGCACAAACACATGCGTCTGTTGTGGCAAAAATTAATCAAACAAACATCACTGCGTAAGAGACACTCAGAGTCAAATTATAGAAATAGAAGTATTTATTCTTGCAAGAATAGGAGCAGTCTAATACACAGTTGTTACCCTGTGCAGAAGAGTGACACCCCCCCAGACAGACTGAACGAGCTTTTATCTTAGTTTCAAGGCCTTCTTCCCCCCAGAGCCTTCCTCCCAGTAGTTTTCCATAGACGTCACTAGTTGGCCCACTAAGCCCCCCTGCACCAAATGGCCTTCTGACATCTAGGTCAGAGGTCCTTGTTCGTCTGTTCTCTGGAGTGTCTCCCCCTTCTGCCTCCCCAGGTACATAAACAGAATCTTCTCTCACTACAAGTGAGAGACACACATGTGACATTCTTTGAATCATCTATATTTTACTAAAGATCAATGAATATCATAAAATCGCCACCACACGTCAATTTGTGATAATCTTAGCCCTTTATTATTATTGTCTAACCTGTATTATGACTGACATTTGACATTGCTTTGTTCCTATTTTGGATAAAAGCGCCTTCTAAATGTAATAATAATAATGATAGGCTATTTATTATTATAATTTGCATTTAATGAGTTCACTGAAGACAGTAATATGTTAATCATAAAATAATGTATGTATGTTTTATTTTTATATAACCTAACCTTGTGTTTGTGTTATATTTCTTTTTTACATGTGAAGGTTTTTTGCTTATTCTATTATAACAAGCTTTTTTCTCCCAAAAAACAGGTGGCCTGGTTGAATCATCCGGCACAGACTGTGGGAGTGGCCACAAATCCGTGAGTACAGTTTACAAACCAGTGGGAACGGATTGCGAAAGCGTGGTCCATTTATGTACATAATAAAAAAAAATACACTAGCCTTGAACATATATATACACTCACCGGCCACTTTATTAGGTACCCCATGCTAGTAACGGGTTGGACCCCCTTTTGCCTTCAGAACTGCCTCAATTCTTCGTGGCATAGATTCAACAAGGTGCTGGAAGCATTCCTCAGGGAGTTTGGTCCATATTGACATGATGGCATCACACAGTTGCCGCAGATTTGTCGGCTGCACATCCATAATGCGAATCTCCCGTTCCACCACATCCCAAAGATGCTCTATTGGATTGAGATCTGGTGACTGTGGAGGCCATTTGAGTACAGCGAACTCATTGTCATGTTCAAGAAACCAGTCTGAGATGATTCCAGCTTTATGACATGGCGCATTATCCTGCTGAAAGTAGCCATCAGAAGTTGGGTACATTGTGGTCATAAAGGGATGGACATGGTCAGCAACAATACTCAGGTAGGCTGTGGCGTTGCAACGATGCTCAGTTGGTACCAAGGGGCCCAAAGAGTGCCAAGAAAATATTCCCCACACCATGACACCACCACCACCAGCCTGAACCGTTGATACAAGGCAGGATGGATCCATGCTTTCATGTTGTAGACGCCACATTCTGACCCTACCATCCGAATGTCGCAGCAGAAATCGAGACTCATCAGACCAGGCAACGTTTTTCCAATCTTCTATTGTCCAATTTCGATGAGCTTGTGCAAATTGTAGCCTCAGTTTCCTGTTCTTAGCTGAAAGGAGTAGCACCCGGTGTGGTCTTCTGCTGCTGTAGCCCATCTGCCTCAAAGTTCGACGTACTGTGCGTTCAGAGATGCTCTTCTGCCCACCTTGGTTGTAACGGGTGGTTATTTGAGTCACTGTTGCCCTTCTATCAGCTCGAACCAGTCTGGCCATTCTCCTCTGACCTCTGGCATCAACAAGGCATTTCCGCCCACAGAACTGCCGCTCACTGGATGTTTTTTCTTTTTCGGACCATTCTCTGTAAACCCTAGAGATGGTTGTGCGTGAAAATCCCAGTAGATTAGCAGTTTCTGAAATACTCAGACCAGCCCTTCTGGCACCAACAATCATGCCACGTTCAAAGTCACTCAAATCACCTTTCTTCCCCATACTGATGCTCGGTTTGAACTGCAGGAGATTGTCTTGACCATGTCTACATGCCTAAATGCACTGAGTTGCCGCCATGTGATTGGCTGCTTAGAAATTAAGTGTTAAGGAGCAGTTGGACAGGTGTACCTAATAAAGTGGCCGGTGAGTGTATATATATATATATATATGTATATGTATATATATATATATGAAGAGTTCAGATGCAAAAGCCTCTAAGTGCCATTTGAAATTTTCTTCTAGAATGATCATTTTTATCAAGCTTGTATATTTAAGTTCAATAATTTCACTTAAATGGCAATGAAGATTACCTATTAATTGTCCTTTAAGTGAAATTACTGAACTTAAATATACAAGCTTGATAAAAATTATCATTCTAGAAGAAAATTTCAATTGGCACTTAGAGGCTTTTGCATCTGAACTCTTCATATATATATATACTGTATATATATATATATATATATATATGTCTATGTATGTTTTCTTTTCTTTTCTTTTCATATTTCATTACATTATTTATGTAAATTAACGCCCAATAATTGAACAGTTTAAAGTGTAATCCGGCAATTCAGGAGTCAGGACGCAGCTTCTGAATTGGGACAGTAAACCAGCTCTGGCCATGGTCTTGGCTAAGCCGAAAATACATGACCCGCGGCGTCGGGGGTGAAACATCCTCACCATGTCCTCCAGTAAAATATAAAACATAAAAATGACAATAGCCAATTCTGGCTCCATAGCTGTTTACTCAATTATAACAAATGAATTATCAGGATGGCAGCTGTACTTTTGCACCATGGCTTGGCGCCAGGAGCGGTAATCGGGAACACCTGGATGCGCAATTAGGAAATCCTACGAAGGCTACATGGTGTGTCCTTCGAAGGGCTAATAGGCTGCATCCTTCGAAGTCCGCGGCCTTCTAAGGATGCAGCCTTCACATTGGGACACAGCTATCGAATGTTGGGTTGTTTCAAGCCACATCTACTTTCAGTTCACACATCAGGGTCGGAAATTACCATTTTCCATCATTTACTCACCCTCATGCCAAACCTTGACTTGCTTTCTTCAGATAAACACAAGATGTTTTATTCGGTTGACACAAAATTGAGAACACTGTCACGATCACTGTGTGGTTTTCTAGCGTCATCTGAGTGCCACCCATTCAGTGGCATTATAATGGACGCATAAAGTGCCCCATTATGCTATTTTTAAAGTTTCCTAATGTTGTTTTGTAGTTTCCTACAACAGGTTTACATCCATCAAAGGTCAAAAAACTGTTAAATTTCCTCATAATATACATTTGCACATCACCACATTTTCAATGATTCTCAAACGACTCGTCAGATGAATCAATCTCTCTAAATCCCTCCTTTCTGAGAGCTACTCTGCTCTGATTAGCCAGACGGCTCAGTGTGTTGTGATTGGTTTACCCCGTACAGCATGCTTGTCGAAAACAAAAACGGCCATTGCCATACAATGTCAGCTCTGCTTGTCCTGAGGCTTCCTTTACCGTAAACTAAACACAGTAACGAACAATGACGTTGATTTTACCATATCAATGTGAGCGCGAGTCCGATGATGAAACACTGGAAGACTAGTTCCCTTTCGAGGGGGTAACTTCGACATTACGTCGTGTGAGGTATATGGTAACTCCTCCCCTTCTCCACATTTGCTGAAACCTTATGGGCTAACGCCAGCTGGGGACAGCTGGCCAATTGACGCGAAGCATGCAAATACTGACAGACAGGCAGGCAGTATAAAAAGCATGGGTGTGAAAATTACGTCAGAATCTCTTTCTTCACGCTTAAATCGTTGTGCTACAACTCAACCTACGGAATTCTATTAGTCATCGTAGAAGGTGCAATTAGAAGATTCGTACCTTTCTTCTCAGCATCCGATGGCTACTACTTGCCGGATCTGTTAGGGCCCTATCGAACCACCCGACACCCATCAGTTCTCTTACGAGAGGTTCTCTCGTATTGCGTAAGTTGCTTAGAGATCTGAAGCCAAAAAATTATCCTTAATTTTGTATATATTGTCAACGCAGTGCGGCAGTCACAGACTGACTGTCCAGGGACAACATTCCCCCGGGAGAATGGTCCCTGCACCCTCAGACAGTCCAGTCACTGTGGCGCCTTTTCGGCAAAGCGGAAGTCGACCTTTTTGCGTCAAAAGACAACGCTCATTGCCCGAGATATTTCTCAAAGAGCGAGGATGCGCTAGCCCAAACCTGGCCCAGCTGCCCGCTGTACGCTTTCCCTCTGATCTCGCTGTTACCTCAGGTAATCAAGAGGATCAGGGAAACGCGCCACTCAGTGTTCCTCATAGCCCCGTGATGGGAGAACCAAACCTGGCTCCCAGAGCTGGTGAGGCTGTTGCACGTATCCCAGTGGCCGATCCAGATGAAGAAAGATCTTCTATCTCAATTTGGCATCCCCATCCAGAGCGCTGGTCTCTGCATGCGTGGATAATCAATGGATACCCGTTGCTTTGCCAGAAGGGGTCGTGAACACGATCACTCAGTCTAGAGCTCTTTCTACGAGAAGACTCTATGCGTCCAAATGGTCAGTGTTCTCTGAATGGTGCGCTACAAGGAGCCTGGACCCACGCACGTGTGGGGTTTCGTGGGTGCTTTCCTTCCTTCAAGAGCTGTTGGACAAGGGCAGGTCCCCTTCCACGCTCAAAGTGTACATTGCGGCTATTGCGGCGTTCGCGGAGTCGACGCGCAGCCGTGCGATAGGAAGGAACGAGCTCATCTTCCGCTTCCTCAGAGGAGCCAGGAGGATGAATCCCCGTGGCCACCTTCGGTTCCTATTTGGGATCTTTCTTTGGTCCTAGAGACCCTGAAAGCGTTTCCCTTTGAACCGTGTTGTGGCAAAAACAATTATTAAACAAACAGCATCACAGTAAGAGATATCAATGTTAGAATTGTATTTTAAAAGATAGTTTTATTCTTTTAAAAGAGGGTTGTTCACAAGAAATACCCCAACAGCTACCTCATGGCCAGAACAAAACCTAACCTACACAGAAAAGAGGCAGCCTTTTTATAACCCTTTCTTCAAAGTCCCTTCTCCTGTAATTTTCCACTTATCCAGTAAACTAGATTTAACTGTTTTTTTAGAGAATACAATGGTCCTTCAAACCTCCCCAACAACCGTTAGATTCCGTGGATCTAAAATACCTCTCGCTCAAGACCGTTTTTTCTGATAGATCTGTCATCAGTAAAACGTGTGGGGGATCTACACGCGCTATCTATTAGCCCAGCGTGTCTCGAGTTCAGACCAAATTACTTCAAAGTCATCCTTAAACCGAGACACGGTTATGTCCCCAAGGCGATTGGCATGCCTTTTAGAGCACAGATCATCTCCCTATTGGCTCTGCCAGCATCCGATAGCAAGGAAAGTGATAACCTCCTATGTCCCGTTAGGGCGCTGAGAGTGTACATCACGCGCTCCGCCGACTTCAGGCATTCTGAGCAGCTCTTTGTTTCATTTGGAGGGCGCACCAAGGGTCTCGCCGCCTCGAAACCTGTCCAGATGGATAGTGGACGCTATCGCAGCAGCTTATGCGGCCAAACACCTGCAGTGCCCTATGGGCATCAGGGCCCATTCCACTAGAGGCATGGCTTCGTCGTGGGCTTGGTCCAGTGGGATTTCTATTCACGATATTTGTATGGCAGCAGGCTGGGCCTCCCCCTCTACATTTGTGAGGTTTTATAACCTGGAGATTACCGCCTTGCAGGCTAAACTTTTGTTAGTCTAAGTGATGTGTACGTTCTGCTCAGTTGTTCATGTGCAGGCTACTCTCATGACACTTCTAGCTCTTCTGGTTGAGCTACACAAAAGGGTGAAGCTCTCTATACATAGACCTGCGGAGCCGCTCTGTGTTTTTCCCTATTATGTGCTTATGTACTTGTGCTGGCCCGCGTTGCTGCCCGCCGTTACTACACGGGTTTATACATAGACTCTGTATTCCTATCAAATGCTTATTACAGATGCTGGCCCGCGTTGCTGTCCACCTGTTCCCGCATGTTATGCTCCCCCGGGACTCATGTAGTGGATGCTCGGCGCGCACAGCGTTGACAAGGGGTTCCCGTAGCGTAAGCAGCTTATGCAATACGAGAGAACCTCTCATAAGAGAACGTACTCGATTACCTAAAGTAACCTCGGTTCTCTCTAGAAGAGGGAATGAGTATTGTGTAACCTGCCGTGCTCGCGCCACGATCTTATTCGCTTCAGTCAATGAAAACCAGAGTTCAACCTGTTGAGCCCTTCCTTATATACGCTAAGCCACACGCTTAAGGCAGATGAAGTAAAACCGTAAATCTTCATTATGAGTCCTAATCATAAATACAGTGCATGTTCACAATAACAGTTTAAATAAATGAAAAGAATGATTTAAACTGTTTTACTTCTGTATAAACAATTCGATTAAATATGCCATGCTCATTAATGGAGTTAAACTGTAAGGATTGCTCAGAGTCGGAAAGATCCATTTGCAGCTTTTATTTGATATAAGTAGACAATAGTGGAAGGGCTAGGCAAAGAGTACTCAGGTACACAGGCATAGAAGTCCAGGCCAGGCAGAGATTCGTCGTAGCATGGTAAACAGTCCAGGGTCAAGGAAGCCAGAGAGTAATCGGAAGCCGAGAAACAGTCCAAGGTCTAGGTAGCCAGAGAAGGATCGTAGATAACAGTAACAGTCCGAGATCTGAACCAGTAGGAGAAAACACAAGGATAAACGCTCAGTAGGTAAGCCAGGGCTAAACAATACTTCGCACTGAATGAGGGTTGAGAGCTGGTTAAATACACGAGCAAATGGGATACAGGTGTGAGAGCAATGAGTGGAAACAGGTGTGTGTGTAGGTCCAGATGAACTGCATGATGGGAGATGTAGTGTTAATACTCAGGAGACGGCTCTCTACGAGGGTGTGAAGGAGGTGATGCAGGAAACCTCTGCGTTACATAAACACTTGAACTACTTGAAATAATTACTGAGAAGTTACAAATAATTTTATATTCAATAAATGTAAATATTTGTTGTGGATGCGATGATTTTGAAAAATGTTCCTGTGGCATGCTGTGTTTTAATGTTTTAACTACAGAGATAATTGCTTATCATGATAATAGCAGATTGTCTGAGAAAATAGTTTCATGCAAATAATGCACAACAAGGTCTATCTGTTTCCATTAAAAATATAAATCAATTAAAAATACTATTTGGCCAGTGGAAAAGATTGAGAAAAACTTTCTCTGAAATATATTTTACACTATTTGATTTATTTATTCAAAAACAAGGCAAGGGTAGGCTACTAAATGATTTGTATTAATGTAATGTGATGGCAAGATCCTAATGTCTTGTACCATTAAACATGAAATCACCTGGATGAATAAGCATATGCAAATGATATGCAGATGAGCATATGCATAGTAAAACGAGGCGTTGTAAGCTGCATATGTGACTGATCAAGGAAAGTAGGGACACAAGTCTGTTCTGGGGCACTGTTCTGTGGTTATTCACTGAAAGTGTAGTCTCCAAAATTTCCAACGATGTGTAACACATGGAAATCTGATCATATTTGGAGAAGTTGTGGCCATTTGAAGGTAGGCACTCAAAAAAGCTCAAAGGGGAGAAAACGGCCTCTAAAGATTTTGCAGTTCTCACAGAGACGTGACAGTTCTCCGTTACGGAAAGCGGCACTAAAAGATGCTTTAAAACTTTCACAGAGACCTCAAACAGAAAGCACAAAACCTTTCTTTAAAGTGAATTTCGTTTTGTATTAATAGTATCTTAATTTTAATCAATGTTTCATCAACCAATTGTCTGGATTTAATAAATAATAAGTAAATAGCAGACAATACATAATCACGAAACGGAGCCTCCGGCGCGTGAACTGGAGCTCGTCTCATAAATGAACCGAAACTCAGCGTATAAGGTAGCCTACTTGCCTCACAGACATGTCTACTTTTAAATAGAGCAATTCAAAACGAATGCTTATGTAATCCGTATGAAATGTGCATTTCTCTCTGGCGCGCTCACTACTGCAAAGATCGCGAGTCAGCATCGTCAACTTCATCTTTGCAGCCGACACTGACAGAAAACACTTGTTTATTAATAAACATGTAAAATATAGCAAGGAGATATTTTAATTAATAATAATCATTACTTTTGCCGGTTCTTTGTGACAGCTTTTAGGTGCTTTATTGGCAGCGCCACCACATGTTTCATGAGCACGTCACCACCGCGCATTGTTCATAAGCATCCGGCTTGTGGAAGAAGTACTTCAAAACATTTTCAGTGTAACGACCACGGTTCAGCTCGTCTGCGACAATCTTTGCGGCGTCCACCTTCATTGAATTTTGATATCAGATAGAGCCGGCTAGAGCGCTGCATAATAAGTAGCCACGCTGTTCCTGTTCCGACCATTTTTTGCGTACATTTTTTAAAGCCATTTTTGGCTTTACGGCGCACATACACTTTTAGTAAGGATCCTACGCACAGTTTTATAAATGAGACCCCTGGTCAGGGGCTGGAGCTTGCACAGGACTCTGGTCAGGGGCTGGAGCTGTCACTGGACTCTGGTCAGGGGCTGGAGCAATACTGAGTCAAAAGCAGAAGTTGACTGATATATTTCTTTATCAGAGAAAATTAATCAACCTCCTATGTCTGTACCATTTTTTTGTGACTGTATATTGAGTAAAGGCCAAATTTTGTTTGTGCATGTTAGATACATTTTTCTACATGCCACTTAATTTACTGCATACCAATAGTGTAATCTGTAACCATGTGCCACAAAAGCTCTCTTCCACATCTCACACTACGTGCATTATGTTTCATTTCCTAGAGGACAACTTAAGACTGCTCTCTACAACACGTCATAGACACTTATGAGACACCATGGACCAAGACTCAGAGCGTAAGTAGTTACCACAGTAAAAGCAGAGATACTCATATGAAAAAAAGTCTGCATTACATAAGCACTGATTAAACGTGAAGTGGCCCAAATAAGTACTTGCTACACTATAGAATATGCCGTTCTTGAATCTTATGAAATCACGTTCTTCCTTGTGAGCAGTTATAATGTTATTATCTCTCTACCAGGTGCTCGGTTTGTGGACAACCACTGGGCGAAACTTGTCCAGAGAGTTCAGATGGTGATGCCGATAGCGGATGAGCTGCGGTCCGGTGGCATGCTGGAATAAGAGCCGTACTGTAAGATCGATGCAGCAGTTACTAACCAGGAGAAAATGAGAGAGTTTTATAAAGTGTTGCACTCTGGAGGAGACAAGGTTAAATCTGCCTTTTATTCTAGCCTGGAAAAACACGAGCCATCTCTGTTTAGAGACTTGGGTAAGAGCACACTAGTTTTAGCTATTATACCACATGTGTCTAGTATGTACTGAGATATGTACTGTTAAAATATGTACTTTTACATGCACGGCACAAATTGCAGAAGTAGAATTGCTCTCGTAGAAAACTTAAATATTTTGTCTTAACTTTCCATCTTAACTTATTACTGTCAGGACCACTATCGTCAAATACGATTGACAATTTGCATATATTTTGGATTGGCGGTATTGTTCTGTGCTGGGCAGCCTAACATGGATAAGAACAAGAAGATTAGCAATAACCCCCTTTAGGGTAAACAGAACAGAACCAACATGAATGTATTGCAGATATCATTAATATCAATATTTTAAAGGGATAGTTCACTTTGAAATACATTTTTGGTATGTTTTATGTTACCTCAAGGGCATCCAAGATGTAGGTGTCTTTGTTTCCGCAGTAGTTTCAATTTAGATATTTTTAGGTCAAACCGTTCTTGTCTGTCAGTCATATAATGCAGGTCTATGGTCACCACCTCAAAGAGCATGTACAGAGAAGTCCAAATTAAACATGATTTAATGACTCATAAATGTAAGTACACATTGATGGCCTAAGACACGAAACGAGCAGTTTGTGTGAGAAAACGAACAGTATTTATATAGTTTTTACCTCTTTGTAACCACAGCCATGTCCAAGTGATCTGAGGGCGTGGGGCGCTTCGGTCTGCGCAAGCGCCGGAAGTGATCTCTCGCGTGTGTAAGTCACTCATTGTTTACACACAGAACAGAGATTGTAGGTAAGACGGCTAATTAAAAAGGTACTAATTTGCGCTTATCCGGGAAGTTTAAAAGAAAAAAAATGAGTTGTAAAAGAAAACAATTACGTATGCTCGCGCAAGAGATCACTTCCGGCGCTTGCGCAGACCGAAGCGCCCCGCTTTCAATATATGTGAAATGCCTTAATATATCAATTAATAAATCAATTAATGTATCAAGTGTGTCTAATGTTCTACAGGCTCCACAGGACGTCACACACACTCTGAAAATACACATTCCTCAGGTGACTGATGAATTTTATAATAATAAGGTTTAAATATTGCACTCCATCGACCTCGTAATTTAGTTGATATTTTCCTGCTCTGGGATTTCTTACTGTATTAGAATCAGAAAAACTCTTTGAACATTGTCCGTTTCTACAGAAATCAGCCCAGTGATTCACAAATATATGAAGCGGATCTGCAGCGAGTATCAGTATGTGACTGAGTATAACTCACTGCCTGGTGAACATGTGCTTCTGTCTGAGCGCTTCATACAACCTCTGATCCTTCGGAAACATAGAGATCGAGACGAGCGAGAAGAAGAGATCCGCTCCAGTGGCGAGCGCTTCCAGCAGGTCCTCAGCTCCAGGAGCAGTGGAGACTCGGTCCATCTCAGCTCTCTGTTCCACCCAGATGACCACGGGATCAGTCCCAGGTCTGTGATACTGCAGGGAAATTCTGGAAACGGGAAATCTTTCACTGTGCAGAAGATCATGATGGACTGGGCATCTGGTGACCTCTACAAAGGGCGGATTGATATTGTGTTCCACTTAAAGTGTAAAGAAATAAATCGCATTACTGGCGAGAAGAGTTTGGTGGAGATCTTGAGCTGCAGTTGTAGTTTAACATCACATGAGATCTCACAGATTTTACAGCAGTCGCCAGAGAAGGTGCTTGTGGTCATTGATGGATTTGATGAGCTGAAACTCACACAGGACATTAATGACACGTCAGCACACACTGATCTGCTTCAGAAAGCCCCACCTGTGGTCACTCTTTGTGCCCTGCTGAGGGGTCGAATCCTGCCAGAGTCTTTCCTGCTGGTCTCCTCCAGATCTACAGCTACGGACACACTCAGTAAAGATCTGCTCAAACAACCTCAGCGTTTCTCTGAGATTGTGGGATTTTCAGAAAAGGGGGTGGAGGAATACTTCCAGAAGTTTTTTCAAAATGAGGAACGTTTCAGGAAGGCTTATACATATGTGAAGGCAAATGAAACCCTCATCACTGCCTGCTCAATCCCTGTCGTCTGCTGGATCATCTGCACAACTATCCAGGAGAGATTCAAATATGGTGCAGGTGCGACAAGCGGACTGGAAACCACCACCTCCATCTACGTGGACTTTGTGTGCACTCTTCTGGAGCATCACTGCCAGGGTTTGAGTCAGGCCGTCCCGACCCTGCTGAGGAGTCTGGGTCAGCTGGCAGAGAGAGGGATGCAGGAACAGCAAGTCCTGCTGGATGAGGAAAGTGTGAATGAAACCATTTTAGACCCTGCTGGAAATCCATTCTTGTGCAAGTTCCTGTTTAAGAGACGAATCCACCAGGAGACGATGTTCAGTTTCATGCATCTCAGCTTTCAGGAGTTCTTCAGTGCTCTGTACTATGTCCTTCTGGATGAAGAAGAGTCCCTGGGGAAACTTACAAGTTTTTTCGATGATATTTTCACAAAACCAGCTGTGGTGGAATTTGCATTTGGTTTGTTGAATAAGGATGTGAGATTCACACTTAAAAAACATGGTCTGTTCATTCGTCCAAAAACACAGGCTGATCTGAAAGAATGGATTTTGAAAAAGATCAAAAGTCAAAATCAAGGCTTTTCCTTGTTTTCGGAAACAGTTTTAGTTCTTCACTGTCTCTATGAACTTCATGAAGAAGACTTTGTGAAAGAAGCAATGGGATCCTGGAAAAAGATCGATCCACGTGGTAAATTGCTCAGAAGAAGGAATACAGTATATGGTAAATTGCTCAGAAGAACAGACGTCTGTGCCCTGCTGTACTGCTGTCAGTGCTGTCAGAGCATTGAAGACATTTCTAATTTGTATTTGTCATCTGAAGATTTGTCTATGATTTTGCCTCTACTTCACAAGTTTAAAGAAGCAAGGTAAATGCTTTAATCTAAAACAGATATTTAGTGGATGTAATTAATATCTAATCTATAATTTGCTGTTGCAAGTTAAACTTACTTAGTCTGTACAGTGATGTCCTGTATTTTATTTTGAAGATTGACTATAAGAGATCCATCAGACTCTGATTTCGTTGATCTGATCTACACTATCTCGAGAGGACAGACCCTGAGCTGACAGTGGTAATGTTTAAAAATATATATTTTATACATTTTAATGTTTTATGCACACATGCTATCATCCTTTAATGTGCTTTTGTTTAACTTTTTAGTTCATGTATATTTTTTGTGTGCTTTGGTTTGCAGTGTTTATGTAACCACCTACCGCTCACTTGATCTGTCAATCATCAAAGAGCAGTCCAGGTGAAGAACAAGTGATTTTTTTTTTTTTTTTTTTAAATAGTTTTTTTTCTCATGATTACCAGAAATAATTATAATTATTAATATGTTTTGTATAACCAATTATATCATCATCTTGTTCTCCTGTTTATTTGGCTTACTTGGTCTTCGCAATCTAATAGATTATAATTCTTATTGTAATAATGCAACTAAATTGGTCACCCAAAATAGTTTAAAAAAAATAAGGTACACACTTTTATTTTATTTGACTATTGATAATGATGCAAATATTGGCTGGTGCCCAACCAACCACCAATTAATAAAAAAAAATCACAAAAAGATATTCTAAACAAGAAATTATTGACTTAATAGACACAACAACAACTTTAATATTTTTTTATTGTTTTTTTAATAGTATCTGCATAGAGATTGGCCGGCATCCCCATCCGGATTTGCTATCATTCAGTCTCACCTTTCCACACTCAGAGATAATCAACATCGACTGGACCAGACTTTTTCAAATAATAATTCACCAAAGGGATTCAGATGCATTACTGTCATTTCTCTATTCCTTCTCTAACCTGAAAAAGATGGTAATGAGCGTGAGGTGTCTAACTGAGATGTGGTCTGTTTGGACCCTCAAGTTGATTCAGAGTTGCCCCAGTCTAACCAAACTCACGTGAGAAACATCTGAAATCTCCTCTGTCCTGTTTCTATGTGAATTTGCCTGTTGATAACAACTGTGTATCTAATGTTCAAAGGGATTGTCCATCCAAAAAGGGAAATTCTGTCATTTAATCGCCCTCATGTTGTTCCAAACCTGTTTTCCTCTGAGGAACACAAAATAATATATTTTAAAGAATGCTTGTGTAACACACAGTTTCAGATCCCATAGACTGCCATTGTTTGGACAATAAATGTTTTAACCAAAACGTCTCAAGTTACGACTGTAACCTATGTTCCCTGAGAACAGGGAACGAGACACTGCGTCAAGCGCTATGGGGAACACCTTCGCATGAACCGGTGTCTGCAACGCTTGTCTAATCACGACAATCCTATTGGCCGGACGACAGCCTATGACATCATCAGAAGTGCAACCCGGAAGTATATAAGGGGAGCCTGGAGAACATGTCAACAGCTTATCGTCTGAAGGGACAGTTCAGCAGGCATCCTGAAGCATTGACACAGTGTCTCGTTCCCTGTTCTCAGGGAACATAGGTTACAGTCATAACCTGAGACGTTCCCTTTCGAAGGGAACTCGAACTGCGAAAAGCGATATGGGGAACGAGCTACCCACGCTGCCATGCTGAGGGGAGTGCATGCCAAATTATGGCTGTGACAAAAATGTCAAAAACCATCAGTTTCACTGAAATGCCCAAAACACTCCCCCTTCGGGTCACATACAGGTGACAGTATTCCCTACGGCCACTGCCCAAGCTATAAGCCTCAAAGAGGCCTCCGATACAGTGGAGGCCGCTCAAAGGCTCTGGAACCAACAATTTCTGTGGAAGGGGTTCCTTTAAGGAAATATGGCCAGGGGCTCCAAGGAGTCCTGTCCAGTCATTTTCTGAGGGGGACATGAAATAAACCCCACCTGCCACCAGGGAGGCTGACCTGGTCTAATTAATGACCTAGTCTTTCCAAGTCTTGTTTCCTGAACAGAGTCTCTAACATTTTTTTGTCCCACCTGTGGAGGCATCCGATAGGGAGGACTGCAGATAGTGGCAGTGATCGCTCACAGACCGGATCAAAGTGACGGGCATCCTGGAGAGTAGAACTCAGCATAGAGCTTTCTAACCCTTGCGAACAAGGGGAGTTACTCTACCCAAACCTGAATCTGCACAGTGCTTCAGAGCCATGTGGAGGCTGGGCACTCTGAAAGGGACCCTAATAAGGGAGCGCCTCCAGCTCTTGGGCTGATCTACCAGGGAGGCCTTCAAGGAGGCCTGTTAAGGCCTAACTACTTGATAGTGGGACTGTTTAGCTGAGCTAGCCACAGAAGTCTGGTGATCTCACACAGACATCTCTGTGGGCCTGGTTATACTTATTTCAAATTGCCAACAGGTAGTGTACTCAGCAAAAAGTGCTATCAACCCTTTAAAGCAAGAGGAGTACAATCTTACGCTACCACATTAATAGAGGAGGCCTACTGTAAGGCCTACAACTTCAAAGGTCACAGGCGTCGGCCTGGGCATTGCTTTGTTGTCTAAACAGTGTCTAACACTATTCCCCTCACAAGTGAAGGCATGCGATAGGGAGGACTGCAAAAAGTGGCATTAAGCACTCACAGACCGGTTCATAGAGAGACGGGCATCCTGGAGAGTAGAACTCAGCATAACGCTTTCAAAGCCCTTACAAACGAGGGGAGTGACTCTACTTGATCCTGGATCTACACAGTACTTCAGAGCCCTGTGGAGGCTGGGAACTCTGAAAGGGACCCTAATAAGGGGAGTGCCTCCAGCTCTAAGGTTTACATTGCCAATAGGCAGTGTACTTAGCAGAAATGCAATCGACCCTTTAAAGCAAGGGGTTTAAAGCAATCGAGGAGGCCTACTGTAAGGCCTACAGCAGGGGTCGGCAAGTAAGTTTGGCATCGGGCCAAAAAAAGAAAATTCCCACTAGTATTCCCACAGTCAAAGGAAAATTAATTTATGAAAAATGCGAGTTGCCTGTGACAGACAGTTACAGTGTATTTTGTAACTGGTAGTGAGCTGTTACTCTGTGTTAAATCTTGAAAAAAAGCTGTTGACATTCTCCAGGCTCCCCTTATATACTTCCAGGTCGCACTTCTGATGATGTCATAGGCTGCCGCCGGCCAATAGAATTAATAGAAATACAAGTGTTTCAGACACCGGTTCATGCGAAGGCGTTCCCCATAGTGCTTTACGCAGTTCGAGTTCCCTTCGAAAGGGAACTGTTTTATTACCAGCATTATTCAAAATATGTTATTCTGTGTTCTGCAGAAGAAAGAAAGACACAGGTTATGAATGACATGGCAGAGTTTATTTGATCTTAGTGAACTGGCCTTTTAAAACATTAAAAGGTTATGAATTAATGACACTGATCAAACAGTCACTCACCTTTGAGGAATTGAAAACCTTAGAAACACAAAATGGTTTAGTAAACAAAAGATCTATTGTATTTTTTATTATTATTTTATTAATTTGTATTTATTGATTTATTTTGACAGTTTTGCAATGCTCTTTCTATATCAGATAACCTTACAAAGCAAATGAAACCACCCATCTGTAGTTCATGGCCTTCATCAATTTAAACTGTTTTGCAATTGTTTAAATGAGTGCACAAAGCAAATGTGAAGAATGGCATTATCAATCTTATTCATTTTATCTGTATAATGTGTTTCCACATCTAGGGTAAATGCTGGCTTTTTACTGGAGGATGGAATCAAGATCTTGCAGAGGTCAAACACAAGACCAAGTTGTGCGATGACATTTAACGGGTTTGTATACCAAACGTTTGAGAATTGATGAAATAAGTTTTCTTTGCATCCACACTAGATCTTCTTATTAACAATTCAATAACAATTTTAATGTTGGTCTGTTTCTCACACAAATTAATGTTATAACAATGATTGCACTCCATTAAAAGCAAATATCCGGTTTGTTAAAGTCTCTGTAGTGATGCTGTGCTTTCTGCTTTCTGATTATGAAGGTTCGTTTGCAATGAACAGTCGAATTGCACCCAGGAGGGGAAGATTCTTCTGAATGACCAGGGATTTTTCATGGAGACTTTGTGAAAGTAAGTTAAGACTGAGATTAACACTAAGAAAGCACCAATAAAAAGAGAACTGTAATATGACACGAGCCAGTAACAAAAACGTTTCTTATGATTTATACAATTCCACTTGAACGTTGCATATTAAATGTTTTTAGTACAATAGCAAATGATCATAGTGTGAGTTGTGGATCCTATCCTACTGGTCAGCTTTTTCATATTTCTACTTGTTTTGTCATGATTTATCTCTTGTCTCTCCATTTCTAAGGCTCTGGTTTTGGGACTAATGGTACAGCTTTTACAGCAGAAAACGGCAAAAGTAGCATCTTTACCTGGAGCTGTGGATGGAAATAAAGACATCAAACAACTCTAAAGTCATTTACATGCATTGTAATCATAATAGTTGTGTGTCAATTTGTTTATATAGTGTTTTTCTAAGCAGCTTTACAGAGTTTTACAATGTTGATGCTTTGTCCAAATTTAATACTTTAGAGCAGAATGATTTCTTTCTTGAATGATAGTCAGATTTATGAGAAATTTCAGTCTGGTTTTATATCTCGTCACAGCACGGAATCTGCACTTTTAAGAGTCATGAATGATAAATTGCTGACCACCGATACCGGGCAATCTGTGGCTTTGGTCTTGTTAGCTCTGCTTTTGACCTGGTCGATCACAATATTTAAATTTCTCATCTTGAAGCGTGCATGGGTTTTCGGGGTACGGTGCTACAATGGTTATGCTCATATTTATCTAATAAGAGTTACTCTGTCCGTATCGGGCAACAGTGTTCTTCCAAAATGAAACTGGGGTCTGGCGTTCCTCAGGGTTCTATTCTTGGCCCAGAACTGTTTAATCTATATATGTACCCCTTGGGTTCTATTTTATCTAGACTTGGGATTTCTTTCCATCTGTATGCCGATGACACTCAAATTGACTTGCCTTTGAAGCGTAATGACAGGCTTGCTTTAAAGGTTGTATCAGTCATTTCAGGCCCAAAAAGGGCCGAAACATAAATTATCACATTCATCTAATCTTTCCTAACGATCCGCTAGCTGCCCGCCCCATAAGCATGCCGTCCAAAAAACGCGTCTCTGTAGGCAGCCTAGGCTCTGAAATCTGCACACAAAAACAAATGGGTACACCACCACTCAAAACCAAAATAAACACTGTTTCAACCAATCACCGACAGGGTTGTGAGGTTTTGCGCTCGTGCACTGCTGGACACGAAGTCGGAGCAACACCCGCCCCTGTCGGTAATTGGTGAAACTGAAACTCTTGGCTTTCTAGTAACTTCTTGAGTCTCAATGAGAGCAAAACTGAAATTATCTTGTTTGGCCCCAATGATCGTAGTACCCATGATTTTGATCTACAACTGTTGTTACCATATAGCACCACCTGTGTTTGGAATTTGGGGGTCTGGTTTGATAACAACCTTAATATTTTTCCTTATAATAATGTATAATTTGCAAAACGGAAAATGCATCTGTGTAGATGAGAGAATCTGTTCACACTCTGTATTATGACCAAGCATGCGCGCTTAAAATAGCATTAAGAACAACACGCAACGCGCCACTGACTTTAGACTAGGTTTTTTTTGGTCAGTGGTGCAATTATTTTCTGGAACTGCAAAATAGCACCAGGGATTGTTGGCGCCGGAACACGCCTCCTTTTTTTCGCTGAACCGCCCAGGGAGTCTGTGGAGGGAAAAGTCCGCTTTGCGCGGGTGCAAAATACGAATCATACATGCGTCAGTGTACAAAGTCATTTGCACCGGGTGCAAGATAGGTCCCTTGTCTGCTAAGCACTTTGAGATTGCCATACATGCATTCGTAACATCCAGATTGGACTATTGTAATTCTTTATTGGTGCCCCTCAGAAATGCATCACTCGCTTACAATTAGTCCAAAATGCAGCTGCACGCAAAGGGAAGCGTAAATTTGAACACATTACACCAGTGCTGATCTCGCTTCACTGGCTGCCGGTTAAATTCAGAATTGATTTTAAAGTTCTCTTTTTTGTTAAGTCATTGCAGAACCAGTCTCCACAGTACCTATCTGAATTACTTCACCCAATCACACAGTCAAGATCACTCAGATCTGGGGACTCTAACTTACTATCTGTCCCTCGAACCAGACTAAAAACTAGGGGTGATCGCGCCTTTGCAGCCTTCGGACCTAAGCTATGGAATAGCTTACCGGCTCACATCAGATCTGCCCAAACTTTGTCAATTTTTAAATCTCCTTTGAAAACACATTTCTTCTCAATAGCTTTTAATATATCTTGATGTGTGTGTCTTTATATTGTACTTGTATTGTATGTCTTTTGGCCTTGTTAAGCACTTTGGTCAACGCCAGTTGTTTTTAAATGTGCTATACAAATAAAACTGTATTGTATTTAAGTGTGAAGACGATATACAATATCAAGCACTTGAGATTTGCTTCATATAGATCATGTGACTGATTGTATTAAATTCAATTGTATATAGTTGTTGGGGTTGTTCATTTATGCTGCAATTATAAATCTGTAAGGTTTTGTACAATTTATTGCATTTTGGTGTACTAACAAGCCTATTTACTAATTGATGATGTTTATTACTGCAAACGTGCATGAGGTTTGATATTTTGGTCATATTACCCCTTAAGTAGTGTAGTGATCTTTTTCTTTGTAGAAAAGTTAGAAGCTCAGAACCAGGGCCCTCATTTTATCAATGGTGCGTAGAAAAGGTTCTATATTTTGTCCAACGAATGAAATTTAGAATGTGCCTAAGTACAAGAAAATCCGCATTTATCAAACGTGCGCACGCAGGTCTTACGCACATGAGTAAGCAATCATTGTTGATAAATACCACATGTGTGCAAGTACCATGCTCGTTCACATTCATGGTCATTAGCATTCGGAAACGCCTCCAACCCAGATAGCACAAGCCTATTTGATGTGATTTTTACATCTGGAAGACGTATTTTTAAGAGTGTTTGCTCATCTGCAATACGTCTATAGGACGTCTCCGTCAGATGTCAAATAGACGTTTAGAAGATGTCAGTTTAACGTGCATTCTAAATCATTACATCTTAAAGACATCTTCTAAACGTCTATTTGACATCTGACGGAGACGTCCTATAGACGTATTGCAGATGAGCAAACACTCTTAAAAATACGTCTTCCAGATGTAAAAATCACATCAAATAGGCTTGTGCTATCTGGGAATTAACCATATATGGTGACAACACTTCCCTTTAAAAATTACGTGATTGTGTTTTTTCCTCACTGCAATAATGGCAAAGAGAGCAAAGAAGAGGAACTTCACAAACACAGAATTAGAGATACTTGTAAATGAAGTTGAATCCAACCAACAGATATTGTTTAGTTCATTCCCTGCAGGAGGAATTACAAATAAAAGAAAAAATGCTGCATGGGAGAATGTCACCAATGCAGTTAATTCCGTTGGGTCTGAGGAGAGAACTGTCCCAGAAATAAATAAAAAAATGGTTTGATATTAAAGTATTGGCTAAAAAACGTGTCACAGCACACAGACGAGAAATGTCTGCAACTGGAGGAGGACAGACAACAACGGAACTTTCCCCATTGGACAACCGCATAGCCTGCATCATCGGAGACACGGCTCTGTCCGGTGACACTGATGCTCTTGCGACAGAACAAACCGGGCCATCTAACACCCAAAGTGAAGGTAAAATAAACCAACTGGAATAGGATATTGTGTTTGCATACATTTTATTTCAATTTAAAAAATCATAAAAATTATACATTTACAATTGTTTAAGTAATTAAAAATATATTTTCCCCGAAATAAGTGTTGTAGTATAACCAACAGGACAGAAGTGATGTGTGAACTGAATTTGGCATCAATACAGTGAATTACAGTAGAGTTATTGAATATTTTTCATAATAAAATTCATAAAAATGATACATTTCCAATTGTATATATATAATTAAAAATATATTTTACCCAAAATAAGTGTTGTAGTAACAGGACAGCAGTGATGTGTGAACTGAATCTGGCATCAATACAGTGAATTACAGTAGAGTTTTTGAATATTTTATAATAAAAAATCATAAAAATTATACATTTACAATTGTTTAAGTAATTAAAAATATATTTTCCCCGAAATAAGTGATGTAGTATAACCAACAGGACAGAAGTGATGTGTGAACTGAATTTGGCATCAATACAGTGAATTACAGTAGAGTTATTGAATATTTTCATAATAAAAATAAAAATGATACATTTACAATTGTATATACAATTGAAAATATATTTTTCCAGAAATAAGTGTTGTAGTATAACCAACAAGACAGCAGTGATGTGTAAGCTGAATTTGGCAATAATATAGTGAATTACAGTAGAGTTATTGAATATTTTCCATAAATAAAAATCATAAAAATGATGTAAAAAGGCTTTTATACCAAAAGAAGTGTTGTAGTATAACCATCAGGACAGCAGTGATGTGTGAACTGAATTTGGTGACACTATAGATTGTGGCAGTGAAGTTATTGACTGTTTTCATAGTAACGTTTTTCGGGTTTTGCACTTTGCAGACGGTCCCTTCGGATCTGTCTCTCAGCCGCCGGCGCATAGAGATCAATGTATTTTGTCCACTGCGAAGGAAAGCTCGTTTCGAGGAAAAGTGGGTTGTAGCTGCTAGTCTACGTTACTACGATTAAAAAGATGTGACATTTGTGTACTTAACAACATTTATCTCACGAGTTATTGACCCGGGAAGTTCGAATCTGTGAATTTATTGCCAACTTTACTCAACTCTTCCAGTTCTGAGCCCCAGATTGTCATGTTTTATCTCTAAGACTATGAGACAAATTACTAGAGAGAAGAGCAGCACCAGCCCAGGAGGGATGAATACCATCTCTTTTCAACAGGTCAGGTCTGCCACAAAAACGTTTCCAATTGTCTATAAATTCTACATTATTACGCAGACACCACTCAGACAACCAGCCATTGAGTGAACACAATCTACTAACTATCTCATCACTCCTGTGAACAGGAAGGGGGCCAGAGCAAATTATAGTGCCTGACATCGTACTTGCGAGTTCACACACCTCTTGAAGGAGACCATGTGCGAACGTTATTGTGTAGTGGCCTTGTCTGCCCAGAGGATGTCGCCATTACTCCTTCTGTAAACCCCCTTTTAATACAGTTTCATGCAAACTGGTCAGTGAGATGGGTGAAGCTCTTTATATCTTTACAAAGAATAATATTTTCATTTATGTAATTGTAAATTATGTTTAAAGGGGCATAGCAATGTTTATTGAGATTTATGTTTGATGATCCTGATTTGTATTATGTGTGTGGATTTATTATTCATGTTGCATAATAATTTAAGTACTGGAACTGTTTAAATTATAGTACCTAATTGTGATTTATTTTGTTTTTATCAGACTATAGTTACAATACTGGATATTGGAATGTTCTGATGAGTAGCTCAATACAGTTAAAGGAAGAAATTACATCTCTTCATCTTTATTAGTGTGTCCTGACCGATACACCATCCTGTTTACTGGCTGAAAACCTTCATGAACCAGCCCTAGATTACCTCACTAACAACCCCACTAATCTTGACTCCACAGCTGCAAATGGCAAACAAACACCACATGCAAGACTCTCTCATGCAGTAAGGTGTAATAGTAGTATTTCTCAATCAGCGTCTTCAATCATGCATGCATGTATATCATTTTATGCATATTTCCCCATAGCTAGACTATGTGTTGGACATTAATGGCAACCCACATGAGCCAATTGTCCTAGCCAACTCCCCGATCCTCAGAAGGTCAGACTTTTGGATACTTGGCCTAGAAAGAGATGTAGAAGCAAAGGTAAGTATAAACTTAGTGTCTTTTCTTTGATCTGTATTTACTTGTGGACTTGCAGTATGAATAATCTTATTGTTTCCTTTTAGATTGCAAATTATTGTTTCAACATTATCGCAAACACTGCAAATGCACATGTAAGTCAGTGGTTTATTCATTTTACGACACGACCTTGGCCACTGATTTTGTGTTTTTAACAGTTGAATTTGATGTAGTGTAGGCAAAGTCTGTTTCTATGAATTTTTGCAATTAAAGGGCATAACAACCATTTGTATTTACCTCATATCCTTCAAGTTCCTCTTTGAAAAGTTTTTGTTTTCTCCAGTGTGACTTTGCATCCAAGGATGTTGTGCTTCTCCCGGCCTGGCAGCCAGGACACTGGACTTTGTGTGTGAGTAATCTCACCTTGGCATATTGTTCTTTGAAATACTATAATATTTGTATACAACCATCGTCCTTACTTTGTATATGATGCAGTACATTGCAACATTGTCATCGGCACTGGGGCTGGGAACTGATTCTGAAGAATGCAAAATGATTCTATTCCTAGAATTTGTTTCAAGAATGTTTATTATAATATAAAATGGCCACAAAATCCAGAAAATGCTAATATAATATATTTAAAAGCATATTTCTTTCATCAGTTGCCTTGCCTAGGGTAGGTCAAGAGCTCAGTACTAGACAAATAAAACATCTATGATGTGGGGGTGATAAGCTCAGGAGGTAGATAATGGCTGATGAGAAACATCAGCTGTAAAGTGCTTTATGGTTGGAATTGGCCTTTGGCTAAGCCACACCCTAGAATTTAGATTGACCAATCACAGCGCAGCCAAGAACGAGCTCCCACAGAGCTCAGACACTTTTTCACAGCGCTCCATTGACTTTAACACAGGCGTCCAGGGACGTGGGAACTACACTCACCGGCCACTTTATTAGGTACCCCATGCTAGTAACGGGTTGGACCCCCTTTTGCCTTCAGAACTGCCTCAATTCTTCGTGGCATAGATTCAACAAGGTGCTGGAAGCATTCCTCAGGGAGTTTGGTCCATATTGACATGATGGCATCACACAGTTGCCGCAGATTTGTCGGCTGCACATCCATGATGCGAATCTCCCGTTCCACCACATCCCAAAGATGCTCTATTGGATTGAGATCTGGTGACTGTGGAGGCCATTTGAGTACAGCGAACTCATTGTCATGTTCAAGAAACCAGTCTGAGATGATTCCAGCTTTATGACATGGCGCATTATCCTGCTGAAAGTAGCCATCAGAAGTTGGGTACATTGTGGTCATAAAGGGATGGACATGGTCAGCAACAATACTCAGGTAGGCTGTGGCGTTGCAACGATGCTCAATTGGTACCAAGGGGCCCAAAGAGTGCCAAGAAAATATTCCCCACACCATGACACCACCACCACCAGCCTGAACCGTTGATACAAGGCAGGATGGATCCATGCTTTCATGTTGTAGACGCCAAATTCTGACCCTACCATCCGAATGTCGCAGCAGAAATCGAGACTCATCAGACCAGGCAACGTTTTTCCAATCTTCTATTGTCCAATTTCGATGAGCTTGTGCAAATTGTAGCCTCAGTTTCCTGTTCTTAGCTGAAAGGAGTGGCACCCGGTGTGGTCTTCTGCTGCTGTAGCCCATCTGCCTCAAAGTTCGACGTACTGTGCGTTCAGAGATGCTCTTCTGCCCACCTTGGTTGTAACGGGTGGTTATTTGAGCCACTGTTGCCCTTCTATCAGCTCGAACCAGTCTGGCCATTCTCCTCTGACCTCTGGCATCAACAAGGCATTTCCGCCCACAGAACTGCCGCTCACTGGATGTTTTTTCTTTTTCGGACCATTCTCTGTAAACCCTAGAGATGGTTGTGCGTGAAAATCCCAGTAGATTAGCAGTTTCTGAAATACTCAGACCAGCCCTTCTGGCACCAACAATCATGCCACGTTCAAAGTCACTCAAATCACCTTTCTTCCCCATACTGATGCTCGGTTTGAACTGCAGGAGATTGTCTTGACCATGTCTACATGCCTAAATGCACTGAGTTGGCGCCATGTGATTGGCTGCTTAGAAATTAAGTGTTAACGAGCAGTTGGACAGGTGTACCTAATAAAGTGGCCGGTGAGTGTATATTGTGAGAGGGGGGGCGGGATTCTTAATAATAATAATAATTCGTTACATTTATATAGCGCTTTATCTGGGACCTCAAAGCGCTTTACAAGGAAGGGGGGAATCTCCTCAACCACCACCAATGTCCAGCTCCACCTGGATGATGCGACGGCAGCCATATTGCACCAGTACGCCCACCACACACCAGCTTACTGGTGGAGAGGAGACAGAGTGATGAAGCCAATCAGTATACAGTTGTGCTCAAAATTAACGGTACCCCTGGTAAATATGATCAAAACTGGCTGTACAAATAAATCTGCATCGTTTATCTTTTTGATCTTTCATTCAAAAAATTGCCAAAAATCTAACCTTTCATTGAAGTAAAATAATTGAAAGTGGGGGGAAATCACATAATGAAATAAATGTTTTTCTCCAAAACAAGTTGGCCACAATTATTGGTACCCCTAACATTTTTCAAGAGTGAAATATCTCTGAAGTATATTCCCATTAATATGTACCTTTTTTAGCACACCAGGGTGACTAGGACCATGAAATTGTCCAGGCATGACTTCTTGTTTGACAGGAGTTTAAATATGAGGAAACACAAAGGCCAAATCCCCTTAATCATTCATCAGAATGAGTAAAACCAAAGAATTTAGTTCTGATGTGCATCAAAAGATTGTTGAGCATCACAAAATAGAAAGTGGCTGTAAGAAAATAGCTAAAGCATTGAAAATCCCCATTTTGACCATCAGGGCAATAATTAAGAAGTTCCAATCATCTAAAGATGTTACGAATCTGCCAGGAAGAGGACGTGTGTCTATATTGATTTAATGCACAGCGAGGAGGAGAGTTTGAGTGGCCAAAGACTCTTCAAGGATCACAGATGGAGAATTGCAGAGATTGGTTGAGTCTTGGGGGTCAGAAAGCCTACTAAAAAAAAAAATCAAACAACCCATACATCACCACATGTTGTTTGGGAGGGTTTCAAGAAAAATCCTCTCTCCTCCAAAAACAAACTCCACAGCAAATTCAATTGTCAGACATGACTGGACCTTCAAACGGCACAGGCTTCTGTGGTCAGATGAAACTAAAAAAAAGAGCTTTTTGGCTGCAAACATGCTAGATGGGCTTGGTGCACACAAGGATAAAAGTACCCCATGTGTACAATTTAATATACCGTTGGATCTTTAATGTTGTGGGCATATTTTTCTGCTGGAGGTCCTGGACTTCTTGTTCAGATTCATGGGATCGTGGATTCTATCAAATATCAACAGATAAAAAAAATCTAAACCTGACGCCTTCTGCTAGAAATCTTAGAATGGGCCGTGGTTGGACCTTCCATCAGGACAATGATCCAAAACAAACATCAAAATCAACACAAAAATGGGTAACTGAGCACAAAATGAAGCTTCTGCCATGACAGTCAGAGCTCCCTGACCTGAACCCTACAGAAAATGAGTGGCTGAACTGAAGAGAAGAAGCACAAACATGGATCTGGGAATCTGAAGGATCTGGAGAGATTCTGTATGGAGGAATGGTCTCTGATCTCAGGTCAGGTGTTCTCCAAACTTATCAGGGATTATAGGAGAAGACTCAGAGCTGGTATCTTGTCAAAAGGAGATTGCAAAAAGCTTTTAATAAAAGGGTACCAATAATTGTGGCCAACGTGTTTTGGACAAAAACATTTATTTCATAATGTGATTTTCCCTCCCACGTTCAATTCTTTTAATTCAATGAAAGGTTAGATTTTCTGCAATTTTTTTAACCCTCTGGGGTCTGAGGTGTTTTTAAGGCCTTTGAGGTGTTTTGACATGCTCTGACATTTGTGCTTATTTCAGCTACTTACAACATACCATTGGCCAACATGTAATTTGGCTGTATTCAGCACAAACTCTGCTACAATAATATGTGAGCAAAATAGATGTACATGTTTGCATTTTATAGAAAAAAAATATTATGCGTGGTTAGTAAGTTTTGGGAAAAAAATTGTCACCGCAATAAGGCCATATAACACATACTGAACAGTTGTCCACAAGACTTTTGAGTTACTATTCTTGTAGGCTAGAATTTTTACTACAAAATGATGTGAAAATCATTCTGACCACTCTTTCACAAACAACAATATAACAATAAAAATTTTGTAAGTCAGTTTTTGTGTCAGCACTGCTGTATGCGTGGGAGTGTCAATGGCCATGAATATTAATGAGATTCAGGGCCCGTCCACACGAAGACGCGTTTCGCTGTATACGTATAGTATTGGCGTTTCGTCCACACGGATCCGGCGTTTTGGGAGAGTGAAACCGCTATTTTTTGAAACCGGGTCCCAAAGTGGATAAATCTGAAAACGACGCCCTTGCGGTTTCGTGTGTACGGCCAATCCGTATATTTTGTGAAACGATGATGTCATCACCCCACCTGTCGACTAGTCAGACACGCTAAATGAGTAACCATAACAGCAACAACAACTGCGACTACTTGCTTGAGTTCATGCTTCAGAATACTGAGCCTCTTTTATTTATTTATTTATTATTTAGGCCTACTTTAATCTATTTTTATTTAGGCCTATTTATATTTCGTTCTTATGTTATGATGCTTGTATTTTGTCTGATTAAGACATGATTTCGTATTTTGTAGGGATGGGCATGTCAAACAAAAATAATATTCGACGATCGCTGGGAATTATTTGATTATTATTCAAAAAAACGCACCTCTGTTCTGCCCCTCATGCTCACCGGTGACACGGCGTTCGCTCCGACATTAAATTTCTCTGTACTGTGGGCCTATATGTTGTAGCCATTAAAGAAAAGTTAGTTTCATATTTATGTTTAAATAATGTTATTTTTTCCATTTCATATATGTTGATTAGGCCCTATATGAAAAGTGAACAGCGTGAGTAAGATGCGCAATATCGAGACACATCATTTTGACCACTTCATTTTGTTTTGTATAAAGCCTTTCTTTAAAGTGAATTTCGTTTTGTAAAAATTGTATCTTAATTTTAATCAATGTTTCATTAACCAATTGCCTGGATTTAATAAATAAGAAGCAAATATAGCAGACAATAGCCTGTAATCAGGACATGGAGGCGCTGACGCGATATAACTTGCATCGCACGAGAACTGGAGCTTATCTCATAAATGAACATAAACTCAGAAATATATCTAAGCTTGAAATGTCTACTTTTAAACAAAACAATTCAAAACGAAAAGAAACAGACAACTCTAATAATCCGTATGAAGTGTGCATTTCTCTCTATAGGCACCTTCACAACACTGCGAAGGTGGCGAGTCAGCATCGTCACACAAAACACTAGTTTATTAATAAACAATTAAAATGTTTCATTGCTATATTTGACACATTCATAATGATTAGGCTATTTGCCGGTTCTTTGTGGCAAGCTTTATGCGTCTGCTAACTAATCGACTATCGTGACTCATCCCTATTTTGTACCATTTATAGTTTTTCATATTGTTCAATAAAGTTCTTGGTAAAAAAAGAAAAGAAGCTACTGTGCCTAATATTACTGTATATTATTGTATACAGCGCGCAAAGGTTTATGCGCAAGTCTTCTCTGTTTTTAGTGTATCTGTGTCAGAATTACAGCGTACTGGTCTGGCATATATACTACACCGTTTTCAGTCGTTTTCAGTGGTTTCGTGTGTACGCAGATATTTCTTGAGACGACGCCGTGTTTACGGATTTTTTTTTTAGAACGAGGAAAAAAAAAGATCGGATAGGGAACGCACTGGCTTCGTGTGGACGTGGCCTCACACCAGGGGAGACAAAAGACACTCCCCCAAAGGCTAATGCCCCCATCAATGTGCTGTGAGGCAACCTGAACAAAGAATGACAGGAGATGCAAAGGTTTGGTTTTTCAATCTGTTTTATTGTAATTCCTAGAACACATTACTATTTTTTATATTTTTTAAAATATTAAGCAGCACAACTGTTTTCAACATTGATTTTTTTTTTAAATAAATCATCATATCAGAATGATTTCTGAAGGATCATGTGACACTGAAGACTGAAGTAATGATGAATCACAGAAATGAATAACATTTTAAAATATACAGTTAGGCTATTTTAGACTGTAATACTATTTCACAATATTACTGGGTTTTTTGTTTGTTTGTTTTTTAATCAAATATACGCAGACGTGATGAGCATCAGAGACTTCTAAAACATTAAAAAAGTTTGCAAACTTTTGATGGATACCTGTATAAAATTCTACATATACCCATCCATTTATATTTGCTGATAACACAATCAAAGAAGCTGTATTATTATCATTATCAATCACTAATGGCCATGGATTAAAAAAAAGACAAAAAGTTTTTGTAATTTCACACAAGAATGGGTACTTGTATATTATGATGATGTAAACACAATTACATTTCATCTGTAAATATTACGTTTGTGCACTTACTCAGTATGATTCTCGATCGCACTGAGAACTGAACGACACCTGCGTGCTCCTCTGCGGTGCTGGAGAAGGAGAGCGTGATGCAGACACAATCCTACAACAACAACAAAAACTGTTAGCATACATAATCCAAAGTAAACTGTGGGCAATTAATGGGTATGGACGCACAATGTATATCTCTTGATGGGTCATAGGACGGAGAAATATCTATTTATGGGCCATACACCGCGAGAATCTGCTGATGGGCCATAATAGACCGCGCGCATTTAGAGCATTTCAAACATTTACACCTGTATTCACAATCATCTGTGCAGTATTTTAGCAGGATAAGCAGTGTCATAGGCTAACCAAAACAGAACATTTATATATAAAAATATAATGTCTAGTATTTAGACAGTATTTTACCGGAAGCTTTGCACTAAATCACATTATATTTAGGCTACACCTGCAGATATTCGCAAATAAGATATTCGCTACATTACGCATAAGCTAATCAAAACTGAGTGAAATATATTTAATATACAAATGTTTAGAGAGTAACGTTATCATATTGAAAGTTTACACCTGAGCATGTAAAGTTACACGAATGTTATATTGTAAGGCAATACTAAGCAAAATATAGTCTGAAACATGAGTTCTATATGATCAGAAAAATAATTATATAACACTAAACAATATAACACTTACTCCGAACTTGTATCCTCGGCGGGATCAATTCTCTCTTCAAAATGCAGCCGTTCGTCGTCTTGAGTTGCAATAATCTTCCTCTGAGGAAAAAAGGTGAATTCTTCCTCGCTGTACAGAATCATCTGGCGGCCTCTTTACCGGAGTAGCGTGCCCGCTGTGCCATCCTCAAAACGCGATGAACTATCAGCGAATCTCATGAAGAAACTTTGTGTTTTCATGGCATTGATCGGGGGCGTGTGCGATGCATATAGATCACCTAAACGATTTACATGTGAATAGCGCCGGGGGCGTGGTTTTTGTAATCATTGATAATTAAAAATAATGAGGGGAGAAAGAAAAAACTGGTTAATCTTAGGACGTGTATCAGAATGGACTTCACAGACAGAGTGTTTCAGAATGGACTTCACAGACAGAGAGAACGCAGAACTCGCATCATGTTCGTTTTTCTTTATTTGGCGAAAAGCACAACACTTTGTTTTTATTGCGAGTATCCACAAAAAAAATAGACACTTAACAGGATCTAATGATGTATAACACTTAAATGTAAGATCAAAATCAACAGAGTATTTTGAGTCTCTTTTGCACTGATAAGAAAAAAAGCGAGCAAATCACGCCGGCGTGATTTCAGACCCCAGACGGTTTTTTAAATGAAAGATCAAAAGGATAAACGATGCAGATTTATTTTTTACAGCCAGTTTTTATCATATTTACCAGGGGTACCGTTAATTCTGAGCACGACTGTATATATATATATGGGGATGATTAGGAGGCCATGATGGACAGAGGCCAATGGGCAGATTAGGCCAGGATGCCGGGGTTACACCCCTACTCTTTCGAAAGACATCCTGGGATTTTTAATGACCACAGAGAGTCAGGACCTCGGTTTAACGTCTCATCCGAAGGACGGTGCTCTTTGACAGTATAGTGTCCCCATCACTACACTGGGGCGTCAGGACCCACACAGACCACAGGGAGAGCGCCCCCTGCTGGCCTCACTAACACCTCTTCCAGCAGCAACCTGGTTTTCTCATGTGGTCTCCCATGACAGAATTACTTAAAAATATTTTGCTACTTAAAGTTAAAGATTTTTAATAAATCTCAAGAGATGGTGGATGTGTGAAATTTCATGATTTTTGAGTGACGTTAGTCTAGTAGAATTTTCTAAAAAATATTTTGCTATACCTAAAAGTTATAAGTCTATTTCCCTCATATTACATATATAACGCATGTGGACTGATATTTTTCCATTGTCTGGACTCATTTATTAATGGAGTATATAAACAGACGTTTCAATATATTGGTATTAAATGCATTTTCTGAGACTTTATATTTCAAGTTTTTACTCCAAATGTCGAAATGCGCGCTCTTTGGTCCATCAGTGCTTGAGTTGAGTCACTGACTGATCACATTGGAATAAAATATCTCATAATAAAATACAAAATTGACTGATTTATGAATGTATATGCATGGTTCTCCTCAGTCGGAAATACAGATAAACGCATTCATTTGTTGTATTTTTGATCCTGAAAGAAAACAGAACAACAAAAGAACGAATCATAGTCCTACATGGAGTACGTGTTATGCTTCTTACGTGGACTTTTGGGACTGGTGTTAAGGCGCAATGAATGAAATGCACGAATGGTAATTTAATAGAACCCCTGAAATGAACGAGGGAGAGCTGTGTTTAATTTTCACAACATTTCATATTGTTTGGAACATGAAAATTCATAATATCAAGCCACTGAACGAACATAAAGAGCCGTATTGAAATAGCATTGACAGGTATGAACATGCTAGTAGACACATACGCTATACTCAAAAAGTGCATTAAACCAAAACAATTAATTCATGCATTTCCAAAGGTGGATCTTCTTTCAGTTGTTCAACTTATAAATTGTTTTATTAGAGTCGAGCAGAGGTGAGACCAAGTCATTGTTTTGCAAGTCACAAGTAAGTCTCGAGTCTTTGCATTCAAGTCCCGAGTCAAGACAGACAAGTCCAAGTCAAGTTGCAAGTCCTCGAGTTTAAGCTTCAAGTCTTAAACAAGTCATTAGTGCTTTTTGCACAAATTACTGTCAAGTTAATTACTAGTAAATGAAATGTATACTAATTTATATCAGGAAGGCTTTTAAAATATGATATATAATAATATATAATATTATCATATTTATTGCGATAAAATTTTCACTAAGGGCACCCATCTATCTCAGTTCAATTTAGGGATTGTTCCCTAAACGTGTGACAAAATAAGGAAAAGGCAGTGAAAAAAAAAACTATTTTATTGGTAATCCAGTAACAAAGGCAAAATCATTTCATAGAATTATAACTGAGAAACAGATGCATAAGATTTTCAAACTTAGTGGATGTTGATTGGTTGGTTGAATGATTGGTTGAATGTGAAGAGTGGCAATGCAGATTTAAAAATAAAAAAATAAAAGAAACTGTTCATTGGGAAAATTAATCGTGATTTGCTGAGTCCCTGGTTAAATTATTTTGTTAACGCGACAGTAATTGTACTAGAACATTCATATTTCCATGGCGACTTATCAATCGTCACGTGACACTTTTTGGGGCTACGTGCCTGTCATTTACAAAACGTAACGTAAATCCATCCATTTCGCCCGAAAGACATGAAAGTGAGTGGCTGGTGAACAGGGAGAAGACTTTATAGTTACCTATAGGCTAAAATGTGCGTTTGTTGTGGGGGAAAAATAACATGTCCTAAAATTACATGAAAGGTTTATTATTTCCGCTTACTTAGACATCAGTGTGGTTTTTTTCTCAAATTATAAATGGTTCGCTAGTACTTGTGTATTTAAATGCCTGAAAAAGAAAAAAGAAAACATTATTTGGTTGAAAACTGTCTAAACGTGTGATAATAAATGACAACTGACACGCGCTGCTGAACGCAGTCTATCACGGGCTCTCTGGCTCAGTGCCAAACGTGTGAAAGCAGCGCTAATCAGCGCTGTGATCATGCGTCAATGATACAGTGCTATACTACAGTGATTATTATTACAACTCTGATCTGTGGTTTTAGAAGGTAGGTCAAGTCTTTCCAAGTCACAGGGCTCAAGTCCGAGTCAAGTCGCGAGTCATTGTTGTCAAAGTCTAAGTCGAGTCGCAAGTCATCTTTGAATATGTCAAGTCGAGTCGCAAGTCATCAAATTTGGGACTCGAGTCCAAGTCAAGTCCAAATCATGCGACTCGAGTCCACAACCCTGGAGTCGAGACATCGATTTCATCCAGGAGATCACTGTGGGCATTCATAATGGCCAAGTGCATTAGTCTCTCCTGTGACATGGGCTGCGTTCGGAATCGCATACTTCCCTACTATATAGTAGGCGAAAAGAGTAGGCGAGCGAAAAAGTACGTTCGAATCCTCAGTATTCATAAAAGAGTAGGCGAGAATTACCTGGTTGACGTACTAATTATCGCGAGATTTGGACGATAGTGCGTTCGAATATGCCTACTATAGTAGGCGAAAACAGTAGGCTACGTGAAAGAAGCAGTACGTTCGAAACATCAGTATTCCTAAAAGAGTAGGCGAGAAGTTCCCGGATGATCTCCTACTTTCGCCCAGACATTTGAGTGCTTTTCATCTTGTACTCATCTATCCCAGGAGGCCACGCGAGAGCATACGTCATTATCAAACATCACGGAGATCAGCGACGCAGGGGTTTTCAAAGGTGAGTAAACACGGTTCCTTGTGTTTAAATCATATGTGTTAAACTAAACGCTTTAACTGTTCAAGGTGTAAAGGAGTTAGACAGTATAGTATAGTTGTGGTTTTGCTGTAAAAACATGTTTTATTATGTATAGTAGTAGCTAACAGGGGAGCTCCAGTAAGCACACGTAACGTTACGTCTCTAAAGGGGATTTACATAACCATATAAATCTTAAACACGCTTATTTAAAATGTCTATTTACATCTGAAAGGAAAATATTGTATAAGTTTTGCAGATGAGCACATCACAACATGAAAAAGACGAGTGATGTATGTGTGCTATTATTATGTAGGATAATTCACTGTTGTCAACACTGTTTACATTAGACAAATGTGCTGTAAATAATCAAATCTATAAAGTAACTAAACATGTTATATATCTTATTTGTTCCTTATTATTACTGTTCATGACTGCTTTTGTATAATGTTTGTGCATTTTTGTAGGATCTGAAATGCCTGCAGACTGGTCTGAGCACTGAGGATGAGGAGCTGAATCCTGGAAACAGTGCCATGGATGAGACGCTCCATCCCTCCATCTGCCCTTATGAGTCCCTCCATCTGCCCTTATGAGTCCCTCCATCCCTCCATCTGCCCTTATGAGTCCCTCCATCTGCCCTTATGAGTCCCTCCATCTGCCCTTATGAGTCCCTCCATCCCTCCATCTGCCCTTATGAGTCCCTCCATCTGCCCTTATGAGTCCCTCCATCTGCCCTTATGAGTCCCTCCATCTGCCCTTATGAGTCCCTCCATCTGCCCTTATGAGTCCCTCCATCTGCCCTTATGAGTCCCTCCATCCCTCCATCTGCCCTTATGAGTCCCTCCATCTGCCCTTATGAGTCCCTCCATCACTCCATCTGCCCTTATGAGTCCCTCCATCACTCCATCTGCCCTTATGAGTCCCTCCATCACTCCACCGGTCCTTATGAGACCCTCCATCACTCCACCAGCCCTTATTGCCTCAGATTGTGAAGCGCAGCACAGCAACAAGCTCCGGTGTTGTGCCGAATTTCGACCCCAGCCAAATTATTACCCCCCTAGCATTGGTAGGTTTAGGATTAGTTGTGGGGGTGGGGTTAGGATTAGGGGTGGGGTTGGGGTTGGGGTTAGGATTGGGGGTGGGGTTAGGATTAGGGGTGGGGTTGGGGTTGGGGTTAGGATTAGGGGTGGGGTTAGGATTAGGCAATCAGGTACTGACTTCAACGAGGGGGGTAATAATTCGGCAGGGGGTCGAAATTCGGCACAACACCGGCACGGTCACCTCTGGTGAATTCATCAGAATAAAGCCACAGAATGGGAGCCGCTGTGTTGAGATGGCAGTATGTGCGGTTCAGCGCCTGTAAATACATGCTTGTAGTTTGAATAAAGCTTTGTTTCATGTGTTGTTGACTTGTATATGCATTTGTTTATTGTGATGGTTACTTTTATTTGTTCTTTTACTCATTTATTCATGTTTCTTATTTTTGTCAGTATATAAAATATAATTATTTAATTAAATGTATGCATTCATTAATTCATTGCTTGACTGACAATTGAGATGTTTCACTGCATTTATCTAGTGTGTATTCATGCATAACTATGTCATATGACAAAACAAATTACATTTTGCTTGTTTTATTAAATTATATCATTTTTAGTATTTAAAAAAGTAATGTAATTAAGTTTTGGTCAGCATTTAATATTATTATTGTTTAAGTTTTGGGGTGGGCTAACAATGCAATTCATTCTGAGGTAATATTAATTTTTAAGGAGCGATACTTATATAAAGTAAAAAATCAACAGTTTTCTCCAAAGGAGAGATCTTCGAGCAGCCGCACGTCTCCTTTGTGCAGACATTACAAACGCTGAGGAAAACTGTTCTAGGTTGTGCTGTCGAGTTACTGATGTTATGAAGTGTTAGTGCACCTGTCGCTCATATCATTTAAACTTATTACATACAAGATCATGGAAAGATACCATAGTTGTATCTAACAATGAACAATCATAATGACAAAACAGAAAACATAAAGATCATTGGTTTGTGTAGCTACATCATAATATGATATTTATAGGCTACACAGGAAAAAAAGAACAATAACAAGGCTAAATATCTTTAAATAGTTTTTCATAATACATAAAAAATTCTGAGGGATCAAACAAGAGGTAAATTCATCAAGAAAAAGGAAAACTTAAAGGAGAAACTTTTTGGGTATAAAATAAAGAAATTAACAACATATTCAAGAGATGACGATGTTGGGGTTTCTTAATAAAAAGTTATATCGTTAGGCCCTAAAACGGTGGGTCACATTAGTAGGGTTTAAAATATAACAACTTAAATCAACCCTAAATGTATTCACAAAATGATGGACAGCTGTTTCTTCAACAATAGGCTACCACAAAATGAGCAAGTTTCATCAAGATATTTACAGATAGATGAATTAAATGTGTCGTTCATCTTTTAAGTGTGATAACGCGTCGTAGGTCACATGATAACGTCAACATGGCGGATGATGTCCGGATCGCATTCATACTCAACGGGATTTGGCTATAAAGTACATACTCTTTTAGCGCTCGTTAAGTAAGTACTCATTGAAATTAAGTACCTACTCATTGAGTATGCGATTCCGAACGCAGCCATGGTGTTACGCAGCCAGGTTTTCAACCTGCGCAAAGCCGAGAAGGAGCGCTCTGATGCAGCGACAGATATGGGCAGGCACAGGCATAGTTCGATGAGCTTTTCCACCTCCACCCAGGTTTGTGGTTGCATGGTTTGGAGAATGGACACAACATCCCGAATTGTGTTAACTTCCCGCCCTGTACAGATATCCCGCAGTATGTCCAACTCATGACTCAGTCGCTCTCTTGTAACACCGGTGAGTTTCAGGGAAGTCACATTCACTTGTTTTCCTTGAGCTGCCTCAATGATCGCCTGCTCTCGCCCTGCAGCAACTTGGATTCCGACCTGGTCAAAACGCCTCTCCACTTCTGAGCGCACCAGGTCCAGCGCCTCAAACATCTCCCTTTTCCACACGTTCGGATACACTGAAAACAGAAATATAACATAAATAACCTTAGCCTACTACAACTGAAAAGACCAATTGTGTATTTTTTATTACAAATATTTACCCTCCACTTCACTGCACTCTTGGTCATTGGCCTCCTCCACTTGTGTATAGCGAAAGCGTGCAGGTGTCTTGCTGCTGCGCACTGGATGTGGCGGCTTCAGGCCGTAACGCTCTGCATATTGCTGGGTCTTGGCCACAAGGTCACTGATGGTTTCATCCTGTCGCAGTGTGCCCAGCTGTTTGCAAAGGAGTTTGCCAGCTTTCATGGATCCTAGAGCTGTGACTTTGGTTCCTTGAAGTGATCGTGCCACTGCTTCACATGGGGTAAATAGGGTTACGCAGGCAAATGAGCCAAACACTGTGTGCATATTTGTGGCCTTTGTTAGCAATCCTGCAATTTTGGCACGGGTGTCCCCTTTCACAGCCTTGTCACTCTCCAAGGTTCTGAAAGTCTGTATCATCTCTCCGTAGCAGGCCAGCAAACGTGACAGTGACACAACTCTGACGCACCACCGAGTTGGGCAGAGGCCAAGCAAGTTCACTACGTCTCCGGCTCCAAATAGGGACTGATACAACGCTTTTCTCTTTGCTGAATCGTTGATTATAACAGTGACTTAGTTTAGCGTATCAGCAACAAGACGCACTTCACGAGCCACTTCTTGCAGCACCAGATCCAGTGAGTGATTTGCGCAGTGGACAAAAACAGAGTTGGGACATACATCCTTCAGTTTAGCTTGCACCCCATTAAACCTCCCTGACATGTTACTGGCCCCATCAAAGCAGTAGTTCAGTCGCTCCAGTGGCAAATGGAGGTGCACCAGGACATCCTTTATGCACAGAAATAAGATTTCAGCCGTCGTGTCAGGGGCGTTGTAAAAGCCAAGATAGAAATGTTTAACTTCTAGCTGGTCATTGCTAAACTGCAGACTGATTGAAAATTGTTCTTTGCCACTGATATCTGTTGTCCCATCCGCAGTTAACCCAAAAAAGTCAGTTTTTGATGCTGTTGCTACAATTGTTCTCAATATGTCATGCGCAAATAGCTCCAGAATAGCTCCAGCTCATTTTGGATGTTGTTTGACATCCAGTTGTCTCTCCTTTTCAGCCACTTATCGAGGTCAGGATCATCGCGCACCCGCTCCTGCATTAGCTGCCATAAGACTCCATCCCGATTGGCATCCCCCCTCAGTGGAAGCCCCTGGCACCCCAAGAATCTTACGCAGCTGAAAATAAGTTTGAAGATTTTCCACGCTGTTCTCTGCTCATTTGCCTTGGCTTCAGAGAGTAGTGCATTTATTGGAGTGTTTTTCAACACTGCCAATCTTTGGGTTGCATCTAAATGTAGAGAAATTTAGATTTCTCGTGGTCTCTGATTTTCTCTGTTGCTTTTTTCCTATTTGAAAATCCCTTATCTTTTAAAAACAAACTGTCGGTGGTTGGGCACAGCAGTTTACTTTTGACAGCCGATCTGCACACCCCACACACGATGCCATCACTGTCCGAAATATATTCCAGCCACTTCCACTCTCGCAACCAGGATGCCCTACAGCTGCGTGCAAAGCTCTCCCTGCTTTTTTTTTGACTGGAAAATTATAATCAGGCGGAGGCCTGAAGGACTGTGCACCTGCATCTGCTTTTTGACTATCCGCGTGTGGCGACGGGGGATGAGGGTGGCTCGTAGTGAGGGTGGCGGTGGTGGGTTCACTCACTTGGGTCAGCTGCTGCTGCTCATCCCGGCGGCTTTCTGCCAGTGGTGCTGCACATAACGATGAATTGGATGTAAAATCCAGTGATGTTGCCCCCCCTTCTCTTATTCGCTTTGCTGTGGGAGCTTTTAAAAATAAATTTGAAATTCGTTTTTGTGTCATTACCGGAATTCTTGCGGGACTCGCGCCCTTAAATCCTTAAATTATGTCTCCGCTGCGGCTGCGCATATACATATATATATATTATTCACACGTAAATTTGAAATAATCTGACTGATCCCCACTGCGTGAGATTGTCAAGGTGACCGTTATTTAGCATGTGTCACTTTATGGTTTCCATGGTGACGCGTCATTGCTTGGTGAGACACGTGACACCCCGCAGCAGCAACATGAATGAATGATGATCTGCTTTTATGTCATTTTCCCTTTTTATTCAGAATATTCACAAATGTGTTAGCTATGGCATGAAATATCTGATATCATATACAAACTGAATATTTGCCGCCCCCCCTGTTCCAACGTCTATGCAGGCGTCTTATATTTTTTGTCTCGGCAGGATATTACCGTCGTAGTTTTATCAAAAATATGGTTAAACGTTGTGCCTGGGGCATTTGTAACACAGATACGTGTTTCCCAGAGAGGTTGGAGGGGGGTGTCCGTTTTTTTTCCTTCCCAAAACCGAAGTCAAATCCTGACAAGTGTCGTCTTTGGATTAAACTGTGGACGTCCTCACAGTCAGCTAAACCCCTCAACAAGCTCACTTGTGTGCTCTAAAGTAAATGTTGCTTTTAACCTTACTGTGAAGTTAGACAGTTTTATGCTGTTAGGTTATGATTTCTGTTCCCAACCCTAATTAATGAAGAATCAAGTTGCTAGCAAGCAAGCTTAGCGATAGTTTAGTTATCACGTAACGTTAAGTCAGGATTGTATGTTTTGAGTAGCGGCTGGATGTTAGCTAACTTTGTTATTCAAGATACAAACACCTAACGTTAATGTTACAGACATGCTGTGGTAGTTTTGAAGGTGACTAACGTTACCGCCACAGTCCAACATTATTGTTTAAATTTCTTTTAAAAAATTACCAAATTTGAAAGGTGAGACTTTGTTTAATATGTTTAATATCAAAAGTAACCGAAAAGTAACCTGGTCTGTCCTGTCTGTCAGCCTGTTGTCAGTCTCCTCTCTGCTCCACGATGTATTTTTCACTGCGTGAGAACATGTGTGTGTGAGAGCAGCGCAGCTTGACGGACATAGCGACAGTAACTAAGGGAGGTGGGGCTTAGCCAAAGGTGAATTAGGTCCTTAACCAACCCATGTCTTGATATGCCCTGAAATTAAACTTTTAACAGGTTCTCAAACCAAGACAGAGGACTATGCACTTTTTTGACTGCAGGGATCCTACCTAGATGTCTTCAGGTTTTTCCTAGAAATCTGATTGCTGGTTCTTTATGTTCATGGAAAACTCTGAGGATCTTGAAGCATTGTTCATTCCTATGTCTAAACCTTTAAGAAAATAGTTATGTAGTTTCTTTTTGATTAAAATGAAGACAGTTGGTCATTTATTCACTGGAAACATCGGTGTCTTTACTTGTTAGACATATTATGTGGGCTTTCAAAACACTGCTTCAAGAACAGTGTTTTTTTATGGAATAGTTGTTCTGTTTTAGACTATATCTTCCTTTTTTTACGGGATGTACAGTTTACAAAGAAGGTCCCATTGCCGTTCAGACACCTTAAGCATGCATGACACACACACGCGCACACACGCGCACACACACACACACACACACACACACACACACACACATAGTTAAACACACTATAACAAGACATTGTTATACCACATGCAAGACATTAATGCGTACAAATGTTTGGTTTGTTTGAGGGGTAGCTTAGTTGATAGTTTGTATAATTAGTTGATATAACTTAGTTGAGTTAGTTTGTATTTATAAGTAAATTTTTTTTTTTTTTTTTTTTTTTTTACATTGTATTTTTATGCTGCATGACAATAAAGTTTTCTTAAGTTTGCTACGTAAAATAAATGGTATTTGTGTCTTTATTGAAAATATCCATATTCAGCCAAGTATTAGTGTGTGTAAATAAGGGAACCCTTGTGAGCTATGCTGTCTGATTGTAAATAAATGCTCCTAGTATCTTAAACAAATTTTCTAAATGCCCAGGTGATATTAAAATGATGTGTGTTAGGTTTGTGGGTTGGTGTATTGTGGAGATTAATTTAAGTCCTTCTGAATGCAAAGCAGTATCAGATCCACAGATAGCCTGGTATCTGATTGGGGTTATGAGACAGTTATGCTTTCCCTGCTGATCTGTGACTGAAAAAAGTGTGACAGGAAAACAGTACTGCAGTATTTTCGTGTCCAACATATTGCATTGTGCAGTAGCCCAAGTATACAGTGGTAACACTGTAATAGTAATTGTTATGAATGCATTTTTTTTTCATATCCAAATTATTGCTCTTACAGCAGTACAGTACTACAACTGTGTTGAGGTGCAGTAGCCTATTCTGCAGTAATTACTGTAGGAAATAACGTTACTGTTTTGATACTGTTGTAGCCTACAATTTTTTTTTTTTTATCTTAAGGGGGCATGTAAGCTATTTGACAAGTAGAACAATCAATGCACAACCCAACATTTTCAACTGCTACTGCGACGCTCGGTACGCTTGGCTTTACGTTCAAACTTAAGTTCCTGCTTTCCTATGTTTGGTTCAGTGCTAACGTCAATGCTACAACCCTTATTTCGACATATGTTAGACCGGACGTTGACAGTTCCTCGGAGAAGGAGAAGGAGAAGAAGGAGAAAAGGGTGGTAGTGTAGAAATGAATGTTACAAACAAAGATTCGTGACAAAGCCATATCTTCACCGTGAATAGCCTACTATATCGACTTCACTGAAGGTAAGAAACATACTGGACCGTAACTTATTGATCACTTTTCTGCCATGAAGCCTCGCAGTCACGAGTTTTGCTCACTTACACGATCGACTTTGTTATTGTTTTTCTAAACCGCGACTAAACGCGCAGCATAATGTGTTTTATTATTGTTACTATTTTTTTAGACTGAGTAGGGCAGGACAGGTGTCGTGCCGAAAAGTGATGGTCCGCCGAAATTGATTGCCGTCCGCGGGAGCGCGCGCAGGGTGTCGCCCAGTCTCTTACAGTTGCTTTTATGTGGATCAAACAGACATAACGTGCAAATAAACATTAGCTTATGTCCGTGGTAATAGTGATTGAAGTGATTGAAGCCTCTACTTATTTACTGAAAGGTTATTTCTGCCCTGAAATGAGTTGATTTCCTTAAGAATTATATTTTACAGATTATAACTCGCTTAGTAGGCTACTTTTTACCTCTTAAAATACCTTTAGATGGCCAATACAACCATTATAATGCGGCATTTCACCTGCCAAAAAGTGATTGAAGCCTCTACTTATTGATTGAAAGGTTATTTATGCCCTGAAATTAGTTGATTATATTCATGAGAGTTCAATTTGACTGATTATAACTCACCTAGTACTTTTTACCTCTTAAAATACATTTAGAGGGCCAATACAACGTTATAATGCAATATTCCCTTACCTTAAAGGATTAGTTCACTTTTAAAAAAACTTTTGCTGATAATTTACTCACCCCCATGTCATCCTAGATGTCCATGTCTTTCTTTCTTCAGTCGAAAAGAAATGAAGGTTTTTGATGAAAACATTCCAGGATTGTTCTCCATACTTCAATGGACCCAAACGGTCAAGCTCCAAATGACAGTTTCAGTGCAGCTTCAAATCGATCGGTCATTAAAAAAATAAATAAGTTTTATAAGCACAAATGCTGGCCTTGCTCTGTTCTGCAAGCGTGACCTTTTCAACGTAATTGCGTTTTACGTGAGTCACGAACGCGCATCACAGAACAGAGCAAGACGAGCATTTGTGCTTATAAAACTTTTTTTTATTTTTTTAATGACCGATCGTTTCGTTAGATAAGACCCTTATTCATCGTCTGGTATAGTTAAAAGCCCTTTGAAGCAGCACTGAAACTGTCATCTGGGAAATTTAGATAAAACGACGTGCTTTCAATTTTTACAAAGTGAAGCAATGTATCAGATCATAAGCAGATCAGCGAGTTGTTTTTAATTAAAGAAAAGTTTTGTTTTCCACATACATTTAAACCTTTAAAAACAATATATGTATAAAGTTAAAATGCAATGGTTTAGTATTCGTACATTTTACAACATTATCTGAAGAAAGTTAGAATGTGATCTTTCACATAGCCTACAGACTTAAAAAACGTTCAAAACAACATCAACTAAAAAATTCAATGTCCAATCATTTAAAACAAGTTTAACAATAGGCCTACATCAAACAAATTGGCTCGAGTTCTCGAACATTACAATATGCTACTAAAGTTTAGTTTTAAGTTCCGTATGATAGCCTACATCACTAAATAACATTTATAAAAATAATAGTTGTTAAAAAATTAACAAAATATTCACGAAATTACTGATTTATTCACTCTTCGATAGGATAACCCACCTCGCCCAATGGAGAAATCTGATCATTGTTTGAGAATGTGTTTTTGGAGTAAAAAATAATGAATCTGTTCAAAACTACGTGGTTTAAACTTTTAAAACCGTGAAACGTAAGCGGTAGGCAAACAGGCATGTAACACTTTCACATACAACTTTAATAATTTTTTTAAATGATATACAGACCTTTAAAATATAAAGATTTATAGGCTTGTATTTAAAACGTTAGGCCTATCAGAAAACTGTAAAACAAGAATGTTTCCTTCACATACAGATTTAAAACCTGTTAAAAAAAAAAAGTCAACATTAAATCATTTAAAACAAGTTATAGAATGTCTTTCGCCAATGACTTTTAAAGATACCTGTCACATTCACCTTCGTCATCTGTGTCTTCACTACACTTCCCAGCATTCCCGGTCATCATCACCTGCACCTGCACCTCATCATGATCACCGTCACCTGTGTCCCATCACCAGCATGGACTATAAAACACTCACTCTCCCTGCAGTCACTGTCTGGTCTCGTCATTCCATGACTCACAGACTCTCCGTCAACCTACCTGCTTCATATCCTTCTGGATCCATCCAACCTCAGAGTGACTGCACACCTTCTAACTGAAAGAAAGAAAAGGACATTACTCATTCAGCTAAGCTTGTAACATGTTTCTATATCATCTGATTCTTACCTGTTATCCCCGGCTGTGATTTCCATCTGCAAAATAAACTATATAAACTTACCATCCTGTCTGTACCTTCTGTGAGTCTGACAGAAGACCAGACCACCCTAAAATGGACGATAGGGTCAGTTTTGTCGTCCTGGTCGAGGAGAGCCAAAATCTCCCACACTTTGTCCAAAGACGATTGTTTGAGGGAACCCGTCTGGCCATATTTCGCGGGACCCGTGGAGGCCGCAGTAGAGGCGGTGGTCGAGAGGAGTCCCGACACCACTCTCCACTCTGGCCCCTCTTCGAGCCTGGGTTGATTCCGTCCAGTCCAGCCAAGCCCTCACCGCTGGTTCCGTCCAGTCCAGTCAAGCTCTCACCACTGGTTCCGTCCAGTCCAGCCAAGCCCTCACCGCTGGTTCCGTCCCGTCCAGTCAAGCTCTCACCACTGGTTCCGTCCAGCCCCGCCAAGCCCTCACCGCTGGTTCCGTCCAGTCCAGCCAAGCTCTCACCGCTGGTTCCGTCCAGTCCAGCCAAGCTCTCACCGCTGGTTCCGTCCAGTCAAGCCGGCACCACTGGTTCAATCCAGCCAATCCGCGCCAGAGCCCATTGATCCTGCGCCTGATCCTTTTGATGACCTTCCAGAGCTTCTTCCCCCAGAGACCGTCCAGCCAGAGACCGTCCAGCCAGAGACCGTCCAGCCAGAGACCGTCCAGCCAGAGACCGTCCAGCCAGAGACCGTCCAGCCAGAGACCGTCCAGCCAGAGACCGTCCAGCCAGAGCTTCACGTCAGCCGCATCCAGCCAGAGACTGTTCCTGAGCCGGTGGTGGTTCTCCCCAAGAAAATTTTTTGGGGGGGCTATCCTTCACCACCATGGCCGCCCGAAGGGGTCTCTCCGCCATGGCCGCCCGAAGGGGTCTCTCCGCCCTGGCCGCCCGAAGGGGTCTCTCCGCCCTGGCCGCCCGAAGGGTCCTCATCGCCGTGGTTGCCCGAGGGTCCAACAGCTCCGCCCTGGACGCCCAAGGGGTCGTTTGCTCCGCCTTGGCCACGCCCTCGTCCTACTCCGCCTGGACCATCCTGGAGTCCGTCCAGTTGCACTTGGTTCACCTTCCCGTCACGGACTCCAGGATGCCCACCCCCCCTCCCGTGTTCTGCCTTGTACGGCGCGGGTCGGGCCTAGCGGGAGGGGGGAGTTATGTCACATTCACCTTCGTCATCTGTGTCTTCACTACACTTCCCAGCATTCCCGGTCATCATCACCTGCACCTCATCATGATCACCGTCACCTGTGTCCCATCACCAGCATGGACTATAAAACACTCACTCTCCCTGCAGTCACTGTCTGGTCTCGTCATTCCATGACTCACAGACTCTCCGTCAACCCACCTGCTACCTACCTGCTTCATATCCTTCTGGATCCATCCAACCTCAGAGTGACTGCACACCTTCTACCTGAAAGAAAGAAAAGGACATTACTCATTCAGCTAAGCTTGTTACATGTTTCTATATCATCTGATTTTTACCTGTTATCCCCGGCTGTGATTTCCATCTGCAAAATAAACTATATAAACTTACCATCCCGTCTGTACCTTCTGTGAGTCTGACAATACCAGAAAAAATATGTTTTTTAAACAATGTTTCAAACGTGAACATTTAACATATCAAACAACAACGGTTAAAAAAAACATAAGACGAATAGTTAAGCAAAACTTTTTAACATTTCAATTCACTACTAAATTTTTGTTTAGTTCTTATCTAAAAATATATATCTTTCACTGTCCCGCAAAACATCCTCGAGCTCCGAAAGCAAAACATGAATGAGAAACAGAGTCTCTGCCCACCTAAAAACTCCACCAACGCATGAGAATACACATGTGCAGAGGTAGGCTATAGCAAAAGTTTAAAATCTTGGTAAAAAGACTTAATCAAAACAACGTTTTAGATTTTTTAACATTTAATTTAGTTATTCATTCACTAGATCTTTCTAGCATAATATTTTCAAGCATCTGTCCTCTAGCTAGCACAGCGCCCCCAACACACACACACACACACACACACACACACACACACACGGATGAACGTCTAAACTTTTACGACATCATAGAGAGAGAGCAGCACTTTTTACCATGTTGTGTTATGCCTAGAAAATGAGAAATTATCACTTGTGAACTCTGAATGACATTGTGAGCTTTGGGGGTGATGCTGTAAACTTTTTGGTTTTCTCAACAAGAAATTGATGAATGCTATTTTAAAGATGACATCAAAATTTACCCTATTTACTTTGTTAGTGCATATTACTAGTCTTGTGGTGACACTTTGACAGATGTTGACAATTTCACATGGTTCCAATAACTTGGGAGCGTTGGTTCCTATCAACATGTCAATGTTGGCCCTTAAGCTGGGAATGTGATTTTTGACAAATGTGGCCACCTTTTAACATCTGTAGCTGTAGCAATGTTGTCTGTAGTGACTGGCATCTTCCTCTGTGTAAGAACTTCAGGGAGAAGATAAAAGTTGTTTTCCTCCAAACCAGAGGAACTCCAAACCCACATAAGGAGTATGCTGGAACAACCTTTTTGTGTCCCATCGTTTTCAAGAGAAAATGAGTCCTTTTTCCTGTAACGCTTAACCTTTCCATAAGCTCCTCTGAACAAAAGTTAGCTGAACTACCAGGATCCAAAAATGCATACGTCTGTATGATGTTGCTTCCCTTCGTGGACTTGACCTGTACCGGAACAATAGATAGAACACAGCTGTCCTTTCCGACCCCTGTATGCCCACATGTCTGTGATACTGTTGATTGTTTAACTCCAGATTACTCAGAAGTTTGTTCTGACTCCACATTAGTTTTCCTGATATGGAGCACAGTGGGATGCTGTTTATCACAAACTTCACAAGTCATGCGATTATCACACTCCCTACTTATGTGTCCCATACACAAGCATCCAAAACAAATGCCTTTCTCCTTTAGAAAAATGATCTTGTCTCTGTGCTTCTTACCTTTAAATTGTTGGCATTTCTCTAAAGGATAAGCACGTGTACAGCAATGACAAGACAAGCTCTGTTTCTTGGGGTAATTGGCTGTGGTTCTGTGTTCATCCGGATCCACTTCAGTCACTGTAGTGGCAAAACTGCTTCCTTTCATTCTGCTCTTTGACTGTAGCTTAAACTTGTTTGAAGTGTTTAAGTCAAGTCAAGTATATTTATATAGCACTTTTCACAATATAAATTGCATCAAAGCAGCTTCACATTATCAATCAAAACAACATAACAATGTTCGTTTCTTAGTGGAAAAACATCCACGTTTGGTAGAGCTGATCAATGGTATTAATGATTGATTAAATAATTTGAATATCCCCAACTGAGCAAGCCAGAGGCAACAGAAAAAAAGCCAACAGCCCTTTGTGGTAGGCTAACACCTTCAATGTCTCCAAAAATTGGGTCCGACAGAATTCTTACATGTCTCTCAAGAAATTCAACCATGTCTGAGAAATGAGCTCTGTCATTAGAGACTTCCCAGATGTCATGAGCTTTGGCTCTCCACCATTCTCTTACCTTAAAAGGCAACCTGGAAATAACAACTTTCATATTAGTTGGTATATCTAACTCTTGCATAAAGTGAAGTTCTTCCATCACATTACAACATCTGTGCAGGAACAATGCATAAGCTTGGAGGGTTCTGACATCCTCAGACTTGATGGTTGACCAAGATAAAGCTTTTTCTATATATGCAGTAGCAATCGTGTGCTCGTTCCCGAAATGCTCCTTCAGAAGACCCTTTGCCACAATATAGCCACGTTCAGGAGACATGTGTTGGCAGCTACGAACCAGTTCCTTTGGCTGCCCTCTAGTGAACTGTTCCAAGTAGTATAAACAGTCCGCTCCACTAGCTTTATCCTCCACTCCTTGTTCAAATGCCTTAATGAAAGCCTTATATTGAAATGGATCTCCTTCAAATATGGGAATATCTCTTGCTGGTAAAGACAGCAAGCGCTGCTGGTGAGTAAGTGCTGCTGTAATTTCATTTTGCTTCTGCATAATAGCCACAACATCTCGAGATGATATTTGCCCATGCATATTTGCTTGATTTTCCGAAGTAATGGTTGAGCCAGGTTGCAAAACTTGTGCCCTTTCCTTATCAGATTGTTTCTTGACCTCCACTATTGATGAAATATGCATTTCCCTTTGCTTTGGTTTACCATCCTGTGCAGGCAGTTTGCTTTGTGGGAATGACCACTTTGTTTGCTGTGTTTTCCTTGTTTCAGGCTCATACTCCTTTGCCATGGGGTTAAGAGTGGTTGAACTGTTCCAGTTTCCTTTGTTCCCTTTCAAAATAAGAGTTCATTCCATTTGACAATGCATGAGAGGAATGTTGTCCATCGGTTGCTTGCAAAACTGCCAACTTAGCAATAGATGCAGCTAACTCTATATCCAGCTTCATTTTCTCTTTTTTCCTCTTTATTTGAAGCTCCTCTTCCTCCAATGCCATGTAGCTCTTTCAAAGCTGCCATGCGTGCCATTACTGCAGCCCTTTCAGCTGCTGCTTTAATTTGCGCAGAGGAAGTGGTACTTGATTTATTACTGATATTGCTTTTGGTTTTACCCACATTGGAAACACTGTCATCTGGATTAATACCATCATGGTCACCTTCATCAGAATTACAGTTTTCATTACCATCATTTTCAGAAACATTTTTTCCAACCCACCTTTGCACGTTGACAATAAACTCATCATTAAACATCATTTTTGTTTTAAACCATGTTTTGTGTTTTTCTTTTTCCTCCTGAGGTAACAAACTCAGTATAGACCCATGCATGCATCTTATTTCATCACACAATGCAATGTAAACTTCAAAAGCATTTTGCACATCTGAATGTTTACCAGTTTCCATTAAACATTGCAACATGTTTCTTAAATTACAAGACTTATTTAGCTTTGATTTTCAACCAGCTTGTAATTTATCCAACTTATCAGCAAGTGCTTTAACACAAAGTTTGACAACACGCTTGCTGCCTTGTGTTTCACTTCTGGCCATACTGTCCGCTTTGCCAGCAGATAACGCGCTCTCAACTGGCGCTTTGTCCGTGTCCACAACACTTTCCGACATATTTAATAGTCTGACAGTTAGCGGATTACAATAAACGACACAAAGCTTATTGTTCGTCTACTTCAGCAACCAATGGATTGGGATTACGCATATGTGTGCACACAACTAATAGATGGCCATTTAAACCCGGTGGTAGGGCTACCTTACCTCGTCACATGAACAGTTGATGTAAGCCTACTTCAGTCGGATAGAGCTCCACAACTTCCCTGGAAGTGTCGCTCCTCTCTGGCGCCCTGTGCAGCCGATGAGCGGTGACTGTAGCCAAGCGGTCCCCTTTCCGCCGTCCTGATCAGCTGATTACCAGATGAGCGTCAGCCGTTGAAACACTCCACACATTCTCCGTCTCCATTCTTCCTCGTCGCCACCACCAAAGATATGGACACGCGTTCTCCAATTCTCCAAACACGTTTTCAAAACTCCACCAAGCAAAAGTTTTTGACTTCAAATGTAGAGGCCAAGCCACTGCTTTAAGCCCCTGAGGTGCTGTCCCAGGGTTGAGTAATTGACGCACTTTTACCTCATTTGATAAATGAAAGTCCAAGTCGTATTTGCAGTTAAAACCATGGGTTCCGTTTATTTCCATCCATCGCCATTGGTCTCCAGACAGACTTCATTGCAAGACTTTGTACTGGTATCATATGGTGTGTGCTGGTATGTGTATGTGATCAAAAACTGTCTGTGCTTCCGGGTAGCATCTGAGGAACCAAAGATTGGTTCCTATTTATACTAAGAGCGCTTATTGGCTCTTACACCATGTCATGACAGAACTATACAATATGAAATTTTAAAATACTGAGTGAAAAGCAGAAGTTTACTGATACATGTATTTATCAGAGAAAATTAATCAACCTCCTATGTCTGTACCATATATATTTTTTGTGACTGTATATTCAGTAAAGGCCAAATTTGGTGTGTGCATGTTAGATTACTTTTTCTATATGCCTCTTAATTTACTGCATACCAATAGTGTAATCTGTAACCATGTGCCACAAAAGCTCTCTTCAACCATCTCACACTACGTGCATTATGTTTCCTTTCCTAGAGGACAACTTAAGACAGCTCTCTACAACACGTCATAGACACTTATGAGACACCATGGACCAAGACTCAGAGCGTAAGTAGTTACCACAGTAAAAGCAGAGATAGTTATATGAAAAAAAGTCTGCATTACACTGATTAAAAGTGAAGTGGCCCAAATAAGTACTTGCTACACTATAGAATATGCCGTTCTTGAATCTTATGAAATCACGTTTGTTCTTTGTGAGCAGTAATCATGTTATTATCTCTCTACCAGGTGCTCGGTTTGTGGACGACCACTGGGCGAAACTTGTCCAGAGAGTTCAGATGGTGATGCCGATAGCGGATGAGCTGCGGTCCGGTGGCATGCTGGAATATGAGCCGTACTGTAAGATCGATGCAGCAGTTACTAACCAGGAGAAAATGAGAGAGTTATATAAAGTTTTGCACTCTGGAGGAGACAAGGTTAAATCTGCCTTTTATTCTAGTCTGGAAAAGCATGAGCCATCTTTATTTAGAGACTTAGGTAAGAGCACACTAGTTTTGGCTATTATACCACATGTTTCTAGACCTACAGTATGTACTGAGATATGTACTGTTAAAATATGTACTTTTACAGGCATTGCACAAATTGCAGAAGATCTTGCAGAAACCTTAAATATTTTGTCTTAACTTTCCATCTTGTTAACTTATTTCTGTTAGGACCACTATCGTCAAATACGATTGACAATTAGCATATATTTTGAATTGGAGGTATGGTTCTGTGCTGGGCAGCCTAGCATGGATAAGAACAAGGAGATTAGCAATAACCCCCTTTAGGGTAAACAGAACAGAACCAACATGAATGTATTGCAGATATCATTAATGTCAATATTTTAATGAACATCATACATTCTCCTAATCTCCTAAAGGATTATTAGGAACGCCACACTAATACTGTGTTTGACCCCCTTTCGCCTTCAGAACTGCCATAATTCTACGTGGCATTGATTCAACAAGGTGCTGAAAGCATTCTTTAGAAATGTTGGCCCATATTGATAGGATAGGATAGCATCTTGCAGTTGATGGAGATTTGTGGGATGCACATCCAGGGCACGAAGCTCCCGTTCCACCACATCCCAAAGATACCAACAACCATGCCACGCTCAAAATTTCTTAAATCACCTTTCTTTCCTATTCTGACATTCAGTTTGGAGATCAGGAGATTGTCTTGTCCAGGACCACACCCCTAAATGCATTGAAGCAACTGCCATGTGATTGGTTGATTAGATAATTGCATTAATGAGAAATTGAACAGGTGTTCCTAATAATCCTTTAGGTGAGTGTAATTTGATAATTGGGTTTGATTCAGAGGGGAATCAGAATGCCAAATCCTGACTGGACGAGAGGTGGAGCTGGGGAGGGAGAAGGGTAATTTGCTCCTGATAAACGCAATAGCTGCTGATAATACTGGAGGAGCTTATCTACAAAATGCCATTTCCACTTATGGATAGACTTTATGAATACTTTTAGTGTTTTCGAATAATGTGCAGTCTGTACATATTTGTTCCCATATCAATAAATGTGTATCACCAATGCTGTTAGTTTAGGGCAGTTGTGGACAAACCTTACATTGGGTGGTGGTCTTATAAATTTGTTCAGCAATAGATAGATAGATAAATAGATAGACAACGAGATAGATAGATAGATAGATAGATAGACAACGAGATAGATAAATTGATGTAAAATGTTTGAAAATATATGTGAAATACCTTAATATATCAATTAATAAATCAATTAATGTATCAAGTGTGTCTAATGTTCTACAGGTTCCACAGGACATCACACACACTCTGAAAATACACATTCCTCAGGTGACTGATTCATTTTATAATAATAAGTTTTAAATATTACACTCCATCGACCTCGTAATTTAGTTTGTCTGCTCTGGAATTTCTTACTGTATTAGAATCAGAAAAAAAAAACTAACTCTTTGAACATTGTCCGTTTCTACAGAAATGAGCTCAGCGATTCACAAATATATGCAGCGGATCTGCAGCGAGTATCAGTATGTGACTGAGTATAACTCACTGCCTGGTGAACATGTGCTTCTGTCTGAGCGCTTCACACAACCTCTGATCCTTCGGAAACATAGAGATCGAATAGAGCGTGAAGAAGAGATCCGCTCCAGTGGCGAGCGCTTCCAGCAGGTCCTCAGCTCCAGGAGCAGTGGAGACTCGGTCCATCTCAGCTCTCTGTTCCACCCAGATGTCAAAGGGATCAGTCCCAGGTCTGTGATACTGCAGGGAAATTCTGGAAACGGGAAATCTTTCACTGTGCAGAAGATCATGATGGACTGGGCATCTGGTGACCTCTACAAAAGGCGGTTTGATATTGTGTTTCACTTAAAGTGTAAAGAAATAAATCGCATTCCTGGCGAGAAGAGTTTGGTGGAGATCTTGAGCTGCAGTTGTAGTTTAACATCACATGAGATCTCACAGATTTTACAGCAGTCGCCAGAGAAGGTGCTTGTGGTCATTGATGGATTTGATGAGCTGAAACTCACACAGGACATTAATGAGACGTCAGCACACACTGATCTGCTTCAGAAAGCCCGACCTGTGGACACTCTTTGTGCCCTGCTGAGGGGTCGAATCCTGCCAGAGTCTTTCCTGCTGGTCTCCTCCAGATCTACAGCTACGCACACACTCAGTAATCTGCTCAAACAACCTCAGCGTTTCTCTGAGATTGTGGGATTTTCAGAAAAGGGGGTGGAGGAGTACTTCCAGAAGTTTTTTCAAAGGGAGAAACTTTTCAGGGAGGCTTATACATATGTGAAGGCAAATGAAACCCTCATCACTGCCTGCTCAATCCCTGTCGTCTGCTGGATCATCTGCACAACTATCCAGGAGAGATTCAAATATGGTGCCGGTGCGACAAGCGGACTGGAAACCACCACCTCCATCTACGTGGACTTTGTGTGCACTCTTCTGGAGCATCACTGCCAGGGTTTGAGTCAGGCCGTCCCGACCCTGCTGAGGAGTCTGGGTCAGCTGGCAGAGAGAGGGATGCAGGAACAGCAAGTCCTGCTGGATGAGGAAAGTGTGAAGGAAACCATTTTAGACCCTGCTGGAAATCCATTCTTGTGCAAGTTTCTGTTTAAGAGACGAATCTACCAGGAGACGATGTTCAGTTTCATGCATCTCAGCTTTCAGGAGTTCTTCACTGCTCTGTACTATGTCCTTCTGGATGAAGAAGAGTCCCTGAGGAAACTTACAAGGTCACCTTTAATGGATATGTTCTTAAAACCACGTTTTGCAGCTGTGGTGCAATTTGCATTTGGTTTGTTGAATAAGGATGTGAGATACACACTTGAAAAACATGGTCTGGTCATTCGTCGCAAAACACAGGATCATCTGAAAAAATGGATTTTGGGAAACATTAAAGATGGTTCCTTTCTTCCGAAAGCAGTATGTTTTATTCTTCACGGTCTCTATGAACTTCATGAAGAAGACTTTGTGAAAGAAGCAATGGGATCCTGGGGAGAGATTGATCTAGATGGTAAATGGCTCAGTAGAACAGACGTCTGTGCCCTGCTGTACTGCTGTCAGTGCTGTCAGAGCATGGGAGAAATTTCTTGTTTGAATTTAACATCGGAAGATCTGCCTATGATGTTGCCTGAACTTCACAAGTTTAAAGAAGCAAGGTAAATGCGTTGGTCTAAAACACATATTTGGTGGATGTAATTAATATCTAATCTTTAATTTGTTATTGCAAGTTAAGCTTAATTAGTCTGTACAGTGATGTTCTGCATTTGATTTTGAAGCTTGTCTATAGATTGTCTATCAGTCTCTGATCTCGATGAACTGATCTACGCTCTCACGAGAGGACAGACCCTGAGCTCACAGCGGTAATGTTTTAAATATATTTTATACATTTGATGTGTTTTATGCACACATGCTATCATGCTTTTGTTTAACTTTAAGGTTCATGTATATTTTTTCTGTGCTTTGGTTTGCAGTGTTTTTGTAATCACTGACCAAATAACGTATGAAATAGATGGGGATTATCCTGCTGTTTCTAATTTGGCAATCATCAAAGAGCCGTCCAGGTGAAGAACAAGTGATTTTTTTTCTTTTAATCAGGTCGGGGTTTTTTTCTCATGATAACCAGAAATAATTATATGATTAATATGTTTTGTATTACCAATTATATCATCATCTTGTTCTCCCGTTTATCTGGCACTTGGTCTCCGCAATCTAATAGATTATAATTCTAATAGCGATAATGCAACTAAATTAGTCACCCAAAACAGTAAAAGAAAATAAGGTACAGTTTTATCTTTTTTGACTTTTGCTAATAATGCAAATATTGGCTGGTGCCCAACGAACCACCAATTAATCTTTTTTTTTTTTTTTTTTTACCACAGAAAGATATTCTAAGCAAGACATTATTGACTTATAGACACAACAACAAAAATATTTTTTTTATTCTTTTTTAATAGGATCTGCATAGACATTCAACTGCATCACCAACAGGATTTTCCTTTATTCAGTCTCATCTTTCCACTCTCTGAGATAATCAACATCGACTGGACCGGACTTTTTCAGATAATTCACCAAAGGGATTCAGAAGCACTACTCTCCTTTTTCTCTTCCTTCTCTAACCTGAAAGAGTTGATAATGAGACTGAATTATCTAACTGAGATGTGGTCTGTTCGGACCCTCCAGATGACCCAGAACTGCCCCAGTCTAACCAAACTCATGTGAGAAACATCTGAAATCTCCTCTGTCCTGTTTCTATGTGAATGTGTCTGTTGATAAGAACTGAGTATCTAATATCCAAAGTGATAGTCCATCCAAAGAGGGAAATCTGTCATTCACTCGGCCTCATGTTGTTCCAGACCTGTTTTCCTCTGAGGAACAAAATAAGTTATTTTAAAGAATGCTTGTGTAACACACAGTTTCAGATCCCATGGACTTCCATTGTTTGGACAAGAAATACAATGAACCAAAACTGTTTTATTACCAGCATTATTCAAAATATCTTCTTCTGTGTTCTGCAGAAGAAAGAAAGACACACCGGTTATGAATGACATGCAGAGTTTAATTATTTTAGTGAACTAGCCTTTAAAACGTTAAAACACAAAACGGTTTAGTAAACAAAATAACTATTGTATATATTTTTTTATTATATTAATTTATTATTATTATTTTATTTATTTATTATTTCTATTTATTTTTATTTATGTAGGCAGTTTTGCAGTGCTCTTGTTATCAGATAACCTTACAAAGCAAATTAATCCGCCCATCTGTAGTTCATGGCCTTCATCCATTTAAACTGTTATGGAATTGTTTAAATTAATGTGTAATAAGCAAATGTGAAGAATGGGATTATCAATCTTAATCATGTTATCTGTATAATGTGTTTCCACATCTAGGGTATGTGCTGACTTCTTACTGGAGGAAGGACTCGAGATCTTGCGGAGGTCAAACACAAGACCAGGTTGTGCGGTGACATTTAACGGGTTTGTATTGGTTTATCATTATATAGATTTTTCCATGCAATTTCATGGAGAGTTCAGTTTACACGCTTTAAAAAGGAGACAAAAACACCATAAAAGAACGACATATTCCATGTTTTCTGAAGTCACATTATACCTTTTTGTAAGGAGCAAATCAAAAGTTTGAGGATTGTTATTCATAAATTAAGTTTTCTTTGCATCCACCCTAGATCTCGTAGTTCATTAACAATTCAATAATTTAAATGTTGGTCTGTTTCTCACACAAATTATTGTTATAAAAATAATTACATTCAATTAAAATATCAGGTTTGTTAAAGACTCTGTACTGATGCTGTGCTTTCTCATTATGAAGGTCCATTTGCAATCAACCATCTCAAAAATGCACAAATTTGTTTGATTGTTGGTCTCGCTGCAACAACCGTGTGGAGATTCGATGGAATCAGGGCTTTTTCATGGAGACTTAATGAGCGTAAGTTAAGACTGAGATTAACCTGTCACTAAGAAAGCTGCAATATAAAAATGAGAACTGTAATATGACACGAGCCAGTAACACAAAAGTTGTCTTATGATTTATACAATTTCATTTGAACGTTGCATGCTAAATGTTGATCCTATCCTAATCATAATAGTTGAGTGTCGATTTGTTTGTATAGTGTTTTTCTAAGCAGCTTTACAGAGTTTTACGCTGTTGATGCTGTGTCTAAATGTAATACTTTAGGGAAGAATGATTTTTTAGAGCGTATGGTTCATGTGGGAAGACGATATAAAATATTAGCATTTGAGATTTGCTTCATATAGATCATCATGTGTCACGGTTTGCTTGTTCATTCTGTTACTGCCCTGATCTGATTGCCCTTGAGCGTCAGCTGTGCTGAGGAGCGATCAGATCTGTCGCAGGTGTACCTCGTTTAGTGTCCTATATATGTAGTGCTGTGTGTGTCATGTTCAGTGTCAGATCGTCGTTTCTCTGGTCCTGTTCTCATGCTTGTCAGCAGTTACGTTCTTCTCTCCTGTTTCTCACGGATTATCCTGCATCTCTGCCAGCTTGTTGGGCTCCGCCTTCGGAGGGTTCTCTGGTTCTCGTCGGTCTTCCTGTGTCCCAGGACTGTGTTCGCCCACTGCAGTCAGCCTGCACTGCCAAGGATCTGCTGCACACCACAGACTTTACCAGACTTCCTGTTTTGCTGTTCTCACTGTTCACTAATAAATCTACTTTACTTGCATTTTGATCCTGTTATTCTTACCCTAACATCATGTGACTGTGATTGTATTCAATTAAATTGTATAGTTGTTGGGGTTGTTCATTTATGCTGTGATTATAAATCTGCAAGGTTTTGTACAATTTCTAACATTTTTGTGTACTAACAAGCCTATTTACTAATTGATGATTTGTTCATATTACCCCTTGAGCAGTTTTTTTAAAAAGTACGTAATCCTAAACATCTTCAGTCCCCCAGTGTGCCAGACGGAGGCGACTGTGGCAAGGAATGAAAAACTTAATCCTTTAATTTTTTTGATTGCAGGAATGTTAAACGTCTCATTGATGTGTTTGGTGTAAACTTATGTCTTGTATAAATGTAATGGTTTTATCTAGTTTGTCGGCGGATGTAATTAACATGTTTGTAAAGATCACACTGTGTATTCACACACTGAAGACGCCTGAGAGCCGAAACGTCTGTATTATTGCTCCATGTGTAAAATAAAATATGATTTTTTAAATGTATTTATTAATTCTAAATGATAATCACAGTTGAATTTCGGAAATAATTAAAAACTCATCTACTTACAGGTGTGAGCAGTGGTTACAGTGGGAGAACCCTCACATTCTGTGTAGGAGCAACTGGGAAAAATCACTCACCGTCATGGTGTAGCCTATTAAATAGACAATAGACCTACAAATGTGTTAAGTTATATTTTATATGAAATGTTTGTTAACGTTTATATATAAAAAATACAGCATAGACCTATTATATATATATAAAAAAAATTATTCATAAACAATTGTTATTATACAATATAATTTAACACGTTTGTAGGTCTTGTACATTCATTTTTACCGGTAATATGAATCTGAGCTTAGTAATTGGCTATATTAGACTACATTTGATTTACTCCATTACAATAGTCCCTTTACGGTTGCTAGCATAAAAATACACTTAAAGGGGTCATGACATGGTTTTTTGTTTTGTTTTACTATGTTCCCTTAGGTGCAATTATAGTATTACTATAGTTTTTGGTACAAAAAAACTAAAAATGTAGTGATTTATGACCTTTTCCCACCCTGTTTCTCACCTCTGATTCAAACAGTCTGTTTTTGAGGTGTTTCCCCTTTAAGAGTTCAGTGTTAACGCCCACTGTTATGATTGGCTAACGTCAGTGCTGCTTATGAATAAATTATTAACGTTAATAATTTTGTATCACATGTAGGCTACACAATGCTCCACCACGTGAAACTTCGGTCTTCCGATCTTTTACCATCATATCAATTCTCAATTGATTTTGATTCATATGTGCGAGGGAGAGAGAGAGAGACAGTTTGAAGGCGCGCGCGCGGCCGTGGCTCTCTCTCTCTCTGCTCGTTCTTTTAGTAACATGCCCTGTCACATTGATTCATCTGATCACTCACCGTTCAAATAAAGCTTTGGCGCGCTGCATATGCTGAAAATAAACTGCATCCGACTGCTTTCCCTGACGTCTGGATCGTTCGGCAGCGTATTCAAACACTCAAACAGGAACAGCACATCTGCGTGGCATCGCAGTCATCTTGTAAACAGACCCACTCGCTGCACGTCGACTGAACACACGTGGGCGCGAGCCGCACGACAACGATGCGAAATGAGGCGTAGTTGTCCTGCGCTGGAGGCGGTCATATGCAAACGATATGGCAAGCCAAAGTGATCACAAACGCCTGGTCGGGCGTCTGATTGCACACTGACGGTAGAGATCCACTTTTGCGACACGACTGTCGCGTGGTGTCGCAACGCCTCCCCACATTTGTACGTTGATGAGCGTTCCCACTATGGGCGTGGTTTTGAACGAGCGGGAAATGTTGCGTATCAGAATAGAGGACCTGCGAGAGACTTCCCCCCCGTCTCCATATGCTCTACTTCTATTGGATAGTCGCGTCGCGTTCAACGGAATTCATTTGCATAAAGATGGGCTTCGGCCAGCTTTTTGACGCGCAGCATTTTTCCAAATGAAGCGCCGCCTTCCCGGGATGCATTGCGGGCGCGTTAAAGTCGCGTGACGTCACCCATAGGAATAAAGCGGAGCGCGGAGCGACAGAAGTGTTGCACGGACAAGTGGATCCGCACCGTGTGGGTGCAGATCCACTTGTCCGTGCGACACTTCTGTCGCGCCGCACTCCACTATATTCCTATGGAACGCCAAAAGGGTCAATTTTCGCCACTAACCAAACGCCTTACATTCTCAAAACGCTGGTTTTTACGGCGTTTAAGACGACAAGACACCGCAAAGAACGGCGTTCTTTGGTACAAACGCCGCAAATTACGGCGTTTACTGTTTACAAAGCAAAATCGCCGTTATTATCTGCGTTTTTTTTATCCAGCCAATGACGCCGTTTCTGACGCCGCAGGCCATCCATAGTGCGCCGTTATTTACTATAAATAATTACTATTTACCCTGTTATATAACTATAACTATTTAATGGACACGTTTTACATTTCTGAGGTTCTCAAAACCAATATAATTTTGGTTGGGTAAACGTAAATAGTGGTGAATGGGAGTATAGTGGTAATGTAGTGGTGAAATATACAGGTGAAACTCGAAAAATTTGAATATCGTGCAAAAGTTCATTTATTTCAGTAATTCAACTTAAAAGGTTAAACTAATATATTATATTGACTCATTACATGCAAAGTCAGATATTTCAAACATTTATTTGTTATGATTATGGCTTACAGCTGAAAACCTTTTCACAATATTCTAATTTTGAGAAAATGGGGTTTTCTCTCATGTTATCTCACATTGCATGTAATTTATCTTATTAGGTTATTAGCTTACAAAAAGTTAGATGATTAAGATCACTATATAATATTTTAGGTTTAGGTTTAAGATGGGTTTAATAATTTGCTGGGTTTAATTTTGTTCCTCTGTATTCTGTTGCAAATTCTGAAAAGGCCTTTGTACGCTATAATTCATGCTGTGTACTATATCTTAACTTGAGAAGCCAGAACCCTGTTTACATTTAATAGAAAACATAATGAACCACTTATATTACATAAAAATGTATAAAAATGTGGGTAAATTTGCAATGCTAATACCATGGAAATGCGTCATTACAGTCTGTAAATATCTCTTAACAACACAATACAATCACTAGTAAGACTTCCTGTTAATAAAGTATCTGGGAAGAATCTATTCTATATTAACAATGCATTAAATCACATTACACATTAATAAACCACAATAAATAAAACAAATTAAGTGATGTCTCATGTCTCAAGTCAAGTGAATTACGGGTCATTGGACAGGCTCCAATCACAATGCGCGTGATGGCTTGTACTGCGTGCATATGAGATGTCATGCGCGCGCGCGATGGCTTGTATTGCGTGCAGAGGAGATGTCATGCGCGCGCGCAGGGTTTGAATGAGCTCGCGAGTTCCCGTTTCCTCGCATGTAAGATCTGTTATCCTCATCAGTTAGCATCAGTAGCATCAGTTGTGCGCTCGGTTATTATTGACATTGATTTGTCGCCATATTGAACGAGCTGTATTTAGAGCTTGATTAAGGCCATGTTTACACGGAAACGATCTGAAGAGAAAACGCAAAAGTGGCGTTGCGTTTTCACTTTTTATTCTGCGTTTAGACGAGCGTTATGAAGGGGAAATCTGCGTGCATATGGTGACGCAAAAGTGTGTGAAATTCGATGTAGTATGCACTCCAGGCGGCTAGGTGGCAACGAAGCACTGCCACACAACAACACCAATATCTGAGAATATTTTGTACAACTGCTGAAAAGACTCTTGTATGTTTACCAGAGCTGCTGTGGCAACTTGAAGGTCCGACGTATGGAAATAATCTGACATGTTAGTTATTATTTTCCTGTACTGGCGAATGCCTGTGACGTAAACGCGCACGTGATCGAGGGCAGTTTTGCGTTTTTACCGGTTTTTACCCTTTACACGGGAACGCGACGGTGGAGCGTTTTTAAGTTTTCCACTCTGGAGGGTGGTTTCACTTTTTTGCGTTTTTAAGCCATAAAAACGGCGTCACCGTGTAAACGAAAGGCACATCCGATAAAATATTTTTACGTTTTCACTCGTAATCGTTCTCGTGTAAACAGGGCCTAAATAAATGCTTCGTTTATAATGAGTAGGACGTCTTAAGCTATGAAACTTGCAGGAAGTTTTAATAGTACATAGATCTCTTATATGCCAAAAGATCAAGGTAAATTTGGTTTCTCATGTCATGACCCCTTTAATTGTAGGTTTAACATTCTAAATAAGGCACATCTAATGTCCAACAACAAATATTTTAGCATATAGGCTATATATTGTATGTACTTTATTCTCATATGTACTTTATTATGTCTTTCAAAACATTTAACACAATTATACAAATGGACATGTTTCTTTAAATACATAATATTTTCCCTCAATTCCTTATTTTTCCTTCTACTTTTTTCTTTTGTGATAATACCCACCAACACATAAAAACACATAATTGGAACTATAACCAATAAGTACATAGTTAGACACTTTTACATATGAAAAAAAGAAAAATATATATATTCATAAAAATAAACATATTTATATCAAACTCTTATAATGACACATGATGATTCCTAATAAGTTATTCAAGCAATATTATTTAAATATCAAATAACAATATTTAATAAGTAAATAAATAAAATAACAAATAACTAGAATTAAAAGGTTATATATAAAAAATTAATTGATGCAATACTAATATGTATTCCTTTATTTTATGGAATTTTCTTTGATTTTAGAGTTGGCCATATCTTTTCAAAATGTAGAGTTTTGCCTTTTAATTTCATGTTCTCCTCTCCATATTGTACTGTATAAACTAAATCTAAAATTAATGTAGCCTATATTTTAGTCAGAATTATTGCGCTTCTATTTGTCGCGCATGCGCGCAGCAGCGCTCATTCAATGTGAAGTTTTGCAGCAAAATGGAAATATTTGCAATACTTTCTAAGATTTACACATGGAGAATATTACTGTGAATTGTAAGTTTTGCAAACACCATGTCTCAAACGCATAAAACAGGACAAAATATATGCAAATATATTTGATTTTGGATCGATTTGATCTATGATCGACCTCTAGGGCTGCTTCAGGAACGCGTGCACACGCAGTTCCCCATCGTTGTCACTCTGAGTTCCGTCGGATGAGGACGATTGGGGTTTCGCTTAGAAGCCTATCAACTTCGAGCCTTACAAAACGAGCCAATGGCAAGAATATGCCATGGGTCTGCGGAATTTGCATAGCGTAACTCCACCCCACCTCGTGGGTATAAAAGGAGGACGCCGGCAAAATGCAGGTTATGTTTTCGCTTCGGAGCCAAGTTATTTCTTCACTTCTAAAGCCATTCCTGACTGTCAGCTTACAGACGAGACTCTCCAGTGTTGGTGTGACGGCGATTTCCCAGCGAGTGCACGCTTCCTGCTGATCTGTGCAGTGGTTTGCCAGAGAGTGTGTTTCTCCCTGGGCGCTTCAACACTGAGTTTTCTCTCACTAAAAGAGCTTGTGCGTGGCACGTCTTTTTAAAGATGTCTCGCCCGTGCACTTCTGGTTGCGGTAGACTGGTGTCAGCCTCTGATGGGCACGAGCTAGAGCAGAGCAGCGCTCGTGGATCACTCATGTTCTCTCTGCGGGAACATGACCATCGCGTCATTAAGGTCGAGACTCAATGAGCTCACTAGAGCGAGAGTCCCCTCATCCACACCCCGATCTAGTGTCTCCTCGAGAGGCACTACTTCGGCTGGTGGCCAGGGTGACCTGAGGGTTACGGTGTGGCAGAAAGCGCCGACTATGTGTCCGTGCGCCACGCCCCCCTCTTCAATGACGGTGCCCGTTAGCGTGCAGGGGATTCCCGCGGGTCCATCCTCGGATGCCCCGTGTGTTTCTTTCGGCGCTACAGAGGATGATGTGATGTCTATCGCAGCATCACAAGGCATGCCGGAGTCGTCACTCGTCACAGTTGCCACCTTCCGGTGTGCATACGGCTGTGCTCGAGTCTGATCCAGAGATGACGGCCATGCTTTCCCGGCCGCGAGCATCAGGTTAGAGTGGAATCCTCCGCCCTCTCCCGAGCGCTCGCGGCTGGATGACTGGTTTTTGAGTGCGGCCGCCGCCTCCCGGCCGCGGCCAACCCCAATACCTTTTTTCCCGGATGTGCATGATGAGATCTCGAAATCCTGGAAGACCCCCATGTCTTCTCGGGATCGCTCGCTGATCTCATCCGCCTTTCCTCCCCTCAATGGGGCAGCTGCCCATGGGTACACTGGGCTCCCCCCGGTTGAACGCTCTGTTGCGATGCAACTGTGTCCTCAGAGTGCTTCTTCTCGTGGCGAGCCTAAGCACCCATCCAAAGCCTGTAGATTTTCGTCTTCCCTGGTGGCGAAGTCTTACAGAGAAGCCGTAAGAAAGTGCCCCAGCCCTCTCCAGCCCCGTCCCCCGCTAAACGCCGGGCCAAGCGGCGCTCCTGAGACGGGCTGCTCAGGGATGACGGTCATTTCTCAGGAGATGGTAGCAGGACCACTCCTTCCCCCGGTGGAGGGCCGGGGGAGAATCTTTTGTTCTCCACCCCCCGCTGCTCACCCACGGGTGGGCAGCACCTTGATGTGGTTAAAGAAAGAAATGACATGTTCACCCCTGAGCTCACAGAGTTCTCGGACGACACGGTGCGCCGCCCTTCGGCCGTGCTCCCCTCGTCCTCCTCTGTCCCAGAGTTGGCTGACAGTGCGTGCCGTCCCCGGACCGTACCGCCCTCAGCCACCTCTGTCGCCAGACCCCTGGCAGAGCAGGCCCCCGTGGAACGTTCGTCCTTCCCTGGCCTCCTCTGCCCCGACACCGGGCCGCTATGCCGTCCACGTCCGGGCCGGTCATTCCGCCTCGCTGCTCCACCGACGGAACGTTTGTGGTTCGCATGACCCCGCTGGTGCAGTTCTTGGGAGCCTGGTTAGAGCTTCCCCATCTGTCCCGCTGGGTCGCCCGAACTATCAGGCTCGGCTACGCGATTCAGTTCGCGCGGCCTCCTCCCCGCTTCAGGGGAGTCCGCTCCACTTTGGTCGGTGGCAATGCCCCCATCATGAGCAGAGATTGCTACCCTACTGGCGAAGGGTGCGATCGAGACTGTTCCTCCAGCCGAAATGAGGTCCGGCTTCTACGGCCCCTACTTCATTGTTCCGAAGAAAACCGGTGGGTTACGGCCAATCCTGGACCTGCGCGTGCTGAACCGCTCCCTTCACAGGATGCCGTTTAAGATGCTCACTGCCAAACGCATTTTCGAATGCGTGCGGCCCCAGGATTGGTTTGCAGCGATCGACCTGAAGGACGCCTACTTTCATGTCTCCATTATTCCTCGATCCCCCCTTTCGAGGGGCAGGCATACCAGTACGCGGTTCTCCCATTCGAGCTAGCCCTGTCTCCTCGCGTCTTCACGAAGGTCGTCGAGGCAGCTCTTGTTCCCCTTCGGGAACACGGGGTTCGCATCCTGAACTATCTCGACGACTGGCTTATCCTAGCTCACTCTCGAGACCAGGTTTGCGAACACAGGGACCTAGTGCTCCGGCACTTAGCCCGTTTGGGCCTTCGGGTCAACTGGGAGAAGAGCAAACTTTGCCCCGTGCAGAGGATCTCTTTTCTCGGTATGGACATCGACCCGGTCGCCATCAGACCTTCACCCCGTGGTCGAACCTCAGTTTCCTACGGGCCGGTGTCCCCCTGGAACGAGCTTCCCGGCATGTTGTTGTGTCAACAGATGCCTCCACCACGGGCTGGGGTGCCATGTGCAATGGACATGCGGCCGCGGGCTCCTGGACAGGACCCCACCGTCTGTGGCATGTCAATTGCCTCGAGTTGCTGGCAGTACGTCTTGCTCTGCACCGCTTTCGAGCGCTGCTCAAGGGTCAACACGTACCAGTCAGGTCAGACAATACCGACACTGTAGCATACATCAACCATCAAGGTGGTCTACGCTCCCGCCGTATGTCGCAACTCGCCCTCCTCATATGGAGTCAGAAGCATCTGAGGTCGCTTCGAGCCATTTATATTCCCGGAGCTCTGAACTGTGCAGCCGACGAGCTGTCACGGCTTCAGCCCCTCCCTGGAGAATGGCGACTCCATCCCCAGTCAGTTCAGCTGATTTGGGACCAGTTCGGGGACGCACAGATAGATCTATTTGCCTCTCACGACTCGACCCATTGCTCCCTGTTTTATTCCCTGACCGAGGGCACGCTCGGCACGGATGCACTGGCGCACAGCTGGCCGCAGTGTCGCAAATATGAGTTTCCCCCAGTGAGCCTTCTTGTGTAGACCTTGCGCAAGGTCAGGGAGGACGAGGAGCAGGTCATTCTTGTCGCGCCGCACTGGCCCACCCGGACCTGGTTCTCCGAACTAGTACTCCTCGCGACAGCACCTCTTTGGCCAATCCCTCTGAGGAAGGACCTCCTTTCTCAGGGACGGGGCACCCTATGGCACCCTCGTCCCGATCTATGGAACCTCCACGTGTGGCTCCTGGACGGGACAAGGCAGGTTTGAGTACCCTACCACCAGCGGTGGTGGCTACCATCACTTCCGCTAGAGCGTCGTCTACCCGACACGCCTATGCGTTGAAGTGGAACCTTCTTCGTTAACTGGTGCTCTTCTCGCCGAGAAGACCCCCGTAGATGCTCGATCAGTGTTGTGCTTTTCTTCCTTCAAGAAGGGTTGGAGCAAAGGCTGTCTCCCTCCACCCTCAAGGTATATGTTGCCGCCATTGCCGCACACCATGATACGGTAGAAGGTAAGTCTGTGGGGAAGCACGACCTCATCGTCAGGTTCCTGAGAGGAGCGAGGAGACTGTATCCTCCTCGCCCTCCTCTCGTTCCCTCTTTGGACCTCGCAGTGGTTCTAACTGCCCTGCAGAGTGCTCCCTTTGAGCCTTTGCAGTCAGTGGAGCTTAAGTTCCTGTCTATGAAGACAGCGCTCCTGACTGCACTGGCCTCCATCAAGAGGGTAGAGGACCTGCACGCATTCTCCGTTGACGAAGCGTGCCTGGAATTCGGGCCGGCTTACTCACGTGATCCTGAGACTCCGGCCTGGATATGTGCCCAAGGTTCCCACCACTCCCTTCTGGGACAAGGTGGTGAACCTGCAAGCGCTGCCCCTGGAGGAGGCAGACCCAGCCTTGGCACTGCTCTGTCCAGTACGTGCTCTCCGCACCTATGTAGACAGAACACAGTGTTTCAGGACCTCAGACCAGCTCTTTGTCTGTTATGGTGGGAAGCTGAAAGGAAAGGCTCTCTCCAAGGAAAGGTTGTCTCACTGGATAGTGGACGCCATTGCTTTGGCTTACCAGCAGCAAGGTCGACCGTGCCCCCTTGGTGTGACTGCCCACTCCACCCGGAGTGTGGCGTCCTCTTGGGCTCTAGCGCATGGCGCCTCGCTAACAGACATCTGCAGAGCTGCAGGCTGGGCGACACCGAACACATTCGCCAGATTCTACAATCTCCGAGTGGAGCCTGTGTCCTCTCATGTACTCGCTTCAACCAGCTAGTACCGGACCCGCTCAGGTGTCTTCGCTTGCTCGCCATTCCACTCTACGGACTGGATACGTGCGATATTTCCTCAGGTGAGCTTCCCCGTAAGCCCTGAGTTCCTCCAGCACTGGTGACGTCGACGCCAGTGTCTATTGCCTGTGCGTTGGCTAGGTGCCTTCCATGTGCATGGTCCCTCCCTTGAGCAACCCCCACATGTGTATTTCCACTGTAAGCCTCTCTGAGCGTGTGTCTTTCCCTTGGCAAGCCACCTTGCCACCCCTGGGGTTGAAATATTCCACCTGTGGCTGGACACCCCAGTGTTCTCCATATGCATCCCTCCGGGTCATATGTGTATTCTCTCTGGTGTAAGTCCCCCCCCATGAACTTCAATTACCTTTTATGAAACCGCTTTAGCCCCAATTTATTTGCTAGGTTTAATGAGTTTAATGAGCGCTTTTCTTATAGCGTCTTTTATGAAGCCTTCTGCTCTGCATGAGTAGTTTTACTTGGGAGCTTCTGTCAAAATGATTGATGGCTTTTTAATTAATGATGATTGATGGTGCCCTTTGACCCGCCCCTCCCTGTGCCCTTGGGTTGACCTTGCCCCCTCCCCTGTGTCCTTTGGATGACCTTGTCCTTTGGTTGACCTTGTCCTTTCGATGACCTTGTCCGTTGGTTGACCTAGTGGTCTTTGACCTAGTGTGTAATAAATATGTCTCTGTCGTTGTGGGTATATTGATTTAATGTAAGTTGTGAAGGTTTTATGAACTTTGTCACGCGTGAAACGCGTGGGACGGTGAAAGCGAGAATATTTCACACTAAAGTTGAAAAACATTCTGTTCTTTAAAATTATATAAATGAGATAGTTATAAATTTACATTTAGTCATTTACAAATATTTCACACTAACTAGAGTTTAAAAACATTGATCTTTAAAATTATATAAATGAAATGCTTCTAAAATAAAATATATAATATCTTTTCTAAAAATCTACTGAACCAATTATTTTATATAAAAATAAATAAACTCATCTTACATTTTCACAGCGTTGACGAAGTAGCTCCTAACATATAAATGCCCATACAATATATGAATGGGTTACAAAAATGCAATAAGTTGTAATACAAAAGATCCTGAGTGTTTTGCTGAAATGTTTCTCTCTCACACCATCATCTGTCAGTCTCTAAGCCAGAGGGGAGTGTGTGTTCGGTGATCAGGATGAGACATTGCAAATGTTTTGTTAGTGCTAAATTTATTTCAAAGTATAATCTTAAAAGTTTAAATTATATATAAAAAAAATTATAAAAAAGATGTTTTAATTACATTCAATTAATTCATAAAAACAAATATTCTACATCGATGGTCCGTGGAAAAACTTGACTTGAACTTAAAGTATATTTTTTATTTATCGGGTGCATGTAAAGAACTTTGAAATTTGGGGGTCTCACAAGTCATCTCACACATTGTGTGAAGCCCTGAGCAAGATACTTAACCCCTAGTTGCTCCAGAGGCGTGCGACCTCTGACATATATAGCAATTGTAAGTCGCTTTGGATAAAAGCGTCAGCTAAATGAGGAAAACTAATTTTAGAAGACAACCAACTCATATATTATTTAAGGGCCCCATTATGGATTATGAAAATGACCTTTCATGTAGTGTGTAATATTGCTCTAAGTGAATGAAAACATCCTACAAAGTTTTAAATCTGAAAGTGCACCGTATATAAAGTTATTGTCTTTCAAAAGTAAGAGTCGACTCTGAGTGAATGAAATTAATTGTTTTTCAAACGAGTCATAAGCCGTTTCGTCGTGACGTCAAGATGCAACATTAGCCCGCCCACTTTACTAACGTTACTACAGCAATATAATCCTAAAGTTTTCCTTTTAACTTTATTTTACTGACGACTGCTTCAAATATCGGAATCAGCTGTGGGCCACTATTACATAAAACTGTCTATTAATGCAGATTGTCTGTCGTTCTCACTACTTTGAGGAAAGATTAAGCATGGAGCAAGATTTGTTTTACCAATTTTTATGTTACATCAGTCATTCACGCTAGAGCTCGGCTAATGTATTGCATAGCCTACATGCACTGTTATTGATACAGTTTCCACGTGTTCACCGCAATACATTAGAAACATACTCTGTAAATAAATTAGTACAAGTTAAATAATCGGTTGATGGACATGCACTTGTTAATGCTGATGGTGAGGAATAGCAACATCTCATAATGTACGTTACCTCAAACTGAGCAGTGAATCTGAATCACTGAAACGTCCTGCTCGAGTCGTCCTGCCCAGACGCAGCTGAAAAAACTAGCTTTAACCACACTGTCAATTTGTTTAACAAATTTCAGGCTATTATCAAAAGTCACACCAAGATTTCTGATAGTCGGTCTAAGCTTCGAAATTAGCGTATAAGGGTCAGAGGCTGCAGACTCACCAAATAAAATATATTCAGTCTTATCTTCATTCAAATTAAGGACATTTTGCTCTAACCATAATTTAATGTCATCAATGCAATCAATTAGTGACCCAAATGCATCCGTATTTGTTGGACTCATAGGCAAAGAAATTTGCAAATCATCAGCATAGCAGTGATAAGCCATGTTATGCCTGGCTATGATGGACCCAAGAGGCAGCATGTAGAGCGAAAATAAAACCGGTCCGAGAATAGAGCCTTATGGCACCCCGCAGGAGAGAGAAGTGGTAGAGGAGGACGAATTCCCAATCACTACAGAAAAGGTTCTGCTAGTCAAATATGACGAGAACCACTGAAACGCAGTACCCTTAATGCCAACATAGTGATTGAGGCGAGACAGAAGGATTGCATGGTCCACTGTATCAAAGGCCGCCGTGAGATCAAGGAGCACTAAAATAACCGGCTCTTAACATCAACAAACCGAGCAATATCGTTGTGCACCTTTAACAGTGCAGACTCAGTACTATGGCGCGATCTAAATCCTGATGGGAATTTCTCAAACAGAGAGTTATTTTCTAAAAAAGAATGTAATTGTATAAAAACAGGAAAGTGAGAAACTGGTCTGAAATTAGACAAAACTGAGGGATCCAGATTAGTTTTTTTAAGAAGAGGCCTAACCACAGCATGTTTGAACACAGCAGGGACAGATCCTGAGCTAAGACATTTATTAATAAAAACCAACAGGAAAGGCCCAACTGTGGTAAAAACCTCTTTTAACAATTTAGTTGGAATAAAGTCCAGGGGGCAATTTGTCATTTTCATTTGTTGTGTAAAAAAATGATAGTGAGACTGATAGTCAAACTGTTCAAACACAGCAGAATGTGTTGCAGGAACAACTGAATCAGTTACAGAACTATTAGTCGTGAGTTGTCTGACAGACTCCACTTTATTAATAAAAAAGTGAAGAAAATTCCCACAAGTGGAGACTAAGGCATCTGTCAGAGAACAAGAATGTGGGTTTTACAACAGAATTAATTGTATTAAACATCACCCTTGGACAATGCCCACTATTAGTGATAATATTTGACAAATATTTATATTTTGCCTCCTTTACAGCCCTTTGATAATTAAAAAGACAGTCCCTTAATATTTCCAAAGACACATGTAATTTGTCCTTCCACAACACGAGGTGGACGTCACAGAAGTCACAGGAAGCTCTGGGATTTGGTGCTGGAGGACATTAGCTGACCCTCGAGTGTCCAGCCGTATCTGCAGGGACGGATTATGGCGATGATGTGCCCTGGGCACGGATGTCTCAAAGGCCCCCTTCCCCAATTTTTTGGATGCACAGGTGCCACAATAGGGCAGGCAAGCCAGGCATTTTAAGGGGACCCCCGAGGGCTGATCATTTAAACAATCAGAAATGTTAATATACAGATGCAGCAACATCTCGGCATCCCCCTTAGTGGGGCCCCTCTCTCGTTACGCTCGTTATGCTTTTACCTTTTTCAAACTGGTGCAGCGTTTACTCGCGGTAGGTAGAAAATGCATTGATTTGATTTCCCAGGTGAAAAATAAATGTACTAAGTGTACTAAAATTTAGCATACTTTTGTGTACTTGAAGCCACACTAATCATCGTTATACTTCAAGTGTGTTCATGATTAGTTAACTTGAAGCATGCTATTTTGGAACAACTAATTTTGTACTAAATATATTTTAGTAGTAATCAAATTGTAGAAAAGCTCAACTTGAAGTGTATTTAGTGTACTTTTATGTGCTAAAGTGGAACAACTTAAAGTATATTTTGTATACTTTAAGTATATGCCTGTGTAGGGACTAATTACATGCTTAAAGTGAATTTTATTTGTGTTACAAGTACATTACAAATTCATTATGACTGTCTTAGAAACATATTTGTACTATATTTTAATATACTAAATTATGCTAAAATGGAACCACTTCCAGTACATTTAAGTGTATTTCTTTGCAGTTCATTAAAAATATACTTTCATATGTCTTAAACTAGTTATAATATGAATGTGAAGCATAATTGAACATTTAAACAGCATTAAAAGTGTATTAGCATTACACTAATAGCTTAATATAAAGCCGTTTTATTCAGTGTTTAAAACGGTATATTAAAAGTGCAAAAATAATTAAATATAAACATTAGGAGATACACAGACTTTGAAAATCAAGAAAACTTTAATATAGTATCTTGTGTAAATTACATAAGAGTAAAAAAAGGAAAAAAAGTAAATTAAAAAGATCAGTGAAATGCTATGGCAGAGCTATATTTATAATTTTTGTGTAGAACATTTCAGTTATACATGTATTACTGAAAAGTACACTATGAATTTTACATCACTAAATAAGCATCACAATGCAATTTCCTGAAAAAATAAAAATAAGTTAAAAAAAAAAAAAATGTGCAGAAGTGAATAATGCATTTACAAACTTAGGCCTACAAATGGCTGAACCAAAGAAACAGAAGAGTTTAAACGTCACATCATCTTCATCTTCAAGTGGACCATCACTTCTTTGAGTTTGACTCATTTTCTGCAACTGGGGCTTGTAGTATTTGAAGACTGCTTTATCAGAGGATCTTTGAAAGGGAAGAAGAATTAATATAACATTAACCAATGATTAACATTTTTGTATCCATGTTTGAATACATGTATAATAATTTGCACAGAAATGCATTAGAATTCCGTTGACTTCTCGTTTACCTTTAAAAGCTTTGGCTATATCCTCCTCATCAAGCTTTATCCTGTTGTCTGTCGTTTCTATACAGCACTCTATGAGTTACACTGAACATGAGATTAGAAGAAGCCCAACACAACTTACAGTGAGCAAAGTTCAATCAAAAAGTTACTGATATAGTTATTTGCAGCAATAAAGCAACCTGTGAGTATTAGAGGATATGTTTTATATTGATAATTGTGGTTTATTTAAAACCTAGGATATTTCCCATGAACCTGTCTATTGTAAAGAAAGATCTAAAGATTTAAGGAAATTAGAAATTGTTCAAAATATTGTAAGCCAGGACAACTAGGACAAGTGACTTTACTAAAAAACAAAACAGTTAAATAAACAGATTTTTACATGAATGACTCAAAGGCAGCACAAATTAGACACCTGAAATGGTATAATATAATTAGTTAGTTGCTAACATTTTCCTAACTGTCGATCACCGTTCAATAGGCCCGATTCAAAAATCTCTATAACAGAGGTGATATGAGATCAAACCATACTTACTACTCTCTTCTTCGCTTGTCTCTGCACTCAGATTTCTGTTTTTCTTCTATAGCAGCTGTCTGAAAAATAACATATTAATATGGAAAAAAAAGATTTATATATGCATTACATACGCAATAAGGTTGTCAAGCTTGAACTACTCTAAACGCCAATCAACACACACTACCATTATTGGTCAGCTCAAGACAAAGTAACTTTGTTCATAACATGTATTTTTTCCCCAAACTTTTCAAAGAAAGATCATTTGCATAATGAAGCCCAATTTTTCAGGAAATCAGAAATACACAGCTTCATTTTGAAAATAAAAATGTTAATGCAATGTTGTACATGTTATGATGACTATGTTTTTTTTTTGTTTTTTTGTTGCAGATGCATAGGACAATGTTTTATATTTGTTTTAAGACAAACAAATGTCTCCACATAGATTTTTAAAAGATTTATTAAGATTAAAAAAAACTAAACAGTGAGCTTTTTATTTATGCAAACAGCAACTAAAACTTACCAGTAACTTCTGAGGCAGCATCTTCATCTCTTCGAGTCTGCTCGACTTTGGCTCTGATTGGTCAAATTGAATGTAGCTGAACTGAAAAAGACGTGGGCTGCGTTCAGCGCCGACAAAACGTTGCAGAACGTTTTTTAAACAGAAATGGTGACGCGTTGAACGCACTGTTGTCAAGTCAAGTCAAGTCACCTTTATTTATATAGCGCTTTTTACAATACAAATTGTTTCAAAGCAGCTTTACAGAGATAACAGGAAAACAATGTTGTAATAGTATTGTTAAATTAAATTAAATGTTAAATGTCCCCAACTAAGCAAGCCAAAAGCCAATGGCGACAAAGGCGAAGAGAGGCGAAAAAGGCAACAGTGGCAAGGAACCAAAACTCCATCAGGTGACAGAATGGAGAAAAAAACCTTGGGAGAACCCAGGCTCAGTCAGGGGGCCAGTCCTCCTTTGGCCAATGAACGAACAGTGTATGATTATGAGTTAGGCAGCATAATGTCAGGAGTCAGATGTGATCAGAACTTTCACGATATTTATCCAGTTCATCTGGTTGGGTTGGGTCATCCGGCCGGTGAGGAGATGAGTGTGTTGAGGTGTCCATGGGCCTTCACAGTGTTGATGGGGCTGGCTCATCAGGGATGCGTTGTCGTCGTGTCCATGTGATGGTCCTTCCTCAGATCTGGATATGGCCTGGATCCGGCGGTTCGCGGTAAACCTCGGGATAAGCAGAGAGACTAATATTAGCGTAGACGCCATCCTTCTTATGATGTACAAAGTACATCAGGAATTATGGGAAGTGTTCCCGGTTCCGGCTGATCTAAACTATGCAGCCTAACATTGAATTATAGAAATCTATAATGTGTTATGTGTATGCTAAGCCAAAGAGATGTGTTTTTAGTCTAGATTTAAACTGACAGACTGTATCTGCTTCCCGGACTGTGTTAGGAAGATTGTTCCAAAGTTTTGGTGCTAAATAGGAAAAGGATCTACCGCCAGCAGTCGATTTTGATATTCTAGGTATTATCAATTGGCCAGAATTTTGAGATCGCAATAGACGTGAAGGACTATAATGCGTTAAGAGCTCGCTCAAGTACTGGGGAGCTAAACCATTTAGTGCTTTGTAAGTAATCAGCATTATTTTAAAATTTATACGATGTTTAATAGGCAGCCAATGCAGTGTTGACAGAACCGGGCTAATATGGTCATACTTCCTGGTTCTGGTAAGAACTCTAGCGGCTGCGTTTTGAACTAGCTGTAGTTTGTTTATTAAGCGTGCAGGGCAACCACCCAGTAGAGCATTACAATAATCTAGCCTTGATGTCATGAATGCATGAACTAATTGTTCCGCATTTGTCAGTGAGAGCTTATGACGTAATTTAGATATATTTTTAAGATGGAAAAATGCGGTTTTACTAGGGCTGGGTATCGTAACAAAATTTTCGATACCGATACCGATACCTTGACTTCGATACCGGTTCCTGAACGATACCTTTTTCGGTACCAATTTTAGGAAATCCGTTTTAACAATATTACATTACCTTTCTTTTTTTTTCAAGTTTGTTGACTTTTTTACACTCATATTTTGAGTCTGTAAAAAAAAACAAATGCTAAAGTTTTCTATGTTTCCTAATCATTTAACAACATGTAGGCCTATTCTTTACTTCAATGAGCTCATTGTTTCTGCCTTAATGCATTGTTTAACAATGAAACAATGAAAATTAATTGAAATGCATTACACACAGTCACTCACCTCTAACAGATCACACATTGTAATTTAGACACATGCATTTTCTGTAAAGCTGCTTTGAAACGATAAGTTTTGTGAAAAATGATATACAAATAAATGTGAATTGAATTAAATATACCGTAAAACTTCAAATAATAGCCGAGTCACAAATAGACGCCTGTCTCTTTCGCCTGGTGTGGCGACTGGTTTTTGGCGGCCGGGTCGGTGAATGATGTAGAATAGAATAACTGCTGCTCTTGACAGGGCGCAAACGAGCAGAGAGAGCGCGCGCGCGAGAGAGAGAGAGCGCGCCCCGGCCGCGCGCGCGCCCTCTCACCTCACGTCTTCAAACAACACGAGCGCTGTCTTGATCTCTCTCCCTCGCGCATATTAATCAAAATCTATTGACACGATAGTAAAAGGTCGGAAGACCGCAGTTTCACGTGGAGCATTTGGAGATTTTTAGAGATTAGAGACTCTAGGAACAACATCTCAATGAACAACATCTCAACACTAAATTATAAAGGCCTGTCTCATATAGACGCGCTGTCTCAAATAGGCTACAAGCCGGTGCAGTTCGGCGATTTGGGAAAATAAAAGCCCGGGCTATTATTTGAAGTTTTACGGTAGGATACTGGGGTGCGAAGTATAACGTTACCTCGCGCTAAAAAACAACAACAACAAAAAAACAACAACAACGCATAAAGCTTGCCGCAAGCAGTGGCGAAAGTAGCCTAATGATTATGGATGTGTCGGGAAAAAACAGCAAGGATATATTTAAAATATATATTAAGATGAATATGGCGATGTTGACTCGATCGTCATTCCTGCAGTAGTGAACACGGACGCGCGCCTATGGATTATAATCAAACTCTTCATTTCTAATTGTTTCGTTTAAAAGTAGACATATTTTAACCTATATTTAAGTCTATATGCCTATTTCTCGTGTCTGTGAGTATCCTATACGCTTAGTTTCGGTTCGTTTGTGACACGCTCCAGTTCTTGCAGTCGAAGATAACGCTCTCAAGTGTTGCCATAGTCTTGGCAGCAATTATCTTGTCGAAAATATTGGATCGCGTGCTTCTGACATCGAGTGTGGTACATAGGTAGGTACACTGTTGATCTTTTCCACATATTTTCTATCTATCTGGGTTGGGACACACACACACACACACACACACACACTACAGCCTCACGTGCGACGAGCCACGTCTTCCGCCACAGCCAATCATGCTGCATGCTTATTCATTGTTTCACTGACGTTGACTAGATTAACCCCTTAGGTATCGAAATGTGGTACCGAAAATCAAGACATGTTTCGATACTCGGTAGTATCGAGACAATTCGGTCGGTACCTAAAAAGTATCGAACTCGATACCCAGCCCTAGGTTTTACAGATACTAGACACGTGACTTTCAAATGAAAGATTGGTATCAAAGAGCACACCCAGGTTCCTAACTGACGACGAAGACTTAACAGAGCAGCCATCGATTGTTAGACAATATTCTGGGTTATTACGTGTGGCAGTTTTTTGTCCAATGATTAGAATCTCTGTTTTTTCAGAATTTAGTAATAGGAAATTACTGGTCATCCAATTTTTTATATCAGCTATGCATTCCGTTAATTTTGAGAATTGGTAAGTTTCGTTAGGTTTTGAAGAAATATACAGCTGAGTATCATCAGCATAACAGTGGAAGCTAATTCCATATTTCCTAATGATACCTCCTAATGGTAGCATGTACAGAGTGAACAGCAGCGGTCCTAGTACTGAGCCTTGTGGTACGCCATACTGAACTTGTGATCAATAAGACATCTCTTCATTTACTGCTACAAACTGAAAACGGTCAGATAAGTATGATTTAAACCATGCTAGTGCAATTCCACTAATGCCAACATAGTTTTCTAGTCTATTTAAAAGAATGTTGTGGTCGATAGTATCAAATGCAGCACTAAGATCAAGTAACACTAATAGAGAGATACAACCACGATCGGATGATAAGAGCAAATCATTTGTGACTTTAATGAGAGCAGTCTCAGTACTATGGTACGGTCTAAATCCGGACTGAAAATCCTCGCAGATATTATTTCTTTCTAAAAAGGAACACAGTTGTGATGATACTGCTTTTTCTAGTATCTTTGACAGAAAAGGCAGATTCGAGATTGGCCTGTAATTGACTAATTCTGTCGGATCAAGTTGCGGTTTTTTAACAAGCGGTTTAATCATAGCCAACTTAAAGGTTTTTGGTACGTATCCTAGAGACAAAGATGAATTAATGATATTTAGAAGAGGATCTATGACCTCTGGAAGCATCTCTTTCAGTAGCTTAGTCGGTATAGGGTCTAGCATACAAGTTGTCGATTTAGATGAATTAACAAATTTGCAAAATTCTTCCTCTCCTATAGCAACAAATGAATCAAAATGTTCCTCACGGAGACTACAATGCACTCCCTGATGCGCTACTGTAGTAGACGGTTGCATAGTTATAATTTTGTCCCTGATATTTTAGATCTTATAAGTGAAGAAGTTCATAAAGTCATTACTGCTGTGTTTCTTGGAAACTTCTGGGCTTGAAGCTTTCTTTTTCGTTAGTTTAGCCACTTGTTCAAATAAATACCTAGGATTATGTTTATTTTCTTCTAATAGGGTTGAAAAATAATCCGTTCTAGCATCTTTTAATGCCTCTCTGTAAGCAATCGAGCTCTCCTTCCATGAAATCCGAAATACCTCTAGTTTTGTTTTCTTCCAGTTTCGCTCCATTTTTCTGGCTGCTCTCTTAAGGGCCCGGGTGTGCTCGTTGTACCACAGCGTTGGACTATTTTCTTTAATCTTCTTTAAGCGCAACGGAGCAACTATGTCTAAAGTGCTGGAAAAGAGAGATTCAAACGTTTCTGTTACAATATCAAGTTCTTCTAAGCTATCCGGGATGCTGAGATGATGAAACTGATTAGGAAGATTATTAATAAAGCCATCTTTAGTGGCAGAAGTGATAGGTCTAACATATTTATAACACGGAGTCGGCTTTGCAGCCTTGGCTAAATGTAATTTACACAAGACTAAATAATGATCTGAGATGTCGTCGCTCTGCTGCAGAATTTCAACGGCATCAACATCTATTCCATGAGATAATATTAGATCTAGAGTATGGTTACGACAATGAGTAGGTTCTGACACGTGTTGTCTCACTCCAATTGAGTTTATAATGTCTGTAAATGCCAATCCCAATGCATCTTTTTCATTATCTACATGTATATTAAAATCACCAACAATTAGGACTTTATCGGCAGCCAATACTAATTCTGATAGAAAGTCAGCAAATTCTTTGATAAAATCTTTATGGTGCCCTGGTGGCCTGTATACAGTAGCCAGCAGAATTCTCAAACGTGATTTATTGTTTACACTATATATTTTTACATTAAGCACCAACACTTCAAAAGAAGTATATTTAAAACTAGATTTCTTAGTGGTTTTGAAAATATTACAGCAACACCTCCCCCTTTGCCTTTCGGACGAAGCTCATGTTTATAACAGTAATCTTGCGGAGTGGACTCATTTAAAGTAATGTAATCGTTCGGTTTTAGCCAGGTTTCTGTCAAACACAGCACATCTAGGTTATAGTCTGTAATCTTATCATTAACTATGAGCGCTTTTGAATTAAGGGATCGAATATTCAACAACCCAAGCTTTATCGTTTGCTCATCTGTATTATATCTGTTTTTTATTTGTTGAACATCAATTAAACTTTTAACCTCAGAAAGGTTTGGCAGTTTTTTGGATTTCCAAATTCGGGGAACAGACACAGTCTCTATATGATGATATCTAGGTGAAAGAGCCTCTATGTGATGGGATTTATCTGACCTTGGTGACGTGAGGCCGCTAGCAGACGGTCGGTTTAGCCAGTCTGTCTGCTTCCTGACCTGAGCCCCAGATTGTCATGTTTTATCTCTAAGACTATGAGCCAAATTACTAGAGAGAAGAGCAGCACCATCCCAGGAGGGATGAATACCATCTCTTTTCAACAGGTCAGGTTTGCCCCAAAAACTTTTCCAATTGTCTATGAATTCTATATTATGTTGCGGACACCAATTAGACAACCAGCCATTGAGTGAACACAATCTACTAACTATCTCATCACTCCTTCGAACAGGAAGGGGACCAGAGCAAATTACAGTGCCTGACATCGTACTTGCGAGTTCAAACACCTCTTTAATATTAATTTTGGTGATCTCCGACTGGCGAAGTCGAACATCATTTGTGCCGACGTGAATAACAATCTTAGAGAATTTACGATTAGCATTAGCCAGCACTTTTAAATTTGCTTTGATGTCAGGCGCTCTGGCTCCCGGCAAACGTGACTATGGTGGCTGGTGTCTCTATTTTCACGTTCCGTGTAATAGAATCGCCAATTACCAGGGCACAATCAACATAATTCTCAGTGGGTGTTTCACTGAGTCGGGCAAATCGATTTGTTATGGTGATCGGAACAGAAGAGTGGTTTTTTGATCCGCGACTAGAGCGATCTCTCACAGTTACCCATCTGCCTGGCTGCACAGGCAATAACTCAGCCGGAACCGAATCATGTAAATGATTCACTATGCTAGGCGCATCCAAAGTAGTATCTAAGGCTCGAGCACACTTACTATCCTCGATTAAAGTTTGGATGCGTGTCTCTAATTCTGAAATCTTCTCCGTCAGCCTGACTGTATCCTTGCATTTATCACATATAAACCCTATATTGCCGACGGGGAAGGCTATGGTAAACATGTGGCATGAGGTGCAGGTGACAATAACAGGACAAGACATTACTCACCGTGTTTGTTGACTGATTCTTACTCACCTAGGCTTTTTATGAACTCAGAGGCGCGGGCGCGCACGAGAAAAATAAATAAATAAATAACTGAGCGCAAGGGCGGCGCGTTAACAGGCTAACGAGATACAAGCGTGTTGTGTTAACAATAACGGAAGCTAGCGATGTTAGGTTAGTCTGAGATGTTAGGTAAACTGTTTTAGTAGTATAAACACTAGAAATGATCGTAAATGTATGGTTCAAAACAGAGAGAAATACGAGGCTTTAGATGGAGCTTACAGCCCCGGAGCAAACACACTCACACACAGCAGGCAGCGAGGCAGACAGGAGCAATCGATCACAGTCCCGGCAAACTGTGATGACCCAAGAGTTGCAACTATGGCAGCTGAGAAGGCTTTTTGTGTTCTTTGTGAAGAATTTTCGGAGCCTGATGAAGTCGGTATAAATATGTGTTTAATACTACAAAATATGCCCGATTTTACAGTTACTGCACTTGCCGCCCAGAACACAAGAGAACATCCCAATCAAGTGAAGGGATTTGTGGAAACTGATAAATAGAGTTTTATAAACCTAATAAAGACTAAAACACATCTATTTAGCCTCACATACTGACTTTATTTGTTGTTCATACTGTTTTATTAATACCCTGTATTTTCTTTCTCATTTTTAGGAAAAGCACTTTACATGCATTGTTTATTTCTATACCAAATGTCAGACACTTGCAATGAAGCTAAAAATATAAACAACTACATCATTATGTTGATATCCTATATTTTTACAATAATACTTACGACAAACATGTCTTCTAATATCCTCAGTTGTTGCGCATCGAACACATTTGTAAATTACTTCCATTGTGCGAGTTCACTTTAATACCGCGTGCTTTATATACATGTTGCTGCTGATTGGACTGCAGTTCTGACACACCCACCAAACAAGAGAAAACCCATCTCAAACCCCGTTGCACACCGGTGCACGCCGTTTCCAGGAAACATGACGTTCAACCCGGAAACCGTAGCAAAACGTTGCGCACCGTTGTGATCTTGAACGTGCCCGTGCTGTTACACGTTGTGTCAAAAATACTACTGGCAAAGACAAGTAACGTTAATGTAATACAAATCTTACCTAGAATCACAACATAATGAGGTGTCACACGCCATGCAAACTTGAAGAAGCTGGATAAAATCAACACTATGTTTTCTCAAAACGCTACGTTTCAAAAAGTAAATCACAAAAAATATCACCTAATCCATATGAATCGCGTGGTTTCCTCCTAGTCCACTAAAGAGACACGATCGCTCTATATATATTTAACAGTTTAAATTTAGGATTCTAAATCTAATCACATTCAAGTAACATCCACGCACAGCATCACATATTCTGATTAACGGAGGCTCTGAGTGACGTGCGAAGCGAGCTCATTATCATAAGAACCAATCACAACCATTTAACGGCTCTGGAACCAATCAGGACTAGTCACGTGTATTATGCTATTGTTTGAATTTAAACAAGTACAAACTTTTTTTAACAGCTCTGGAAAATGTATCTATGACACTGATCTATATAGAATGACTCATTCTATATAGATCAGTGATCTATCAATTTCAAATAATATGATGTTGAAATCCTTGTGGGAATTTTAGTAATACAAACGTAGCATGCAGTGGACAACAGCCTTTTAAGCCTTTTGCAAGTAGCCTACAAACAAGTAAAAGTGAACAACATTAATTTTAGGTATGCTTACTGCAATGCTTAATAATAGTTGACAAATGTTTCTAATATGTATGTATTTATCATTTTAATATTTTAAAAATATATATATATTTACAATGTACCAACTTATAATGTATACATTATAAGTTGGTACATTGTAAATATATATATATTTTTAAAATATTAAAATGATAAATACATACATATTTAAAATATATTGCAGTAGGCCTAAGTGTTTATAAAGTTCATATATTTTAAACCCACTAAAAGCTAAATCATTTTGCTATGTTCTTACACAAAGTACTCAAAAAATGTATTGTAAGTAAGAGCAACAAAAGTATGTTTTCTTTAAATGCACTAAATCTTCACTAAAAGTATGTTTGTGTTTAGCATATTTCTTAAAAATGTAACTAAGTATATTATTATTACCAAAGTACTTATAATGCACTTTTTAAAAATATATTAAAAGTATGCTTGTGTTTAGGATATTTCTTAAAAGTGTAACAAAGCATATATTTTTAACCAATGTACTAATAGTGCACCTTTTAGAAATGTTAAAAGTATGGTTGTTTTTTATATACTTTTACAAAATATACTAAAGTACAATTATTTTAAAGTGTGTTAAAAGTTGTATTGTAAAAATAGGTAAAAAGCATCATGCTAATATAATTTTAATATATTTCAAGATAGTACATTTTTTGTTAGTATATTTGCAATGTACTATTGACAAATGGAATATATTTTAAATACAGTAAAGTATACTTTTTTTCCACCTGGGTTGTTAAACATGAAAAGGACTTATCCGTCTGGCATGGCAGCTCGCTCTAACTTTAACCTAGATAAATGCATATCCAAAGTGTTTGTGCGGAGTGTGTAGCGCGCACTGCATGGCAGGCGTCGGCGCGAACACTTGCATTTTCCTATCAACAGTGGAAACAACTTGAAATACTCTATCTTTTCTGGTCATAGGCCTATACAGAAAAGAATAATGCATCAGTCGCAAGTAGCTACTTTTATTTTTGTAAACTCACAATAAAAAGAAAACGTTGTGCTTTTGTAAAATAAAATAAAACAAACAGGGCGCGCTTTCATCGTCTCCGTGGCGTGAACTGGAGCGCGTCTAAAAAATTAACTGAAACACAGTGTATAGCCTCAGATACATGATGAATATTTATATATAAAGCTTGAAATGTCCACGAAAAAAAATCGAATCGAAAGCAAATACCGGCTGATTAGGCTATGATATGAAAGGTGCATTTCTCTCTAAAGGCGCATCCACTTTACAGTGGAGATATAGATATGTTTGCAGCCAACACTGATTTTTAAAAAAAAGTTTTTTATTATTAAACAATAAAAATGACTAGTTTTTTTTCCAGACATATATTATCATTAGCCTGCTTTTGCCGGTGCTTTGCGGCAATATTTATGCACGCGCTTGAGCGCGGAATAGGCTATATGCCTCCATAAGCAGAAATTAATATTAACGTGAGATTACTCGACTAATTGCTTAAATGAATGACTATTAGTCGACTAGAAAAATCTTTAGTCAATTGCAATTCTAATCAATGCATTTAGGCTAGTTGACATTTATTTAATTAGTAATTCTATCCAGGTCTTTACGTTAAATTAGTTGAGTTAACAATTAGTTAATGAACTAAAATAATAAAACAAAGATTAAATTAAGATGCTATATAGCATTGCTTGTTCCAAAACAAAAGACACTTTTTAAGGTGACAATCCGTTACACATGGTGTAACCTTCACATAAATTGAAGATTTACTGTATCGTGAAGATTGTTGTATTGTATTTTATCTTCTGTTATAAAGATGAAGATTGACATTTCGTTAAAAAATAAGCGCATATGCTACTATTGTAAAACATAAACAACTTAGCCTATGTTCTGTTAGATGTTCTGCGTTTTGACTACTTTTTGAATTTTGTATAATTTCATCAACAGCATGTTGTTAGCATCAACAGACAGTGTTTGCATTTTTAAAAAAGCTGAAGATTGTTGGTAGCTTTTGTAGTAATTGAGCTTCTCTTGCTTCTTTGTCCTTTTTGTGCTTTCTTTTCATTGATCCACTTGCTTGTGGTTTTAAACTCATTTTTGTTTTTGAGTAACCGTCTTATACGCGTGACTTTTATATAACGCAATGCTTTTCACTCGCCTCTAGATGTCCTTCTCAACAGCGCAGCAATACATTAAAATTATTTATTTGATTTATTTACTAGTTAATACTTTGCAACTACAAAAAAGATCACATTATTCCTCAATATTTAACACAATTTTACTGAAAATAAAAATAAAATAAAAATAATTATTTGAAAAGAATAGACACAGTAAATTGTACAGGGCCCCCTGCTGGCCCAGTGCCCTGGGCAAGTGCCCACCCAGGCCCGTGCGTTAATCCGTGCCTGCGTATCTGGTCCTGTAGCAGCTGGTCCTGTTGGCCGGAGCACACCGGCTCCACGCGGAGGATCAAGTGCTGAGGATCAGAACTATAAGCAACATTGGCTGAACCTGGAAAAGGCATGAAGAGGCGCAGTGCTTTAAGATGCTGGTGTTTCCTCCACAGAAGGGGAACTGATGTGGATGTTTGGCCAAGCCCAAATCCTCAGCTTTCTCTGCTATCTTGAACCTTTTGTTTGGGACAGAGTGAAAGATACTCTTGTTCAATGTTCAATGTATAATTTATTTATAAAGCACATATTACTACAACCACAGTTGACCACAGTGTACATGGGACAGAGCAAAATAATCATAAAATCACATTCAAATTTTATATCATTACAATACCTGTTACACCACTAACACAACACTCATGTATGATCAAACGCTAGAATAAAAATAAAAAAAGATTTTAAATGTTGTTTAAATGTTGTCAGTGCCGGATGTAAAGCGTCCACAGCCTGGAGCGGCACAGGAGCGTCTGCTCTCGGTCTCCCACACGGCCGCTGCACTAGTGTCCATCTGGGAATCAGTTTCAACTTCTGACTGGAAAAGAGCATCAGCCACAGAAGACACAGGGAACTCCAAATCACTTTAAGCTCTTGTAGGCTATGTGTAAATTCTGGTGGGTTAGACATCAATTGAAGTTTGCCTCAAATGGATTCATTAAGGTTAATAATCATAAAGACAAAAAGAAAAACAAAGAAAAGAAAAGGAGACATCAGGTTATCAGGCTTGTTTTTTTTTTATCAGCCTTTCACGTTTTACAGCGATACTATTTTGGAGAGATGATCCTTCGCGAGCTACGTGTGTGAGGAATATCGAAAACAAAACTAACCCGGCATAACGAAACTGGCATTCTGGGCTGTCTTATAACAATTAAGGAAGTTCAGAAGAGTTCAGACGCGTGTCCACAAAGGCTGCTTTCGATCTCTAGTGTAGAAATGAATGTTACAAATAAACATTCGTGACAAAGCCTGATATCTTCACCGTGAACATTATCGACTTCACTGAAGGTAAGAACAAGACTGGAGCGTAAACACTGATCACTTTTCTGACATATGAAGCCTAGCAGTCACGAGATCAGTTTTACTCACTCACACGATCGATATTGTTATTGTTTTTATAAACCGCGACTAGACGCGCAGCATAATGTGTTTTATTATTGATAGCCTACTATTTTTTGCTACTGAGTATTGGATAGGCCTATACATTCTTTTGAATCTATTCACCAAAAAGATTGATTAATGGGTAACGATATGTGCCAGAAAGCAACAACATTTTTTGTGTGTAATGAGTGATTTATTTATTTACTTAAAGTCACCATGAAATCTCAATTCTTGTTTCTTGATGTGTTTTCCGGCGCGAGAGCAACCTGTCACTCACGTGACGTCACGTGAGATCAACAACAAATTCCCGAAGGACAATAATATTTTTCGACTTCATGCAGCGCTGCGAATCTAACAAATCTGTAGTTTTATAACAGTAAAAACTAATTTCATGTAGTCACGAATCGCAATGTTATAGCCTACTGTGTCATGTTTAGCAAAATAAAACTGGTTAAAAACATAGACCCCTACATTGGTATTTAAATACTAGCTAGGCTATAGGCTTATGTTGTGTTTATCACTTTATTCTTGTACAAACAGACACAGTACTAAGCTGTACGTAAAGTATTGAATGAAAATGTCTCTGTTTCACCTCCCTAATCGTTACGACCACACCTAAAATCAACGAAATCAAGTCCCGTCTCACAATTTTTTCTCATCTGATAAGCCGTTTCACTTCGACAAACATCACAATAACAACTTCCGTTTCATGCTAACTTTAATAATTTCTTGTTAACGAACAACATCTCCTCTCATTCCCCATCCCGAGTTACGAGTGATTCTAAACTGACTGGTCCAGTAAAGGCATATTACTTTGAACTATATTTATTTTATATTTTAAAAAAATATAAGCTGAAAACTCTCTCTTCCGTGAGCACTTAACCTCATAAAAAATAAAAAAATAAATCTTTCCTTTAATCCTCCCTTGTCTGGCTTCTGCTACTCTGAGCAATGCCTGAAGTTTGTATTTTAAGCGATCCGTGTGTTGTTTTTGCCTCTTCATGATGACTCACTTGCTTTAGTCCTCAGTTGTAAGTCGCTTTTGACAAAGGCGTCTGCTAAATGAATAAATCTAAATGTAATGTTGTTATGGGGTAAGTCGTGGGAAGTTGACCATAGATGACACAAAATCTCATCTCAGCACTTTTGATGAATGGCTACGCTATTTTTTAATTTTGTAATTTCATCTGAACATCAACATTTGTGAGATTTAATCAGCCGAAAAAGGAAAATAGTGAGATATGACAATGTATTATGTTGAATAGCAAAGTATTTTGTGTCGGTTTATTAATTAGGGATTTGTGGATACATTAATGTTTTTGGATTTGTGGAGTAAAAGTTATAGATTTAAATTTTTAAGTAAAAAGACTAAATTAGACCATTGGGGTAAGACGAGCCACTCAGAATTGGCACAGAATTCCCAGAGCGGCATGTTGGCACTTGTATTACTATTTTTATTTAATATTTTATTTTTATGAGTAATTATTGTAATTAATATGGTTATTATTCAGTATTTTCATACATCTTTGTTTTCATGAAAACCCAGGCCTAATAGGTTAAGTGAAATCATTAAATTTGCATAGTGTTGCTATTATGACATATCTTCAGTTAAAACATGGGTAATTAAATATGTATATATTCATATGCATATATAAGCTACAGAATAATTTTACCTTTAGATGAATCTCTTCTACTGGGATTCTTTCTTGTCTGTCATTGGTTATTCAATTATTATCAACTAAATTGTCAAAATTCAATTTTAAATAGAATAGTTGATTTAATATTTTACATAATGACACACTAAAAAACAACAACATATTGATAAGAATTATATCCAATCATTTATACGTTCTATAAAAGTTTACCTCAGTTGTGGGGTAAGATGGCCTCTTTTAATCATTTTACGTTTTGTTCTATAACAACTAAATTAGCAAGGGTTTTTATTTATTTCCTATAAGAGCACATTGGCAGATGCATCATCATCCTGCACATGCTAAACTGATGCTTATGCTAACCCTGTCTGCTTAACCTTATCTAACCTATAACACAGGCGATGTGTGACACACACAACAGTGAGTCAGTGTGACTAACAGTAACAAACAAAGTTGGGACACTAACCTAACTACATTTTTCAGTAGCATGTCAGTAGTTCAGCTTCAAAGAAGTGTAGCATTTCCAGTAACAAACTACTTTTCCTACAAGAGCAGAAACGTGACCAAACCATCAGGAAGAGCTGAGGGAATAATTCCTGTGACGGCCACATTTTCCTGTTTGGGTTTCTATGGCATGGTTGTGTGTGTCAGCTGAGTTTGCATCTTGTTTTCAGGTTTATTTTTTATCTGTCACAGTGTAGTCTGCAATGGTGTACTGTACGGTATAGTCTTTTTAGTGGTCAGACAATGCTGCATTTGATTATTAAGTATTACAGTCCCGTCAAGTTTGTTTTTAATAGATCAACCTTTGTGGCCAGGTCAATAGAGCTGGCGTTTGATGTGTGTGTCGTGAAGGATGAGACCAGTGGCTTCAGATCCGTCCAGACTGCTTGCCAGTTCATATGAAGATGAATGTTGTTGGGTTGTTTCAAGCTACATCTACTTTCAGTTCACATATCAGGGTTGGAAATGACAATTTTCCATCATATACTCACCCTCATGCCATCACCTTTACCTTCACCTTACATCACCTTTCTTCAGATAAACACAAGATGTTTTATTCGGTTGACACAAAATTGAGAACACTGTCCCGATCACTGTGTGGTGTTCTAGCGTCATCTGAGCGCCACCCATTTAGTGGCATTATAATGGACGCATAGAGGGCAATTAAAGTGCCCCAAAATGCTATTTTTAAAGTTTCCTAATGTTGGAGTTTCAAACAGGTTTACATCCATCAAAGGTAAAAAAAATATATTCCATTTTCTCATAATATACATTTGCACATCACCACATTTTCAATGATTCTCAAACGACTCGTCAGATGAATCAATCTCTCTAAATCCCTCCTTTCCGCGAGCTACTCTGCTCTGATTGGCCAGACGGCTCAGTCTGTTGTGATTGGTCTACTCTGCTCTGATTGGCCAGACGGCTCAGTCTGTTGTGATTGGTCTACTCTGCTCTGATTGGCCAGACGGCTCAGTCTGTTGTGATTGGTCTACTCTGCTCTGATTGGCCAGACGGCTTAGTCTGTTGTGATTGGTTTACCGCGTACAGCGCGCGTGTCGAAAACGAAAACGCCCATTGCCATAACACCGACAGCTCTGCGTGTCCTGAGGATTCCTACACTGTAAACTAAACACAGTAACGAACAATGACGTCGATTTTACCATATCAATGTGAGCGCGAGTCCGATGGTGAAACACTAGAAGAACTAGTTATTCAACCCGATCCTCCATCACAAGAACGACTCGAGCAGGACGTTTCTCAGTGATACGCTACTCAGTTTGAGGTACATTATGAGATGTTGCAACTGTAACTGTTTGGCTCGAGGACATGGTGCAAAGGACCCTAGGTTGAAATTACTCCGAACCATCCCTTTAAATGAAACGTTGACACATCAGCTTTACACGTACGCATCAACAGCAGCACCGTGTCCATGAGGCTTGTTTCTCTGCGCAGGAGATGGACTTTCAGCAGGAGCTGTTAAAGGTACAGGAGTCTCTCGCTGACGATGATCTGCAGGACCTGGTGTTCCTGTGCTCGGATCTCATCGCTGCTAAAGACCTCAGCACTGTGAGCTCAGGCACACAACTCTTCCTTCTTCTGGAGAAACGGGACCTGCTGTCGGCCGAGGACCCATCGCTGCTTCTGGAGCTGCTCAGGATCATCAGACAGAACAGCCTGATCAAGAATCTGCACTTTGAAGCTTTCACGCAAACCGACCTCACAACATCACCTCAGCGTGTCTCCCCGTACAGGTGAGGATGCGGCTGTTCGTAATAGACCTCATTCAGAGCAGCGCCACGACAGGTATATAAGCCAGGCTGTGAGGGATAGACGTGTTTTCAGTGCTGTAAAAGCTGTATAAATCTCCTAGATCACTTACAAATTTCCACCACTCATGTTGTCTGGAGTTTTTTTGGCTACTGAAATTTCTTTAAAATATATTTTTGCAGTGTTTCTACAAATAAAAGTAAAACCCACTGAAGAGATGTATGTCTGTCCCTCACAGTCTCGCTTTCATTCACATTAAAAATCAAAGATGGCTCTGCTGTGAATGAGGTCTACAGAGACGTGTTTGTTGACAGGGTGTGTGTTCAGGTCTCACATTCAGGCATGTTGACCAGGCAAATATCTGCTATCCAAAGGCACTGGTGTTATTTAAAGGGATAGTTCACCCAAAAATTAAAATGATCAAAGCCATCCTAGATGTGACTTTCTTCTTTCAGCCAAACACAATCAGAGTTATATTAAAAAATATCCTGTCTCTTCCAAGCATAATAATGGGAGTAAATTGTACCTTGTTTTTTAAAGCCCAAAAAAGAGCATCCATCCATCATAAAAGTGCTCCACAGGGTTAATAAAGGCCTTCTGTAGCAAAGTGATGCATTTGTGTAAGAAATATATCCATATTTATAACTTTATAAACTAAAATCACTGGGTTCTGGTAATCTGGTAACGACCGTACGCTAGTCTAGTTCCGGCAGAAGAGTGACCTCTGACCCCCGACGTAGATGTAGGAGTAGCGTAAGCTTTTACACAAGACAAACAAATAGGGCTGGGCAACAAACTCAAGCTCCTCCTACATTTCTCTTTAAACATTTTATTTCTAGATAAAAAAATCTATTCTCTGCACTTCCGCCTTCATCATGCGTGGGGTCAAAGGTCACTCTTCCAACGGTACTAGACTTGCGTATGGCTGTTACCGGAAGCCAGTGATTATAGTTTATAAAGTTATAAATATGGAAATATTTTTTACACGAACACATGACTTCGTTTCAGAAGGCCTTTATTAACCCCATGTAGTTGAATGGATTACTTGGCTATTTTTTTGTGCTTCAAATCCTTGGTTACCATTTACTCCAATTATAAAGCTTGGAAGAGCCAGGATATTTTTTTAATATAACTCTGATTGTGTTTGGCTGAAACATGCCAGCAATGTGTTAAATCATGCTAGAAATATATTAGCAATGTGCTAAGTCATGCTAACTGTGCTAAGTACTAAATGATGTTAGCAACATGTGTAAACATGTTAGCAATCTTCTAAAGCATGCTAGCAATGTGTTAAATCATGTTAAATCAAGCTAGAAACATGTTAAAACATGCTATCAACGTGCTAAATCATGCTAGCAATGTAAAACATGCTAACAACACATTAGCAATGTTTTTTTGTAAACATTCAAGACAAGGCTTTGTCGAGCTAACATCAAAGTTTGTCATCCAACTTTACTCATCTAGATGTGTTTGACGTAGACTTTTTGCAGTGACTATTTTACAAGGAACTATAAAAAATCGTTAAAGTAACTTAATAATGTAATAATGAACAGTGTTTATTTTTCTGCATTTCAGACAGTTGTTGTACGAGGTGTCAGAGTCCATCGGGGATCAGGACCTGAAAAAAATAAAATTTCTACTCATCAAAACACTATCGCGCAAAAAACTGGAGAAGGAAATGGTGAGAGACGGCATCAGTTCTCTGATGTACAGTGAATCTGCATGTGGCGTTTGACTAAACCTTCTTTAAACACATGTCTTTTAGACGCTGCTGCAGTTGTTTTTGGAGATGGAGAAGGAAGATATTTTGGGTGAAGATAATTTGGACGTTCTGCAGGAAATTATAGCCAGGATCCATCCCGGCTTAGAAAAAAGAATTATTCAATACAAAACAGAGAGTTGTGAGTGTGACTGTTTTATTATTTAATGATGTGATGTGTGAAATAGATATCTATGATTTATTAATGTGCCTCTTTTATATGTACAATAAGTTAAACTACTGTAAATCAAGACTGCGAGGAGATTAACCCTCTGGGGTCTGACGTGTTTTTTGATCTTGTAGACTTGAGTTTTTGCTACAAAATGTGTTGATTGGTTTTATGCATGTTCTACAATGTGAATCATATAATTTGATGGTTGCATTCTATAGAATTAGAATAAATTGCCTTGTTTTCTGTCCTATTGCAGCTGGTGGAACGGTTATTGCTCAAGAGACCGGGATTAATTCCTCCGTGTCGCACACACCAGCTCCGGTATTATAACTTCATTTGCCTGATTTGCATTAATGTTCATATTTGACTCATCCTCATATCATCTTTCTTCTGTGGAACACAAGAGGGGAATTTTTTTTAATTATGTTTATAAAAATGTTTAATTGTAAAAAAATATGTATTATTTCCATTTTTTATGCATATGTAAGATTATAAGAAGTGGAAGATTTTCAGATTTTCATTTCACTGTCTGTTGACTTCAAAAGACATTATTTTCACTTCAGTTCAAAAGTTTGGGGTTGGTAAGATTAAAAAATATATTGCTAGAAGTCTCTTCTGCTAAAAATAGTAATATTGCGAAATATTAATACCATTTAAAATAACTTTAAAGGTGCCCTAGAATGGTTTTTATTTTTATTGTATAATGTTTTCTGGGTTGCCCTTATAATGTTAGTATGTTTTTTAGATAAAAAATAATCATAATTTAGAAATAAAAGGCATTTTTCCTAGCCTGATTTTAGCCCTGAGCCCAAACGCTCTGTTTGAAGGGGCGTGTCTGTGTGTAACCGGCCTCTGCTGTGATTGGCTGACATGATTGCATATGAAATAGCTACGTATTACATGTGAAACTCTCTCGAATACTTTTACTACAGCTATTATACGTTTTTACTATTACAGCTATTGAGATTAACGAATCGTGAGATGTTTTTAAAGTATTTAGATCTATTCCCATCACATAAAATGTTGCCGTGATGAGCATTGAGCAAACAGATGACAGTGTGTTGATCGCGAGAATAAAGATCTTATCATTGCAACGCAGTTTCTGCACTCTCTCTAATGTTTTCACCAATGCAAACACGATGATGTAAATACAGTATTGAACGATTTTGAGAGAAAGATTACCTGTCTGAACTTGAACAATTACACATCAGAAAGTGTTGCTTAATAGCTCGATCGATATATTTTCAGACGTTCATCGAGGCCAGCTCTGTATTGGCCCAAGTTGAGGAAACAGTCTCGTCGGTGAAATGTTTGGAAATTTCCAGAGAAAATAAAATTAACCCATTGTTTCTTCAGAGGCTCGGATGAAGGAACTAAATACTTTTGTGTTCATTTGTACATCCAAACACTGATCAACTGCCATGCTTCGGCTGCACAGTTCCTCCTGTCATTGAACATGGGCTGGAATATGCAGATTTTTGGAGTCGTACATATTAATGATCCCGACTGTTGCGTCACAGTCGGTGTTATTTGGAGATTCGCCTGTTTTTCAGGGGTGTTTTTCAAAAACGAGATTTAAGTAAGAAGGAGAAAACAATGGTGTTTGAGACTCACTGTATGTGTCCATGTACTGAACTCTTGTTATTTAACTATGACAAAATAAATTAAATTTCACATTCTAGGGCACCTTTAATAACTCTGTGATCAAAGCTGAATTATCAGCATCATTACTCCAGTCTTCAGTGTCACATGATCATTCAGAAATCACTCTAATATGATGATTTTCTGCTCAATAAACATTTCTGATTATTATAAATGTTGAAATTTGATGAATAGAAAGTTCAAAAGAACAGCATTCGTTTGAAATATAAATCTTTTGTAACATTATAAATGTCCTTACTGACACTTTTGATCATTTTAATGTATCCTTTCTGAAAAAAATATGAATTAACATTAACATATAAAAAAAACATCATCTCTTTTTGTGTTTCACCTTGTTAAAATAGCACTTACTACGTACTTATCACTGTAAAACTCTGTCTCTTCTCTCTTCCTTCCTCAGCTCTCATCGCTGACATCAGGTGAAGTGACTTTACATGCTTTGCAGAAAGTAATGTAGAAACTCCATGTAAAACTTTACAAGAATTATTTACAAGAAATGGGAATTCATGCAAATTTAAATAAACAAAAATGATAAATGCTGCGAACTCAAAGCATATTGGTGTGTGTTGTTCCTCTTGACAGTGGACGCAGTGGAGGACCAGGTAGACAGCCTCAGTCTGAGTAGATCTGAGGTTACTGGAGGTACTGTAGTCAATGTCCCTACTACTACTACTACTACTACTACTACTACTACATCATGTGTGATCTCGGTTTTTGTGCTAGGTGATGCATACCTCTAAATAAGTTTAGAAAAATAAATCCATATATTGGTGAATATGCCCCTGGAAACCAATTTAAGGTGGCAAATATTGCCCCTTAATTATGTCAAGTTCAAGTTCAGTTTATTTGTATGGCACTTATACAAGAGCCACACGACTGACCAAAGTGCTGTACAGAGGTTTAAACGGAAGGAAAAAGTTAAACAAACAGCACAGCTAAAACACAGTTTAAAAAAGTGAGTCTGCTGTCAACAACAGGCCTAAACCAGCCATGGTACCAGTACAAAAACACAATCAGTCAAATATCATCTAATAATTATCAACAAAACATTGAAAATATTGAGATATATTTTTGTCAATATTGCGCACTCATATTGTACCGTATTCATTTTGATTTCTTCAGGTCTTAAAAAGATCTTAAAAAGCCTTAAATTTGACTTTAAAAAGTGTGCAGATACCCTGTCCTATACTAAAATAATTTCATCTCTTTGTCTTAGATCAGAGTCAGACTGAAAATCCAGAGGTAAGACCTTTTACTCATTAGGTTCAGTACATGTTAAGCTTAATCAAACATATGCAAACATATTTTTGGCACCGCTATCTTTATTACGGTAAGCCACATTAAGGTCTTTCTTTGTAACAGTTTTCTATTCAGATTATTTTGAACAAGCCTGTTGCATTTGAAAATGAGAGAGACATTTTCAAGTTTTGCAAGAGAACACAAAGTTTCTTGAGGGAACACAAAACTTTTGTGAGAAATCAAATTTTCTCTGGGAAACGCAATGCTTTAAGAGAACGCTCTTGTTCTGTAATACATCTGTTTAAGTTAAGTGTTTATTAGTTTTGCTCTATTTGGCCATGATCTGTGTAGCTAACTATATTAGCGTATTGTGTTATACTGGACGCCCCTGCTTAAATCAAACCTGACGCTCTTCACATTAACACGCTTTAACACTGCGTGTTTTGCTAGATCCCACAGTATGAGATGCGAGGGGATTGGAGAGGAGTCTGTCTAATCATCAACAACTATGACTTCAGTGCATGCAAGTTGAAAAACAGAAAAGGAACAGACATTGACCAAGGTTAGTGTAACAAACACAACTAAAACCAATGATCACGCCAATAGCCTGATAACCATCACAACACTATCAGCATTAGTGGCGGAGTGGTTTTTAGTGTGTTGCTATGTGGTTTCTTGGGTTTGAAGGTCAAAATGATATTCTGGTCTCTAGATACGGCTCGGGTTTCTCAAAAGGCCCATTCACACCAAAATGCTGCTAGAAATCAGACCGATGTGAGCATTTGATTGCGTCAGTGTGATAAGAGTTTTTTACGGGTGATGTTCTAGTCTCTTTTCCATAGATTGCAACGGTCGTTTCTGATAATAAAAATCTAGTTAATTTTCTCCATGGGGAAATTGACTTTTAAAGATAACTTACAAACCATTAAAAGCAGAAAGACTGTGAGCTCCGACATTGTTAATCGATGGCATATGCTTATGTTAAAGCCATCAGTTCACATTATTTCAATGTATTTTTCGAAGAATTGTGTTCAACAGTGGAATTCCTGGTGAAAAACTACATTACCCATGATGCTGTAGAGAAAATTCCTCCAATCGGAGTGGAGCAAATCTCCCATGAAGCACAGCGAGTGACAAATCAAGTTTGTCTCGCTATACTGTCAAAATACTTAAATATTTGTAAATGTATATAATATATAAATATTTGACAATAATTATAAAATATGTTGTTTCTGTAATCAAAATATTTAAAGCAATAGTTCAATTATCCTCCATAATTTTTTCTTTGATTATGTCATCTGCAATGCTTGATGGAATTAATGAATATTATTAATGGAATTAAATAATTCTTAATGGAATGGATAGTTATTTCCCTAATTAAAGTCGTTAAAGGAGAACTCCGGGCAATTTTTAAGTTAATCTTGATCGTTAGACCTTTGTGAGTACTGACTATAGAAAAAAAAACGAACCGGATTGGTGCTTGCGAAGCGGAGCTGCGACAGCGAATGCCCAGAGCTCCCACTCAGCTATAACGGCAGCTCTGGGGGCATAACATAAAGAGCGTTTTTGTGCCTCTTAACAGACACATAATGCAATTAAAATGTCTGTCCAACATGAACAGGGGCCTTACCTGTGAACGAGTTGCGTTTAGCAACTTAGCCATGGTTTAAATAGTGTTTTAGACGGCAAGCTGTAGTCTCGCGCTGAAGTCTCGCTCCTCCCACCTGGACACTATTTACCAATCCCGGCTACAACTGAGTTCCCACGTGAGTCCAGGTGGGAGGAGCGAGACTTCAGCGCGAGACTACAGCTTGCCGTCTAAAACACTATTTAGGTGAATTTAAACCATGGCTAAGTTGCTAAACGCATCTTGTTTACAGGTAAGGCCCCTGTTCATGTTGGACAGATATTTTAATTGCATTATGTGTCTGTTAAGAGGCTCAAAAACGCTCTTTATGTACATGCCCCCAGAGCAGCCGTTTTAGCTGAGTGGGAGCTCTGGGCATTCGCGGTCGCAGCTCCGCGTCGCAAGCACCAATCCGGTTCGTTTTTTTTTCTATAGACAGTACTCACAAAGGTCTAACGATCAAGATTAACTTAAAAATTGCCCGGAGTTCTCCTTTAAATACACAGTCTTAAGTACACAGTCTTTGTCTTTTTGTTACTTTTAAATACTTTTTTGCTTTGAAAAAAGTGTGTATCATTGTGATTCATTGTGATTACCAACGTAGTTTGGTTCATTGGTTATAACTCTTGAACAAAGACTTAGTAGACTAGTCCTCTAGTCAAGCACTTTAACCACTAGCCATTGATCAATAAAACACACAATAACCATAACTTCACATGTCAACGCGCTTGATGTAGGTTAAAGCTTATGCAAACATATTTTTGGCACCGCTATCTTTATTACGGTAAGCCACATTAAGGTCTTTCTTTGTAACAGTTTTCTATTCAGATTATTTTGAACAAGTCTGTTGCATTTGAAAATGAGAGAGACATTTTCAACTTTCAAGTTTTGCAAGAGAACACAAAGTCTCTTGAGGGAACACAATACTGTGAGAAAACGTTTTTTTTGTCCTGTAGTCGAGCACTTTAACCACTAGTCGGAAGCCATTGAGCACTAAAACACACAATAACCAGAACTTCACGTCAACGCGCTTGATTTTCTTAATGCAAACCAGCGAGCCATGACCAAAGAGAGTATGTGTTAGGAGGATGACAGCAAGTAAACTACATGAATTCTGGGTCTTTGATGAACCCAAATATATAAGTTCATCTTTCCAGAGAGAGAGAGAGAGAGAGAGAGAGAGAGAGAGAGAGAGAGATTTTTTAAAAAACATCTTTTATTAAAATTTACATAACAAAACCCAATATTACAAACTGCCAAACAGGGGCGGGATCGTGCTCCGACTTCGTGTCCAGCCATGAATGAGCTCAAAACCTCACAACACCCGCCCCTGTCTGTGATTGGTTGAAACACTGTTTATTTTGGTTTTGAGTGGTGGTGTACCCATTTGTTTTTGTGTGCAGATCTCAGAGCCTAGGCTGCCTACAGAGACGCATTTTTTTGGACGGCATGCTTATGGGGCGGGCAGCTAGCGGATCGTTAGGAAAGATTAGATGAATGTGATCATTTATTTTTGGAAAAAAAAATAAATCACTGATACAACCTTTGAGACCAATAAAAAAATCAAACGCAAAACGTTTTTTCAAACTATCAAGTAAAGGTTTTAACCTCACGCCCAGTGCATAAATGCATGAAAAATAGTCTCTTTTCCAAATAAAAAGGGCAACCTTCAGTCACTTGCAATGCATTCACTGCAATAGCACCATGTAACACTCTCCACTGTTAATCCCCAGTTTTTTTGACTAATGGTGACTTATGAGAGAGAGAGAGAGAGTGAGAGAGAGTAGTGGACAGCTGATCATTGAAAAATTTTACAAACTATTTTGAAGTGGTTACTTCAGTACCTCACTGGACGTTTGGTACGAAAAACTTTGTGTGTGTGTGTGTGTGTACAGCCAGTCTGGAGGCTGTGTTCCAGTGGCTGGGCTTTGAGGTGTTGGTTGAGCAGGACTGCGGGCGCATGCGGATGCTGCAGGTGTTGAGGGAGCTGGCGTCCCGTGACCACACACGGGCGGACTGCGTGGTGTGCTGCGTGCTGAGCCACGGACGTGCTGACGGCATCATCGGCGTCGATGGAGAGACCGTCACCGCCAGAGAGCTGACGGAGACTCTGAGTCCACATCGGTGCTCCTCACTCTTCCAGAAACCCAAACTGTTCTTCATCCAGGCCTGCAGGGGGACCGAGGAGCAGAGAGCAGTGTTTTCTCAAACTTTCGCAGAAGATGAAGACACGCTGGCCAGCGACTCAGATGTACCCAGAGACTCCATCCCCGAGGCGGCGGACTACCTGCTCGCCACCTCAACCGTACCAGATCATGTCTCATTCAGGGAGAAAGACAAGGGATCCTGGTTCATACAGTCCCTCTGCCGCAATCTGCAACAGCTGGTGCCAGGGTGAGCACACCTCGAACACAGCGCTATTCACATGAGCAGAGCTGTGAAGGCCAGGGGTCAGAGAGTAAAAGTCCTGCCACATGTTTATTCCACCATGAACTAACCCTAACCCACGCAGAGGATTACATTAATTAGTTAACTAAATCTCCTGGCTGACAAAATATGCTAATTAGCAAACCCAGGTGACTGGAACAAAATACTGAGGAGGACTTTTACTTCCTGAAGCTGGACTTTACTCCTCGGCACATAAGTTTATATAAAACGCGCTATGACGTTTTGTGCCTTACTGTCTTCAGTATAATACATGATTCATTGCAGACTTGGGTTGTTTCAACTCCTGTGCCAAACAAATAACGAACACTCGCAAACACCATCGCAGAGTTGTGTGTGTGAGCGACAGCTCTCGGCCTGTGGCTAGAAGAAGAGTTTCTAGATTGCCTGACATGTGGACCCGATAAATCCTTATCTTGAGCAAAATACATTCAGTACAACCCGTGTTTTTTATTTAGAATACATACAAATGTAATTTACGTCTTTTAGTTTGTCGAGAGATTTAAAGCAGTGTTTTTGAAGAGTGCGCATGTGCGAACGTGCTCTAGTAACGAGAACGAGTCTATGATTGAATCTGGAAATAGAGCAAAATAACTGAGAAGAATAAGAAATAGTCCTCAGATGCCATGTCCTTAATTTATAGCAAAACATCTAGCGTTAATTTGAACAGATTCATTAAAAGTAGTTATTACTCCACCACATGCGTGACATCATTTTCATGATCAGACCTGTGGTTAGAAGCAGAGTTTCTAGTTTGCATGACATGTGGACTCAATAAATCCTTATCCTGAGCCAAATAACCAAACATTCAGTACAATCTATATCTTTTATTAAAATACATACAAATGTCACCATCCTTTTATATATTATACGTGTCGTTTAGGGATGTACTGAGGCGTAGAAAGAGTAATTTTAACTGTACAAAAATGTAAAAAAGAACGTGCTGTTGATCATCAAACACTGTCTTTTTTTATGCAATCCAAAAAAACTGTCTCTCTAACAACTTTTTTCAGGTGCGGGTAGTGTCTCTCTCTCGTCCGGCAGCATCTTATAAACCAGATCCTGGTGCTGGATTATTTATGCTATTATCTTATATGCAATATTTAAAACGTATATCACAAACATATTGTGATCTTGTTGCACACTGAAGAAGGCACGCGCCGAAACGCGTCTGTGCAAATTAACAAAAGAATAAATGCTTAGTGCGGCCTCTTTCCTATTTTATGTACTCTGAGTATCTAGGCCAGCACTCTTAAAAGTTTATAAGTATACGTATTGAGTGAAGCCTGCTCCTATCCTCATTTAAACATTAAATATTCACATCAGGTCATATATTCATATTCACATCATATCACATGTATTGTCAATGACAATACTGCGACACCATATAGCTGAAGTATATACAGGGTTCCCACGGGTCCTTGAAAGTTTGTGAATCTGAAAAATAAATAAATAGAACCTTGAAAGTGCTTGAATTTATTTTGTGCAAGAAGTTTTCTGGAAAAAATTCCATATTCCCTCGGATCTGCTAATGTGTTATTTCGCCAACACTTTCACCAACACTAGCTTGCTTTATTTACGTTAGTTACATGCATTTCCGCGTTACGTTGAGTGTTTCCCGCGTTACGTTGAGTGTTTCCCGTGTGAGGTACTTTGTGTTGTACGTTGCCCTGACGTTCACGTGCGCAAAACTGTAACAATGTATCTTACAGGGTAACATGATGTAACCTTGCTCTCACTTGAAATGTGTCCCCACATTAAGTCCTTGAATTTGAGGGTATTGGACCTGGAAAGTCCTCCTAACTGTTAGAACTCCTAACACACATTAGTGGATGAGGTTTTATGCACTGCGGAAACACTGACTGAGTTTAACTGTCTAAATGTGACTCAGTTTGATCTCTGATTTTGTGTGTCTGTCTTGTGTGCATGCAGGGGGACAGATCTACTCTCCATCCTGACGCAGGTGAACGGTGACGTGAGCAGAAAGACCGACAGAAGTGGTTTGAAGAAGCAGATGCCACAGCCAGAGTTCACCCTCACCAAGAGAGTGGTTTTCCCTGCTCCTAAAACTCGCCCGCCCCTCCAGTAACGCAGTCCTCCAGTCCTCCAGTGCCCCTCCTGGTCCTCCAGTGTTTACATGCGGAGCTGCGGTCGCGATACCGTCTTGTTTACTTGAAATTAGGGATTGCGGAAAATACTCTCAATCATTATACTTTCCGCTTCCCACATGCACAAAGAAAAAGGAAATTAAATATTTTAGATATGTATAATTCCACTTCAAAATGTACCATCATTACCATCTATGCCGTTTACTGTACAACTTGAATGAACCTTTTCTATGCATCCTAAGACATGACGTGGTTCAATAGATCGGGCATACATTTGTACATACAAATGATGCAATATTTTTTGGTGAATATCTTTTGTAAGAAGCTGTTGAAAAACTTTCATTAACACGTGTGCTAGTCAACGAGTGGATCTCTGAGCTGCTGTGAGTGAGTGAGTGGAGGCGGGGCTCATTTGCATATTCATAGAACCTTGTATAATAAATGAGGAACGGGTGTAGAGTTACATTCAAGCTATTTTAGGGGATGAAGAATTTTTTTCAAGAATAAAAGGTAACACTTTATTTTGATGGTCCCTTTTGAACATTCTGTGGACTATAAGTAACTTTGCAACTACATTTCAACTAACTCTCATTGGAGTATTAGTAGACTGTCTGCTTAATATCTGACAACTTTTTATTGTGATGCTCCTCCAACAGACACTCTACTGACTATAAGTAAATTTGCAACTACATGTCAACTTATTCTTACCCTAACCCTACTACCAGTCTACTAATACTCTACTAATACTCTAATGAGAGTTAGTAGACATGTAGGAGCAACTTTACTTATAGTCAACAACACAGAATGTGTTAAAGGGACCATCAAAATAAAGTGAAACCGAATTAAACGTTGAAATTATGTAATTTTGGTCAAAGAAGAGTTTTAAGGGATACAATCAGGGCTTGACATTAAATTTGTTGCTCTTTGGTTTTCCAAAGTTTCTAGCCACACAGCATTTTTACTTGCCACATTTTTGTTGTTGTGAAATTTCCTGATAAAAATTGCATAAATGGCGTGCTAAAATTGACTTGAACTAGATTTACAACACTTTTAAATGTAAAACCACTGTACACACCCAAATCAAGACTACATAAATGTATAACAATACAGGTCATTATCATTAGCTCTGATAAGGTTGTGTGTAAAGCTCCTTTTTTTTTTTTTAATAAAACTAACCATGTATTAAGATAAAGACATAAAAAAGTAGCTTCTTATTGCATAATAAAAGTGGTGCATGGATGTAGAAGATTAATAAAAAAAGATTTAAAAAAACTAAACTGAAAAAACCTTTAGCGTTAGAAACACTGTCTGTTTAAATATCAGAATCAGAATTACCGGGAAGACAGAAGAGTTCGAGGGCGATTTCACGGATTTGGCTTGATTTATTTGGTTTTTATATAGCCTATCACTTGTGATGGTATAGATAACAATAATTACTTTACTGAGCCACAATGGGGAATTCTTTGTTTCAAGTTGCAATGGAAAGTAGGTAAGTCTCTTCTTCCTTTTTGGTGTCATCGTCAGGTTTTCTCTTGTGTGTTGTCTGCTCACCGGGTTTTGTTACACCTTTATATCGCCACATGGCTCCAACGGCGTAACTCCAGCAGGACAGATAGCTGTCTTAGATGGCTGTCTTATTTCAGATGTCTTTTGAAAAGACTACACAATTACTCAACCCGCCAAAAGTGGCTAGTTGGAGTGACTGTTACCCGCCATGAGCAAAATCCACCCGCATTTGGCGGGTGTTAATGTCAAGGCCTGGATCCAATTATTGACTACAGGGAGACTTTAAATGTGGACTAAGCATGTTACATAAGAGGGGCATGTGTTGTAGCTCGCAATTCACTGGGAAAATTATGAAATTTTAAGGTAAAAGGGAAGCCTGCTGCTGCTGTTTATTAGTCATTCACACCCTTAATAAATAATGGCGACCTACTAAATATTATTGAGATGAAAAAATCGCCTACACTAAGAAAAGCCCTGAGCATACAGACTCGGAAAACACAGCTTCACAGAAATACAACTGCACACAAAATTAGGACTTCCACCAGAAACCACACGGTTTTAAATACAAACTTCTACTTAATTGTTATTGGTTATACAATATTTTATTTTTGATTGCATGTGTATTACTAATGTTACTTATGCAATGTGAAGCTTACTTTTACTGTATCAAAATAAATCTTAAAAGAGATAGTTCACCCAAAAATGACTTTTTCTTGTCGTCATTTATTCGCCCTTGTGTTGTTCCAAACCTGTTTGAGTTTTTTTGTTGAACAAAAAATATATTTTAAAGAATGTTCGTTTAAAATGTAAATAAAAAAAAATGGGTGCCATGATATTACATTGTTTTTTTTGTTTTTAATTTATTATTACTACCAAAGAGTATACGACAATTCCTTCACCATGACGTCACAACAGTAATAGACGTTCTTCCGGGTGGCGAAAGCGAAGCGTTCCTATGGCAACGCTAGTAAATTGCTTGGAAGGGAGACCCACCGTTGACAGTAAAAATGTAATACAAATAAAAAATGTAATTAAATATAATACGTTTTTTTTAAATCAAAATAACACCTGTGTTTAATGATATAAGTAAAAAATATAATAAATATGTAATATAGTAGGCCTACACATAATTAGCAAAATACTCTCTAGCTCTTTTTTTCTAGACAAAATAGCCCCAAACACAACACGTTTTCATCATCGTTTCAACTTTTATCAACAACAATGTTTTTAACTATGTAACTGTTACAGTAGCCGTCTGGATCTCTTCAGTCAGTCAGTAGAAGCCGCTCGCGTTCTGCCACCCGGAAGTATCTTGCTGCCTATTGTTTACAAACCTTCTGAAATGCCGTATAGACCTTATGCACGAGAGAAACGTGGATGCCGCCATCTTTAGAATATTGTCTTTGAACTTCCGTTTCTGCGGTCGCTCTGTATATCTATGGCAGCGCTGTCCAGGAGTAATTAGCTGGTGAAGTGGATTTACTTACTGTAGAGTTAACGAAAGTTATCATGAGCATTGTAATGTTTATCATAAGCACTGTAAAGCAGATGTCTTAACAAATGTCGACCGGGAACTTTTTTAAACGAGCTGTTCATTCCTCTATGCAAGATCGTTGTGAAAATACAGACCGGAAGTCAAAAGACAACGAGCGCATCGCTGAAAAGGGGCGGGGCTACATAAGGTCTATAGAAGTACCAAGTGGCGAAACTCAATAGAACGTTCCATTGCAACAAACGCGCCCGCGCGCAGAGCTGCAGCTCCGCCATCTTGGACTGAACGCAACACAGCTGTCATAGAAGTGAACGATACTGGTTCCAATTCAAAAGCGGTTGAGGGAACTAAAGTTTCTAGTTTTTAATATCTATACACTCTAAACTAAAACGGCGTGTTCAGTGCCGTCGCAGGTAGGGCTGGGACGGTTACCGCAATACCGCGGTCACGTGACCCCTACCGCAGGTCTGAGCTCGTCACCGTCACCACCGAAAAAAAAAAAAAAAAAAAAAGTGCCTGCACATGTGCACGTTTTGTCTAGACATCATTCCATTTCTGTTCTAAATGTGAAATAATAAATGGTAAATAAACATGTTCCTTATTAAGTTCAATAGCCTAAAGCCTTGTTTATACTCGACGCGTCCGCACGAGCGCGAAGGTGCGCGCGGCAAAAATGACGTCATTGCTGTGTGGGCGGTCGCGCGCGTTGGGTGCGCAAGACTCTTTGTAACATCGCGCACGGCCCCGCATCTGAAGATGAACAACTTCGAGCCGAATCTGGCTGAGCAAGCATGTATGTGTCACTGCACCGGCACCCAGTTTGTGTGTCTTAAATTAGTTTTTCACGGGATGGTGCTAATAGCGGTTTACCGCAATACCGTGGGAATTTCTTGCTTTTCAACCGCTGTAAGAAAAAATCCATACCGCCCCAGTCCTAGTCGCAGGTGGGGTGCGATCGAGGCCCTGTGCGAACTTGAAATGCGAGGCCCCTCCCAGGCTCTGAACGTTAGAATAATTGGCTGCGCAGCCTACTTGTTAGCCTTTGTCCGCTTAAATGAATTATAAATAAACATAAAAACTAATAGGCTATCTGCAGTATATTAAATCGTTTTTGACCTAATTATTTGGCACTGAAATCACACACTCTGTCGGCTCTGACGGCGTTGCATCACGTGCACCTGCGCAATATAGCATATCATATGATTTCCGAAAATAGATGCCTATATGTCAACTAGTGATATCAGCACAAGAACTGTTGAGGAATATGCACCATAATTTAGACAATTGTTTTTGTCATAATGTTATAATAACTGACAGACACTATCATTTCAGCCGTTCAGTGCATGTCCTCGCACAGAGCGATGCTGAGACACGAATGTTTCAAATGTTTAAAAGGTATTACATTGAAATCTGTTGAATTGAGTGTAAATTTAGTTTGTGGGTAGATTAAATAATGATAAGCGGATAATCACCCCTATGGAGATCATTAACTTAATATGTATAACAAATACAGCACAATTACGCAATACCGTCGTTGCGTGCGGGTGCGCCTGCAGTTTAAACACGATTATAACTAATTAATTGGCATATTTCAATGCCAATTCTTATATGTTAATTCATATAGCCTACTCAAAACAGATGGGGCAACCTAATGCAGACAAGTTAGCTCACCGTTTTTAGGTGATATGCCATGTTTGTAGTCGAGCTGTGATATGCAAACTGTTGCGTGCAAACTTTGCATTCGACTTTTTTTCCGTTATCTATTTTCGTAAAATACTGCCACACTGTCGATGTCTTTGACATGGTAAAGGAGGACTGACAGTAAATTAAACGCATAATCAGCAAACCTCCATACCAATGCCTTCTAGTAGGCTACTTTCTTCAATCTGTCTCCAGTGGGTTGGGCTAATCCAAAAAAGTGAAAACAAGGGGGCCTGATGGATAGATGCACTTTTATGATGGATAGATGCACTTTTATGATGGACAGATGCACTTTTATGATGGACAGATGCACTTTTATGATGGACAGATGCACTTTTATGATGGATAGAAGCACTTTTATGATGGATAGATGCACTTTTATGATGGACAGATGCACTTTTATGATGGACAGATGCACTTTTATGATGGATAGAAGCACTTTTATGATGGATAGAAGCACTTTTATGATGGACAGATGCACTTTTATGATGGATAGATGCACTTTTATGATGGACAGATGCACTTTTATGATGGATAGATGCGCTTTTATGATGGACAGATGCACTTTTATGATGGATAGATGCACTTTTATGATGGGCAGATGCACTTTTATGATGGATAGAAGCACTTTTATGATGGACAGATGCACTTTTATGATGGATAGAAGCACTTTTATGATGGACAGATGCACTTTTATGATGGATAGAAGCACTTTTATGATGGACAGATGCACTTTTATGATGGACAGATGCGCTTTTATGATGGATAGAAGCACTTTTATGATGGATAGATGCGCTTTTATGATGGACAGATGCACTTTTATGATGGACAGATGCACTTTTATGATGGATAGATGCGCTTTTATGATGGACAGATGCACTTTTATGATGGATAGATGCACTTTTATGATGGATAGAAGCACTTTTATGATGGATAGAAGCACTTTTATGATGATAGAAGCACTTTTATGATGGATAGAAGCACTTTTATGATGGACAGATGCACTTTTATGATGGACAGATGCACTTTTATGATGGATAGAAGCACTTTTATGATGGACAGATGCACTTTTATGATGGACAGATGCACTTTTATGATGATAGGTGTTCTGAAGATAGGCTGTTAACTGTGAAACAGGGGTGCTCTGAAAACACCCCCATTAGCAATTAGTGCTTTCCACCTGATGAAATTAACACGTCAACAATCAGAATTTTGGTTGATCCAGAACGTATCGACCAATAAATCAACTAATCGACTGGGAGATTACAGCCCGTGAAAAACCCGCTTAATTTGTTGGGGGAAAGAAAAAAAAAGAAAAGAAAAAAGCAGCAGGATTGCGAGGCCCCCTGGTGGCGCGAGGCCCTGTGCGGTTGCACAGTTCGCACAGCCCTTGCGACGGCTCTGGGCGTGTTGAATAATGTACAACAAAATAATGCTTATGGATCGCCGATCCGCCCTATACGCTCACTACGCAAGCTGCGTAGGGCCCCGCAAATTACTCAAGGCCCCGCCTCCTCCTCGTGTCATAGCGCGTGCTGCGCAATTAATGTTTACAACACCCATGATAAAATGAAGCGAAACTATCCTTCTGGGCACGAAAAGAGGGGGAAAAAACATGAGTGAATTGAGGGAACAACAATCAGATAAACTTGTGTCCTCTCCTCTCCAATTTTGATGTCAGCAAAGTAAAGTTAAGTTTATGTGCATTTCTATAGAGAGCCTAAGTCCCTCCCCTTCCGGTTGACCACCATGGGACCTTATTTCGGAAAAATATTGTATGGTAGGAATGGCGAGAGACAACAAATATTTTGATCCCTTTTGAATTGTGCCCTGAATTACACATATGATGTTTGTCAATTTAAAAGATACATTTTAAAATCAAGAAAGTCACAGTTTGATGTAAAACTGTTGAGGTATAAGACAGAGAGCTGCACGGGTCCGATTTTGTAAATCCGCACCCGCCCGTACCCGCAGTGCTTAAAACCGCATCCGACCCGTTTTCCGACAGCAGCACTAATTAAAATCCGCAACCCGACCCGACCCGCTTAAAATAGAACCGAGACCCGACCCGCACCCGAAATAAACTCAGTTTAGCCAATCACATTATAGACACACTTTTTTCAAATTTGTATTGCCTTCGGCGGCTTGCCTTAAGACAAGGACAACAGCCGAAGCTGTCAAAAAGCCGATAGCCTATATGTCGGGAGACAGAGTGGGCAGACGTTATTGACCACTTCATTAAGTTTCTTATTGTATAAAGCATTTCTTTAAAGTGAATTTCGTTTTGTATTAATTTTATCTTAATTTTAATCAATGTTTTATAACCAATTGTCTGAATTTAATAAATAAGAAGTAATAGCAGGCATCAGGACACGGAGCGGAGGCAACGGCGCATGAACTGGAAATTAACGAAACTCAGCATATAAGCTACATGCATCACAGACCTGATAAATATATAGAAAGCTTGAAATGTGTACTTTTAAACAAAACAATTCAAAACGAAAGAAAACAGACTGTTCTGTATCCTGGCTATATTTGACATAGGCCTACTCGCTATCCATCTAGATTCTAGACGACTCATGCAGCAGTTCGAGTGGTTGTGATTTTTTAAAAGTGAATGTAACGTTAGGCCTAGAGACTCATGGGAGGGCGCGGGCTCAAATAAACTAAAAACAAATATTTTATCAACTTGAAATACAGGGGAGGCATAGTTTTGTTTTTGTAGATGTGTTCCTAAAAATATGCATTTATTTTTACATTTGCACGTGACTGTTTTGAACCCGTGTTTAGACCCGCGTTTCCCCGTGTCCGACCCGACCCGCATCTGTATCCGACACAGTTGGATATTTTTCACCCGTTTGAGCAAAATTTGCGGGTCACCCGTCGGGTACCCGCGGATACCCGAACCCGTGCAGGACTCTGGTATAAGACTGTGAAAAAATACGTAATTACAAAGACTACAAAACCCAAAAGGCGTGCATGAGACGTCATACCTTTTCTCTCAATGAATGAAGCTAACTTTACTGAAGCTAACGTCTGTCATGTTTTCTATAGTCTAACTTTATAATCGTAACGTTACGCCGTCATGCCTGTGTGTTTTGTACCAGACTGCACACACACGAGCTTGGTGACGTACGAGAGATGTAGTTCATTGAGCGATTTTCACATAAAACTAAACGTTACTCTCCTGTTTTATGACAAACTGCGACTTTCTTGACTTTCATAATTATCTTTTAAATTGACAAACATCATATGTGTAATTCAGGGCACAGTTCAGACGGAATAAAAAGATAAGTTGTCTCTCACCAATGACTTCCATGCATATTTTTTCCGAAGTAAGGTCCCATGAGCCGGAAGCGGAGATCGGGAGCTCGGGATTGTTTCGTCACGTCGCAATGCATTGTGGGAATCACGGTACGGAAGTAGATGTACTGTATATTAGGCAGTAGGTAATTCAAATTCTAACGTTGGTAATTTGATAATATTAGGTTTAATTTAGGTTATTTTAAGGAAAATGGTTCAGTATGCTGTAATGTGAACTGCTGTAATCGGTCTCACGATCGACAGGGCAAACACCTCATAATTAATTATTTCCATTACACGAGAGTAGATGTTAAAACTTCATGCTGATTTGTACTCGGCTTTCGCCAAGATAAGCAACACTAAGACGTAGCTTTACAGTAAACTATGTTTCTCCATCCATTTACGCTTCTTTCCATATGAGGGTGTGACTCCCCTTCTGTCCAGCGTTAACGGCTGCAGTGTACTTGGCGCGTCAGCACACACGACGGCTGCAACTACAGTGTGGTCTCCCTAGTGGACCAGCACGACAACCGTCTGGATTGAGCCGAGTAGGGGACATCTCTAGGGTCTTCAAGTGGGCACCTTCCGTCCTCAGTGTTTCGTCGACTAGCCCACGACACCTCAAGAGGGCTTGACAGTGACTCTGGCGTCCCAGAGTCACCCCCCTCCGTCCCCCACTCAACTCAGCCCAGCTTACTGACCTCTACATCCCTCCTGCTGCTGAGACCTAACCACAATCTCACAATCTCTCCGCAATCCAACCATACGCGCCAACCCGATTGACTAAGGCTGTCGAGCCCCACTGGTGCGTAGGCCTGTCGCGATAGTCGATAAATCAATTAATCGTACGATAAAAAAAATTTGCTCGACAATTTTTCCGGCCGCGATAATTTCCCTTTGCATGCTTGTTTGTTTTCCTCGTCTCACTCTCTCTCTCTCTCTCTCTCTCTCTCTCTACCAAAGAGACTGGATGACAACTCTCGGTTCCTTGAACTAGTGAACTAGAGTTTAGATTATCTGCCCGAGCCCGAATTTGACCCGGGCCAGGTCCTTGATCTAGAGACGTGCACTCCCAACGCAATAGAGTGCGGCGCGGGACTAGATTTGATGGCCGAGACGCCGAGTGCGAGCGTGGGCGCGGGCGGTAATGCACTCACTCTGTACGTGTGGGTTGCGGGCGGGAGAATAAAACGATTCGCGGGACTCCCGCAAACTAGAAATATCTATGAATAAAACATAAAAACTAATAGATTTTTATTCATCTGTTGCAGAAAAGCAACAAGAACAACTAAAACAAAATAGAAACGATTTACAGGCCAGAGTTTCTATTCATAACATGTTTGCAGCGTTGAGCGATGTAGCCAATCACAGACATATGTGTTGATTTCTTGAACGCAATGGCCAATCAGAAGCATTTAAGATAGACTCCCCTCACCGCTCAAAACCGACTTTTTGTTCAGTGCTGCTGCTGGCAAATCCTCTAATTATAACAAATAAAGTGTATATAATATATTATGAAAGATTCATTGTCCAGTCAGCTTTATTGATAATAACAGAGATGTGTGAGATTGCGATGAACTGTCAGCTTTTTAGGAATTATTAAGGGAGCGCACTTGGCGCATTCAGTCATGCCAATGCATGCGCTACTTGCTTTTATGTTCTAACAGTGTGGTTTGTGTGTTAATGCTTTAATGACAAATCATTTATCATAGGGTAGGGTCGGGTTTTGTTTACATCCATTTTATTTATATTGTTTTTGGTATTTATTCAAGTGCAGTTCATTCAGTCCTGCTTTTATTGTTTTTGGTTGTTTTGTTCATTTATTGTGGATATTTAAAATGTTTTCCATTTTCAGTGTTAAATAGTCTTTAGAAATAAAAGTTTATTGATCTTTGAAAAGGTGTACCTGCATTATGCCATTATCATTATTTTAGATGTAAATGGTCTCAGAACGACAATATTATCGTTTATCGCAATAATTTATTGGACAATTTATCGTCCAGCAAAATTTGTTATCGTGACAGGCCTACTGGTGCGTTAAAGCAGTTACAGTGGCAACGGTTCCGTATGGCATACCACCTACCGCAAAACACAATATCTGCCCAACCACCCGTCATTCTATACTATACAACCTATACAAATTGTATAGTATACTATATACCCTATACTATACAACCTATACAAATAAACCAACAGACTCTTCAAGTTTTTCAAGAATTCTACGAAACCGTAGCGTGGCGGCCTGTACCTTGCCAGCTAGAATCTTTCCGTCTCAACCACAGCCAGTTGCTGCTCCTTTCTGCTGCTTCAGATAAGTTCTTTACTGTGCGACGCAACTCTTGGCCGCTGAATCCGACGTCTCTGAGGAACCGGGTTGTAGAGTGTGCCACAAAACCTCGACAACCCACTTCCACTGGATAAACCTGAACTCTCCATCCTCGCTGTTCTGCTTCAGTGGCCAAATGAGCATACCGCAGTTTCTTCCTCTCATACAGCATCCTCCCATGGCACTGTCAACTCTATCAGTTGAACAATGCGTGCTGATCCAGACCACAAAACAATGTCTGGTCGTAGGTTAGTGGTGGCAATCTCAGGTGGAAAAATAAGCCGTTGATCAAGATCAGCCAGCATCTTCCAGTCCCTAGCAGCTTCCAGTTGTCCTGGGCGAGAATTGGTGTTAACACCTTTTCTTGGTGGTTGCTCGCCTGGGCGGAGGAATGTTGTCTTCTGCGTGTAATGTTTTGCTAGAACGGGCGGCAACTTATTGGTCATACTACGCTTGCCTTCCAATGCTAAAGCCAAACATCTCAGTACTTGGTCATGGCGCCAAGTAAACCGACCTTGGCTAAGAGCCACCTTACATCCTGTCAAAATGTGCCTTAATGTGGCAGGTGATGAACACAAAGGACAAGAGGGATCCTCTCCTACCCAGAGGTTTAGGTTCTGCGGTGATGGGAGAACATCATATGTTGACCTAATAAGGAAACTGATCCTACTCTCTTCCATTGACCAAAGGTCTTGCCAGCCCATTTTGCGTTGTTCCACACTCTCCCATCTCATCCACTCTCCCTGCTTGGCCTGGGAAATGGCCTTTATACACCTCATCCTCTCCTCCTGCTTTCGCACCTCGTTGACTACCAGCTTCCTCCTTTGAGCTGGGCCTGCCTTGTGCCATTTAGGAGGAGCTAAACTGAGCCCAAAACCCCCTCTTCCATGCTGTACCTGTCCCACGATATCCCCTATTTGAAGGTCAGCCTTTGCCTCTACTACAGATTTCTTTGCTGACCACTTTCTACCAGTTTTTAACACAGGGGCTGCCTCCCTTACACATTTGTCACGTGACTCTACTAATGTCATTTCCAGTCTGACCTTGGCACACTTAAACTCCTCGGTTAAAGCAGAGACTGGCAGCTGCAATATTCCTTTACTATAAAGTCCCACTCTGCTGAGGCAGCGTGGAACTCCCAACCATTTCCTGATGTATGAACTTAACGCTTCCAGCTTATCCACTGTTGTCAAAGAAACCTCGTACACAGTCAGTGGCCACAGCAACCTCGGCAGTAGACCAAACTGAAAGCACCAGAGTTTTAGTTTGCCTGGTAGAGCACAGCTGTTTATGCTCTTCAACCCTTCCACTGCTTGTCCAACCTCCCCACCATTTACTTTCAGACGAAACCTGCGCTCACTTTCTCCATCCCATCTTTCCTCTGCTGTGTCATCTTCTCTTCCCTCACCCTCGCATTTCTCATCTCTGGAGGTGAATACTGCAACAGATACTTTATGCTCCATCCTAACCTTTTCTTTAGACAATATCTGTCCTCTCTCCTCTAGGCCAGCACGTGCCACTCCCTCTAACCCCTGGCTATCTGAGGTTCTTCGTGAACACCGGACCAAGCTCAGGGCAGCAGAGAGGAAATGGCGCAAATCAAAAGACACATCTGACCTCAGTAGGTATCAATCTCTGCTCTCTTCCTTTTCTGTTGATGTTCATGCTGCGAAATCTTCATATTTCCACAACAAGATCAACAGTGCCTCTAACACACGAACACTGTTCAAGACATTCAACTCTCTCCTCTGTCCACCTCCACCACCACCCACCTCCTCGCTAACTGCTGATGATTTTGCCAACTTCTTCACTAACAAAACTACAACTATCAGCAGTCAGTTCTCAGATTCACACACACAGGAACCCAGACTAACCTCTCCCACAGCCAATATCCTTCTCTCCTCCTTCGCTCCACTAACCGAGGAAGAAGTATCTAAACTACTTCTCTCCAGTCATCCTACCACCTGCCCTCTAGATCCCATCCCCTCACACCTTCTACAAGCCATCTCTCCCACACTTCTACCAGCTCTCACTCACATTATCAACTCATCCCTCCACACTGGCATTTTCCCTACAGCATTTAAGCAGGCTCGGGTAACTCCTCTGCTTAAAAAACCAACGTTAAACACATCACTTCTAGAGAATTACAGACCTGTCTCTCTCCTACCATTCATTGCGAAAACACTTGAACGAGTTGCTTTTAACCAAGTATCATCCTTCCTGTCTCTGAACAACCAGCTGGATGTCAACCAATCTGGCTTCAAGAAAGGGCATTCAACCGAGACTGCATTGCTGTCGGTCACGGAAGCCCTGCGGATCGCAAAAGCTGCTTCCAAATCATCAGTTCTCATTCTCCTGGACCTGTCTGCGGCCTTCGACACTGTGAATCATCAGATCCTCTTGTCCGCCCTCTCATCACTGGGCATCACTGGAACCTCCCTCAACTTGTTCGAGTCCTATCTCACAGGTAGGTCCTTCAGGGTCACATGGAGAGGCGAGGTATCCAAAGCACATCAACTGACCACAGGAGTTCCTCAGGGTTCAGTTCTTGGACCGCTCCTCTTCTCCATTTACACCACATCACCGGGGCCCATCATACAGGCACATGGTTTCTCTTATCATTGCTATGCTGATGACACCCAGCTCTACCTCTCATTTCAACCAGATGATCCCACAGTAGCTGCACGGATCTCAAGCTGTCTGGCGGACATCTCGGCATGGATGAAGGAACATCACCTGCAGCTCAACCTGGCAAAGACTGAGCTTCTCGTCCTCCCTGCCAATCCGTCTCTACAGCACGACCTCACTATCCAGCTAGATTCTTCCTCAGTCACCCCATCAAGATCGGTCAGAAATCTTGGAGTAATCTTTGATGACCAGCTGACCTTCACAGACCACATTACAAAGACAGCTCGATCATGCAGGTTTGCTATGCACAACATCAGGAAGATCAGGCCTTTCCTAACTGAGCATGCAACACAACTTCTCGTCCAGGCCCTGGTCATTTCTAGGCTTGATTACTGCAATGCTCTTCTGGCTGGACTTCCATCATGTGCAACTAAACCTCTACAAATGATCCAGAATGCTGCAGCCCGTCTTGTCTTCAACGAGCCCAAAAGGGCCCACGTCACTCCTCTGTTCATCTCTCTGCACTGGCTACCACTCGCTGCTCGCATCAAGTTCAAGGTGTTGACGCTTGCTTACAGATTGACCACTGCTTCAGCTCCCTCCTACTTCCACTCACTACTTCAAGTCTACATCCCTACCAGAAGCCTACGATCGGTCAATGAGCGGCGGCTTGTGGTACCGCCACAGCGGGGCACAAAATCACTCTCCAGAACATTCTCATTCACGGTTCCATGCTGGTGGAATGATCTCCCCACCCTCATCCGGAATGCAGAATCCTTGACAGCATTCAAAAGACAACTGAAAACTCATCTCTTCCGGGAGCACTTAACATAAAAAAAAAATAAAAAAAAATAAATAAAAAAAATCCTTCCCTTTTCCTTTAAATCCTCGCTTGCCTGGCTCATGCTACTCTGAGCTATGTCTGAACTTTGTATTTTGAGCACTTCTTGCGTTGTTTCTGCCTCTTCACGATGACTCGCTTGGTTTAGTCCTCAGTTGTAAGTCGCTTTGGATAAAAGCGTCTGCTAAATGACTAAATGTAAATGTAAATGTTGTCGTATAACTTCTCCCACTCGAACTGTGTCCTTTAGATCTCCATCGTACCATCTCCCAAGACTTTTCACTGGCTTCTCAGAAACTGTTGGTATTGCCTCACCATTAATGAAGAATGTTTTATCTACTACCTTTCCTTTAACTATGGAGATGCTCCTTGATTTAGAGGGCTTAAATTGCATTCGTGCCCATTCAATATTATCTGTTAACTTCCCCAATAACCGATTAGTGCAGGCTACTGTTGTAGTCATGGTTGTCATGTCGTCCATGTATGCTCTGATTGGTGGTAGACGCATCCCAGAAGCCAAGCGTTCTCCTCCTACTACCCATCTTGATGCCCTAATGATTACTTCCATTGCCATGGTAAAAGCCAGTGGAGAAATTGTGCATCCTGCCATTATTCCAACCTCTAAGCATTGCCATGCAGTGCTGAATTTTGGAGTTGAGAAACTAAATTGCAAATCTCCAAAATAGGCTTTCACTAAGTTTGTTATTGACATTGGTACTCTGAAAAAATCAAATGCTGCCCAAAGAAGCTCATGTGGCACTGAACCATATGCATTGGCCAAATCCAGGAATGTCACATGGAGCTCCTTCCTCTCCTTTTTTGCTGACTGAATTCGTTGCCAGATAACATTGATGTGTTCTAAGCATCCTGAGAACCCTGGAATGCCCGCTTTTTGAACTGAAGTGTCAATGAAGCCATTCTTTAATAGGTAGGTGGACAATCTCTGGGCAATAATGCTGAAGAAAATCTTACCTTCAACGTTTAATAGTGAAATAGGACGAAACTGACTGATGCTTGTAGCATCTTTTTCTTTAGGTATAAAGACTCCACCTGCTCTGCGCCATGCTCTAGGTACAACCTGTTTTTCCCATGCCACTTTTAACAATTTCCACAGAATTCGCAGAACTCCTGAAGCACTCTTGTACACTCTGTACGGAACTCCATTAGGCCCTGGAGATGATGAAGCCATTGCCTTTCTCATAAATCATGTTAGTGTTCACCAGTTTCGCGTCTTGTTTTGGTGAATATCCTTGCCAGCAGCCATGTCACCCTGTAGCCCAGGACTGGTTCCCCACTGAAGCTGAGCAGGGCTGAGCTGGTCAGTACCTGGATGGGAGATCTCATGAGAAAACCAGGTTGCTGCTGGAAGAGGTGTTGGTGAGGCCAGCAGGGGGCGCTCTCCCTGTGGTCTGTGTGGGTCCTAACGCCCCAGTGTAGTGATGGGGACACTATACTGTCAAAGAGCACCGTCCTTCGGATGAGATGTTAAACCGAGGTCCTGACTCTCTGTGGTCATTAAAAATCCCAGGATGTCTTTCGAAAGAGTAGGGGTGTAACCCCAGTGTCCTGGCCAAATCTGCCCATTGGCCTCTGTCCATCATGGCCTCCTAATCATCCCCATATAGACCCTTTTACTGTTTGTACACAATGATGACGTGGCAACGTATGTGCGCGCATATTGGCAACGGAAGTATGGCGAGAATCAACAGCGCGTCAAGCTCTATGGTCAAACTACGCGAGCGGATATAAAGTGGGCGCTGCAGACCCGAGCATTTTGTATTATGTCCTCGCTCCAATCAACACGTTTAGGCGCCATTCACATATAGCGCCTAAAAATGCGTAGAAAACGCTAGGCGCGCAGCATTCTCCTTTTTCCAAAGCGCTAGGGCGGTTGCGCTCCGGAGGCGTCTGTCGTTGCTAAGCAACCATCAGCTACCCTACGGTGCGCTTGCGGCATTCTGAAAAGTTGAGATGTTTTTATCTCGATGCGGCGCGGACGCGCTTGGAAAAAACGAGCGCGTCGCACCGCGACCGCATCGCTTCCATTATGAGCGCGCCTACATTTGAAATAACGAACTTGAGCGCGCAAAAGACGCGATATGTGAACAGGCCCTTAATCGCCTGCAGCCACAGGCGCCGCCGGTTCTTCTGAAACGGCCGTGATCCTGTCGGAATCCTATAAAACTTAAGCCCCTTGGTGGAATATCGATTAGTGCAACCGTAAACGCAACAACCAGACATTTTGATGCTGGGAAACCGTTTTGATAAACTTTCGGAGTTGCTAACACGTTAGAGTCAGTGAGAAACAACACCACTTCCGTTGCCAAAATGCGCGCGCAACTATTTGATCACGTGGGCTGTAAAAGGGTCAATACTGATTGGCTTCATCACTCTGTCTCCTCTCCACCAGTAAGCTGGTGTGTGGTGGGCGTACTGGCGCAATATGGCTGCCGTCGCATCATCCAGATGGAGCTGCACATTGGTGGTGGTTGAGGAGATCCATGTAAAGCGCTTTGAGTGTAGAGAAAAGCGCTATATAAATGTAATTAATTATTATTATTATTATTAAGTGTGTGTGTGTCACATAGGCTACTGTACAATATATTGGCGTGAATGGCGCTCCTCATCAAAGTACACATTAGACATACTTTTAAATCAAGACACTGATTATCTAGTCTCAGTCGATGTGTAGTTAAAAACTATAATAATAATAATAATAATAATAATTTGTTACATTTATATAGCGCTTTATCTGGGACCTCAAAGCGCTTTACAAGGAAGGGGGGAATCTCCTCAACCACCACCAATGTCCAGCTCCACCTGGATGATGCGACCGCAGCCATAGTGCGCCAGTACACCCACCACACACCAGCTTACTGGTGGAGAGGAGACAGAGTGATTAAGCCAATCAGTATACGGGGATGATTAGGAGGCCATGATGGACAGAGGCCAATGGGCAGATTTGGCCAGGATGCCGGCGTTACACCCCTACTCTTTTTCAAAAGACATTCTGGGATTTTTAATGACCACAGAGAGTCAGGACCTCGGTTTAACGTCTCATCTGAAGGACGGTGCTCTTTAACAGTATAGTGTCCCCGTCACTACACTGGGGCGTTAGGACCCACACAGACCACAGGGAGAGCGCCCCCTGCTGGCCTCACTAACACCTCTTCCAGTAGTAACCTTGTTTTCTCAGGAGGTCTCCCATCCAGGTACTGACCAGCTCAGCCCTGCTCAGCTTCAGTGGGACACCAGTCCTGGGCTACAGGGTGATATGGCTGCTGGACAACTAGCTAAACAACTAGCTACTAATTATGCAAGATGGAAAGCAATGTATTGACAATTAAAAACTTTAACATGCTATGGCCAGCCATTTTAGCTTTTATTCATTCAAAGTTTATGCATTTTTTGATATCAAGAATTATTTTTTTTACTACTTGCAATATGAATTCTTGATTATTTTTACTATGGGCCCATTAGTTACATTTTTACCTGCCAATGTCTATTTTTGATATCAGGAATTACATGTTCACTTTTTACAAATATTCAAATTATATTTCAAATATTACAAGAGCCAAGCCATAGTATATATATGAAAATGTATAAAAGGAAATTGGGAGCCAGTTTGAATGGGTCTGATGCAGCCTATAAAATGAGTTATCTATAATTTGCAGGTGTTATGCTTAAGTTTTTGATGCTGAAAACGCCCAGGCTGTAGAGAGAACCAAAGTTAATCCCAGAAGCCAAAGCTCAGGGTTATAATTGATTATTTTCTTATTTATGTTTACGTTAATATTCACTTACTTAATAATATTGTTATCTTCATATTCTATAGAAAATACTCTATTCAATAAATATTGTTTGTTTGAACCTCATTCATGTTCTATATTGTTGTACTTATTCTTTGACTGTTTTGTGTAAAGGAGGGAGGATTGTATTGGGACACTGAAGTGTCAGGTGTGACTGTGTGGCAATGGCAAAGGGTTTCCATAGCTCACGGCGTCACGGGCCAGGTAGAGGGCCCCTTAGCAGAATTTTGCCTAGGGCCCCAGGGAGGTCAGGATTGGCACTGGGTTTATAATTAAACAATTTCGTCATAGAGCATGAAGCTGTCAAATGATGGGCTATTTATTTACCCCAATAACTTTTGGGGATAACTCCCGTTTTCATACACAGCACAATTTTACAACACCAGTAACAGCCCATGTTCCTCATGAAATGATTGACAAATTTCTTGCAAAAGCCTAAACACAGTGAACAGTGAGTGGTGAAAGGGACAACACATTAGTCAAGAGAGAATATTTAATAGTAATAGAAGATCATCACAAAATTAACAGTAATAAAATTGGTGATGGTAAGTGGATCACCACATCATTTCTACCTGCATTACACACAACAAATCAAACATTGTTCAAGTAAAGTTCACACATTTACTACAAATAGAATGACAATGGTAAGTATATTAGCTGGTCTATGTTTTAGTCTTTCGTTTTATTATAATTTAATTATATATGAGATATCAACCTAAAATATGGAACACAACTTCCATTCCACAACTTCTTGATTTTTTGCTTTCCTTTTCTTGCATTATAGAGTAAAATATATTTTGTAATATATATATTTTATATAAAATATAAATAATTATATTTTGACATTTGTACATTTTAACTTTTTTTTCTGTTTCACTTTCATAATTTATTTTACTTCAACAATAATCTGGCAAATGTCTTCTTTAAAACAAGACCAATAGGTCTATATTCCAAAGCATTCTTGAATTACTTACAACCATTTAAGTTTGGTTAGTGATTTTCATGTCTATGCGAAAAGGAGGAGGGAGGGGGGTGACAGTTAAAGGGTTAATTTAGTGATAACAATTAATTATTATCTGGTCATTTGCCAGGTTATTTGTTTCCAATTATTTCCAGACATAATGTTAATGCTGTAGTTGTGCTAACGGTAAAGCAGCAGCGCCATCTAGCGATTGTTGTCAAAACTGCAACGGAGTTTTAAATGTCACCAAATTTAAATGTTTGGGTGAACCTGTCCCTAAATCTGAATCCACCACAGCCGTTGTTACAACCAACTCAGACGTAGTATGAGAGGCGGAGCCCGAGATTCTTGAAAGAGAGATCGCAACCTTTGCGCAAAACGGCTAACATGAATGGCTCTCAAGACAATTTTACCATATATTTATTGAAACAATGTTAAAGATTAATGATGTTCTCCATTGACTTTCACTCAAGAAAAGCACATTCTAGTCTCCTCCACAACGATACGCTTTTGAGCTAAGCTCGGGGCTTCCGCTGGGGGAGGGGCTCTGGCCGAGCACCGTCTGGGAGGCGGGGCTTATAGTCAGTATAGATGAATTCCATTGGCCAGTGCTTGTGCCAATCAAAGTAGAAGCGGCATACGGATAGCAATAATGGCTGATTCTCAGTAAGGAGCCCATACAACCTTTTCTTTTTTCTTCTATATATATCAATAGTTGTATTTCAACACGTACGTGTCTGTTTAATGTAATATCTGCTCTCGTTTGGACTGAGTTGGGCGCTAGACTGTTTTACATGGGCAGGATGTGTTATTGTTTAGTGTCTCTTACGCAGTGCTCAATAATCAACACTAGTATATAACGTTATTTAATATATTTTTGGGATGTACTTGTCCTTTCGGACTCTTTGCATTTTGTTCGCTCATTATTCTGACGAGGTAACACACATATTGTTTTAGTCCCAGTGTCGCGATGGCTCATCAACGAGTCTGCTGTCAGGATAAAACGCCAATCCAGATCCTGCACGAATACGGCATCAAAATCGGCAGCGCGCCCCAGTACGAGCTCATACACGCTCTCGCTGACGGAGACGCGCACCAGCCTTCTTCCTTCATCTTCGGTGTGACCATAGGAGATGTCTCATGCAAAGGTAATCTTTTATTCATATTAATAGCATCTAGTATAAGTAATAATAAAGTATACACTAGTATTCTAATAGATAATCGTTTTGTTTTTTCTTAAAGGGCAAGGATCCACTAAAAAGGCGGCTAAACATGACGCTGCAGAAGCCGCCTTGAAATTATTGAAACGAGACCTCCAGCCTAAGTAAAATACACACTGTTCAGAGGGATATAAATCATTATAGATCCATTACTTAAGTTAACACTGATCCAAATGTTCTGAATCTTTCACAGTGGTCAGAGAGACAATGGTCTTTCTCCTGAAGGCGGTGACGGATCCAATCCTGTGGGAATACTGCAGGTATCTGATCAACTATTATTATTATTATTATTATTATTATTATCATTTATTATGGGAAACAGTATTGGTGCATCCGCGTTCACAGCAACGGCTGGAACCCAAAAAGAAACACTTCATGAGATCCACCAATCGGTCTTTGTCAGACACGTGGGTTTGTTGTGAGTGACATTCTCACTCCGCGGGCGCCATTTTTGAGGTATCACTACTGACTGTGAGCATTGAAGAGATTACAAGAGTAGCGATAACTCGCAAAACCTGAGAAACACAAGAAAACGGAGAAAATGCCATACTACAATAAACTCGATAAATATTGCAGGTACCGTTATTTGGAGAAATTGTCATCATTCAGAACATAGATCCATATATGAGCTGATTGCAGTAAGTTGGAGTGCTGATCCCGCATTGTTTTCTCATCCTCATACTTGGACATTGTCAACTATCTTGTTTATGGTATAAGCACATATACCAGTGAACAATTTAAAAACTATAAATCTCTTAAAACCCACGGACATTTCACCAACGGCTGTGTACAGGATTTATTTACATTTCCACAGAAGGACACAGTAGTAACAGCAAAGATACGTTTGCTGTATTGATGATGATGATAATGTCATGTTAAGGATGGTTTAGTTTGAAAAAATAATGAAAAACACAATTCTCCAACAACAGAATACCCCTGTATCGATACCTTACAAATGGCGGCTACGTCCCATAATGCACTTCGTGTATCATGAGTGTGACGTCACCTGACAAAGACTGATAGCAAACCACAACCATCCAATCAATTCCACACAGACAAAATCAAGCCCCGCCCACATTTGTTCTTGTTTGAGGAACTGTTTCACTCAGATATACATCACAATAGTGAAGAAAAGAGGAGCGCAACTTCCATTTAATGCAGACTTTAAAGATTATGAGTGTACATGTATTTAAAACTGTATCCTGTCAACAAAAAAAAGTCAGTTTTGATTCCATGATGAGTTTAAATACTGTTGTGTGTTTTGTGAGGAACTGGCCATGCAGCGGGTGTGGTGTCTGCCGGAGTATATGGTGTGTATGGAGACGGGTCCGGATCACATGAAGGAGTTCACCGTGACCTGTCGTCTGGAGGGCCTGGAGGAGTCAGGTGCCGTCAGCTCTTTCACACTGAGACCTCAGGCTGAGCGCAGGAGGACTGACGCAGTGTCATGTGCTTTTGCTCATCAGGGACCGGCAGCTCCAAGAAGCTGGCCAGACGAGCAGCCGCCGAACGCATGCTGGGAAAACTGCAGAGTCTCTCCGGGTCTCCCGAGATCACGTGGGTTAGTGACATTCATCCGTTCAGAGATCTGTTGGGATTCTTTCACTGAAAATTCTTGATTTGTCTTTAGGTTTAAAGGGACAGTTCACCCAAAAATGAAAATTAGCCCATGATTTACTCGCCCTCAAGTCATCCTAGGTGTATATGACATTCTTCTTTCAGACGAATACAATCAGACAGAGTTATATAAAAAAAAATGTCCTGGCTCTTTCAAGCTTTATAATGGCAGTGAATGGCCGTTTCTGTTTTGAAGTCCATAAAAGTGCATCTATCCATGATAAAAGTGCATCTATCCATGATAAAAGTGCATCTATCCATCATAAAAGTGCATCTATCCATCATAAAAGTGCGTCTATCCATCATAAAAGTGCATCTATCCATCATAAAAGTGCATCTATCCATGATAAAAGTGCATCTATCCATGATAAAAGTGCATCTATCCATCATAAAAGTGCATCTATCCATCATAAAAGTGCGTCTATCCATGATAACAGTGCATCTGTCCATGATAACAGTGCATCTGTCCATGATAACAGTGCATCTATCCATGATAACAGTGCATCTATCCATGATAACAGTGCATCTATCCATCATAAAAGTGCATCTATCCATCATAAAAGTGCATCTATCCATCATAAAAGTGCATCTATACATGATAACAGTGCATCTATACATGATAACAGTGCATCTATCCATCATAAAAGTGCATCTATCCATGATAACAGTGCATCTATCCATCATAAAAGTGCATCTATCCATCATAAAAGTGCATCAATCCATTATAAAAGTGCATCTATCCATCATAAAAGTGCGTCTATCCATGATAACAGTGCATCTATACATGATAACAGTGCATCTATCCATCATAAAAGTGCATCTATCCATCATAAAAGTGCATCTATACATGATAACAGTGCATCTATCCATGATAACAGTGCATCTATCCATCATAAAAGTGCATCTATCCATCATAAAAGTGCATCTATCCATCATAAAAGTGCATCTATACATGATAACAGTGCATCTATCCATCATAAAAGTGCATCTATCCATGATAACAGTGCATCTATCCATCATAAAAGTGCATCTATCCATGATAACAGTGCATCTATCCATCATAAAAGTGCATCTATCCATCATAAAAGTGCATCTATCCATTATAAAAGTGCATCTATCCATCATAAAAGTGCGTCTATCCATGATAACAGTGCATCTATACATGATAACAGTGCATCTATCCATGATAACAGTGCATCTATACATGATAACAGTGCATCTATCCATGATAAACGTGCATCTATCCATCATAAAAGTGCATCTATCCATGATAACAGTGCATCTATCCATGATAAAAGTGCATCTATCCATCATAAAAGTGCATCTATCCATCATAAAAGTGCATCTATCCATCATAAAAGTGCATCTATCCATCATAAAAGTGCGTCTATCCATGATAACAGTGCATCTATCCATCATAAAAGTGCATCTATACATGATAACAGTGCATCTATCCATGATAAACGTGCATCTGTCCATCATAAAAGTGCATCTATCCATGATAAAAGTGCATCTGTCCATCATAAAAGTGCATCTGTCCATCATAAAAGTGCATCTATCCATGATAAAAGTGCATCTATCCATCATAAAAGTGCATCTATCCATCATAAAAGTGCGTCTATCCATGATAACAGTGCATCTATCCATGATAAAAGTCTAAGTGCATCTATCCATCATAAAAGTGCATCTATACATGATAAAAAAAAATCCATATTTAAAACTTTATTGACCAAAATAACAAGCTTCTGGCCAATTATACACTGCCATTATAAAGCTTGGAAGAGCCTGGATATTTAATATAACTCTGAGAAGAAAGTCATGTACACCTAGGATGGGGTGAGGTTGAGTAAATCATGGGCTAATTTTCATTTTAAAGTGAACTAAGGAGTGCACATCTAAAAAAAACGTCCAGTAATTGATTCCACCAAGTGGATCCTGGATCAATAGAGCTGGTAAGTCCCGCCCCTTCCGCTAACCCCGCTGGACCTCTAGGTTGAAAAAGCGTCAATGCAAGTGAATGAGAGAAAAAAATTATTTTCTGATCCCATTTGAATTGTGCCATGAATGTGAACATATATTGTCTGTGAATTTTTTATATAATTTCTCATGTAACGAGTTTGACAGTATATTGTATGATTCTTTGGCTAGCAGTTGTGGAATAGACATAACGAGAAAGACTACACGGCGCATATGTGACGTCACCGCATAACACATTTTCCCTCTACAAATCACGGTGCGATAATCTAAGGAATTAGATCGAGATGCCTGTGTGTTTTGTACCCAAATGTCACCATTCAAACAAAACAGGCTGTTCTTTCTTCAGTGTGCTAGTGGTGGTGGTAGTGGTAGTGCAGTGTGCTAGTGGTATATCAAACGCGTCGAAAGCAGCGAGAGTTGTAGTCCACAAAGTGCTCTCACACAAAGTCTAACCGTATGAAAATTCTACCCGCTAAATTGTAGCATTCTTTACACGAAAAATTATATACAATATTCATTGCAAAATTCAAACGGGATTAGAAAATAATTATTTTCTCTCATTCACTTGCATTGACGCTTTTTCAACCTAGAGGTCCAGCGGGGTTAGCGGAAGGGGCGGGACTTACCAGCTCTATATTCTAAGCCACCAATCGGATTTGAGGGACACGTTTACAGTTTTTGTCAAGGTTATGCTTACACCCAGGGTGAGGTGCTTCTTCATCAGTGGTCTTCATCTTTCATTTCCCTCTGATTTTAGGTGGGTTTAGGGTTAGGTTTGGGAAAGGGGAAATATATTGACCCAGGAACTAGGGATGCTCATATTGACCGTTTAACCGTTAACCGAAAGTAAAAAATGTTACCGATTAATACTATCAGTTAAACGGTTTAAAAAAAAATTTATATATTTTTTTGCTTCATGGTTAAAAAAAAAAAATACATACTATATATAACCAATATTTGTTAACTCACTGGGCGCATCGATATGCGCAACTACACGCGCCAACAGTCATATTCTCCCTGAGCAAGCAAAATGAAGCGAGCGACAAGAAGTAGCTACTATGTGGGACAATTTCGACAGAAAGGGCGACGAAGTTACTTGCAAAATATGCTACGCGGTATTAAAATAAAGCAGTAGTGCAAGTACAATGCAATATCACTTGCGAAGCAAACACCCACAAGCAAATGAAAGGCGCTTCCCGAAGCTGGCCACTCCAGCGAGACGTTATCTGTATTCACGAACATCAGCTGTGCCATCGGAGACGGTGTTTTCTCTCTGTGCTCCAGACTTACCCAACAGTATGTAGACTGTAATGCTACTTTTTAAGACCAAAACTAGACAAGCTGTGGATTGAGGTAGGCCTGCTATTTTTATTTGACGGAAAAACGTAGTCTGATGGAGAAAAAAGAAATGCCGGTTTTTCAACGCTTCAAACTGATTCAGTGTTTTCTTTTTGTCATTGCAATTTGTTAATTATTTAAGCTAAAAATATATATATTTATTGTAGGCTTATTTTATGTTTTTTATTTATATTATTTTATTCTTTTTTTCTCTGTTGTCACTGTCAGAAATGCAGCAGGTGCGTGAAAATTTGATCTGAATCCAGGTTCTGTTGATCTGTTCTGTATGCTGCTGTTTGCTGTTTGCACGTTAAAGTAAACCCTTTGAACCCATTTTTTAAAATATATTTTTAATGGGTCACAGATACGCGTCAATTTTATTTTTATTTAATGCCAATTCAATCTTATCAGTTAGCGGTTAATAATCGATTAACAAGTGGCGGTTGTCGGTCGGGAAAATTAACCGAAATGAGCATCCCTACCAGGAACGTGTCTTGCTTGGCAAATCATGGTGACTAATTAATCACAATGAATCAAGAAAACAGTCTCACGCTTCACCCTGACTGACACATGACTTTATTCTGATTGAACATTTTTATCATGTGATTAATTAATCAGCCCAGTAATTAACTGTTTTCATAGTTTAGGATTGAAAGCCTGGCTCTGGGACAAGAATAAAACAATAAGATCTACACATTTAAGTAGCAAAAGTAAATGGCAAAAAGACATGCTAAAACATTTCCAATGCAGTTTAAATGTGACCTTCACACAACAAAGAAAAATCAGCCCTGGAACATAAAAGTGTCTGGATTTGATTCATAAGAGATTTGCATTTGCAAGCCGTTGCATCAATATTTCAGCATGAGGAATTGTTTTGTCATTGAGTCACATCAAGCACACTCTGGCCAGTAAGCTGAGGATTGTGCTTTAGATGATGTGGTGTCCCCTGCGTCCCCAGAGTCCTCCTGCTCGTGTGTATGTGGAGAGCTTCCGGCAGTCGACGGGCGAGAAGATCTCGCTCCTGAAGAGGACTCCTCTCAGCATCCCCAACACAGACTACATCCAGATGCTGCTGGAGGTCTCGCTGGAGATGGGCTTCCAGGTCACATACGTCGACATCGGTGCGGCCCTGCTCCTCACTTACTTCCTGTGTGTTGTTTTGTGTCTTAAAGGGATAGTTCACTTTAAAATTAAAATTAGCCCATGATTTACTCACGCTCAAGCCATCCTAGGTGTATATGACTTTGTTCTTTCAGACGAATACAATCAAGAGTTATATTAATAAATATCCTGGCTCTTCCAAGCTTTATAATGGCAGTGAATGGCAACCAACAGTTTGAAGCTCTTTAAAGTGCATCTATCCATGATAAAAGTGCATCGATCCATGATAAAAGAAGCTGGAATTTTACTGTATAAAGTTATAAATATGAATTTTTTTCTTATATTAACTCATCACTTCGCTTTTCGCCTTTATTAACCCACAGGAGCCGTGTGGAGCACTTTAATAATGGATAGATGCACTTTAATAATGGATAGACGCACTTTTATGATGGATAGATGATGCACTTTTATGATGGACAGATGCACTTTTATGATGGATAGATGCACTTTTATGATGGACAGATGCACTTTTATGATGGATAGATGCACTTTAATCATGGATAGATGCACTTTTATCATGGATAGATGCACTTTTATCATGGATAGATGCACTTTTATCATGGATAGATGCACTTTTATGAGCTTCAACTGTTGGTTGCAATTCACTGCTATTATGGAGCTTGGAAGAGCCAGGATATTTATTAATATAACTGATTGTTTTTTTCTGAAAGAATAATGTCATATACACATAGGATGGGTTGAGGGTGAGTAAATCATGGGCTAATTTTTATTTTAAAGTGAGCTTCTCCGTTAAGAGCTGTGTGTGTGTGTGTGTGTGTGTGTGTGTGTGTTCTGCAGATGAGCTGACAGTGAACGGGCAGTACCAGTGTTTGGTTGAGCTGTCGACGAGGCCGGTGACGGTGTGCCACGGCTCCGGCATGACCAGCAGTAACGCCCACAACGCCGCCGCACACAACGCCCTGCAGTACATCAAGATGGTCGCTAATAAACACTAACAGGACTCGTGCACATTGAGTTGGAGATGCTGAACTGAAGTGTGGAGCGACTGACCTGGCCGTTCTGCTGTAAGAGACGCGGCTCTATGCAGAAAATAAATCCATTTCTGGGTCACAACCCTGAGTTTATTTTTGGATGAGGCAAACTGCTTCATTTACATCCACATGGTCATTTATTTACACGAAACCTCAAACTGGATTCAGTCAGATGTACTGAATACTGAATAGAAAGTGTTTGCAATGGCATCACACCTGACCAAGGTCTCTTTTTTTCTTCTTCTTTTTTTTTTTTTTGCTTAATAAATCCATTGTAAACACCATATTAATAGGTTTACAGTGTGTGTCATTCCAAACCCGAAAGACTTTTGTTCATCTTCAGGACATAAATGAAGATAATTTTAATGAAATCTGAGCAATTTCTGTCCATCACCTGACAGATACACAACTGCCACTTTGACGACTCAAAAAGTTCATAAAGAAATTTTAAAACTAATCCATTATGAATTAAGCAGTTTTGTCCAAATCGTCTGATGATCATTCACACGTGCTTTTACGAGAATTAAGCTCATTGGTTCATGTTTAGCTGATGTGTGAGTTGATGAATGTTTATATGTGAATAAAAGCTTAAATTAAATCTATTCATCATATAACGTGATCGAGTCTTTTCAGAAAATGTTGACTAAACTGCTCAATTCATATGAATTAGTTGTACGATGTCTATAAACTTTTTGAAGCATCAAAGTGTCCCTTGGTGTCAATGGAGGGACAGGAATCGATTCGATTTTGTTAAAAAAGATCTTCATTTGTTTTCTGAAAATGAACGAAAGTCTTGCGGGTTTGGAACGACATGAAGGTGAGTAAATGATGACAGAATGTTCATTTTTGGGTGAACTATCCCTTTAAGAAGTGCACTGCTAAAACAGGCCCAGCATCTTCGCTTTGACCTGCTAATAATGGTGGCTAAACGAAGCTTTGCTGTATTGGGTTTGAATCACAAGATTTTCAGTATGGTGTACGGTGTGGCCATCTAGTGATCATAATAATGTATCCACCTTATTTTGTAAAGCAGGAATTATTTTCTGTGAATGCGCGAGACTTCCGGTTCATTAGCCGCTACCCATAGCGATATTAACATTCAGTGGCACTGAAGAATATTAAAAGATGTGGCACATCTTACGCACTGAAGCTATTGGCTCTGTGTTTAATGGTACATCCGGGGTTTTATTGGCATTGGCATTTTTTTAACTGGCATTGTGGCACCTCCACCAGCAGTTACTGACAGCAACTGTACTGACGTAATTGTGACGCAAAATCCTAAATAACTAGCCTTTTTTTTTATTTTTATGATTAACAAATATCAATTTGACTTATTTACAAATCGGTAATATTTTTCTAACATACTAGTAGTCATCTTGTGGCACATGAGTGGCACGTGCCACTGTTGTGTAATACCAGAGCTACTGTATGTTGATGATCACACAAACCGCCCATTCTAGGAAACACGGAATAAATCTACCATGTGTCACTGCGAAAACTGCTTCAAATCCGTCACTGTAAACCTTTATTATGGCATATGGTGCCGCGGGTCAGTGTCAGAGTGCGACAACTGAGGAAGATCCACCGCTGGTGTGTGTGATATTTGTGTGTGATTTTAGATGGTAGCAAAACCAAGTAACCGGAGTCTGTCTAATATTGATGTAAATACAAGTAGGCCTATAATATGTGGTTAGTTGGTGTCTATGTCTATATTTCACAAATCGTTTTATGGACTAAGTAATAAAACCATTTTTTAAGTGTGAACATGGATTCCTTCTGGAGATGCCTGAATGTTTTGTTGAAATATTTGACGTTTGACAACATATAGAGACCGAGACTGGACATGTTATAATCACAATTTATGATAACATAATTAGTGCTGCCTGGGCAACGATTAATTGCATCCAAAATAAAAGTTTTTGCTTAGGCTACATAATATATGCGTGTGTACGGTGTATAATTATTTTTTATATAAATACACACATGCATGTATAATAAAAATGTGTTGTATATATTTAAAGTATAGGGTTTGAATCACATTAAAAAAGTATATATACATTCACATATTTCTTAAATATATACATGCATATGTGTGTATTTATACAAAATAATTATGCACAGTACACACACACACATATATTATGTAAACAAACATTTATTTTGGATGCGCTTAATCGATCCCCAGCATTAAAAATAATACCAAAAAATAAAAGGTTAAATAGCAGAATAGTACATTGATTTTGTCCAGTCAATAATGCATTAAACCGCTGAGTGACGAAAGGCCCGTCCTCCTCGCATTACCACTTTTTGATCATGAATAATGGACACGGGACACACATCACGGCTTGGAACATAAATATGTATTTCTTAGCATGTATTTAAATGTGAAACAGCAGGTCTGGAGCGTCCTAATGACTCGAGCTGTGAACCGAGAGAGGTCTTCATCCTACAATTGCACTTCTTCTTCTTCATCAGAGGAAAGCTGAGAGCTCATGAGTGAGACTCCCACACACAGTGCAGGACGTCTCAGAGAGATATGAGGAGATCAAAATGAAACGCACATTTTAATAAGGCATCAGATATCATTGGCAGGCGGTGACATGTTTTCATGCAACGGTGGGAAACTACAGTGTCTTTCCCTTCGAGGACCCGCTATTATTTCCCTCGATACATCTAAAATGATCTTCTCTGCAAGCTTCGGGTCAGAAACATTCAGTCGGAGGAACTCTTAGCGACACTCAAACTTTCAGGAAGCATCTTAAAAGAAAACACAAGGATCATAAAGTATCTGCAATATATGATGAACTCAACACAGTCTTGTAGACGCACACCTCCTTTTCACGTCACAGAACTCAGACGCTCGTATCCTGCAGTCTTCAATGGAGCTGTGTGTGTGTGTGTGTGTGTGTTGATGTGGTTTCATATGCGTTAAGGCACAGTGAAGACCTCGAACAGTGACGTACGGCTCTACTAATGGCAGAGGTCATTACTTTTACTGAGACTTTTCTTTTAAAATCTACTGAAGTTTCAACAAAAACCTTTCTTTTCAATTATCTAAGAGATTAAAACATTCAGATCTGCTCAGTCAAATTTAATTTGTTTGAATGTTTGGGTTTGATGAACGAGGTCCAGGATCAGATGTAAAAACATGGCCGTTCATAGTTACAAGTGTACTACATACTGCACACTATACTGTTTTAAAAACAGTGGAAAACACGTATTCTGCCCACATGATTTAACTTTGTATGATTAATTCAGGAAGTGGTATCTAGTTTTCATCTTGGCAATAACAATTCTATTTTTGGTGCAGTCTGTGTAGGATTATCTTAACTTTTAGAAGTTTACTCAACTAATGAGTCCATTATACAGCAGAAACAGTATTTGGTAGCATGTTATTCAGAGTGGCCCACTATAGCATGAGTTCAGACCTACACACTAGTGTACTACTTTTACCAAGTCTATATGTCTTTGCTGAATTCAGAACCGAAAAATTCAGAATAATGCAGTATGCAACCCAAGCACACAGAATGGGCCATACCCCACAATGCATTGTGTCTGACTTCACTTTTCATTTCTGGGACAGATTAACTGCAAACGTCAACCCGGATTTTTAACATTTCCGTTAGTATTTACTCAGACATACAAAAATCAAATATATAAAACATTTATATCCAAGATGAAAACTGGACTTAACTGAACTAAACCAGAGGTGAGGTCATGTGCAAATGTAGCACACTACATGAAATAATATATACTAGTGTGCAGTATGTATGAGACACACTGCTCTGGTCTGAGATTTAGGAGCGCTGAAGTATGTAGTATGCAGTAGCGCTGATATGCGGGAGCGCTGAAGTATGTAGTATGCAGTAGCGCTGAAGTATGTAGTATGCAGTAGCGCTGATATGCGGGAGCGCTGAAGTATGTAGTATGCAGTAGCGCTGATATGCGGGAGCGCTGAAGTATGTAGTATGCAGGAGTGCTGATATGTGGGAGCGCTGAAGTATGTAGTATGCAGGAGTGCTGATATGTGGGAGCGCTGAAGTATGTAGTATGCAGGAGCGCTGAAGTATGTAGTATGCAGGAGAAGTATGTAGTATGCAGGAGCGCTGATATGCAGGAGCGCTGAAGTATGTAGTATGCAGGAGAAGTATGTAGTATGCAGGAGCGATGATATGCAGAAGCGCTGAAGTATGTAGTATGCAGGAGAAGTATGTAGTATGCAGGAGCGCTGATATGCAGAAGCGCTGAAGTATGTAGTATGCAGAAGTATGTAGTATGCAGAAGCGCTGATGTAGTATGCAGGAGAAGTATGTAGTATGCGGGAGCGCTGAAGTATGTAGTATGCAGGAGAAGTATGTAGTTTGCAGGAGCGCTGATATGCAGGAGCGCTGAAGTATGTAGTATGCAGGAGAAGTATGTAGTATGCAGGAGCGCTGATATGCAGAAGCGCTGAAGTATGTAGTATGCAGGAGAAGTATGTAGTATGCAGGAGCGCTGATATGCAGAAGCGCTGAAGTATGTAGTATGCAGGAGAAGTATGTAGTATGCAGAAGCGCTGATGTAGTATGCAGGAGAAGTATGTAGTATGCGGGAGCGCTGAAGTATGTAGTATGCAGGAGAAGTATGTAGTATGCAGGAGGGCCAGCAGAGGCCTCTGTTGTGCAGTTCATGATTGGATATGCAGTGTGTATGTCTGCAGGTCATTCAAGTGTTATATAGTTGTGCAGGTATGACATCACTTTGTAGGCCAAAAAGCGAGTTGCATTTTAGCACATCGTCCCATCAATGGGTTTTTTGAATGGGGTTTTTGGTTAAATGGCTGAAATAAGGTCTGTGGATAACACAAGCTCAAGACACTTTCACGTTTTATTCTACGACATAAAATACACCAATATGACCTCACTCATGATTTTTGAAGCCGTTAACGTGTCTTGAAGGCGGTTGCTAACAAGTGTGTAAGTGTGACTACAGAGTCTGTCGAGGAGATTAATCTTCATCACACTGAACTGATAAACTCAGTCCGCTTCTACAGCATCGTTATGCTTATAATCGTGCTCTTATAAACTATTCTAACTCAAACGTTCCGGGAAAATGTTTTTTGATAAAAACTGAAAGAGTTAGTGATGGTGGGACTGGGGTGTAGTTCGTTATCCTACCATTAGCTTTTTACTTCTGGAGACTGCATTTAGGCTTCAAAATTCATTAAAGTTGTGTTCATCTGTGATAATTATCTTGATGGACAAAACGTGTAAATATAAAGTTTTGTTGACCACAGAGCTTGTTTTCAGCGATAATGCAAAAGCCTATGGGGAAATCTTTTTGGGTTTTTCTAGAGGGACACACTGTGATGCGAACTGCTGATGGCCTACAAAGTGACCAAACTCACTCCTGCACCGCTCTATAGCGATAGTGCAACCAAAAATGTAAATTCTGTCATCATTTACAAACCCTCATGTTGTTCCAAACCCATAAGACTTTGGTTCCCCTTCGAGTTCGAAACATTAAGATATTTTTAATGAAACCTGAGAGATTTCTGTCCCTCCACTTAAAGTTCAGGTAAACTAAAAAATTAGGGGATCCAAAAAGTTCATAAAGGCGTCGTCAAAATAATCCATATGCCTCAATTAAATCTGTTCATAAAAAAAATCATAAAAAGTGCTCATATCTCGTCAGAAGATACTTGGATTAACCAATCGAAGCCTTTTTGGATCTCCTAATGTTCGATTACCGCTAGAACAAACCTCATTGGTTCCCGTGCATCAGCTTCGGTGTTCACCATATATGATGTGCTCCATGTGTATGTGTGTCAATCATTGTTTAGATGTGAATAAAAGACACAAAATGAACACAAGTCTGTTCATCATATTAAGTGATCGATTCATACGGATTCATTTTATGACGCCTTTTTGGATCTTTTAAAGGCACAATATGTACTTTTTTGCCACTAGAGGTCGCTTATTGAAATCAAATGCGTTGCTTGATGACACCTTGATTTGGCGGGATCACGGGAGTTGTTGTCTTCACCTCTACAGCCGGTGGAGAATTCAGCAGAAATGGATGACTGGTAATGTATTAAAGATACATTGTAGCGAAGCGATTGCTAATGAGAGACGAGCGCGACACATTCTCAGAACTACACACTAGTGTACTACTTTTACCAAGTCTATATGTCTTTATATGATTGAAATGGTAAGAGTGGAATGGTATTATGCGGTTCTGAATTCAGCAATGCAGTATGTATGCCAAGCAAACAGAATTGGACATATCCCACAATGCATTGCGTCTGACTTCACTTTTAATTTCTGGGACAGATTAACTGCAAAAGTCAAGCTGGATTTTTAACACCTCCGTCAGTATTTACTCAGACATACAAAAGTCAAAATTCTAATCCAAAATTTAACATTTATATCCGAGATGAAAACTGAACTAAACCAGAGGTGAGGTCATGTGCAAATGTAGCACACTACATGAAATAATATATCCTAGTGTGCAGTATGTATGACACACACTGCTCTGGTCTGAGATTTAGGAGTGCTGAAGTATGTGGGAGCGCTGAAGTATGTAGTATGCGGGAGCGCTGAAGTATGTAGTATGCAGGAGAAGTATGTAGTATGCGGGAGCAATGAAGTATGTAGTATGCGGGAGCAATGAAGTATGTAGTATGCGGGAGCAATGAAGTATGTAGTATATACTTATAGTAAAGTTATGAAAGCCGTTGTAGCGGAGCGATTGCTAATGAGAGACGAGCGCGACACACGAGCAGTGGAACTTTTGTTATACGCTTCCTCTTCTTCTGGTCATGCGTATGTGGGGAAACGCAGCGCTGTTTATCATATCAGACACATTTGAGTGTGATGAAAGCTGTTATAATGCTTCTCTGTGTGTTTGCTCGGCGGCTACTATATGAGACACTTGTTGCACACTGCAGTGAGCTAGATCGATATTAGACATGATAAAACATGGTATTCGCGGTAAATCAAGAAAACAAGATTTAAACAAAAAGACTAACTGTGTTGAGCTTTATATATAATAATGATTTGTTTTCTGTTGATGAATGTAAACAAACAGTTGCTCACCTGTCTAATAAAACACATAATATATTAAAGGTGCAGTGTGTAAAATCTATTGTCAGAAATGCATTATCATATACATTACTGTTTTGAGTGGTGTACAAAGACCTTACAAAATGAACCGTTATGGTTTTATTACCTTAGAATGAGGTATTTATATCTACACACTCCCAGTACACGATAAGTCACCATTTTGCGCCGCAATGTTTCTACAGTGGCCCTAAACGGACAAACTTCTCTACAGAGCGCGTTTCGTCACTCTGTTGTTTTTTGTCTTCTTCGTTGGTGTTTGAACAGTGTAGTTATTTACTATTAGCTAGTTTAGCTGCTTCACTACTCTTACCTTGTACTAACTAGCATGCAAAAAAGCTCCCTAAAGTCATCGGATACACTGACACAATCATGAACAAGTAACAATAATATCGTTTTACTGAATAATTAAGTATATATATAATTTCTTATTCTATCTTTGTAAAGAACCCTCGTCGCTTGACTGGCTGCTCTCTGCTGTCTCAGACGACGACATGTTTGTCCTGTTTTGGCCACCGTAGCTTCTTCGAAAGGGAAATCTACACACTGCACCTTTAAAGCATCTTCGGGGTTGCTGATAAGCGTCCTGGTTAAATCTGCTTTAAATCTGGATTTAAACATTCTTAGAAACATTTAGGATAATGCAAGAAACAAATCAACAAAATATATAACATTGTTCAAGTGGTTTTTGGATATTTTTTATCTAAACATCTTACATATTGTGCCTTTAATTTTATAAAGCTTTTAATGGAGGGACGAAACCTCTCAGCTTTCATTAATGACAGTCGTCCAGGTTCAACTTGATGACAGAAATTTCATTTTCGTTCGCCTGACTTCTGGCTCGACCAACGACACAAGTTTGGGGCGAAACAACCTGTAATAATCTGTTTAGCAGGGCATGGACTAGTTTTCCTGAAGAAACCTGTCTGGAAAGAGCTCACTTCTTGAGTTCGGCTAAGTGCTAATGTACAACTACAGCTACAGAGATACAGGAGAGCATGAGGGCCGGTTCCTCTTGTGGTTTTGCGTACAGAAACTCTTTCAGCCTTGATTCTTTGGATGGATTTGAGAGGAGGGTTATAAAACGAACACTGAAACGCCCCTGTGATGTCTGCCTTTGAACATCAGGAGTGACGTGTTGACTTCATCAACGAAACGCATCGATCACGGCACGGCTTTCACTGCCAAAGCAATTCCCTTCTTTTGGTCGTTTACAAAAATACCACTAAAATGGTCTAAATGAAGCTTTGATGAGTTTGTGTAACATATTGCAGGAGAAAGCTGCCGGCGTCTACACATGCAGAATGTAACCAAGAGCAAATTCAATCCATCTAAACCAAGAAGTTGAGGGAATTTCACTAAAAGCGTAAAACTTTGTTGTTGAGAAGCGACTTCTTAAGGCAAGAACATAAGCACAACTGGCTTCATGTGGACAGCTCTCCAACTCCCACTGTTGCCGTGACAACAGCTCTCTCTCTGTTGCCATGGAGGCGGAGCCTGCCGAAGTGATGCGGAGTCTTTTGTTTCTCAGACCGTCAGTCCATTTCTGGAGATAAAATCCCAAATCTCGAGGGAAGTCCCAGGCTGCTCCTGTCCTGCATAGCATCTGCAGTGAAGGCATCGGGATCTACCACAGCTGAGGGTTTTCCAGTTTGAGGAAGCCAGGGTCCTTGCGCAGCTCCCAGTATGTGTTGTTGGACACCCATCTCTCCCTCTGGTTACTGTCCATGACCTTCCTGTAACACAGAGGAAGCACGGGTTAAAAACTGAGACCAGACCGAGAGCATTCACACCTGAGGCCGGTTGCATAAATTGCTAAGACTAGCCTTAAAGGATTAGGTCCCCTCAAAATGAACATTTCCTGATAATTCTTCACTCACCCCAATGCCATCCAAGATGTTCATGTCTTTCTTTCTTCAGTGGAAAAGAAATTAAGTTTTTTGAGGAAAACATTTCAGGATTTTTCTCCACACAATGAACTTCACCGGTAACCAAATTGTTAAAGTCCAAATCAATGCGGTTTTAAAGGGCTTTGAAGTGCTTCAAAGGCTCTGCATGATCCCAGCTGAGGAATAGGGTCTTATCTAGTGATACGATCGTTCATTTAAAAAAAAAAAACTTTTAAACCACAATTGTTGGTCTTGTGCTGGTCTGCGACGCGCCAGGCATTACGCGCCAGGAAAGCTCACGCTAGGCGGAAGTACCGCCCCATTGTTTACAAGCGTGGAGAAGGAGGATCGTAAAAATTGTATTGTATGTTGAATGACATATTTATGTTTTTGTGTCCTTTCGTGTGCGTATCCTGGATGTATAAAACAATGGGGCGGTACTTCCGCCTAGCGTGAGCTTTCCAACGGGATTACGTAATGCCTGGCGCGTCGCAGACCAGCACAGGACCAACAATTGTGGTTAAAAAGTTTTTTTTTTGGGGGGAAATGAACGATCGTATCACTAGATAAGACCCTATTCCTCAGCTGGGATCATGCAGAGCCTTTGAAGCACTTCAAAGCCCTTTAAAACCGCATTGATTTGGACTTCAACAATTTGGTTACCGTTTAAGTCCATTGTGTGGAGAAAAATCCTGAAATGTTTTCCTCAAAAAACTTAATTTCTTTTCCACTGAAGAAAGAAAGACATGAACATCTTGGATGGCATTGGGGTGAGTGAAGAATTATCAGGAAGTGTTCATTTTGAGGGGACCTAATCCTTTAAGGCCTACTCGGACGGGGCGAGTGTAACATGGAGAGGTGGGTACAGTAATAATTACCAGTATGCATCTCAGTGATCATCACGGACAATGTCAGTAAAGATTACGCCGACTTTTACCTTCAGTAAAAAGGTCTGTAAAAATTACCTCCGGTAATGCTAATCCTGTGCGAATAGACCCGCGTTAAATATGTACGTAAATATTTTGTCATTTCCGGTTTAAAAGTAGTTTCCTGCGGTTTTTCAAGTATGGAGGCGCTTGAAAAAGCATTCAGTTGTGTTCTAGACACTGGGACAAACTCAAGTGTTTTACACACACCTTCAGATCAGAAAGAAGGAACTGTTAGAGGCACGAAACATCTTTTAGCGTAAGGTAAGTGCCTATAGAGTGCCGAAGTTATGAAGCCACTTTGAAGGCCAAAACGCGGAAGTGAGTTAGCATTTTAGCACTTCCGGTTCCCTCGCCCTAAAGTCTATGGTTTTTTTTAATGGGTTTTTGCTAAATCACCTGAAATAAGGTCTGTGGTTAACAAAGCCCCTAAATATTTTCACGTTTTGATCTATGACATAAAACACACCAGTTATAACCTGCTTGTGGTTTTTTAAACTTTTTACCGTTATCATTTTATATCTGACGGCTATATTTAGGCTTCAAAATTTATACATTTTGGATTAACTTGTAAAGATTATCTTGATAGACAAAACGTGTAAGGGTCACAAGTCTTTAGCCCTATTCGCACGGGATTAGTACTATATGGTGACCTCTAGTCATTTGTAATAATTGCGGAGGTTGTCTGTGATCTTAATCCCGTGCGAATCGGTCATGTCTGTAATTTGTAAAGTAATAATTCCCCCGCAAATGACCTACCATATTTCGCCGAACACCGAGGTCCTGTGGGAATATTAGTCCCGTGCGAATCGGCATCTCTGTGATTTGGCGGATCGTATATAATTTTTTCAAGGTTTTTGTTTTATGCGCGCCTTTTTATCCATCTTTCGCGAAGAATGGAGGCTGCGCTGGAGTGTTTTGATAGTATTTTGGGTGCTGGGTCATATCGCTATACACCATACAACTATACAATTTGCAGAAAGAGAAAACTGAAAATAATCAGAAGAGCAAAAACAAAAATAATGATTATATGGAGATGAATGGTATAGCAGCATGCGGTAGGGAACATTCTTCTGTTTATGATATATCATACAGATAGACCTATAATAACGGCAAGACATTTCCAAGCAATAGCCTCGACGTCATCCGGGAGAAAAGTCAGTAAATTTGAGTATAATCACAGGCTTCGGTTATCCCGTGCGAATGCGCCACACGAAATTCAGATGTGGGGGGGTAATTTCTAAATCACACAAGGTCCACAGATAGTACTAATCCCGTGCGAATAGGGCTTTAGTTGAACACAGATCTTATTTTTTGGGATTTTCCAAAAGTCTATGGGGAAAATGCATAGCTTTTCGATCGAGGGAACCCATGCGCCGCTAGCGTCCGAGTTGTCCTACAAAGTGACGTCATCACTTTGGCACTCTATATAGTTCCCAGTATGACGTGTTGTACGTCAGAACGTAGGCGCACCATTGGCCAGCATCTCACACATGACCAGCGTCGGCCATGAATCTTAATTTTTTGGGTGAACTAACCCTTTAAAACGTGCCGATATTATATTTCCTGTGGAGTACGCAGTAAAAGCAAGGATTTGATCTGGTGTAAAAGTTTAACAACAAGAATACCCAGGCTGTTGGCACCCCCTGCAGGCATGTGTTATAATACATAGTGTGCATAAATTGAAAAGGATTACATTATTAATAAGGACAGAAGAGGTGAGACACTCTTATTTATAGGGGTGTGATGAGACACATGATGACAGGAGTGACGGCGGTGTGTAAATTAAGTTACTCTTCCACTTCTGCTAGTTTCACTGAGATTTCTTATCCCATGCGATTCGGCCATTAATATTACAGACGTCCTGTGGTAAAATTACAGTTACTCCAGCTACCCTGTCTGAATAGGGCTATAGAAGTCATCAAATTGTACAAGACTGCACATAACTTTTTTAAGTTAGTGACATAAACACGTAGATTGGTCTAATTTGATAACGAAAAGTAAGACTGATCTGAAAACGGCTAGTTGTTCGTACTAGTTCTTAAGACATAATGTTTATGTTTATGCATCTGGAGTTCTGGACCCTGGTGTTATCCATCTTGGGTGATCCGATTTAAAGGGACAGTTCACCTAAAAATTAAAATAACCCCATGATTTACTCGCCCCCACCCCATCCTAGGTGTATATGACTTTCTTCTTTCAGACGAATACAATCAGAGTTAAATATGAAAAAATGTCCTGGCTCTTCCAAGCTTTATAATGGCAGTGAATGGCCGTTTCTGTTCTGAAGTCCATAAAAATGTCTATCCATGATAAAAGTGCATCTATCCATTATTAGACTGCTCCACACGGCTCCTCTGGGTTAATAAAGGCCTTCTGAAGCGAAGCGATGCGTTAGTGTAAGAAAAATATCCATATTTAAAACTGTATTAGCTATAATAACTAGCTTATTATAGCTAATAAATAAATAAAAATATATAAAAAATCTGCATGTCATGATCTTTTAATTTAAAATTTAAACTGAAATGTAGGTCTAATTGTATTCAATCTAACCTAATAATCACATGCTAATTCCACTTATCGAAAAGGAAATGTTCATACATTTGAATTGATGAATTTTGCCTCTGAAAGTGTGACTGGTCATTAAACAGATCAACACAGAGTAAACGACAGGCAGTGAAGAGTGCACTGACTTGAAGAAGCGCGGCTGGTATTTGATGTTGTTCTCCTCCAGCCACTTCCTCTTGTTTCTCTGTTGCTCTTCGATTCTCTGTTTCTCAGCGGCGGCCATCTGGACGTTCCCCTCCTCCAGATACCTGTGGGACACAGCACAGCTTGACCACTGAGGTTACTCTGCTTTCACTGTTTTCAAGGAGGGCTGAAAGAGCTGAATCAAGCAAGAAACTCTCTTAGGGAGCCGAAAAATACACTTACAAACGGAGTTTAATTACAGAGTGTCATGAAAGACTTGGGCCTGGTTTCACTGGCAGGGCTTAGATTAAGCCAGGATTAGACTTTAGTATAATTAAAACATTTAAGTAACATTTATAAACATGCCTGAGGGCCCCGATATACTCATGCAAAGTTGTTTTTCGTTCTTCGCTTTGAGGTAAGAGAAGTTTGAAATACGTGAGCAGCGATATACTGTTAGCGAACATCCCGACACTGCTGAGAGCGACGCTTAGATGAATATGTTAATATGTGCTGTGATCTTTCCTTTCAATAACAAACGACAAACACAACGACACTGACAGCGGTGAGAAAACAGCAGTTCAGAAACATCTGATCTCAGGTGGACAAAGAGGAAAGCTTTGCTCAGCAAGAAAATCAATCTGAGGGAACATTGCCTGTGTGTGTGTGTGTGCGTGTGTGTGTGAGTGAGTGAGTGAGGGTGTGTGTGTGTGTGTGTGTGTATGTGTGTGTGTGCGTGTGTGTGTGAGTGTGTGTGTGTGAGTGAGTGAGTGAGTGTGTGGGTTTGTTTATGTGATTTATGAGGACACAAATTTGTATATTGACGTGTATTACACTGATATTACAACTTATGGGTGGTTTATGAGGACATTTCAAAAGTCCTCATAATGCAAAAAACATAATGTTTTATTAAAAAATTAAAAATGCAGCATGTCTCCTGTGATGGGTAGGTTTAGGGATAGGGGCAGTGTAAGGGGATAGAATATATAGTTTGTACAGTATAAAAACCATTACGCCTATGGAGAGTCCTCATAATGCTGTCGCACTAACGTGTGTGTGTGTGTGTGTGTGTACCTCTGGTCGGGTCTGAATCGAGCATCTGTTGGTGGCAGCAGCTCCTTCAGCTCAGGGAACAGCTCATTGAGCTCCACAGCAAACCTGCTGAAGCCGTAGTACAGCTCGTAATCTGTGGGCATGGACCCTGAACACACACACGCACGCACGCACACACACACACACACGAATCAGCACTGTAAGAGGAGGCACATCTCACTCTCAAACACCATCAGAGCTGTCCTCGGTTGCGCTGTGAAGGGTCATAACTACAAATAGCCACTGAAATGAGAGCATTTCATCTTCGTGAATATTTCCTTCAGGCCATTACACTACTTTATTAAATTATAACAGATTTGAGAGGTGAGTGGTGTTTACCCATGTGCTTTTTGCAAGTGTCTGTGTAGTTATTTATTGGCACAAGGCAAAAGGCCCACCTTTTTTCTATCAAAAAAGTCGGCATGATTTATTACATTTTTTAGAGTCATTTATTACATAGAGTCTCTTCTGCTCACCAAGTTCATTTGATCAAAAATACAATACAACAGTAATATAGTGAAATATTATGAAAAATATTATTACAATGTTACATTTCTGTTTTCTAAGTGAATATATAGTAAACTGTAATTTATTCCTGTGATCAAAGCTGAATTGTCAGCATCATTACTCCAGTCTTCAGTGTCACATGATCCTTCAGAAATCAGTATAATATAAATAGCTCAAGAAACATTTCTGATTATTATCAGTGTTGAAAACAGTTGTGCTGCTTCATATTTGTGTGGAAACCGTGACGGCGATTACTGTTCCACAACGGTATAGTTTAATATTAGCTAAGTTACATCAAGGGACAAATCAAATAGAAACGGCACATTAAAGTTAAAGGTTCAAATGCTGGATGGAACTACGTGTTGGACAGGTCTGGTGTACAGAAGCTTTCTGCTCAGGTGGACAAACAGAGAAACGCTTTGCTCAGCAAGAAAATCAATCCGAGGGAACATTGCCTGTGTCTGTGTGTGTGTGAGTGAGTGAGTGAGTGAGTGTGAGAGATAGAGAGAGAGATAGTGTGTGTGTGTGAGTGAGTGTGCTTGTTTATGTGATTTATGAGGACACACATTTTTATAATGACATGTGTATTACACTGGTATTACAACTTAAACATGGTTTATGAGGACATTTCATGAGTCCTCGTAATTCAAATAGCTTAAAAAACAAAAATCTATGTTTTATTAAAAATGTAAAAATGCAGCATGTTTCCTGTGATGGGTAGGTTTAGGGACAGGGGCAGTGTAAGGGGACAGAATATATAGTTTGTACAGTATAAAACCATTATGCCTATGGAGAGTCCTCATAATCTAGTTGCACAAACGTGTGTGTGTGCGTGCGTGTGCGTGTGTGTGTGTGTACCTGGCCTCCAGATGCATTTAGCTGAAGGTGGGACTCCACAGTACAGACCCTCGTGCCATTTCCCAAACAGTCTGTGAACGACTTTCCCCTCCTGGTCCATCACAGATCCTTGCACCTCGTTCACATTCGAGCTCCAGTAGTTTCCCTGGACACACACACACACAATTGGGGATATTCAAATTAATTAACCAATCATTAATACCATTGATCAGCCCTACCAAACATGGAGGTTGAACATTGTTTTGTTGTTTTGATTGATACTGTGAAGCTGCTTTGGTGCAATCTATGTTGTGAAAAGCGCTATATAAATATACTTGACTTGACTTGACTTGACACACACACACACACACACACACACACGCACACACACACAGATTAGGATTGGGAATATGTAGACGTTTACATTCTGAGCCATGATACGATTATGAAACAATTTGCGTATGGTTTTCTGTGGCAAATATAGAGTTAATACTGATTGGAAGTGATTTTCCCGATGCCTTACACTCGATCCAAAGGGAAAGAGGGACCCGTGTCCCGTACGGTTACCATGACAGCGCAGTATCTACCCCCCCATCGGCTGATCTTAATGCAGGAATCTTTTATTTACAGCTGTTAATGTAAAGCTGTTCAATTTTGTCTGAATCATTTTAAATGATCTCTAATTTCATCACAGGAGAACATTGCAATTTAAATTAGCAAGACTCTCAGAGAGGAGGAGTTTAGAGACTGAACCCTTTATCCAACCGTCTCAGACACAGTTACACCAGAGCTGATGCTGCAGTGGATATTAGGAGAACATTACAGTGTTTTTTGACCTGAGATGCATGTAGAAGTCTCCAAAGCAAAGTTATGAGCCTTTAAAATAGCCTTTAAATAATTGTGCATGTACCTTGATGAAGGTGAGCTTGCAGATGCCGGTGGTGTTGCGAGTGCTTTTGATCGTGACCTCTCCATAATGCTCGATCCACCGTCTCCCGCTCAGGATGTTGTGGACGCACGTCGTCACCTTGTTCCACTCATAGTGATCACCATAACTAACACACGAAAAACATAACGTCAGTTACAGGAGCCAATCGGTGATGACCTATGAGGAGACGGAGCGACTGATGGATAAATGATGAGACACAGACAGAGACTGTACCTGGGCAGCATCACATGCACGGTCCCGATGGGAAGAATCTCCATAGACTTCCCCCAAAACTTATTCTTCCACCTGACGTCTGAAGCACACACACACACACACACACACTTGAGTGTGATGATAAAAGGCTTTGAGAGCAGAAGCACAGGAGTGTAATCAGTCTCACCCTGCCAGAAGCTGAAGTTCTGGGACTCGCAGTGGCAGGCAGAGATGGGCGGATGGTGGCTCACCTGAACACAGACGGGAAAACTTTATTAATGAAGCACAGGAATAATCCAGAGAAATGAATAATAACTAGATCTGCACGTCCTGCAAGAAATACCAGAGCTTGTAAGTCAGCAAAAGATAGCAGTGATTATAAAAGGAGCGCTCTTTACTTACTCTCCGTGTAATTCTTTGCAAGTTTTTGCTTTTCATGAGGATTTGTGACTTTTTCAAAAAGTGTTGCGCTTTGACATTGGATTTCTTGATGATTTCATATTTTATAATAGGGATTTTAGAATATCTAAATATAAAAGCAAAACGTGAAAAAAACCCACAATTATATTAGGAAGTGTAAATAGCTAATAAGCCAGGAGGTGCGCCTGTGCCGCCATCTAGGGGTTATAGTGATCGTTTCATTCTTATTAATTTTAAAATAAAGCGTTTGTTCGCCACACGAGTCATGAGAGACAATCTTTGATAGATGAACAAATAATGTTTTTGATCATAACATTAAAAAAACATTTAAACTGTAGTGTATAATATTTAGAGCTTTGAAGTGCTGGAAAACATGTGAAGCGCTTGAAAGTCCTTGAAAAGTGCTTGAATTTCACTCTCAAAAGGTTGCACGAACCCTGAAATTAAAAGTGTAAAAAAATGCAGCTATTTCTGCAACAATGCCATGGATAAAGTAAGCTTTACTACATCACAGGTGAAACGCGAAAAATTAGAATATGTACATTACAGGTGAAACTCGAAAAATTTGAATATTTACATTACAGGTGAAAATTTGAATATTGTGCAAAAGTGCAAAATGTTGATGATTATGGCGTACAGCTTATGAAAACCCCACATTCAAAATCTCAGAAAATTTGAATATTACATGAAATCAATAAAAAAAAGGATTTTAAATACAGAAATGTTAGCCCTCTGACAAGTATAATCATGCACATGTATATATAGTTAGATACTAAATATATTAGTTTCACCTTTTAATTAGAATTACTGAAATACACAAATTTTTGCACGATATTCAAATTTTTCGAGTTTCACCTGTAAATCATGGTGAATGTCTGTGATTTGTGGATTGAAAAGCCTCCTTTAACTTCATTCGGCGGATGTTTCTCCTGGTTTGCATGTCAGTGGTGTTTGATCTGACATCTGTGGTGTATAATATGTGGGGCGGCAGTGGCTCAGTGGTTCATGTAGGTTGTCTACAAACCGGAAGGTTGGTGGTTCAATCCCCGGTTCCACCTGACCAAGTGTCGAGGTGTCCATGAGCAAGACACCTAACCCCGGCTGCTCCCGACAAGCTGGGTGGCGCCTTGTATGGCTGACACCGCCGTCGGTGTGTGAATGGGTGAATGTGAGGCCATTGGGTCTGTGAAAGCGCTATATAAATGCAGTTTATTTACCATTTATAAGTGAACTCTGCGCTGAATGTGAATGATCTCACAGCGCTGATGTTAATACTGCGGCGAGTTCAAGCGTTTCCTCGCTGCTTCTGCCGGTGCGGTGTCGTGTGATTGAGTAAACCTCTTCTGAGCTTGGCTAATGGCAGCTCTACTCAGTTGGGCATTGTGGTGGTGGCAACAGTGCGACCTCTAACAGTGTATAGTATATAACAGTATATAATCGCACCGGCAGGAATGCGATCATTTGGTCTGGAGCCCTGTGTTTTTTTAGTTGCTAGGAAGTTGCTTACTGGTCTAAGAGAAGTTTTAAAGGTAAGATGTGCATTGTCTAAAAGAGCCCCATTTCTGTTTATTTCAATGTTTTTAAACACAATTTGTTGACTCTACGCTTCAGTACAGAACTAGTGAGTCTCCAGAAGAGGGGGTGACTGCAAGATCTTACAGAGGGAAGCCTTTTATACACACACACTCGATGCACTTTCCTCAAAAGGTTTGAATATGGAGTTTGATTTGAAACTTTTCTTGTGAACATTCTTTCTGTAATTTTATTTTTATTTATTTTTATCATGTTGGTTATTTTTCAGTTTTTTTTTTCTGTTTTCTGATGCTTTAGTGATTACATTGGTGTTTGATTAGGTGGTTATTGCACTGGAGGATTGGGTGATTAGTTCACTGATGAGGTCAGCTGTTGGTTCACACTGATATAACTTGTACCTTTCTATGAGTGTTGCTTGCCTGACGGAGACCCTTCACGTCTAAAAATCTTAAATGTGCAGTCTTCTGTCATTAGTGTAGAGATGTATGAAGCACACACAGCGCTGGTGAACTCACGTGACCAATGTGGGGAAATATTTCACGAAGTTCCTTCTGAAATTAATGGATTTCGTCATTCACCATTACATTTTTTATGACAGTTTTTTTGATAGATATTTTTGTCCTCTATTGACCTCAGAGTAACTTTTTTTTTTTATTGACGCACAAGGGTTGAGTCTTCTTGAGCTTTAAAAAAGTGGCCACAAAAATATTCCTCTGGTATACAGTTAAACCAAAAATTACTCAAGACACCGGATATAATTTTAAATATTTTTTTACTAGTGGGTACAGGACAATATAGTTCATTTATTTTTTATTTAAGTGAGGGTTTGCCTGTAGATGCTTTCCTCAGTAAAGGAAAGTAGTGGAATTAAATGTCCTTATTAAAGGCATACTATGCAGGAATTTTACCTTAATATAACAGCTTCAAAGTAATTTCGGTGGTAAACAAACTCATAATAGGGCAAATCATCCTGGTAGTAAAGCTTGGGGGGGTCGCCGCTGGAAATACCAGCAATGCAAGTCTGAGAGGGGCGCCCCTGACAAATCTCGCGAGAATCGCGACTTGCTTTACGGCAACGACGTCACACACAACAACAACATATGAAGCACGAAGACACTTGCGCAAAAAAACAAACAAAAAAAAACACGAAGACACTTGCGCTCGTTTCAGATGGAAAAAGCAAAGAAAACGCGGTCGGAAGAAAGCAGGAAAAGGAAACGCGAGTCTGACCGCGTGAGGAACCGGACAAGAGTCCCACTCGGTCAGGCTTTCACTCGTTGGCGCGAGTTAAAAAGTAGCACTGGATGCAACAGTGATGCTGACCTGGCGATCTTGTTGATGGACTAGTAAGTAAATCTCTTACTTGCAAACTGGTTTGCGTCCTATGTTGTTGCGCTTGCTTGTAGTAACGTTATGTCATTGTTTTTACTATTCTGTTCATTCATTCATTGGTGATAATTAGACCAGTCCAATAGTTTCCACATTATGTTCAGCTAGATTTCAATTATCAGAGCTGTTAGCAGACTTACTTATAAACACTTGTTTCTCTTACGTTTTTTATTTATTTTTTTGCGTTAGTTTTATAGCCTGCCGCACGAGCTAGTTTGCCAGCTGAACTCAGGTGTTGTGAGGTGTATTTATCACCTAGTCCATCTGGTTCCGATTTGTTATGGCGTGTGTACTGTACTTATACAAACTTTAGCTGACTAACAGTGCACTTCCCAACTGTAACTTTACTTGAAATTGTGTTTTTTTTAAAACACAATTTCTAATGACTTCGGCCAATGTTATGAAATAATGCGACGTACATTTACCTTTATTGATGTCATCTGGCATTTTGTAATGTTTACATTACAATCAAAAAACAAAAATGAAATGATACATTAGGCCTAGACTATAGGCTATTTACTTGTGATTTAGCTGCAATCATGTAAAAACGTTATAAGCTGCCAAACGCGGTCGGCTACTTTATTATTCTAAATGTTAATAATTAGGGGTGGCACGGTTCACAAAACCCACGGTTCGGTTCATATCACGGTTCACTTTAACACTCCAGAAATTTACTTCAGCATATGATATATAGCTTATTTATCCACAATTTAGAATACAGTATTAAAAAAAATTGTTATATCATGTAATCATGCACAAACTGAATTTGACTTGACTTTAAGCACATTACTGGGACCATCTCTGAGGAAAGCTAAGTGAGATTTTGATACAGCAAGAGAGAAGACATTGATGACATGCTTTTCTTTTATTTGGCAAAAATAGGAGAATGTGTATTGCTATCTCTACAGGAACTTGTGCCTTTTTAGCACACAAAGATTGAAATTAACTTGCATTTATCAAACTGCCAACTTCAGTGTAGCTCTTACAAAAATGGTATCTTTTAAAAGAAAAAGAGAGGAACTCTTAAAGCCCTGTCTTTTAAATAAGTAAAAATACGTTAAACATAATTGCCTATAATGAGGCAATAACAATAGCAAAGGCCATAATCATAAAGTGAAGCATAAGTTCAACCAGCTCAACACAAAAACAGTATCAACCTTGCACTCAGTCGCAGTTCTCTCTATCGTTTTATTTCCGTTGTCATCATAGGTAACATGAAATCCTGTTCGCGCATAACTATTCTCCACTATTGGTTCTTTATTTGTTTTAAACAGCAGATTTAATATTTATCCGCCTCTGGTCATGATTTGGAGACGATGAGCATGAACCGTTGTGCTGCTGCTTATATTTATCACGCAGTAAAATCTAGCGCCCAAAACCAGTCGTCTGTGGATGAGAGTCTGAAACCAGCACTGGTGGGACGTTGTCCTGCTTCACTTCACAGACGCTGCGTGAAATGAGAATTTTAGAATGATGGGACACTCATTTATATGACACTTTATTCAACAGAACAGCTCGTTCCGTGCGTCGTACGTCATTACGCTATTTCAACGTCATTGCACATGCGCAGTCCTTTTAGTTTCGCTTTTCAATCCGATCAAGTGTTTACATGTTCTCTCGATCGGATTACAAAAGGAGTAAACCACCCCTTTCAATCCGATCCAAATTCCAATCGGATCGAGCTCAATCGGATCGATTAAGGTGTTTACATGAAGGTTTTTTAGTCCGATTGAGCCGATTATAAGGGTCCATGTAAACGCAGATGTCTGAGGTCACATACGGGCACGAGGCTACATTGCGAATGCGTCGAAACGTGCGACGCACACACGCTCCGAACCGAGACAAGCGAACCGAACGGTTCGGATGTTTTTTCATGTACCGTGCCACCCCTATTAATAATACATAATGTTATTATGATCCTGTGTATGATCCTGATAATGTGATTAATAATCCTGTTCCATGACCAACGCTTCTGTCCTACCGAACAGGTACCGGTGTACGGGGTGGGGGTGTATTTACGACAGTGCAAGTATTGCACAGCGACTCTAGGGGTCGCTGTTTGACAAAAACAATTTCTGCATAATGTGCCTTTAAACAACAATGGTCTGAATGGTAAAATAAAGAAGGGTTTTCTTTCATTCTCACATATCAACTGACTCCAGTGGAGGGAGTTTATATCAGTGTGTGTGTGTGGATGTGACATAAAACAGGATGAATAACACTACTATGAGCCTGTGCTAGTGTTTCCTCTATGGACACACTGCATTATGTCAGACACACACACACACGCAGTGACACGCAGCACTAAGCACTAAGTTGAGTGCTGACAAAGAGCCGTTTCAAGTCAAGCAGGAAGAACCTTCGCTAGAGGACTATTGACGGCACACACACACACACACACACACACACACACACACACACACACGCACACACACGCATACACGCACACACAGTGAAAGTGGTGCAGTGCCACAGTGAAGGACAGGAACTCACCTGGAACAGGTACTGTATACTACAGGTACTACTGTGTGTGTGTGTGTGTGTGTGTGTGATAATGTACCTGTTCAGAAAAGAAGCAGAATCCTTTGTCTTCACGGACGCACTCGTATGTTTCCCCCAGAAGAGGGTTGAAGGGTTTGCTGCCCGCTCTGTAATAGGTGGATGAATATCCTGAAACTGCAAACGCTGCAATGATCGCCTGCACACACAAACAAAGCAACCTGTCAATACACTCACACACACACACACACACACTACTCCTGAACCACGAGTCCAGACACACTGTGTGTGCTTTATACCGAACGAGTGCTTACAGAAACAAGATCATCAAGTGGATGTGCCTTCAGAGAGCACTACATCCACAGAAACACACAGTCACATGATCTGGGGTCACAGCTGAAGGGACGAGTGCCACAGAATCTGTCGAGCGGCTCATGCTCTCCCAACGAGAAGAGCACAAATAAGAAACAATAAGTAAGCTCATATTTCAGCCCAAGACCAGAAGAAAACACAAATATAAAAATTAATAATTAAAAATCAAATAAGTTTTTAGGGACCTTTTAGCATTTTTTTTTTGTTTTTTTTGTGCATTGTGACATTTTCAGGAAAAATTTATAATCTAAATAGTAATAATTCTTACTATTAATAAATCATATTTAAATTGCAAAGTAATTATATACACTGAACAAAATTATAAACGCAACACTTCTGTTTTTCCCCCCATTTTTCATGAGAGAAATAGGCCTTTAGTGCACACAGAAAAAGTCTTATATCTTTGAGTTCATGAAAAATGGGGCAAAAACAAAAGTGTTGCGTTTATGATTGTGTTCAGTGTATTAGTGTATTTGCTGTTCAACAAACTCAAAATTAAAACCCCCATTTTTTTATGCCTTTTATTTTGAGTTTGTTTGTTTCTCATTCTCTGATTTTAATTACATTCTCCTTACTGTGATAAATGTACACAGTAAATTAGTAAATATTTAGTAAAAATGTTGTCATGAAAATAATGTCACAAAACACTAACAATAGGCTTCATCATCTTTATTCAGAATATAACTGTCTTCTGTTCCTGCCAGGTTCATGAGCCAGTCTCCGTAAGTCTGAGAGTCAGCAGTCGTCCTCCTACACATCATCATTACTGCGCCCTCAGTAGCGCTGCAGTGAGCAGTGTGTGTGTGTGTGTGTGTGTGTGTGTGTGTGTGGACACTACACCACTACTAAACTAACATTTAGAGGACTTAATGAGGCCAAAGGTCAATTCCCATCTCCCTCTCCACATGTGTTCCTGCTTCAGGCCCCGCTCGCCCTTCCACAGCTCCGGTTATATCACTGTGTGTGTGTGTGTGTGTGTGTGTGTGTGTGTGTGTGTAGGTGAGTGTGTGAACACTTGTGTATGTGGGCATTGTGTGTGTGTGAGTCTCTACTGTGTCCGAGTCTTCCCTGTTGGAACGAAATCTGAAGCGGATTTTACTTGTCTGGTTATTCAGGTAATAGTGTGGTCTTGATGACTAGTGAACTGGACTCTTGTGAACTGGACTCTGACTGGAACTGGACTCTGACTGGTGAACTGGACTCTGACTGGAACTGGACTCTGACTGGAACTGGACTCTGACTGGTGAACTGGACTCTGAACTGGACTCTGACTGGAACTGGACTCTGACTGGTGAACTGGACTCTGAATGGTGAACTGGACTCTGACTGGTGAACTGGACTCTGACTGGAACTGGACTCTGACTGGTGAACTGGACTCTGACTGGAACTGGACTCTGACTGGAACTGGACTCTGACTGGTGAACTGGACTCTGAACTGGACTCTGACTGGAACTGGACTCTGACTGGTGAACTGGACTCTGACTGGTGAACTGGACTCTGACTGGAACTGGACTCTGACTGGAACTGGACTCTGACTGGTGAACTGGACTCTGACTGGAACTGGACTCTGACTGGAACTGGACTCTGACTGGTGAACTGGACTCTTGTGAACTGGACTCTGACTGGTGAACTGGACTCTGACTGGTGAACTGGACTCTGAACTGGACTCTGACTGGAACTGGACTCTGACTGGTGAACTGGACTCTTGTGAACTGGACTCTGACTGGTGAACTGGACTCTTGTGAACTGGACTCTGACTGGAACTGGACTCTGACTGGAACTGGACTCTGACTGGTGAACTGGACTCTGACTGGAACTGGACTCTGACTGGAACTGGACTCTGACTGGTGAACTGGACTCTGACTGGAACTGGACTCTGACTGGAACTGGACTCTGACTGGTGAACTGGACTCTGACTGGTGAACTGGACTCTGACTGGTGAACTGGACTCTGACTGGTGAACTGGACTCTGACTGGTGAACTGGACTCTGACTGGTGAACTGGACTCTGACTGGAACTGGACTCTGACTGGAACTGGACTCTGACTGGAACTGGACTCTGACTGGAACTGGACTCTGACTGGTGAACTGGACTCTGAACTGGACTCTGACTGGAACTGGACTCTGACTGGTGAACTGGACTCTGACTGGAACTGGACTCTGACTGGAACTGGACTCTGACTGGTGAACTGGACTCTGACTGGAACTGGACTCTGACTGGAACTGGACTCTGACTGGTGAACTGGACTCTGAACTGGACTCTGACTGGAACTGGACTCTGACTGGTGAACTGGACTCTGACTGGAACTGGACTCTGACTGGTGAACTGGACTCTGAACTGGACTCTGACTGGAACTGGACTCTGACTGGTGAACTGGACTCTGACTGGAACTGGACTCTGACTGGAACTGGACTCTGACTGGTGAACTGGACTCTGACTGGTGAACTGGACTCTGAACTGGACTCTGACTGGAACTGGACTCTGACTGGAACTGGACTCTGACTGGAACTGGACTCTGACTGGAACTGGAATCTGACTGGTGAACCCCGGACTCTGACTGGTGAACCGGACTCTGACTGGTGAACCGGACTCTGACTGGTGAACTGGTGAACCGGACTCTGACTGGTGAACTGGTGAACCGGACTCTGACTGGTGAACTGGTGAACCGGACTCTGACTGGTGAACCGGACTCTGACTGGTGAACCGGTGAACCGGACTCTGACTGGTGAACCGGACTCTGACTGGTGAACTGGACTCTGACTGGTGAACTGGACTGGTGAACTGGACTCTGACTGGTGAACTGGACTCTGACTGGAACTGGACTCTGACTGGTGAACTGGACTCTGACTGGTGAACTGGACTCTGACTGGAACTGGACTCTGACTGGAACTGGACTCTGACTGGAACTGGACTCTGACTGGTGAACTGGACTCTGACTGGTGAACTGGACTCTGAACTGGACTCTGACTGGAACTGGACTCTGACTGGAACTGGAATCTGACTGGTGAACCCCGGACTCTGACTGGTGAACCGGACTCTGACTGGTGAACCGGACTCTGACTGGTGAACCGGACTCTGACTGGTGAACTGGTGAACCGGACTCTGACTGGTGAACTGGTGAACCGGACTCTGACTGGTGAACTGGTGAACCGGACTCTGACTGGTGAACTGGTGAACCGGACTCTGACTGGTGAACTGGTGAACCGGACTCTGACTGGTGAACCGGACTCTGACTGGTGAACCGGACTCTGACTGGTGAACCGGACTCTGACTGGTGAACTGGACTCTGACTGGTGAACTGGACTGGTGAACTGGACTCTGACTGGTGAACTGGACTCTGACTGGTGAACTGGACTCTGACTGGTGAACCGGACTCTGACTGGTGACTGGTGAACTGGACTCTGACTGGTGAACCGGACTCTGACTGGTGAACTGGACTCTGACTGGTGAACTGGACTCTGACTGGTGAACCGGATTCTGACTGGTGAACTGGATTCTGACTGGTGAACTGGACTGACTGGTGAACCGGACTCTGACTGGTGAACCGGACTCTGACTGGTGAACTGGACTCTGACTGGTGAACTGGACTCTGACTGGTGAACCGGACTCTGATTGGTGAACCGGACTCTGACTGGTGAACCGGACTCTGACTGGTGAACCGGTGAACCAGACTCTGACTGGTGAACTGGACTCTGACTGGTGAACTGGACTCTGACTGGTGAACCGGATTCTGACTGGTGAACTGGACTCTGACTGGTGAACTGGACTCTGACTGGTGAACTGGACTCTGACTGGTGAACTGGACTGACTGGTGAACCGGACTCTGACTGGTGAACTGGACTCTGACTGGTGAACTGGACTCTGACTTGAACTGGACTCTGACTGGTGAACCCCGGACTCTGACTGGTGAACCCCGGACTCTGACTGGAACTGGACTCTGACTGGTGAACTGGACTCTGACTGGAACTGGACTCTGACTGGTGAACCCCGGACTCTGACTGGAACTGGACTCTGACTGGTGAACTGGACTCTGACTGGTGAACCGGACTCTGACTGGTGAACCGGACTCTGACTGGTGAACCGGACTCTGACTGGTGAACCGGACTCTGATTGGTGAACCGGACTCTGACTGGTGAACCGGACTCTGACTGGTGAACCGGTGAACCGGACTCTGACTGGTGAACTGGACTCTGACTGGTGAACTGGACTCTGACTGGTGAACCCCGGACTCTGACTGGAACTGGACTCTGACTGGTGAACTGGACTCTGACTGGTGAACTGGACTCTGACTGGTGAACTGGACTCTGACTGGTGAACTGGACTCTGACTGGTGAACCGGACTCTGACTGGTGAACCGGACTCTGACTGGTGAACTGGACTCTGACTGGTGAACTGGACTCTGACTGGTGAACTGGACTCTGACTGGAACTGGACTCTGACTGGTGAACCCCGGACTCTGACTGGTGAACCCCGGACTCTGACTGGAACTGGACTCTGACTGGTGAACTGGACTCTGACTGGAACTGGACTCTGACTGGTGAACCCCGGACTCTGACTGGAACTGGACTCTGACTGGTGAACTGGACTCTGACTGGTGAACCGGACTCTGACTGGTGAACCGGACTCTGACTGGTGAACCGGACTCTGATTGGTGAACCGGACTCTGACTGGTGAACCGGACTCTGACTGGTGAACCGGTGAACCGGACTCTGACTGGTGAACCGGACTCTGACTGGTGAACTGGACTCTGACTGGTGAACCCCGGACTCTGACTGGAACTGGACTCTGACTGGTGAACTGGACTCTGACTGGTGAACTGGACTCTGACTGGTGAACTGGACTCTGACTGGTGAACCGGACTCTGACTGGTGAACTGGACTCTGACTGGTGAACTGGACTCTGAACTGGACTCTGACTGGAACTGGACTCTGACTGGAACTGGACTCTGACTGGAACTGGACTCTGACTGGTGAACCCCGGACTCTGACTGGAACTGGACTCTGACTGGTGAACTGGACTCTGACTGGAACTGGACTCTGACTGGTGAACCCCGGACTCTGACTGGAACTGGACTCTGACTGGTGAACTGGACTCTGACTGGTGAACCGGACTCTGACTGGTGAACCGGACTCTGACTGGTGAACTGGTGAACCGGACTCTGACTGGTGAACCGGACTCTGACTGGTGAACCGGACTCTGACTGGTGAACCGGACTCTGACTGGTGAACTGGACTCTGACTGGTGAACCGGACTCTGACTGGTGAACCGGACTCTGACTGGTGAACCGGACTCTGACTGGTGAACTGGACTCTGACTGGTGAACCGGATTCTGACTGGTGAACTGGATTCTGACTGGTGTACTGGACTGACTGGTGAACCGGACTCTGACTGGTGAACTGGACTCTGACTGGTGAACCGGATTCTGACTGGTGAACTGGATTCTGACTGGTGTACTGGACTGACTGGTGAACCGGACTCTGACTGGTGAACTGGACTCTGACTGGTGAACTGGACTCTGAACTGGACTCTGACTGGTGAACTGGACTCTGACTGGTGAACTGGACTCTGACTGGTGAACTGGACTGACTGGTGAACTGGACTGACTGGTGAACCGGACTCTGACTGGTGAACTGGACTCTGACTGGTGAACCGGACTCTGATTGGTGAACCGGACTCTGACTGGTGAACCGGTGAACCGGACTCTGACTGGTGAACTGGACTCTGACTGGTGAACTGGACTCTGACTGGTGAACCGGATTCTGACTGGTGAACTGGACTCTGACTGGTGAACTGGACTCTGACTGGTGAACTGGACTCTGACTGGTGAACTGGACTGACTGGTGAACCGGACTCTGACTGGTGAACTGGACTCTGGTGAACTGGACTCTGACTGGTGAACTGGACTCTGACTGGTGAACCGGACTCTGACTGGTGAACCGGACTCTGACTGGTGAACCGGACTCTGACTGGTGAACCGGACTCTGACTGGAACTGGACTCTGACTGGTGAACTGGACTCTGACTGGTGAACTGGACTCTGACTGGTGAACCGGACTCTGACTGGTGAACCGGACTCTGACTGGTGAACCGGTGAACCGGACTCTGACTGGTGAACCGGTGAACCGGACTCTGACTGGTGAACCGGACTCTGACTGGTGAACTGGACTCTGACTGGTGAACTGGACTGACTGGTGAACCGGACTCTGACTGGTGAACTGGACTCTGACTGGTGAACCGGACTCTGACTGGTGAACCGGACTCTGACTGGTGAACCGGACTCTGACTGGTGAACTGGACTCTGACTGGTGAACTGGACTCTGACTGGTGAACTGGACTGACTGGTGAAGCGGACTCTGACTGGTGAACTGGACTCTGACTGGTGAACCGGACTCTGACTGGTGAACCGGACTCTGACTGGAACTGGACTCTGACTGGTGAACTGGACTCTGACTGGTGAACTGGACTCTGACTGGTGAACTGGACTGACTGGTGAACCGGACTCTGACTGGTGAACTGGACTCTGACTGGTGAACTGGACTCTGACTGGTGAACTGGACTCTGACTGGTGAACCGGACTCTGACTGGTGAACCGGACTCTGACTGGTGAACTGGACTCTGAACTGGACTCTGACTGGAACTGGACTCTGACTGGAACTGGACTCTGACTGGTGAACCCCGGACTCTGACTGGAACTGGACTCTAACTGGTGAACTGGACTCTGACTGGAACTGGACTCTGACTGGTGAACCCCGGACTCTGACTGGAACTGGACTCTGACTGGTGAACTGGACTCTGACTGGTGAACCGGACTCTGACTGGTGAACCGGACTCTGACTGGTGAACTGGACTCTGACTGGTGAACTGGTGAACCGGACTCTGACTGTTGAACCGGACTCTGACTGGTGAACTGGACTCTGACTGGTGAACTGGACTCTGACTGGTGAACTGGACTCTGACTGGTGAACCGGACTCTGACTGGTGAACTGGTGAACCGGACTCTGACTGGTGAACTGGTGAACTGGTGAACCGGACTCTGACTGGTGAACCGGACTCTGACTGGTGAACCGGACTCTGACTGGTGAACTGGTGAACCGGACTCTGACTGGTGAACCGGACTCTGACTGGTGAACTGGACTCTGACTGGTGAACTGGACTCTGACTGGTGAACTGGACTCTGACTTGGACTCTGACTGGTGAACCAGACTCTGACTGGTGAACCGGACTCTGACTGGTGAACTGGTGAACCGGACTCTGACTGGTGAACTGGTGAACCGGACTCTGACTGGTGAACCGGACTCTGACTGGTGAACCGGACTCTGACTGGTGAACTGGACTCTGACTGGTGAACTGGACTCTGACTGGTGAACTGGACTCTGACTGGTGAACTGGACTCTGACTGGTGAACTGGACTCTGACTGGTGAACTGGACTGACTGGTGAACTGGACTCTGACTGGTGAACTGGACTCTGACTGGTGAACTGGACTGACTGGTGACCCGGACTCTGACTGGTGAACCGGACTCTGACTGGTGAACTGGACTCTGACTGGTGAACTGGACTCTGACTGGTGAACTGGACTCTGACTGGTGAACTGGACTGACTGGTGAACTGGACTCTGACTGGTGAACTGGACTCTGACTGGTGAACTGGACTGACTGGTAGACCAGTGTGGTCCAGCTTGTTACGACTGGTCACGAATGCTTGTTTGGGAGGTGCTGAAGATTCATTAGCTCTCATAAAGCACATTCTGTCATCATTTACTCACACTCATATCATTCCACGTCCATAACACTTTCGTTTGTATTCAAAGAACAAATACATTAAACTACATTAGAAAATATGAACTAATAAAAAACACTTCTGAAGCATTTATTAATCTTAGTGAATGTCAATTTCAACATTTACTAATACATTATTAAAGTCAAAAGATGTATCTGGTAATATATTTAATGGACCGGAGTTATAACAAGCTTTTTAGTTACTAAATGTATTGCTCATTGTTAGTTAATGCATTAACTAATGATAATTAATGGTACCTGTGGCGAACAGGACGAGGCCGAGGGACGTGAGAGAACAGCGCGAGGCCGGTGGCGTGATTGGTATAATGAACGTCACCTGTGAGACGCAGCGGTCTCGCATCTCTCACGGAGGAGCGGAGGCATAAAGGAGGAGCGACGACGGTGAAGATCGAGAGAGGAACAGGCCTGATTTTAGTTGATGTTTTGTTTCTGTTTGTTTTATGTCTGTCGGTAGCCAGCGGTCGTCCGCGAGGGGCTGCTGCCATTTTTATTTACTTTAATAAATGTTTAAATGTTCGCTGGTTCCCGCCTCCTTCTTCCCTAAACTACAAACATTACTACAGTACCTTATTGTCAAGTATTGTAGTAGCACTTTATACAGTAATAAAGTACTTTTAAATCATTTGCAAACTATTAGTTTATAGTTAACTCCTGGTTAATATATTGTAACCTCTACATTGTTAATAGTAATAGGCTATACAAATAGTGAGTACTTCATTCATTGTCACTGTAATTAACACACACACATATATATATATATATAGTTTGTACATTATAAAACACTGAATATGAATGCAACTTATGTCTGATAAAGCACTTAATTTTCCCATTTTCTGTGGCCTAATCTAAAGTGAGAACAATTACTCCAAACAACTAATTAACAATTCCTTTGCTATGAGCTAATTAAACCATAATATTTGTGTTAGTGTTATTTAGTTATTAGTTTTAGCAATATTTTTAAAGAAACCTGAGAGATTTCTGTCCTTCCATTGAATATCCATGTAATCATAAAAAAAGTTCATAAAGACATGGTAAAAGTAATCCACATGTTCTGTGGCGAAAGCAAGTACGGTTGAGCTTCTGTTGACCATGTGATGTGCTCTGTGTGTGTTGATCAGTGTATACATGTGAATAAAAACCTGAATTAAATCTGATCTTCACATAAAGGGATCATGTCTCTTTAAACCGCTCGATTCATATGGATTACAATCAGGGTTTGAAATCAACTTTTTCAAATTTGGCTACTACATTTTTAAGTTACCAGCCATTCAGAACTTCTACTAGCCAAAAAAAAAAAAAAAAAAAGATGAAGAAAATAACCAGATTACCTATATCACAGTTTAGTATATATATATACAGTGAGGAAAATAAGTATTTGAACACCCTGCTATTTTGCAAGTTCTCCCACTTAGAAATCATGGAGGGGTCTGAAATTGTCATCGTAGGTGCATAATCTAAAAAAAAAAAAAATCCAGAAATCACAATGTATGATTTTTTAACTATTTATTTGTATGATACAGCTGCAAATAAGAATTTGAACACCTGAGAAAATAAATGTTAATATTTGGTACAGTAGCCTTTGTTTGCAATTACAGAGGTCAAACGTTTCCTGTAGTTTTTCACCAGGTTTGCACACACTGTAGGAGGGATTTTGGCCCACTCCTCCACACAGATCTTCTCTAGATCAGTCAGGTTTCTGGGCTGTCGCTGAGAAACACGGAGTTTGAGCTCCCTCCAAAGATTCTCTATTGGGTTTAGGTCTGGAGACTGGCTAGGCCACGCCAGAACCTTGATATGCTTCTTACAGAGCCACTCCTTGGTCATCCTGGCTGTGTGCTTCAGGTCATTGTCATGTTTGAAGACCCAGCCTCGACCCATCTTCAATGCTCTAACTGAGGGAAGGAGGTTGCTCCCCAAAATCTCGCAATACATGGCCCCGGTCATCCCATGAGCCCTGTCCCATGTGCAGAAAAACACCCCCAAAGCATGATGCTACCACCCCCATGCTTCACAGTAGGGATGGTGTTCTTGGGATGGTACTCATCATTCTTCTTCCTCCAAACATGGTTAGTGGAATTATGACCAAAAAGGTCTCATCTGACCACATGACTTTCTCCCATGACTCCTCTGGATCATCCAAATGGTCATTGGCAAACTTAAGACGGGCCTTGACATGTGCTGGTTTAAGCAGGGGAACCTTCCGTGCCATGCATGATTTCAAACCATGACGTCTTAGTGTATTACCAACAGTAACCTTGGAAACGGCGGTCCCAGCTCTTTTCAGGTCATTGACCAGCTCCTCCCGTGTAGTTCTGGGCTGATTTCTCACCTTTCTTAGGATCATTGAGACCCCACGAGGTGAGATCTTGCATGGAGCCCCAGTCCGAGGGAGATTGACAGTCATGTTTAGCTTCTTCCATTTTCTAATGATTGCTCCAACAGTGGACCCAAGCTGCTTGGCAATTTCCCCGTAGCCCTTTCCAGCCTTGTGGAGGTGTACAATTTTGTCTCTAGTGTCTTTGGACAGCTCTTTGGTCTTGGCCATGTTAGTAGTTGGATTCTTACTGACTGTATGGGGTGGACAGGGGTCTTTATGCAGCTAACGACCTCAAACAGGTGCATCTAATTTAGGATAATAAATGGAGTGGAGGTGGACATTTTAAAGGCAGACTAACAGGTCTTTGATGGTCAGAATTCTAGCTGATAGACAGGTGTTCAAATACTTATTTGCAGCTGTATCTTACAAATAAATAGTTATATATTGTGATTTTGTTATATGATAATATAATCATATATTGTGATTTCTGGATTTTATTTTTTAGATTATGTCTCTCATAGTGGACATGCACATACAATGACAATTTCAGACCCCTCCATGATTTTCAAGTGAGAGAACTTGCAAAACAGCAGGGTGTTCAAATACTTATTTTCCTCACTGTATATAAGCTGTGACGTAGTTTAATCTGGTAATTTATATATATTTACATGAAATATATGAATTCATACATTAATTTCTTATTAAAAATCCAGCATCTCCTCCCTTCCTCTTTCATCCTTTTCACCAAATTTTTATTTTATTTTAGTTGGACAGATCAATACAGTGCAAAGAACATTAAAAAAAATGTAGGAAAATAATGTCTTTCTGTTAACCAAATGCTATTTAATCTTCGCTAATGCTTCAATGCAAATGAACAAGTGCACCGTTATCTGTTGCGTAGTGAAGTGTGTGTTCAAGTAAGCCGGATATGAGCAGATTCTGCACAATACACTGTATTTAATATATCATGATAACTCACGAGTACTTGCACTAAATCTGCGCAGATTTGGCTCACACAAACTTCCCCAGCAAAGTGAGTAAACATAATAAGTAACACACAAAAATGGCTAGTGATTTGACAGCGTCACCAGCCACTGTTAATTTTTACCCGCATTGTGTTCATTTCAAACCCTGATTAGAACGTCTTTATGTACTTTTTGAAGGATCAAAGAAATATCTCAGGTTTCATTAAAGATACCTTAATTTGTTTCACAGACGAACGGTTAGGAATGACATCAAGGTGAGTAGATGATCTCAGAGTTTTTATTTTAGGGTGCGCTGTCCCTTTAAGAGCTGGAGCGTACCATGCGTTCGTAGGGGTCGTCGGTCTGGGCTGCCTTGTCCAGCAGCTCCGTGTACTCGAGCTCCTCACACATGTGCTGCAGGGTGTTCAGCGGCTCGTTCAGCTCCACCGGCATGGACACCTTCGACAGGTCCTTCCCGATGTTGTTCTTCAGGATGTTCCACAAGTTGAGGTTGGACGTGTCGGGAGCGGGAGCAGGGAGACACGAGCGCCTGCCGTTACGAAACGCACCACTGGACAGATCTCCGTTAGGCACTGGGGGAGAAACAACACGTTACTGGTGGGATACCAGGACCATATACTGGCCATCTACCATCAGGGTTACTACAACATCATCACTGCAGTAATGATCCAGTCATAGACTCTGAAGCATTTGCCAATGTGACCTGCAACAGTGACCTGTTTTTGGCCAGGAAGTGTATATATATATATATATATATATATATATATATATATAATAAAAGTATTCAATTCTTTAAAAGAAAAACATCTTATCGACATCTTTCATATATATATATATATATATATTAATTATACTTAAAATAATGTAAAAATGAAAACACAGTACAATACAAGAATGTCCTAGAAAAATCTTTTTATTTGTTTGATTTTTAAATATTTAACTTTGGAGTGAAATGTGACCTCGGCGTGCTCTTGATGTGTTCTGTGATATTAAAACTGTTAGATTTTATATTTTTATATTCACATTTCAATAGTTTACATTAAATACTGTAGATAATACATTTGTGGGAGCATTTGTCTTTCAGTTCATGATGTGTGTGTGTAAAGGTCATGTGTCCCATCAGGATGGATCTACTGAACGAGGGATCTCACTCTGTCTGGAAACGCTATCTGTGACGCTGGCGTTGTCCTCGGAAATATTATCACTCACATCGCTGACGTAAGACTCGTCATCAGAGGCCTGGGAGAGAGAGAGAGAGAGAGAGAGAGAGAGAGAGAGAGAGAGAGAGAGAGAGAGAGAGAGAGAGAGAGAGGGCGAGAGAGAGAGAGAGAGACATGGAGAAAGAGAGAGAGAGAGAGAGAGAGAGAGAGGGCGAGAGAGAGAGAGAGAGACATGGAGAAAGAGAGAGGGAGAGAGAGAGTGAGGGAGAGAGAGTGAGGGAGGGCGAGAGAGAGAGACATGGAGAAAGAGAGAGAGAGAGAGAGAGAGAGAGAGAGAGAGGGGGCGAGAGAGAGAGAGAGAGACATGGAGAAAGAGAGAGGGAGAGAGAGTGAGGGAGAGAGAGTGAGGGAGGGCGAGAGAGAGAGAGAGGGAGAGAGAGAGAGAGAGAGAGAGAGAGAGGGCGAGAGAGAGGGCGAGAGAGAGGGCGAGAGAGAGAGAGAGAGACATGGAGAAAGAGAGAGAGAGAGAGAGAGAGAGAGAGGGCGAGAGAGAGGGCGAGAGAGAGAGAGAGAGACATGGAGAAAGAGAGAGAGAGAGAGCGAGAGAGAGAGGGCGAGAGAGAGAGAGAGAGACATGGAGAAAGAGAGAGGGAGAGAGAGAGTGAGGGAGAGAGAGTGAGGGAGGGCGAGAGAGAGAGAGAGGGAGAGAGAGAGAGAGAGAGACATGGAGAAAGGAGATGTTACTCACTGTCTTTCATTTTGCGCAGTGCTGAATAACTGTAAATTGTGTGTGTGTGTGTGAGAGAGTTTGTGTATGTGTGTGTGTAATGACCTACTGCAGTGCAGTGTGCAAATATACAAATAAACACTTCAACAGACAGATCATGCTCACACAGATGACAGACAGATGATAAATCACTAACATAAATGCAATGATACACCCAAGTTTGGAAACATCATTCATTCTTACTAATAATAATATAATCTTATATATAATACATTAATAGAATATTAGTCATCAATGAAAAATGTGTCTTATAATTTACACTAACAACTATGTTGGGGTTGATAAGATGGTTTTCTTTTAAAGAATTAAATACATTTATTCACAAATGATTTATTAAATTTATCAAAAGTGACAATAAAGCTTTTACACACAAATATGAATCAGCACTGTTTTCAACACTTTTAATAATCATAAATGTTTCTTGAGCATCAAATCATCATATTAGACTGATTTCTGAAGGATCATGTGACACTGAAGACTGGAGTAATGATGCTGAACATACAGCTTTGATCACAGGAATAAATTACAGTTGAACATACTGTATATTCACATAGAAAAACGCTATTTTAAATTGTAATAATATTTCAACATTTTTACTGTATTTTTTATTAAATAAATCCAGCCTTGGAGAGAAGAAGACATCTTTTAAAAACATTAAGAAATCTTTCTAACCCCAAACTTTTGAACAGTAATGTACACAAGAGCATGTAAACTGTATTTCACCTTCTGTAGCATGCAGATGATGTCTTTGACATGAACACACACACACACACACACACACACACACACACCTCGTTCTCTGATGAACTGGCGGACAGAAGCACCTCTTGAGCGTCGAAGAACTCGGACACCGACTCCGACATGGAGAGCCGGCTCTCGTTAGACACTTGCTGAGAGAGAGGGATGCCCACGAGCAGCGGCGCACCTGCCTGCAGAACACACACACACACACACACACACACACACGCACACGCACACGCACACACACACACACACACACACACACACACACACATGTGACCTCAGCTTCAGGCAGAGTAATGACAGTGGGGAAGGATCTATTACAGTGTAAAAATATATCGTGTCACAATTTATCGATATACAAAAATGCAACTATATGTATCGTGGATAGTGACAATCTGTATTGTGTATAGTTCACCCAAAATAAAAATTACTGTGAAAAAATTCAAGTTTACAGAGTTATAGTGTCAGTACTACATTAAAGTACTATATATAATGTTGAATATGATGTATAATAATGCAATGGGGGAATATTTGTGTGTCCTGATTATGTCTGATGTTACCAGTAAAAAGTGGCCGACATTATTTTAAATATATCTAGTCAGAGAAAGAGTGTGTTATGGAATTTTTCATGTATTACTCTGATTTCAGTGATTCCTAATGATGGCCTCATCTGTTCTCTCACTTGTAGTGAGAGGGGGCCTCTGTGTGATAATTTACTGTGGTTGGGAGTCAGTGGAGGTAAGGAAAAGCAGGTGGTCAAGGGGTCATCTTGAGTGCATATGTACTTTATAGCCTAAAGGGTTAAGAGGGCATTTACCTCTCAGGGCCAGGGAGGAATGGTGTATCTCTCCCATAAGAGGGGAGGGAAGAAATAAGGCCTTGGAGGAATAAGATATAAAAAAGACAGACACTGCTTCTCCGTATCTCTCCTCACTGACTCACAGACGTGTATTGGTGACGAAGATCTCTCTTGCAAGAGAATAAAGACTTTATAAACTTTAATTTGGACTCAGAGTATCTCTTACCCATTGATGATGTTTGTTTGATATGAAAAAAGCCACTACAAGTGCAAGCGTATTAATCTAAAATAATTCTGTATTTTCAGCTTCAGAATCATGAATATTGTTATTCTGGTGTCTCTATTGTCCAAACCTATTCATTTACACACACACACATATATGTCATACCAAATTTAGCATTTTAATCAACAGTACATCTTATATGTTTTGGAGTTTCGCAATAATATCGTATCGTGAGTTTAATATCGTGATATGTATCGAGCCGTGACACGAGGGTCTCGTTACACCCCTGATTACAGATATTTCAATCTCATCAGATTTATGGTTTTACGATTTACAGATTTACGATATTATACCTGGGATATCCAGATCCACCAAAGGAGGCAGAGCATTTTCACATTTAGCTCCGAAGCTCTGGAATAGCCTTCCTGATATTGTTCGTTGCTCAGACTCGCTCTCCCAGTTTAAAACTAGACTAAAGACGCATCTCTTCAGCCAGGCACTCATATACATGGGCGTAGATTACGCGGGGGACGTGTCCCCCCCACTTTTTATAAAATGTAAATTCGTCCCCCGCACTTTTTCATAGGGCAAGTGTGTCTACGACAAGCTGAGGTTTTCGCGGGTGTGTAACGTTATAGCCTAGATCGAGATTTAAAATCTAAAGAGTCGAGGATAGTCTATTTACATGTCTTTCACGTTTCCATGGTAATCAGTCACGCATCACGACACGCCCATGCTCGCACCCGCGCCGAATCCATCAGTTTCAAACAGGTCGCAATGATTTCAAAACGGCAAAAAAACTCTTGAAACTCTCTATCTGCTTGAATCAGGCAGCGTTGGAACATGTGTATACGTGATGTTTACCATAATTCCGTAACACTTTACAATTAGATAAAAAAAGTTTGTCGACAAACTTTAAGTTCTCTTGAAAATACCTAACTAGAGAGTTTGAAGTAGTTTTAAAAGCTTGAAGTTTGAAGGTTTTCAGTTGGAAAGTTTTAGTTTAGTAAGACAGACTTTGTTTAGGCTATTGAGGAAATGTAATTTTGCCAAAAGAAGAACTTTTATTTTAAGTAAATGTTATTTTTAAATCAGCTTCAGTGTGATATTTAACCATATTGTCATGCTTAACACTGATAATTTGAATAATTGTAATGCGATGATCAGATATCTAAGTCAGAGAATATCATATGGTTGACGGGTGGATTATTTATTGTTAACAGTGTATTCGGGGGACTCAAAGTGCACCAGATTAATGAATTTATCTTTAAAATGTAAAAAAAATTCTTCCGGGGGGGGCATGGCCCCGGACCCCGCTAGAACTACTGAGATACACCTAGGAAAATACTGTGGGTAACACAGTAGGCTATATTAAAAAACATGATCAGGGGTTTTCCGCCTCGTTTTAAACCAGGAAAACCCCTGCGTGTGCAAAATAAAGTACTGAACATCTGCATTTCTTTCTTTCTGTTTTATTGCTTTAAAAATAGATTACATGTTAAGCCAATTAAGCAAAAACCTGTCAACAAAAGTCTAAAAAAAACTAAAAAAAACAACTGGTATTACACTTGACATTCTGTCCCCCTCACTTCTGAAATGATGGCTACGCCCCTGTTCATATACATTTTTTTATCTTACAGTTACTGTAAATCCGGCCTCTAGTTCATAAACGCCAGAGGAGAACTGGCCCCCGACTGAGCCTGGGTTTTTTTTTTCTCCATTGGGTCACCTGATGGAGTTTTAGGACACCATTGGGTCACCTGATGGAGTTTTAGGACACCATTGGGTCACCTGATGGAGTTTTAGGACACCATTGGGTCACCTGATGGAGTTTTAGGACACCATTGGGTCACCTGATGGAGTTTTAGGACACCATTGGGTCACCTGATGGAGTTTTAGGACACCATTGGGTCATCTGATTGAGTTTTAGGACACCATTGGGTCATCTGATGGAGTTTTAGGACACCATTGGGTCACCTGATGGAGTTTTAGGACACCATTGGGTCACCTGATGGAGTTTTAGGACACCATTGGGTCACCTGATGGAGTTTTAGGACACCATTGGGTCACCTGATGGAGTTTTAGGACACCATTGGGTCATCTGATTGAGTTTTAGGACACCATTGGGTCATCTGATGGAGTTTTAGGACACCATTGGGTCACCTGATGGAGTTTTAGGACACCATTGGGTCACCTGATGGAGTTTTAGGACACCATTGGGTCACCTGATGGAGTTTTAGGACACCATTGGGTCATCTGATGGAGTTTTAGGACACCATTGGGTCATCTGATGGAGTTTTAGGACACCATTGGGTCACCTGATGGAGTTTTAGGACACCATTGGGTCATCTGAGGGAGTTTTAGGACACCATTGGGTCACCTGATGGAGTTTTAGGACACCTGATGGAGTTTTAGGACACCATTGGGTCACCTGATGGAGTTTTAGGACACCTGATGGAGTTTTAGGACACCATTGGGTCATCTGATGGAGTTTTAGGACACCATTGGGTCATCTGATGGAGTTTTAGGACACCATTGGGTCACCTGATGGAGTTTTAGGACACCATTGGGTCATCTGATGGAGTTTTAGGACACCATTGGGTCATCTGATGGAGTTTTAGGACACCATTGGGTCACCTGATGGAGTTTTAGGACACCATTGGGTCATCTGAGGGAGTTTTAGGACACCATTGGGTCACCTGATGGAGTTTTAGGACACCTGATGGAGTTTTAGGACACCATTGGGTCACCTGATGGAGTTTTAGGACACCTGATGGAGTTTTAGGACACCATTGGGTCATCTGATGGAGTTTTAGGACACCATTGGGTCACCTGATGGAGTTTTGGGGTTCCTTGCCACTGTTGCCTTTGGCTTGCTCAGTTAGGGATATTCAAATTAATTAACCAATCATTAATACCATTGATCAGCCCTACCAAACGTGGAGGTCGAACATTGTTATGTTGTTTTGATTGATACTGTGAAGCTGCTTTGATACAATCTGTATTGTGAAAAGCGCTATATAAATATACTTGACTTGACTCGACATGTACACAGATGATGGCACAAATCAAAACCAAACATAACTATATTTAGGTAAATAAACTTGTTGCTGCATTGGTGACAGAAACTACAAAATCGGTTACACTATATTTTACAGTACGTGTACTTACCTAACAAAGTACTGGGTAATATGAGATTATATGAGATATTAGATTTAGGTGTAAGTTCAGGGTTAGTACCCAGTTATTGTAATTACTGTAACACGTACATCGTATGAGCATGGGGAACAGGACTGCAAAATAAACTTCTGCCACAAAATGATCATAATGATCACAGACTCGCACTGCTTCACAGATCTGACTTATCACAGACAGACACTTGTGTTCAAGGCCAAAGCACAGAGACACACGACCTGATGTAAGGAACACCAAAGCCTGAAGGATTTAAGTCTAGTGGAAAGCGAGAGCCTTGAAACACGGTGTCTGTTGCCAGCAGTTAAACACACGTCTGATGGGCCCGGGCGGCCTCTCGCGGGACTCGTTAGGGCCAATGATTGCTCTGTTTGCTTGTGTTGCAGCCAATGTGTATCAGAGCCACTTTCCATCTGAGTCATCCTTTAGAGCAAACGGCAAATTTCCAGCTTAAAAAGTGACTCAGGTGTTCAGAAAAATGAGAGTAGCTTTTTAACCCTATAATTAAAAGTCTTCTTAATGGAAGAAAGTGGATTTTTTTCTACCCTGACCAGCCATTTGTCCAATGATGACTAGACGATGTCAGTGTTGTGAACTGAGTGATATCTGACCTCGTCGGGACTGCTGATGTTCACACTGACGACCTGCTCACACAGCACCGACTCCGAGTGGATCCGGTTCAGCCGGGTCTTCAGCTCAGCATTCTGGGATATGGCCTAAACAACAGGGTCATCACAACAAATGAGCAGATCAGTGTATGACACGAGAAATCTGGGTATTGAGACTATTTATTTTTTATAAAAAATCGCGGTTACACTTTATTTTAAGGTGACCATGTTACAGTGTAATTATATAAGTACTGAGTAATATTAAGTAACTACATGTCCTTACTATAGGGATAGGGTAGGATTAGGTTTAGTTGCATGTAATTATGCATAATTTACTGTTATTACTATGGTAAGTACATGTAACAAATGTAACAAGGACACCGTAAAATAAAGTGTTCCTCTTATAAAGTAACTCTTCACAAGTAAGTTTGGCATTGGGCCAAAACATTTTTTTTTTTACTATGCCAGAACATTGTCAAAGGATAATTTAAGAAATGAATTGATGAAAAATGCAACTAGACAGACTGTTAGTGTGTTTTGTAACTGTTAGTGAGCTGTTCCTGTAGTAGGACAGTCATTAACAGAAAGCCACATTTGTATGATGGTGTCGGGGTTTTACACTGGATAAATTAATAAAGCAGAAGTGACACGTAACCTGGCAAGTATCTTCATAAAACAGACATGTGGGAGATGCGGAATGGATAAAAATAATTAAAAAATAAAAGAGGACTTGAATAAGCCCATTAATGGTATGTTTGAGTCATGCTCTTAACCAACTGTTTTATTTCCTCTTTCCATATTGTGAATAATACATGTGTGTCATTGTACTAGGTTTGGTTACACTTTATTTTAAGGTGTCCATATTACAGTGTAATTATACATTTAATAACTGAGTAATAATAATTAATTACATGTACTTACTTAGGTTAGATTAGGTTTTGGTTTAGGGTTAGTTGCATGTAATTATGCACAATTTATAGTTACTAATACAGTAATTACATGTAACGTGTAACAAGGACACTGTAAAGTAAAGTGTCACCCTAACTTATTGTAATAACAATTTTTTAACGTAGTAATATAATACTAACAAATTATAATTATTTGACGTAGCCTACTTTTACACTCAGAGTTATTCCTTGGCATTCTCACATACTAAACTGCATGTTTTTTATTTGTTTGCGTGCTGGAGGTGCACTATTACGTCGTGTGCAGATGATGGCAACACTAAAGCTGGTGAGAGATAACGGCACTATCACAGAGAAAATAGAGCATACAAAGAACAATGGAAAGACAACTATGCGTTCATCCTATCTAGTTTTGTCAATGAAAAGCCGGTGTCTTATCTACAACTAAGCTCTTTTTAATGTCTTTCAAAACTTTTCAAATTAAAAGCTCTCAAAATATAACATTGCTGCAAAAACGTTATCGTACTTTTATTTTGAAGGGAAAATCACTAAAGAAGTGATTGTGAGAAACTGTTGCTGTCATGACAGATCTATTTCAGAACCGGCCGATACACTGGTTTAGAGGATGGAAACGTGAATCTGACTCAAAATGTACTAAAATACAGTAAAAATTATGAATTACTATTCCGATTTAAAACAGTTGTTTTCTATGTGAATATAGTGTAAAATAGCCTAATTTATTCCTGTGATCAAAGCTGCATTGTAAGCATTATTACTCCAGTCTTCAGTGTCACATGATCCTTCAGAAATCAGTATTTCTTATTACTATCAACGTTGAAAACAGTTGTGTTGCTTCATATTTTTGTGAAAACTGAGATACTTTTTTTTTTAGGATTCTTTCATTAATATACATAAACATATGTCTTTACCATCACTTCTAATCAATGTAATACATCCATCCTTGCTGAATAAAAGTCTTACTGACCCCAAACTTTTGAACGGTAGTGTTAAATAATGCCATGATATGAAGTTTTACAAAAACAAAGCAATAATGAAGTCACATGTTGGTGTTAAAATAAATACATATATTTAAAAATAATCAAAGTGTTAGTCAGTGTTTGGTCTTGCTGATTTGGTTGATCATAACAGTGACAGTGTAGCGGTGGGCGGAGCTAACCTGTGACAGGGAGCGACGGAGGGTCATAATCTGATTTGATTGGCCGGTTTGCTCCTGATCCGACAACACCTGTTTAATCTTCTCTTTCTCTATGGCCACTGTGTTGAAGGCAGACTTCAGAAGAGAGTGCACTACAACAAACATAAACACACACACACACACACACACACAAGATCATGCTGAGTGCTTGCAAACTCCGCCAGGCTTTATCTCTGGGTTAAAACCTGCAGTATCACTCAAGAACAGCTGTGCATCTTTTGTTTCTCGGTGAGTAAAGGTCCTTGCAAGCGTTTTTTCGTATTCGTCTTTTGGTGGCTCTGAATAGTCAAAACACCTCTCAAAATGTTTGATACGGATGCGAAAAATGCAAAAAAATCGTAACCCGTGTGTAAACATGATTGACATAACGTGAGGTTGAATTTATTTTTTAACGTGAAAATTTTGGACAAGAATTTTGGACTCAAAAGGACATTAGACATATAGTTTGGTGCAAGGACCTTAACTGACCTGAACTCCAGAAACATGAAAATATATATAATTGGTCCTGACTACATATTCAAAACAATCCTTTTAATGGTCATTTTTATAATACTGTTTTTATCTTTAATTACACTACCTTTAGTCTTACAAACTCAAATATACATAACAGTAGACAGTTAATGAGCTCACATATGTATAAAGTTCATTGTCAGTAAATTCATTAGACTTTCTCTTCAGACTTGTGATTCTTGATGAACAATTCACTAAAAGAACCGACTCATAAGATTGGTTCATTCCCCAAAAAACACACACAAAAAAAAAACACATAGAAGACATGTTTTCTTTGTAATAGTTTATAATACGATGTATATTCGGTGACTTGCTGTGCAGGAAACACTGGCATGAAGGTTTTGTTCACCTTTCTGTGCAATGACGCAGAAGTCTTCCTGCAGTTTGATGTAGTCACTGGCGTTGTCGATACTGTCAGTCAGACGCGTGACAGGGGTTTGAAAATCCGCCAACTCCGCACATAGGTTAGGATTAGAGGAGTGGAGACGCACTTGAGACATACTTGCACTCAGGGGAACCTGAAACACACACACAAACTACAGTGAGACAGAAGTGATCCCAGACACGGTCTCAGGATAACCAGCAACAGGGGCTTCGGGAAACAAGACGGGCCCACCAGAGAAGAGCGATTCCTTCGACTGGGGCTGGCAGACGTGGTCTAGTGTGGATCAGTATAGTTGAGTTAGATTTTAGTAGAGAGTTCACAGACACAAAAACACACATGCCAAGCAGAGTAAAGGTCAACGGTGAAATGAGGTTAGTTCATGCATCAAAACATGTGAACATCAGCATGCGTTAATGTGTTACCATAGGCTCAAATAATCAAAACAACAATCATAAAGTCACACTAGGCCAACACAGGCATATGTATGAGTGTGTTTAAAGTGCTTAGTTGAAACTGGGATTGAGTCCCCATTATTCGGAGCTGCTGACATCCATTTTATTTTTAAAGCATTGTTAAAAACAAATTTTTTGTTACTGTAGAAAATGTATGCTTTGAATTTGAGGATGCAGATAGATACTGTAAACACACAGTCTTCACTATTGATGGTACATGCTGTGTGGCCATGTTGTGACGCCACGAATACTGTTTCCAGGTCCAAGCCTCTACTCCGTTTCAACAGAGAATATTATCTCGACAACTGTTCATGAGCACTAGGCCTATTCATTTACTGCAAAACTTTAAGCTAAGCTTTTAAAAACTCATGGTGTACACTAGGGCTGGGTATTGACACAAATTTCACAATTCGATTCGATTTCGATTCACAAGCTTGCAATTCGATTCCATTTCGATTCGATTCGATTCAATATTGATTATTTTGGATATCAGTTACAATAAATGGCAAATTTTCTCAAGGAAATCAAATCTCTTAACTAATTCTGTAAACTATGGGAGTCTAGTTGTAGCCTACTAGGCTTCATTAGCCTAATATGAAGATAATAATTAACTGTTTTGTAGCTATACAAACACTACTTCACAGTTCAGTCTTTGTAATATGTTTTAGCAATACATTTCTAACATTTATAATGTGTTTAGAATTATTTTTTTTAATTGCCTTTACAGGGACTTTAAATTACACTTTTATTTATTTTTATAATAAGAAGATTATATGAAATATAAACATTTAAATGGTGGCTGTCATAAAAACTTGCCAGATTTATTCAAATATGCATTAAATATTGAAGAACATTAAGATTATAATGCATATGTAATATGGTGCATATATTTAGCAAAATGCTCCTCTCTAGAGTAAATTTTTCTGGATGACTCACGAGTTTATGGTCACATGTTGTTTTTCAGAGGTAAATATGACGATACGTGACATTGATTACAAGCTGTTTAACTGACGTCTTTCCACGGTTGAAACACTGATTGAGCGAATCAATGTGACATGATACGGATTTCGATAAGTTGTACTCTATCTTTTAACACACTTTCAGAGGCTCATTCATGTTTATTTCGCGCTGTAACTGGTATTATTGAGCCGGAAGAGATCATAGCGCTCCGCGCTGCTGCTTCTCTTGAGCTGCGCGAGAGCGATCTCACGCCACAGCGCCAAAACGGTATTTATGTTTTTGAATTTCGAAAGAAAATGGACATAATTTGAAAATTTAGACTGTTTCATATCAATAGTGACAAAGGACAAAGATTATTGCGATGTTTTGGATGCGTGCCACAATGTTCCATTCATTCAAATGAAACAGGATGACTAATCGATTCTTGAGATTTAAGAATCGATATCGGTTCGTAAAAATGAGAATCGATTAATATCGAGAAATCGATATTTATTACCCAGCCCTAGTGTACACTACAGTCTACAGACTTACGGTGATATTTCGGTAAACAAGCGGATACTACAACGCCTTTATGTCATTGGTCAGTGCACTGGTTTCCAACCCTGCTCCCCCTGGACCCCCACATCTCTGGACATACTGTATGGTTATCTAAATCAAAGCACATCTGAATCAACTCTTCAGATCGTAGACTAAACAAGGGGAATCTAAGATGTGTAGTATTGGGGGTTATCAAGTACCAGGGTTGGAAGCCCCTGCATAGACTTGTGGCATCTACACATTTTCTTAGTTTGTCAATCTAGATTAACCCAGCAGAGAGGGAAAAATATAGTTACCATAGCTTGATGACTAGGTAATAAAAATACTTTTTTGTAGTGGTTTTTACCACTTTACCAAGTTCACAAAGTTCTGTGCTCTCTCGAGGTCCAGTGTTTTACAGAGTTTATCTCCAACCCTAATCAAACCACATGAGCAAACTAATCAAGGCCTTCGGGATTACTAGAAAGAAACAGATATGGGAGTTTTATCAGGGTTGGAACAAAAGTCTGCAGGACAGTGAAAGACTATGCAAAGATTATATTTAATTGACCAGTCGAATACGCATGGCTTCTGCATAGAAGGCTGTGTCCAAATGGCATCTCATCTTGACCCACATGTCCTCTATTCAGTGGTTCCCAAACCTGTCCTGGCGACCCACCAACACTGCACGTTTTCTTTGTCTCCCTAATCAAACACACCTGATTCAACTCATCAGCTCATTATCACACGGGTTAATGAGCTAATGAGTTGAATCAGGTGAGTTTGATTAGGGAGACAAAGAAAACGTGCAGTGTTGGTGGGTCGCCAGGACAGGTTTGGGAACCACTGCTCTATTCAGTGTGCTTAGGCACTTGTGCTTAGATTATATGCTTTCATTTACACAAACTCTCTCCAAGGGTGCTTCACAGGACAGCAATCTTTATGCAGGATTTATGGCGAGACCCCTAACAGGGTGGAGGGATGCTTGCATTGATGTGATGGTCTTCACTCCTTCGGATGACCAAGAACCAGGGTCGTTATCAGGGGGAACAACTGTGAACATTGTCCCGGACCCTGGGTCCACTAAGGTCCTCTATGGCATAGCCTACTCATTGGTTCAAGGGACAAGGGGCACACTCACACAAAGTGTGTCCAATGCCACATGAATCTGTGTGGCAACTCTGCCAAGAAGGAATGAGGCATTTTCTCTGTCCTGGATCTGGAGCTTTGAACAAAGTTATCTCAGAATTTAAAGATTTAAAGTGCTGATACAGAAATCACAAGGATTTGTGCATCAATACTCTGAATCTCTGAAATCTGTGCATAGAGGTGACTGGTTTAATGATCTCACAAATGCATATTTACAAATTAACTTACGTTTCCAACACACAAAAAATCTACAATTTTACATAATCTCAGATTTTACGAATTCCTAGTCTTTCCATTTGGGCTAGCTCAAGCCCCATGCAACTTTACCTGACTCTTTCACATTGTTTTTTAAGGGCACACTTACTGTGCAAGCATTATGGATGGTCATAAGCCTAGAAAAACTTATCTTGCTCAAAGTAAATTGTGTTCATGGGGCTGCACTTGGATCCTTATCAAGCATCCGCATTGCAACAGAATAGGATAAGATTTCAGAATAGGTTGAACCAGTTCAGTCTGAGGACACTGTTGTCCTTTTGTCTTGTCTGAGCCTTTTAAATACTGGCAATGGCAGTGGAATTGTTACTCCTTTTCAGAGATGGGTGACTTCTTTGAAGTTGAGTCCCTCCAGACAATGTATGCAGATACATCTGAGTGTCAGCTTGATGCCTACAGTACTGCACATCTGGAGGAACAAAAAGTCTCTCGATGGGTGGTTCAGTGATGGGATAAAGCACAAGGTTCATCTCTACAGACACAGTTATGCATGACTGGGGAGTAGTCATAAAGGACCCGACAGTAAATGGGACATGACATCTTTCTCTTTGAAGGTGGTGGTTGTTGGGATTTTCCAATGGTTGAATTGTCTTCCTGAGCATATTGATGCATATTTCTGGGCCTGTCGAAGGCACAGGCATAGATTTGTTGCTGAAACCCACACCTGGGAGAGAGGAGATTTGGATGTAACAGTGTAGATATGGAAAAGATAAGGCCTACAACTGTCGTAGATATGTTCACCTCAAAAGAAAATCCACAGTGTCTGCTGTCCATTTCCAGACATGCTACTAGGCATAGACACACTGGCACACCAGTTTGCTCAATGCATTTCTAGCTGTCAGACTTTATCCTCCCACTCTGAAAAGATCACATTGAGTTGGAGGAGAGTGTTAAAAGAGATTTCTCTGGTATGATGGGGAATATTTAAACCCAAATTTCGGAAACCTAATGCTAGTCTGGAATATGAAATTCCAGCTTTTCATCGTTCCCCATTCAGGTCTGGGGAAGAGGAGAGATATGCTGTAGAGATATGGCTAGTGCACTGTGAACAGTCCTTTGTTTTGCAGATCCAGCGAGAGGTAGAGCAATGTAAAAAAACACTTGTCTTGGTGGTTAGGGCAGAGGTGTCCAAACTCTGGCCCGTGGGCCGATGAATTTCAAATGGCCCGCAGCAAGTCTATTAAAATATATGTTGCCCGCCAGGCATAGTTTAAAAAATCATGCAGTCTCACAATGTCAACACAAGGTGAAAGCACTAATGTTAGGCCAGGTGTAGCAGTAAACCACGAGTGACAACAATTTGATAACTGATAAGCACTGCAATTTCTGTTGCATATGAGAAACCTTAAATGCACCAAAAGCGGAACAGCGTTATCCATTTTAACCGCGACACTCAGAACATTTATTAGCACGGCCCAAAAGAAAAAAAAGCACAAGCTCAGAACCTATGCCTTTTACTCACTATAAACATTTACTAACATTTGTGGTTTGTATTGGACACCTCTATGCCAAACCTGAACGCTTCTCACTGGATCTCACTGCGCTGTTTAGTTAAATTATAATTCATTATGTATATTTATATCGGTATGTGACCACTAAACAGCACAGTGAGATCCAGTGAGAAGCGTTCAGGTTTGGCACAATACAAACCACAAATGTTAGGGGAAGCCATCAAGATGTCCTGTTCATTAAGAGGCATTCAGGAGTCAGAGGTCATTCTACGGGGGGAATGTCTCTTTTAGAGCAATCTCAATAGACAATCTGTTCACTGGCCTTCATGTTGGTGAAATCATTAAAGAATATACGGTGCTAGAAGCAGCGTCTTGAAATGAATCAATAGTTCATCCCAAAAAAGAAAATGACTCACCCTCTTGTTGTTCCATACCTGCATGACTTTTTAGGATTGTACATGTGTTGGTGACCTTAGCAAGTTGACTAAATGAGAACTAGTGGTTAGTTACAATTGTAACCCCAGTTCACTGAGAAACGTCACACAAAATGGCCTCCTTGTCATCGGCTTACAGAAGAGCAGGTTTTGAATGAGTTGAGTCAGTGGCTTGATGTTTGAATTGAGGGCTTTATGAATTGGCACACAGATGAATGTCCCACGAGAGTCTACACAGTCCCATACCGCACTCGTCTCCCTCAGAGAACTTGGGTTACAACCATAACGTTGAGTTATTTCTAAAAAGGTCACAGTGACAGGATGTTTTGCAGAGAGAATGTAAAGCAGCACTGCATGCAAGGGTTGGAGAGACTACAGCATGGTTATGTCATGGTGTAATACGAAGATAACACCAAAGTGAGGGTTCTGCTTACTTTAGCACTGTGAGACTGGGGAAGTGACTGGACCTGGGAGTGAACACAAGAGCCAGACACATATTTAACCAAACACACCGCAAGACTTACTCATATGCACGCCTCATGAACAGATAAGCATGCCAACATCACCGAAAAACCTTTCCAATTCATAAAAGAGAATCTGTATCAGAAAATTATTTTGCTTTGACCCTCAGTTAAAAAAACAAAAAACAAAAAAAAAATCAGGTAATGCAGTTGCAATGGGAGTCTGGTGCAGAATCAAATGTCTTGTATCTTACATTTAACCTGTGTTTGTTTGTCTAAATTAATGACCCAAATAAATGACTCATTCCAACAAAAGCAACATTTATTAGGGAATAAAACAGAAATGGCCAGTCCCATTCACTCACATGCTTCTCTCGACTATAGTGAACTATTATAAATGTACAAAGTAAACTATGGCTGATATACTGTTAAAGGTTCGGAAAGAGTTTAAATGGTTTATAATGGATCCACTGAGTCAAATGTCAGGCCTTCAGAGCGTTGCGGCAGGCGGTCCTCTACGGCGCGATGGCTCTGGTTAAGGACTGCGATAATGAGGTTGTTCAGAGGGCAAGTGGTCATGCGTGTGTGCGTGAAGGTTGAAGAAACGTACACACACTAAACTCTCTCAGCTGCATTAAAACGGTGGGAAACTCCCTTAACAACTGAGCTACTTGTGCACGCATGCAACCACTCTTGAGATTTTAAACTGATTCAGGAGCCTACTTTGAAATGGTGGAGCAATGCTGTACAGTCTCAGTAAAGTAAGCCAGATTGTGGTGGTCCGCTACGTCCTCTATAACTCAGTTGTTGTAAGATTAGTAGTTTCAAGCAAACTGCATTTAGCACAGATTTTTTGGCTGTGATGGCACCGTTACCTGATTGCGTAATTCCAGTGAAATGAATGCTAAAATGATGCACACAATAGCCACGTTTCCATTATAGATGTGCGCAAATTTTTTGCGATATTATCTAAATGTTGATTAAAAAAAAAATGATTACAAAAAGACCCTTATACTTGTGAGCGACACATATGAGGTGTTTCTCCCTCCTTTCTGCTTCAACGTCTTGATAAATTGTGTATAATTCTTTGAGTTTAATAAAGACCTCGGTTTCATCTTCTGTCAAAACATACAGCACGTTCTTTAAAGAATGATCGACTCTTACGTATGTCATGTGACCTGTAAATGCAAAACAAAAAAACTGTTTCCATTGCAGTTTTGCGAAATATTGCTTTTTCGAATTGCCTGAAAAACCTCCTCATGTGAGGGTAAAAACTTTTTTGCGATATATGGGAGTTTTTGCAAAATTGACGTGTTTCCATTGGGCGTATTTTCAAATCACAATTTCAATTTCTGCAATTTGAATGGTAATGGCAACGCGGCTAGTGTAGAGCTGCACGATTCTGGATAAATTGAGAATCACAATTTTTTTTGCTCCAAAAAGAGATTGTTAATCTTCCACAATTCTGAACAGACAACTAAATAAAATAAAATGTAATTTACTAGAGTTTGCTGCAGTCTATTTGAATGAATTATTTTTTTTATTAAAATTGGTTTGAGTGAATGATTCAATGACTTCATTTGTTTAATTACTGAATCAATCAGAGTTTTTGAACGAAATTCTTGAATGAATGATTAAATGACAAATACATTTTTAACAGCCACTTGACGCCACCTAGTAATGATGTAATTGATACAATCTTTATTTGAAACGCCAAGTTACTTCAAAAGGTGATTTGCACTATTTTGGTCGCCACCATCAGTGTTTATATCCGAACTATAAACTTTTATCCCAGTACTTCTGTGATCATTTTAACATTTGAATCACAGAAATAATGATTCTGTGAGGTTGAAAACACTGTTTGTGAAACTTTTTAATATCTAAACATAACAACTACTCTCTTTGGCTCTTGAACTGAGAACGGGATTAATCGTGCAGCTCTAAGACAGTGCAATAAATAATAAATAACTAACAGTAAATTACCCTCAGTGTTGATTGTGTGTGTGTTGAAGATGTACCTGCTGTTGCAATTTTGCATCTTTGCTGACACTTTTAGTCCTCCATCTTCTGCTGACACGCTTTTCTTTCTTTGTCAAATCTACACAGTTACTCTAAATTACATGGACACACACACACACACACACACAGCAAAGGGGTGAGAGGGTTAATAGCAGAAAACTGAAGCAATGAATCCATCGCTGTGGCAAAAGAAGATGAGATGCTGTAAACGAGTGACGAGCAGGCTGGGTCTTCATATGCAGAAGTAATGGGAATGACATCAGTGGAAATAATTGAAGGAAGAATCATAATGTTGTGTTTGAGCAGTTGCATTTAGTTTGAGGTTTACGTATGTAAAAAATACTATATATATTATGATAAACAGAGCTGCATTTACAACAAAACTCTCTTTTTCTCAACTCTCAACACTTTGTTGAGAAAAAACTCTCAACAAATTCCCATATTTCATCAGATATCTAGCACAGATCAGAGATTCAAGATTGCATTGATTCTTTCTTAATTCTGAATGTTTCATCATCGTTATGAGAAAGTCTTGGCTTGGTCTGAAAAATGTCTTGCATCTGCATGTTAAATGTCATATTACAAGGGTCTGCAAGACTTTTTTTCTAGCCGACAAGCAGGTAAAAAGTCGACTTGTCAATATTTAGCTTATGATTCACAATGTGTTATTCACAGTGTGTTACAGTGCTAAACTGTCCAGCAGGGCACTGATATAAACACAGCTGGATTTATTAAGTGAATCAAACAGACAGGACAAAACATCAGATTTGTGTCAGGATATCAAACCTGTGCATTAGGTTAGCAGTGTAAATGCAGCAAAGAGAAATACACTCTGCAGGCTGCATCACCATCTGAACAAATATACTGAGTCGCACACCATAAGGAAGCTGTTAATACGGAGACCGGGCTAATGAAGCCGATGCCTGAGTGTGTGGATGTACCTGCATGTCAGTGAAGTTGGGAGCTGACTGTGTCCTTTGTAAGATCTCCAGACTTTGCAGTAGTTGATTCAACTCTAATAGACTAGACTGGCAGTAGGCGAGTTCTGAAACACACAAACACACACTGTTGGGACTCAAATGTAGTTTTTGTAAATAAGACAGAGGATCAGTCTTCGGGAACAATCTTGCAGAAAAGTAAAACAATTTTTTAAATATTTTTTGTTAAGAAAATGACTTTCACTTATGCAGAGATCCCGATCCTCTTATGATTCTGAATAGCCAACTAAACAAAATAGCATGTGATTAAATGCCGAAATCTATTATAAAATTAATTAATCTGAATTAATTACTTCTTATCATGAATTAATTCAAATTCAATGACTCAATCATAAATACTTCACTTGTTTCATTACTGGAAGAATCAGATTTTTGAACAAATCTCTTGAATGAATTATTCAATGACAAATATATTCGTAACAGTCACTTGTCGCCACCTACTGGTGTAATGATGTAATGAGACAATCTTTATTTGAAGCATCAAGTTACTTTCATAAGGTGATTTACTCTATTTTGATCACTTACGCAGAAGTGTTTATATCCGAACAACAAGCTTTTATCCCGTACTTCTGTGATAATGTGAATTATTATAACAGAAATAATGGGCCTTTCTCAATCTGTGTTCTTGTCTGTACTTGTGTTCTTGTGAAACGTCATCTTTTGTGGCCCAAGTACTGTCCCAATACACAAATTTGCATTTTGGCAAGAACGGTTAAAAATTGCGGAAGTGTTCTTGACACGCCCATTTTACCGAGGATGCATCGGTTGGTAACTTGTGTGAACTTGACGGCAGAAATATCTCAGCATTCATTTCGGCATTCGAGGAAGGAGCGGGAAGCAGAGTAAGGCAGGACAACAGTAAGTCGTTTATCTACAATTTCGTATGATATTTCATCACTAAATTCACTTCTGAGAACATTTGATGCGAGAAATCAACTGTGTAGATTTCAAATATTGGCATTTTTACGAAAATTTATGGCGAATCGTAAATGTTTGGGTTCTGCAGACAGCCAAGAACAACTAGCAAGAGCGTTATTTGCATTCTTGGTTTTGAGAAACACCCAATGATACTGTGTGTTTGAAAAGACTGTTTGTGAAGCTGTTTCATATCTATACATGACAACTACTCTCTCTGGATCAGCAGAACAAACACAAATCTGAGATCAGACTTATCAACGCTGTAATAAACACAGATCTGAGATCAGACTTATCAACGCTGTAATAAACACAGATCTGAGATCAGACTTATCAACGCTGTAATAAACACAGATCTGAGATCAGACTTATCAAAGCTGTAATAAACACAGATCTGAGATCAGACTTATCAAAGCTGTAATAAACACAGGTCTGAGATCAGACTTATCAAAGCTGTAATAAACACAGATCTGAGATCAGACTTATCAAAGCTGTAATAAACAAATCTGAGATCAGACTTATCAAAGCTGTAATAAACACAGATCTGAGATCAGACTTATCAAATCTGTAATAAACACAGATCTGAGATCAGACTTATCAAAGCTGTAATAAACACAGATCTGAGATCAGACTTATCAAAGCTGTAATAAACAAATATGAGATCAGACTTATCAAAGCTGTAATAAACACAGATCTGAGATCAGACTTATCAAAGCTGTAATAAACACAGATCTGAGATCAGACTTATAAAAGCTGTAATAAACAGATCTGAGATCAGACTTATAAAAGCTGTAATAAACAGATCTGAGATCAGACTTATCAAAGCTGTACTAAACACAGATCTGAGATCAGACTTATCAAAGCTGTACTAAACACAGATCTGAGATCAGACTTATCAAAGCTGTAATAAACACAGATCTGAGATCAGACTTATCAAAGCTGTACTAAACACAGATCTGAGATCAGACTTATCAAAGCTGTAATAAACACAGATCTGAGAGCAGACTTATCAAACCTGTAATAAACATAGATCTGAGATCAGACTTATCAAAGCTGTAATAAACACAGATCTGAGATCAGACTTATCAAAGATGTAATAAACACAGATCTGAGATCAGACTTATCAAAGCTGTAATAAACACAGATCTGAGATCAGACTTATCAAAGCTGTAATAAACAGATCTGAGATCAGACTTATCAAAGCTGTAATAAACACAGATCTGAGATCAGACTTATCAAAGCTGTAATAAACACAGATCTGAGATCAGACTTATCAAAGCTGTAATAAACACAGATCCGAATCACTGTCATTAAGGAATAAGATCATGTTGGTGTTTGATGGGTGTTAATTATATGCAATAAAAAATATTTATTTCATTTATTTAGTGGAAAAATGTGACAGACATCTTCTTGACAGGTTTAGTGAGATGAAATATAATGAAACCCTAATTATTCAGAATGAATTGTGTGTTACCTTCTGCACACTTGTCCATCTCCTCCGACTCCTTTAACCAGGCCGCCACTTTACTCTGTCCATTACTGCAGGATGGGGGCAGGTGCCAGGGCAGACTGCTGGGTTTACCCTGCTGAACACACACACACACACACACACACACACACGCACACGCACGCACACACGCACACACACACACACACACACACACACACACACACACACACACACGTTAACCTACAGGTACAGTAGACAGGGCACATAAATACACACACGTTTAGCTGTCTGGAATGAAGCTAACTTACATTTCTGTTGTTTTTAAAGTCAACATGACAACGCATTTGCAACCCATAGGGAATCCTTGAATACTTGAGGTCAGGAATCGATACTTGTTATAAAATAAAATAAAAATTTCGATTCCTCTGATCGATTCCTTTCTGAGCATTTAAATATTAATTTACACTATTCAAACGCGAGATGACTCACGCGCTGTTTTATGTTCTGCACACACATGCAAAACACAAGCACAGAAAAAGTTATTTTAATGTGATTTTAAACCATTCAACAGTTTTCAGAGCTGCATGCGGGGCAACTCTTAAAGTGACAGCAGCCTATATTTCCTGCTGCTGTCTCTATAACAACACTAATCAAACAACAAAAGTCAAAGAGAAAATGAATGTGTTCTTGACTGAATAACTTTTGTAACTATATTTGTAATGCATATTTTATTTATAAAGTGCAGTGTTATTTTACATTTGATTAGTTTCTGAATACCGGAAAATCTTAAAACACTGTTTATTTCAATCACATCTTTGTTGCGTTGTATACATCTGTTGCGATTGCTAATTTTTAATTTGTTATTTTTTAATTACTGAGTGTATACTTGTCTTTAATAATGTTTGAAATTTATATTAGGTATAGACTAGTTGTTTTTCTCTGGTATATTTAAACCAAAGGCAAAAGTTCCTGTGTAAGTGTTCTTTAGCATGTTGTTTTTGTTCATGATATTCAGCTACAATTAAATTATTTGCAATAAGACTAAATGCGAATGATATCTACATTTTTTTTTTTTTTTACCTTACTGGAAACTAAATAAGTTGTCGATAAGAATCGGAATCTCTAAGCAGAATCGAAATTGGCATCATAATCGTTAAAAACTCAAACGATGGCTTTTACATGCCAGAAAGGAACCAGACCTGAATGTAAATAAACACAGGTGTTTATTTACTGTTTTATATACAGGTGAAAACTCGAAAAAAATTTATATCGTGCAAAAGTTATCATTTTGATGATTATGGCGTACAGCTTATGAAAAGCCAAAATTCTAAATCTCAGAAAATTAGAAAATTAGAATATTACACAAAATCAATGAAAAAAGGATTTTAAATACAGAAACATCGGCCCTCTGAAAAGTATAATCATGCATATGTATATAGTTATATACTAAATATATTAGCTTCACCTTTTAATTTGAATGACTGAAATACAATTTTTTTTGCATGATATTACATTTTGCGCGTTTCACCTGTATGTATGAAAATTAAAGGTTCATTTTCATGCAGACTTTAATGAAACATGATTACATCAGACAATCCCTAAAATATGAAAACGCCCAGACACAGAGGGGCCAGTGACCTTGCTTTGGTGAGTGCTGGAAGGGGTGTTTTGGGGAGACTCTGCGCCGGCCGACGGAGGGAACGTCCGTAGCGTAGCATCTCGAGGAGAACGAACGATCTCGTTCTGCCGGAACAAGCGATGGTGACGCAGCTTACACACCCAGATGTCAAAAACATCTGGAGACTTCACCTTGAAGGAGAGTTAGGAGACAGACAGTTCACAGCATCCAAAACAAGGGATGAAGGCGTCAGCTTTACATAACAAAAAGAAGATAACAAGGTATTAAAATAAACCCCATGAGACATAACAGAACCTGAAGTTGTAAAACACTGGATCTCTCCACAATATTTCAGTGAACGTACATAGAGATCAAGCAAATCACACACACCTTCAGATGGTAAATGTGCTCTTCTGTGTCCAGATCTATGCGGCGAGCTCTTTTCTTGATGGACATCACAGACAGACCCACATCTATACAGCCATGAAGCTTTCCTTTCTGAATCTGACACACACACACACACAATAACATTTAACCATCATACATCATATATATATTTATATATATATATATATATATATTTTTTTTTTAATGCAATATGTCCCAGACATTTCTTTTCAGGGTGTCAGACTGGTTTTCTGATCCAGTTCCTCTCTCTGCATAGTTTTCTTTCATTTCCCTACTGTTAATAAAATAAAAGACGTAGGGTATTTAATGGGAAGATAATAAAAAACCTCTCCAAAAGCACTCTGGGTCTCACACACACACACACACAAACTCAGAAACACACACATTCACACAGACAGACATACACACAGACAGACATACACACAGACAGACATACACACACACACACACACACACACGCGCGCGCACACGCACACACACTCAGAAACACACATTCATTCATTCACACAAACACACACACACACACACACACACACACACACACATTCTCACACACACACACACACACACACATTCATTCACACACACAGTCAGAAACACACACATACACACACACACACACACACACACACACACACACACAGACACATTCTCACACACACACACACACACACATTCATTCACACACACAGTCAGAAACACACACATACACACGCACTCAGAAACACACAGACACACACACACACACACACACAGACACAGACACATACACACGACACACACACACACACACACACACAAACAAACAAACAAACACACACACACACTCTCTCTGTCTCTCTGTCCTTGTTGTATCAGTGCTCAGTGATGTTTCTGCTGTTGAGTCTGAGTCACGCTACAGCGAGAGCTGACAGCCAATCACAGCGCAGCGTCTCTCTGACCTACACTACTCCTCATCATTATTCACAGGAAGCGCTCGATGCTCCGTTCACAACACCAAACAACTCACATCCACGGGAGATTTGGAGTATTTCAGGATCCCGTTATCCAGAACGAAAAATCGCTGTGAAGAAGACACAAGAAAACAGTATTACTCCAAATAACATTTACTGAAAATACATATCGTAAGGAATAAAGGGTGAAATATAAGAAAAACAAACCAATGGAAACTTAAATACTAATAATATGCAAACAAACTGTTCTCTATCGTTAATTAACACCAAGAATAAACACAGGCTTCGTACAGATTCGGTAAAAGGAAACTGCAGGACTTTCAAGGACTTTTCAAGAACTAATTTTATGGATTTTGAGGACTACAATTAGCACTTATCAAACAATATCTTTATTATTATTATTTTTATTTTTTTTTACTCAAATGACATATATGGTATCTGAGGTTCACATCAGCCCATTGGCCTGCGCTGTCAGACATGGGGAATCCCCTTAGCCACTGAAACCATACTATGACAGAGATATCGCCCTCCTTATTCAAACTGTGTCATATACTTATCATGAAACTTAATATCATGTGAAAAGCTCTATATCTCAGACGGGCTGCAGCGTTAATGTTATGTGAAAAGATTGTGGGTTTATTTTCTCTGAATAAATGAAACACTAATTTCATGTATATATTATGTATTTCAATATTTCAAACACTTTTCAAGTTCCTGTTTAAAAATATGGCTATTTTCTTCGGTTACTGGAGGAAAGAAGATTGCTACATACAAGGAAAAAAAAATAATTAGTAATTAACCATTAATAATTAGTAGACTTTTAGAACTGTACCACAATTTCTACTTGAATCACATAGTTGCTGACTCCTTGTAAGACCTCATGTATTAAAGGTTGTGTTCTTGTTGTTCATTTTTTTTCTTTACTTCTTTTTTTTCTAATCTTTTATTTTTCTTTCTTTAATTTTTTCCCCTCCTTAATGTGTACAAAAAAGGAAAAACTGTTTAAAATTACTGGTTTAATGCATGAATTGGTTTTTAGACCCTTGCAATCTGCGTTTGTTTATTTGTGTTTGTCTCAATTGTGTGTCACACGCTTAGTATGTCTACTTCCTTTTGCTTAGTCCTGTTGTAAATATAACTGTAATGTCTCTTATTTGATGTACGCCTATTGACAACTGGCCGGGGACTACAGCTGGAAATTAGCCGTTGAGGCTAAAGCTGCTCTTTTTATCAAAAGGGACTGTCCACGATATTATAAACAAATAAACTAAACTAAAAAAATAAATAAAAAAGATACCAGACGATGAATAAGGGTCTTATCTAGCGAAACGATCGTCATTTCAAAAATAAATAAAAAAAAAGCACAAATGCTCGCCTTGCTCTGTTCTGTGATGCGCGTTCGTGACTCACGTAATACGCAATTACGTTGAAAAGGTCACGCTTCTGTCCTGACGGAAATTTTCTTTTAGCCTTTTTAATATTAAAGCACCCAGGATACGCACACGAAATGGGCATTTTAAACGATAAACTGACACAAAGACATTTGAATATGTGTATATGGTCCTCCTTCCTCACATTTGTAAACACTGACTCGGTACTTCTGCGTACGTCAAGCGTGACCTTTTCTACGTAATTGCGTATTACGTGAGTCACGAACGTGCATCACAGAACAGAGCAAGGCGAGCATGTGCTTATAAAACTTTTTTATTCTTTTTTTAAATGACCGATGGTTTGTCTAGATAAGACCCTTATTCCAGAGAGCTGCACGGGTCCGATTTTGTAAATCCGCACCCGCCCGTACCCGCAGTGCTTAAAACCGCATCCGACCCGTTTTCCGACAGCAGCACTAATTAAAATCTGCAACCCGACCCGACCCGCTTAAAATAGAACCGAGACCCGACCCGCACCCGAAATAAACTCAGTTTAGCCAATCACATTATAGACACACTTTTTTCAAATTTGTATTGCCTTTGGCGGCTTGCCTTAAGACAAGGACAACAGCCGGAAGCTGTCAAAAAGCCGATAGCCTATATGTCGGGAGACAGAGTGGGCAGACGTTATTGACCACTTCATTAAGTTTCTTATTGTATAAAGCATTTCTTTAAAGTGAATTTCGTTTTGTATTAATTTTATCTTAATTTTAATCAATGTTTTATAACCAATTGTCTGAATTTAATAAATAAGAAGTAATAGCAGGCATCAGGACACGGAGCGGAGGCAACGGCGCATGAACTGGAAATTAACGAAACTCAGCATATAAGCTACATGCATCACAGACCTGATAGATATATAGAAAGCTTGAAATGTGTACTTTTAAACAAAACAATTCAAAACGAAAGAAAACAGACTGTTCTGTATCCTGGCTATATTTGACATAGGCCTACTCGCTATCCATCTATATTCTAGACGACTCATTCAGCAGTTCGAGTGGTTGTGATTTTGTGTGAATGTAACGTAGGCCTAGAGACTCATGGGAGGGCGCGGGCTCAAATAAACTAAAAACAAATATTTTATCAACTTGAAATACAGGGGAGGCATAGTTTTGTTTTTGTAGATGTGTTCCTAAAAATATGCATTTATTTTTACATTTGCACGTGACTGTTTTGAACCCGTGTTTAGACCCGCGTTTCCCCGTGTCCGACCCGACCCGCATCCGTATCCGACACAGTTGGATATTTTTCACCCGTTTGAGCAAAATTTGCGGGTCACCCGTCGGGTACCCGCGGATACCCGAACCCGTGCAGGACTCTGCCTTATTCATCGTCTGGTGTCGTTTAAAGCCCTTTGAAGCTGCACTGAAACTGTCATTTGGACCTTGAACCGTTTGGGTCCTGTTGAAGTCCATTATATGGAGAAAAATCCTGGAATGTTTTCATCAAAAACCTTCATTTCTTTTCGACTGAAGAAAGAAAGACATGGACATCTTGGATAACATGGGGGTGAGTAAATTATCAGCAAAAGATTTTTTAAAAGTGAACTAATCCTTTAAACACCTTGTACGAACCCAGTGAACAGATTGCTGATGTTAAGTGGTTTAAGATGGTTTAGCTGGTCTCCCAGCCTGGAAAACTCCCAAACCCACTAAAACCAGAGACCCAGACCAGCGGGATCAGATTGGTTTGTTGGTTCTAACCTTGTGCCAGCCCTTCAGGGGCCATTTCCTCCTCTTCAGCATGAAGCCCTCGTGCTTCTCTGGCCGTTGCACGTGAGTTTGCCCGATCTTCAGGCCCTCGATGATTTCCCAGCTATCCGTCTCCTACGCAGGGACCAGAACAGATATAAGACAACCAAACCAATGGAAATGTACAAGCCATTAAAGTGCACACAAACAGCTCTTTGTCATTCATTAACACCAATTATAAACATGAGATGGAAATATTGAGAGAGTTAGAATGAACGAAATATTAAATGAATATACACAGTACTGATTTAGCAGCCGATATTAGTTTGCGAAAAAAACAAACACAAAAAGCTTTTAGATCGAAGGTTCACAGCTAATTTCAACTGACTGATCAAAATGGCAAACTCATTAGAAACATCATTAAACAGACATCAGGCCAGTGAGGCTCGACTGAGTGAAAGCATCATCGAGAAACACACAAATCATGAGCTGGAGAAAGGTATTCCTATTAATAGATTTTATAGCATACACTTTTAGACGATACTGTGAGGTGTTTAATATCATGTGTACATGCACATCACTTTCAGAGTAAGTTGCAGATTCCGGTTTTGTTTAATTCTGAAAAATACTAGCAAATGCATCAGTTATTGAAATATTCCTTGTTGGACTGGATGTACTGAATAAAGTGCTTGCATGAACAACTGCAGATGAACATTAACTCTGGTATGTTTAATAATGTGCATGGTCCCTTCCAAATGAATACAAATAAATAGAATAAATAAATAAATAAATAAATAAATAAATAAACAAAATGCAAGCTGTGTCACATTCAAAAAATGTTAACCCATTATCAGAATAAATCATTTAAAAATCTCATCACATAACATTACATAAAATAGCAAAAGAAGGAAGTTTCTTTATGTAATATATAAATCATTGGCATGAATAAGTTACTTCAATTACAGTCAAAGGTTTATTTTAAGTATAAAAAGTAGTACTAAAATAGTTAACTTAAATTAAACTTGGTAGTAGTAATTTATTAAGATTATACTTCAAAGTGCAAATTCATAAACTAAAAAGTGGGTTAGAAGTATATAGAGAGTAAATTAGTGTAGTTAACTGTATAGTTGCAAAACAAAAGAAAAACTTAGATGTAAACTGTAGATTACACTTAAAATTAGATCCCAGATCCCTGTAGATTTTTTTTTTTCAGAAAATATACCTGGACTTTATCTACGTTTACTTAAATTCACCATGAAATCAAAATGGACGATTCTTATTTTTAAAGAATACTGCAGTAATTATTATAAATTATTTATCTATGCACATTATTTTCTTGAAATTGATGTCCTTCAGCATCTCTTCTCTTCTCTGATGATGAGGGTGGGGCAACCTGTCAATCACATGAGATCCACCAATAGCAAACCCCAACCATCCAATCAATTCCACACACACAAAATCAAGCCCCGCCCACATTTGTTCTTGTTCGTAAAGCCTATCACTCAGATATACACTCACCGGCCACTTTATTAGGTACACCTGTCCAACTGCTCCTTAACACTTAATTTCTAAGCAGCCAATCACATGGCGGCAACTCAGTGCATTTAGGCATGTAGACATGGTCAAGACAATCTCCTGCAGTTCAAACCGAGCATCAGTATGGGGAAGAAAGGTGATTTGAGTGACTTTGAACGTGGCATGATTGTTGGTGCCAGAAGGGCTGGTCTGAGTATTTCAGAAACTGCTAATCTACTGGGATTTTCACGCACAACCATCTCTAGGGTTTACAGAGAATGGTCCGAAAAAGAAAAAACATCCAGTGAGCGGCAGTTCTGTGGGCGGAAATGCCTTGTTGATGCCAGAGGTCAGAGGAGAATGGCCAGACTGGTTCGAGCTGATAGAAGGGCAACAGTGACTCAAATAACCACCCGTTACAACCAAGGTGGGCAGAAGAGCATCTCTGAACGCACAGTACGTCGAACTTTGAGGCAGATGGGCTACAGCAGCAGAAGACCACACCGGGTGCCACTCCTTTCAGCTAAGAACAGGAAACTGAGGCTACAATTTGCACAAGCTCATCGAAATTGGACAATAGAAGATTGGAAAAACGTTGCCTGGTCTGATGAGTCTCGATTTCTGCTGCGACATTCGGATGGTAGGGTCAGAATTTGGCGTCTACAACATGAAAGCATGGATCCATCCTGCCTTGTATCAACGGTTCAGGCTGGTGGTGGTGGTGTCATGGTGTGGGGAATATTTTCTTGGCACTCTTTGGGCCCCTTGGTACCAATTGAGCATCGTTGCAACGCCACAGCCTACCTGAGTATTGTTGCTGACCATGTCCATCCCTTTATGACCACAATGTACCCAACTTCTGATGGCTGCTTTCAGCAGGATAATGCGCCATGTCATAAAGCTGGAATCATCTCAGACTGGTTTCTTGAACATGACAATGAGTTCGCTGTACTCAAATGGCCTCCACAGTCACCAGATCTCAATCCAATAGAGCATCTTTGGGATGTGGTGGAACGGGAGATTCGCATCATGGATGTGCAGCCGACAAATCTGCGGCAACTGTGTGATGCCATCATGTCAATATGGACCAAACTCCCTGAGGAATGCTTCCAGCACCTTGTTGAATCTATGCCACGAAGAATTGAGGCAGTTCTGAAGGCAAAAGGGGGTCCAACCCGTTACTAGCATGGGGTACCTAATAAAGTGGCCGGTGAGTGTACGTCACAATAAGGAAGTTCCTACTTCTGTTTCATGACGACTTTAATGAAATGAACTTGATACTTCTTTTTTTGTATGGGTAAATGTGAGCATCAGAATGGTGATGGCTGCTTTAGAAACAACACTCATTAGTTATAATATCTAATATTCAGCTCCTTCTGTCGCCACAGTAGGCACGTTTCCATTACAGATTTGCGTTTTTTTCTAAATGTCGACAAAAAACTATTGCGAAATGACGGCGTTTCCATTAACCGATGTTATACGACTAAAACGTAATTTTTTCCTCTCGTGATAATAAGTCATTCCAACAATCATGGCGACGGATGTTGGTAGGTTTACGTATATCCCAGCCACCGCACTGGCCATTATTAATAATCACAGGAGACGTGTCTATGTGTGTGTGTGTGTGTGTGTGTGTGTTATCTAATCATTAATGGTAAGGAAAGACCCTTATACTGTGAGTGGCACGTATGAGTGTTTCTGGGTGTTTCTCCCTCACTTGCTTCCAGCTTGTGATTGTGATAAAATTTTCTATTCCTGTAATTCTTTTGTCTTTTATGAATTTAATAAAGAACTCTGCCTCGTATTCTGTTCAAACACATGTTTGATCAAACACACCTGATCAAATCTACGTCAGGTGACTGTAAATGCGCAAAAACTGTTTCCATTGCAGTTTTGCCTCATGCGAGCGTAAAACCTTTTTTGGCGATACATGGGAGTTTTTGTGAAATCGACGTGTTTCCATTGGCCATATTTTCAATTCGCAATTTGCACATTTTGAAGGGTAATGGAAATGCGGCTAGTGACAGAGTTGAGGTTTATTTGCCCTCTTCCTCAAGTGTAATAATCAGTATTCATCTGTATTGACCAGTTGTGTCACATTTTGTAGCGACTACTCTTTCTATCAATTCAAAACAATGTATTTATTTTATTCTGTCAGCAAAAGTATTGGATAATAGGCGAATAAAAAAATGTACGTAATTGATGACTACAAAGTCTACACCGAATGTATAGAAATTTCTCCAGTAGCTCCTACAGAGTTTGTGAAGACTTGAATGAGCTCCTGCTGTGTTGAAAGTCAATCTATTAAAGTAATTTCATTGATTTAACAGCCGTTTTCTGTCTAAGCGGGCAGTTCTTGCCTGTAACTGGCTTTAACATACTTTATGGTCATAGTCAACAGCCTTGCTTTAAACAACCAAGTCAGCTGAGAGGAAAGTGCCATCATGTGACTCATATTGGAGCTTTGTTGATGTGTTTTTTTAATCCTCGTGGACAAAAGAATGGACACAAATATTTCCTGAACAACTCTGAAAAAGTAAGGTCTCTAGGGGGCTTTCGCACTGGAGAAACCTTTTCATAGTTCCTACAACTATTGGCGGATGTTCCCAGATTTTGGCGTGTTCGCACCACAGGAACTGGGAACCATTTAGTTCTAGGAACTCCTTTTTGAGGTAATACTTAACTCCTACTCCAGACTAGGTCTAGACCAGCACAATAGGAACAACCAGTGACGTTAGTTTGATTGGCTGAACGCACGTGAAACACCAGCACCCACCATTTTTAAAATAGCCTATATATTTACTCCACAAACGAACTCTACGAACATGTAAAACAGTGATAGATGGACCTCTTAACCTTTACGCTGAGGAGAAAATCCAATGCAACTTTGAGGGGACCAAGCCAAACATGATTATGTATTTCTGCTCAGCTAGCAACATTAATGTCTACTTTCTGTGCATAACAGTTCTATCTAATAACATATTAAACAGGACTGTTGGACAGATCGTAAAATAATGAACATGAGCACGTAGGGCTGCACAATTAATCGAATTTGTAATCGCGATTACAATTACGGATGCCACAATTATGTAATCGTTTAAAGGTGCAATTACAAAAAAAGTTCACTTACATTATTCTGTGTGCTTAAGATGTGTTTTTTTTTTACAGTTTTTTACATATGTGTTTTCTACAGCTTATCTTTAGGGTTTTTTACTTTGGTTTGGTTTCTTTAAATAAATAAAACAATACATTTGATATTTGAGGCTTAATGCTATAGAAAAGCAAAAAAAAAAAGTTTTTCAGGAAGAGTGTTTTCAGCTTGTATTTTGATATGACAAAATGGCATGCAGTCGCTTCAAACAATGGCATAAAGCTATTCAAAACATTATTCAATGTAAATTATGATAATCATAATTAATAATCGCAATTACAATTTCAAGGGAATAATCGACAATTATGATTTTTGTCATAATCGTGCAGCCCTATGAGCACGGTTTGTTGCTCAGGCTCTGGTGTTACCAGCGCCGTCAAAATAAAAGACAACAACAACAAGCTTGGCTTACGCCACTTCAGAGTTCCTACAGGCGGTGCGAATGCAACCTAAGGGAACCATCAGTTCTCGGGGAACCATCCTGGTGGCTAGTTCCTATAACTAAAGCCGCCTTCCCACTGCACACGACAAACAACAGCCATCGCACCGGAAGTCGTTCATTTCCCATGGACAGTAGTACGGGAGCTGCGTGGAGTTACAATCATATTTCGGATCAGATTTGAATGCGTTGAAATATCTGAACCTCTGCTTTAACACTTTAACGTTATTCTGTAGACGCTATTCCTGTAAAATGGCGGTTATTAATAATTATGGCAGAAATAATGATTTTATAATTACTAAATCAATATCTATGTTGATTAGCTCTATAAAATCTACTATGTTCTTATTGTAGATGTATTGAGGGTCATTTGTTTTGTGTGGATATATTCATCCATGCACTACATTCATTAAAATCATTCATTTTACCATGGTGAATAACCCGAGGGTAACGGTTGCTTCACGACCAATTCACCCTTCGCAGGGAGTTTGATTGACAGACTATCCGACCAATCACAATCCGCCATCCGCCATTTAGTCCGTCAAAGCAGTCAGGAGAGTTAGTAGATATAACGTCGGTGGCCTTGAAACTTGAAAAACTGTGTACTGACGTCTTTCCGCGGTTGAAACATCATTCCTTCTTATGTTTATTCATGTTTATTTGATGCTATAAATGAATAGAAGGAAGAGATGATTGGTTCACGGGCAGCTTTAACTGAGGCTCTACAGAGATCTGTCAGACACATTAAAGAGCCAGAAAACGGCATTTATTGTTTACATTTCTTTAAAAAATTACCAAATTTGAAAGTTGAGACTTTGTTTCATTATAAAGTAACCTGCTCTGTCCTGTCTGTCAGTGTGTTGTCAGTGTCCTCCTGCTCTGCGATGTATTTTTCACTGCGTGAGAACATGATGTGTGTCGTGAGAGCGGCGTGGCTTGTCGGACATAGCAAGAGTAACTAAAGGGGGCGGGAATTTGCGAACGGTCAATTTCAAAGATCCGCGCGACTGCCACTAGGGGGCGAAACGCAACAATCGTATAATAATAATAATTCATTACAATTATATAGCGCTTTTCTGGGTACTCAAAGCGCTTTACATGGATCTCCTCATCCACCACCAATGTCCAGCTCCACCTGGATGATGCGACGGCAGCCATAGTGCGCCAGAACGCCCACCACACACCAGCTTACTGGAGGAGAGGAGACAGAGTGATGAAGCCAATCAGTATACAGGGATGATTAGGAGGTCATGATGGACAGAGGCCAAGGGGCAGATTTGGCCAGGACACCGGGGTTACACCCCTACTCTTTCGAAAGACATCCTGGGATTTTTAATGACCACAGAGAGTCAGGACCTCGGTTTAACGTCTCATCCGAAGGACAGTGGTCTTTGTCAGTATAGTGTCCCCATCACTACACTGGGGTGTCAGGACCCACACAGACCACAGGGTGAGCACCCCCTGCTGCCCTCACTAACACTTCTTCCAGCAGCAACCTGGTTTTCTCATGAGGTCTCCCATCCAGGTACTGACCAGCTCAGCTTCAGTGGGGAACCAGTCCTGGGCTACAGGGTGATATGGCTGCTGGAGAGAATATGAGTACCCAGTATGCGAATGTTGTGTGTGGTGGAAAGGCGGCTTAAGTTCCTATAACCACCCGGTGCGAAAGCCCCTACTGTTGCACAGCCACAACTTTTCTCTTCCCCTCGAAGAGAGGAAGCAAAGTCGGTCTCACCTGTCGACTGTCTCTCTGAGACGAAGAGGAGGAGGACGCGCTCTTGTGCGTGGGGGTGGAGCTTTTGTGTAAAGGGGTGGAGCTCTTGTGGATGGGCGTGGCCCCCTTCTCCTCCATGCTGGTGGCTCGGCTGTGATGACGAGACATGATAGCGGCTGCAGTCCACCTTCTGCTCTCTCTCAACCTTTTTATTTAGTGTCTCTTCTTGTCCCTCCAAAGCACAGCATGACCTTTGAATCCTTGCGCAGCCAAACGATTGAGCGCTTTCACCTGAAACACAAACGGTGGGGGAAATGAGAGTTAGAAACATGGTGACAGAAAGGTCAAAGAGGTCATTACGGGTTTGAAGGTGTCAAATTTATCATGGTTCAGTTTATATATTGGCTTTATGGTCAAGGTTTCAATTCACTAAAGATTTTATGCTGCAATCTCTGATGCACCAGTTAGGAAATATGATGCGATAACACTGTATTCAATTTCTTTAGCTTCAATTATAACAGAATTATAAAACAAATTTAATTTGGCTTACAAAAATATAAACTTTGCAGTGCTTCTTTAAGTCCCCCTGTGGTAAAAGTCCAGCTTTTAATGTTGTTTATGGTGTATATGGTGTTTTTAATATGATTTAAGACAAATCATGTGTAAATTCATAAGTCGACAGCATCGCTGAGTATTTTCTCCTTAAAACTGCAGTGAACCAAAGACAGTCTCAAAAACACGGTGTGAAATCGCTGGTGTTTCTGACGGCACAAACTACCTTGTAACCAATCAGATCAACGTGTGATCGTCAACCAGTGGATCTCTGAGTGAGTGGGTGAGTGGAGGCGGGGCTCATTTGCATATTCATAGGACCCCCGTATACTAAATGGGGGAAGGGTGTGTAGAGTTTCATTCAAGATATTTTTTTCAAGAATAAAAGGATTTAAATATGTCATTTTGGTGATCAAAGATGACTTTAAAGGGATAAAATTACTGACTACAGGGGGACTTTAAATGAAATACATTTAACAGGGCTTTGGTGATATAAATGACTTATATTACAAGTGAATTATTTAAAAAATATAATAAAAAACAACAACAACTAAACTTCACCCAGAAGAAGCATTTGTGTGTTTTATTCTCAAAATGTTAATTCTTGAATATGAAATAACTACTGATGACTTCCATATTATGATAATGACTTGTTCCAACTTATTGGCCTTTTCTGATTTTGAACACAATTTCCTTGTAATAAATGGCATGGCGCCAATTCACGCCAGTCAAGGCATGGCAGGGTCAGATGACATCATCCAATCTAACAATATCATGTGACAAAATCAATTCAATTAGGTGTAGAGTAGAGAAAGACAAAACTGCTTTAAAATTAACCAGCAGCATCAAATAAAAAATAAGCATGCACTGTAGCTGTGGATATAACCTGGCAACTGCTGATATATTAACAAATAAAAAATATTATGATTTTACAAAAAACAAGAAATTACTAACTTTCATCTAGAATAAATTTTGTCACAAAGCGAGTGATTTACTCACGATGTTGACGGCTGTCCAAAGTGACTTATAGATGAGAATATCAAATACCAAATTGCAATTTCAATGATAGAGTAGAAGTGGATTTTTTTTATCTAAACATTAGTTATACCCTTCTGAAAAAAAGTACACTTTAGCATACTTTTAAAAAGAGTAGGCTACTTATTACGGAAATAATATACTTTAAAAGAATATACTTAAGTGTGAATCTTTTAGGACACTTAATTGATTGTTTAAAGCAATTAAATTAAAATGTATTATATTTCAAATGCTACCACACCCCTACTTCCTGCGCCCCTGAAATATTATGAAGACTTAATGATGTAAATGTACCTTAAGGAAAAGCTTTTTGATTTTACATTATTTTTTAAAAGTGTACTTAAGTCTGTTCAGGAACAGTCATGATACTGCTCTCTTTAAGTACACTTAAGTGGCCTTTTATTACATTAATATTATATTGTCTGCAAACAAAACTACATTTGAAGTACACTACAAATGCTAATTCAATCCAATTAAGGGCACCTCTTTATCACGAGGGTAATTAGTCAAATGCTCCTAGGAAGAACTGTTTCGGTTAATAATAGTACAGGCAACTCCAGGCTACTTCAAGAGACGCACCGTATACATGTGCAGGTGTTTCGAGGAGGACAGTATAATGTTTTGTGGTTTAGGACATTTTGTACAGTGTGTAACCGTCAATGTGTATGTGTTATAGTCTCTGCATGTGTCTTCATGCAGCAGTATTGATTAGTCATGCAGTATGGAGAGACTTTGACCAGCCTAATTAGACCCAAAGGAACACACGCGCACGCGCACACACACACACACACACACACACACACACACACACACACACACACATCCTGATAGCTACAATTTAAGAAAAGCTGTTTCAATAGTGGGCTCAGTTACAAGTGAGATAACAGGATACATCTGTACTGGCCTTCCCAACCCAAACATGCTTATCAAGCACTCTGGGGAAAACACAAACAGTACATGAACACACACATCTATAATTTAAGGGCTTCCACCCCCTCCTCCAGCACATTAAGTGAGCCGCGGGAGCCCGGGGGGAGACGCGGGGAAACACACATCACATGCTCAACCCGCCACATGAAGTGATGATGTTTCCCTCAACAAATGTATATTCGCCTGTTCCCTCAGCAGCAGCTTCACACGCTGATAAATGAAACCTGCACTGAGATCAACTCAAATCTTTATGATTTGACTGATACAATGAATTGAAAGCACTAGCTAGTTTATCGATCTGTTTTCCTCTTTGCTTTTAGGTCTTATCACACTTTACACAGTTAGAAGAAAATACACACACACACACACACACAGAGTGAATGTGTGAAACACATCGGATATTGTCACAGCAGAATCTGGACTCAGTAAAGCTGACTGAAATTATCAGTGTTATGTCCTGTTTTATGTGTTTTGGTTTTTGTTGTTTTCTGTTTCCTTTGCTGATTTTTTTCCTGCTTAGTCTCCTAGGTTACGCATTGTTTGATTATCGTTTGCACCTGATGTTCATTTAGTTGATTGGTTTGCTCTTGTATTTAAAGCCCATGTTGCAGGTTTTTAATTAATATATAACCATGTATTAAAATATCAAATGAAAAGTTAATGCAGGATTTAAAAAAAATTTGCGAGACACAAGGGCACAAATTTAGTGGCAACATAACAGTTTCCTTGACCGTGTTGAAAAAACACTTTTTTTTCAACATCGCGTCATATTACGTCACATGAGGGAGTCGGTCGCCGGGCTCTGCGTTTACTCAATGGAGAGTATGCTGGGATTCAGTAGGAGCGGTCGGGATTCAGTGTGTTTTCTGTGGTTGCTGTATTTCAATAAATTTATCGTCGTGGTAATTATTGTGAATTATGACCTGTCAGGACATCGAGTCCACAGATTTCCGAACAAAAAAAGGACGGTGCTATCCTATCTTGCGTGGTGCGTTGTGTGCAGGTGAAGAGACGGACTTCTCTTCTGCATCTGCTTCGAAACACGCGGTAGTTCGTAGCGTTCACTTTAGACCGGATGATTATAATCCCGGCGATATGATGGAGTTCAACATGGGATGCCGAAGCAAGACTCCTTCGGTGCACACAGCTCCTTCATCGGGTCCGCCGGTCCATCAACATGTGGTTCAGTCAGCGGTGGAAAACATGACGCTCACGGATCCGTCAGAGATCACTTATTGTACATCTGTTTTACAAAATGTGCCTTGTCTTAATTTAATTCATGAATATCCTACATAAAATTGTAGTGTAATGCATTTGTGTTTGTTATTAGTCTGCAGCCGAAACTTAATGTTATTATTGTAAATATAATATATTATGTTATATAATTCATTTTCAATCTGTACAAAACCACTTTAATGTTTGTGTTGGCTGTTTACATATGACGTTTTTATACAGTAAGACAGTTGTGATTATTTTTGTATTCGTTTATTCAAAACCTTTAACTATAAAGTCCCTCTTCCTCTGGAAACTGTCTCCTATATAATGACTTACATACACAACACAACACATGCAGTTAAAGGTCTAAATACTAGCTTAGTTATTGCCTGATACATGATAATAATCTGTACAATTGTGATCTGAGCATAGTGTTATACTCGTCGGCTAACGTGGATATATCGCGTGATACACCACAAATTATCGTTGTTCAGGCTAACCCTGGCCTGCCTGCTCTCTTGGCCACATCGCAGGCTCATAATTATATGACTGAGGTCCGTCATACGAGTAAACATTTAGGCTACAATTTCCTCAACTGTCAATGCGATCCATTGCTTTTCTATTGTTTACTTTGAGCGCACTCCCTCATGTGACGTCACTTCTGGTTGGGCGGTTTTCAAATGCGGAACTAAAATTTTCACACAAAAAAAATGACTCTAGAAGCCAAAATAGAGTTTTATACGTATATGTTTATATTTAAATTTAGTTCCTACATTATTTGTCTATACATTGGCTCACTGGGTACTCTAACCTGCAACATAGCCTTTAAGCCCTGCGTCTTTGCAGTTCATTATCAGTCCTCATAAGTACTAAGTTGTTTGTTCATGTTCCTGAGTTTCTAGAGTGTTTTGTGAAGATTTGAGTTTGTTTCTAATAAAAGTATCTGCTGCATCTAGATCGTGCACACGTGACACTCCTGAAGGTCTCAGGACTTATTTTTACTCACCTTCACTGCAGCAGACTGAACAAATAAACTTCCTAATCTGAGGTGTAAAATGAACATTTATCTCATATTATCTATTATCTCTCTGCTCCCAAACTCATGAGACCAGACAAGAGGTGGACAAAAAAACGGCCTGATATTCACAATATTGGTTAATTTTTACATTACCAACAAAATAATATCAAATAAAGTACAACACTGCCATGTCAGATTGGCTTATGCATCATTAGAGCTAAACTATTATTCAAACTATTAAAGTGTGAGCAAATATCTAACATAGTCTTTATTCATAAACTTGTTTTGATTACATCTGCATCTGTACAGACACTTTCACTTTGATTAAAACAATTACTGTACCATGATAATCAGTTATTTTTTTTAATGAAAAATATTGGTGCAAAAAAAAAAAAAAAGATGGTGTGCAAATATTTAATGCTTTTATGCCATTTAGTTGTTCTGGATCAAGCAGATCAAAGACACAAACGCTAGATCTAAAGCCAGTCAGAAGAGAAATGAGTGATGGAGGCCAGCAGGAACGTTTTACCAAGTAGATTATGATAAGCAAGGACACAATGCGCATTAGCCCAGAACAGTGCCATCTTCCCAGCAGCACATGATAAATGCAGAAGTTTCTCAGACACACGCTCCATCTCTGAGACTGTACATTAGCCAAACACAAAATACACTGTGCTTAGATCCTCTTCAAAAGGGCTCCTAATAAAGCCACACACAAACAGAAAGAGGAAGACAACGGTGGCTACTGCAGTAACATGAGAAGTGGAAGAGAAAAAAGAGAAGTGCTCCATTTATATTCATAATTGGTAGAAATCTGGTACACTTCAGAAATAAACACTCAGCCAGCTGCACTACTTATGTAAGCATGAACTGCAAAAACAATGACTGTTTTCAAACAGGTCTCCCGAACGTTTCCCATTGACTCGTTTCACCCCGAAGAATAGAGAGCGGCAGGATGGCGTATTTTTACAGGCCAAAAAACCTCCCAGCGAGTTAGCATTTTAGCATTCCAGTTCCATCGTCCTGAAGTCAATAGGTTTTCTCAAATGGGACTTTGAATTAATGGTTACACAAGCTCAAGATATATTCACATATTATACTAAGACATAAAATACATCAGCATTTTTAAGGCGGTTGTTAACAAGTGTATAAATGGGACTACAGAGGTTGTCTGGGGCATTAAACATCATCACGTGAAATATTGCGAAATATTGTGACACGATATATTGTTACACCCCTAGTAAACATACCATAAAGCAAACTTATACAATTTATAATAAAGCACCAAACTCAACAAAAAGAAGTAAATAATGCTGTTATTTTTATCTATATGATTGAGCTCCCTTTATTTCAATCATGAACGTTTGAAATAAATATGAGACCAGTCCAGCTTGAAACTGTGTAGATGAGAGTGTCAGTCATTGAAATGGTTTGGTGTGTAGGGTTACCCGAGGACAGGAACAACAGCCAAGCCTATCAGACACCAGCGTAACTGAGCTCTCACACGGATCCCACTGCCTCTACACAACACACACACACACACACACACACACACATACATTAATATATGACCTGTCTATCAAACTGGCCCAACACAAAGCTCCTTCTCAAACACACAAGTGTTCAATTACATCTGACAAAGCCTCAAGCAGACAACAATCACAAACCTCTAGCCTATAACTAATGCAACAGTTAACAACACGAGTAATTACTCACTAAACACAAGCTCGAATAAGTCTATAAGAAGCCTTTAGGACCAACATATCCATACAGATTATAATTCAGAGTAATATATATCTAAAATCCAGTTACCCAAGAGTAGCCCAGTAACACACTGGACTCACAGCCGGTGTTAAATATGACTGCTCCAGGACTAGGACGACCCTACGAGTGAGCTATGGTGTAATTCAGAAGCGTATCATGTGAGATTTCCCGTTGGGATTCAACAAGGTGCTGCCATAGTGATTATATTCAGAGCTTTTCAAATGAATTCCTGTCCAAGTGAGTCTCTCCAGATGTGTTTCATCATCCGATGTTCCTCAAGAACTGCTCAGAGAATTTGGTTTATCACGTACAGTCGTACACCATTCAGAAGCACTTCATTTCTGCTCGTTTTCAGGCAGTAATTAGATTGATTTACAACAATGCACAATAATGCTCGTGGTTTCAGATCAGATATGACGGAAAGTTAATTTAATGAGCGCTCTGACTGTGAGCCATTTGTGACTGATGAGTTTGCGACTTTGAGATCGAGTGGTTTGGACTGATTCATTAAAATGAAACAACTCACAAGACTGGAACGGTTCTGAATAAAGACTATTTTAAACTAGTGCATCAACGGATCACAAAACTTACGGTTCGGGTCATATTATGGTTTTTGAGTCACGGATCGGATCATCAGATCAGAGGAAAAATAAATATAAATACGGTATAACAAAGTTACAAATAGAGTAAGGTCTAACTAGTATTCATGTACAGAAATATAATAATAAGGCCAAGGCCTAAATGTAAAATAACACTATAATGTTCACTGTATAAATGAAATATAAATGTTCTTCTGTAAGCTTTGTTTTGTTGTTTGATAAACGTTAATGACACAGACAGCCTATTTAAAGGCTGCTGTCACTTTAAGACCTAACGCACTGATCCAATAATGATACACAACCGATTTCTTCAACTGTTTACGTTCACTTAAGACATAACTGACTGCGTTTACGAGAATATGTGCCGAGATGGGTACTTTGACACAATTGTGTGTTTGTGTCAGTAGTAGGGATGTAACGATTCATTCAACCGTTTGAAAATCGATAAAAATGTGTGACGATTCAAGTCGGTTGAAATGTTAAACGAATCGCGATACACGTTTTAAACAGCAGGGGCGTTAGCCTACTGTGAAGTTGTGAACCTCGCTTTACAGGCACAATAGCAGCGAGCACACAATGACGCGAAGCTAGCGAGTGTTTTCACTTCATTCATGGAACTTGAGCTTGTGTGAGCCGAGATCAACTTCCATAGGAATGAACTGAAAACGCTTGGTTTGCTCCGCTCGCGCCGCGCCAGTGTGTGCCATAGACTGTGCACGCGCCGTCAAACACATGGCGACGGCAAGCATATGTTGATGTTGACTCATTCAAACCGGAGGTCTGGCGGCATTTTGACTTTCCGTAGAATAATAATAATAATCACCATCGTGAGAAGCACCAGTCACCTCCGTTTCATGTAAAAGGCATTAACGACAAGTGCGAGAGCCACGGAGATCACAAGGTGCATCAGTGTTTCCGTTTATAATTTCTTAAATTAATTAAATAAAAAATTGTGAGAAAATCGTATCGTGAAACCAGTATCGTGAATCGTATCGCATCGTGAGTTGAGGGAATCGTTACATCCCTAGTCAGTAGTATGGTCAGTCCTTTGCTGCTTCACTTGAAACGGGCCTCGCAATGGACACACATGCAGGGATGGAGTTCGCGACATTTAAAGTGAACTGAGCCGATCTGAGATGCTTAAAAACACAGACTTGTTTAATAAAAAATAAAATGGAGAAGAGAAGAACACCCTGAGCCATGAAAGCAAAATTAGATCCCTCCTGTGGACCAATCACATTGGCTAGCCAAGCCACACAAGTCTATTTCCGAATCATTAACCTAATTTATGGAGAAGAAACACATTTTATATAAATGCCATTTTATTCATACAAATTTTGATTAGTATAATTACTACTACTTGATACCCAACCCTCTAAGAAATTCCCCAAATGGAATAAAGAAAATGTCTCAATATTCCTTTTTTTATAACTTTTCCCATTAAATGCATCAGTAACATTTAAAGTCTTTAAGCTTCCCTCATCACGGCATCTGATGTGTAATTCCCCTCGACTCAGCACAATCCCGCCAGCCAGGAATAACGGAAAAGCCTTCCTTCCACTGAAACTGTTAACAGGAAATTGGGTTCATTCTTCCATTCACGTCCCATATTCGACTCATGGTTTTCCGTAAACCATCCCTCAGCACAATGGAGATTGATGACGAGTTTAGAGAATGTTGTTGTACTAAGCGAACCCCCACACAATGAGTCGCCGCTGCTGGTGTGAGGTCTGTGAGGCCCACGGGCCCCGTACTGTGCACAGATCAGCCTCACTGCGAGTTACAGCCATTTAAGACCCCGTACATGTCACAGTGAGTCAGCAGAGCAACTATCCACAGTACAGGACTCAATACGCGTGTCAGTTACTCACAATACTGGTATTCATAACTTTGATATACCTTGAAAAATATTCATATTCAATACCACAATACCATATATGATAATTTGGGTAATTTTGTTGAAAGAGCTTTCACACGGCACAGGGAGGCTTTATTTAAAACTTTGAACAAAATTTATAAAAAAGACAAGTAAACAGTCCATAATAGAATAAGAACAAATAAACAAATGGCAAGAAATGCATGAAATAATAAACATGACTATAGTTTTTCAGGTGGGTCTAACAGTAGTATTCAGGTAAGAAATACAAAACAAAATTCATTAAATTATCAAATGTATAGCAGTGGATAATATTCATTGTACAAATTAAATACAGATTAATGCTTCCAGTTAAAGTCTTTTTGTCTCTTGTTTTTTGTTCTCTGATCACCATGAGACAGCAGCAGGTTTATGAGGCTGCCGTCACTTTAAGAGCGAATGCACAGATCCAATATACTGATACACGTGCGCTTTCTTTCTCAACAATTTACATTACAAAACTGACTGTGTTTGCGTGAATACTTTCCAAGACGGCATTTTGTATACTTTTGTTTGTATTCAACCTATGAAAGGGATAGTTCACCCAAAAATGAAAATTTTGTCATAATTTACTCAAACTCAAGTTGTTCCAAACCAGATACACAATTACACATACAGGTATTTTGAAGAATCTCAGTAATCAAACAGTTGATGGTAGGGCTGTCACTTTACGTACGAAAATCGATTGCACAATCGATCGGAGTTTCGATTCACAAGTTTCGAAAACAAAAATAGGGAATACTGAATGTTGCACTCCTGTTTGTCATTGTGCACAAAACTTCACGCCAATAAATCATCAGAAATATTGCTGACTTTACGCCCGTCCTAATGCCTGTTAGTTGTCCGTGGATTTATCTATATTTGGTGTTGAAAATGGAAACGTCTTTAGACATGGAAAATCGATTTTACAATCGATTCAATGAACACTTATGTCTCAAAAATCGAAAAGGATTTTTTCACAAAAGTGACAGCCTTAGTAGATGGTGCCTATTGACATGTATTTTTTCCATACTGGAAGTCAAAGTCAATCCTTGTCTTACTCCGGTGCGTACACTAGAGGCTGCAGATTCCTGTCCCGCTATGGGCACACAGGCCACCGTACCTTCATGAACTGTGACAGAATATTCACAATTTTTGGGGGGAAAGCCACCTTTCGTAAGGATTGCTCTGAGCAGCTCTCGATTCACAGTGTCAAATGCTTCGGAGAAATGCCAAGAAAAATTCCTGATGTTGTTCACTACATTTTTCTTGCAGCCGTCTAACTGTGAAAATCATGTCCACAGTACTTCCCCTGAATCCACACAGTGACTCAGTGATGTTCAGTTAAAGGAGACATATCATGAAAATCTGATTTCAATCTACCAACCCAGAAAACGTGAATAGTGAAACCCAGTAACTTTCTCTGTAAGCACGTCAAAAAATAAGCCGATCAGATTCGGCTCCCCTTCTGATGTAGGAAGAGGATCTTTTTATAATGTTTCCTCTTAATCTGCACGTTTACACCCACTGCGCCAACATTTGGTTTTCACAAATGACAACGGTGTTCTAACTCTAACACAATGGTAAAAGTTCGAGCAAGGCGTGTAAACTGTTTAGAAAGCAAAGCAAAGAGCAATATTTGACCAACAAATGTCACAGCTGTCTTATAAAGACCTCAGGGAACTGTCAATTTGTTTAAAGTTAAACATGACGAAACATGCAAGTCGATTAGATGAATCAATGTTACTCCACAACAACTGGATAAATGCTTCTAACCATTCAGAAACGTCCAGGTGCATTTAAAAGTTTAATTTCTTCCTGAGTCTCTCTGTAAGGCTGCACTCGCTACTGGTTATTTCTGAGGTTATGGATTATTTGCGTGTTTTGTTATTGCTGGAGTGTCTGAAGCTCGTGTTAAGGCTCCGCCCTCTTCTGAACGGAGGCGGAGCATCAGCTCATTTGCATTTAAAGAGACACACACAAAACCGGCACATTTTTGCTCACACCCAAAAAGGGGCAAATTTGACAAACCATAATAAATTATCTGGGGGTATTTTGAGCTGAAATTTCAGACACATTCTGGGGACACCCTAGATTTTATTACATCTTGTGAAAAGGGGCATAATATGTCCCCTTTAAGTTCTCCACCAGCCTACATAATATGATTTTTGCCACAACAGCCAGCAGCGATATACCTGAACTGTTACTACAGATAAGATTATTCACCCTTGTTTTTATAGAGAGTGACTGTTTAAGGAGCTCCTTCATCCTCGAGCCTGCTGACCACATCGTAACACTTATATAGCAATATTCACATATTCACTAAATCACTGCACGGGTAATTCCTTCACCGCGACAGCCCAACACGTGTCTTTTCTCTCAGGCTGTGCTCCCCTAACTTCGGTCTCAATTAGGGCTGTCAATCTTCCTCTATAATACTATTCGAATTCCATTCCTTATTTTATTTAATATTCCAATAATATTTTGAATATTAAATGCTCAAATTCCTCCTATTATTAATAATACAAATTTACACAGGCTTATGGATAGTCAATGCCACTATAGCATGTGGTTGTTGTTCCTTCGTATTGATTATCTCCATAGAAATTAAAAATTCTCATAAAAATATTTTAGCCATGAATACAACCAACTAACATCCAAGATAAATCACAACATTATCCAGAAAATACAAAGCTACAAGACTTGATTTGGAAAACGAGAAAACAATGGTTCAATGCAAAACTATTCACTTATAAAAATATTGATATTTCATGACAATGCCATGATTATGAAAGTATGAAAACAATATGTTTTATTGGCCTCATGGGTATGTTATCATTTTCATTTCCATGGAAACAGGAACATTATCTGATTGGTGATGGTTTATGGTTAGTGTAGTTCTTTGTGACTTTGACTATTAAAACACAATTTATTTATTTTTTTAATAAAGTGACATATGGCTTGTATAAAGTATCTTGCAAAACTTGAATGGTACTTTTCCACCCGCACTCTCTTCAGCCGTGATTATATTCACAGTATATGAAAACATCTCTGTACAACGAGTGTAGATTAAACTGTGTCGTGTGTATCAGCTGCATGTCAACAGCATATTTAATTATTAAAGTTGTTCTTCTGCAGTTATGTAGTTCAGTGGTTCATAAGGGGCCACTGCCTGGGGAGGAAAATCTGTTTTTGTGCCTTCCTCTTTTTTATTGAGTCTAAATTGCATCTTGGAGGATAAAGACCTAGAAAATCACAGACTATATCCAATGATTGTTTGCTGACCTGTCCAGCATATAATAAAGCTTTTTAAAGGAAAAGTACCAAAAAAAAAATCATCATAATTTAGTAACGTCATTTCAAACTCGCATGACTTTCCTCCTCGGAAAAGGAAAATATATGTTCTTACTTATTAAGAAGCGTCACGCCAAGCTTGGCATTATAATTTTTTACCAGCCATATAAATGTTTTCCTATTCATAAAAATAACTCGTAGTTTAGTCACGAGACAGAAGGCACGCTCAATGCGATCTGTGAGTGATCTGGCAATTAAAGCGGGGTCTCTGTGATCATCGTGACACCTGCAGTGTTGGCTAGGACTGGGCTGACACTATTGATTAATCAATCTCAATCAATCTTCATTTTGATGAACCAAGATCGACTGGTCTAGTCTATGCTGTTTTCAGTAATGCCACTAAACATTATGTCTAGTGCCTGGCATCCATTCATCAACAATAAGCTTTGTGCTATACGTTTGATATGAAACAAAATCTCAGCTTTCAAATTTTATCAAAATAGCGTGAGCGATTGCTTCAAACAGTTTAAAACCGATCAAATCTTCCTCTTCACTGGTTACAGCACAAAATCATGATTTTAACCTTAAATATCATAATAACGTACAAACTGACAGGGTTCCAGAGTAGATTAGTTGAGAGATCGTTTTCCTTATGAAATATTGACATGTGCTGTACCTTATAAACAAATAATATATTGAAACGAGCTTATAAAACAGGATCGAATCGATTTGTGAACTCTGACAATATGTGATAGTGTTTACCTCAGACTTGTTCACTTGTTCGTACAAAATATAATAATGAATACACTTTTTAGTGTAATATTGTAGTTATTTTTTTAAATAGGATGTTAATATAAATATACAATAATATTATAGTATATAGGTTGCTTGTTAATAGTGTAAGTACATGGTTTTGGTGGCGTGTGTTTATTTCAAACTCATAACGGATCACAACATGCGTGTTTTCAACATATTGAAACATGAATGCAAAATTTTCCAGCGAATAGCATTATTTTAATCGGATTGTATGGGTTTCGAATACTTTAAATATAATTCACAATTTAAGGGCGACTTCTATGATTCTCTCACGGTGCTGTTCTTGTCCTCTTTGGAGATTGGCACCTTGTGCTCACTTTCATTGTACAGGAAACAAGTGTGATAATTATATCTAATCTTCCTTTGTGTTACACAGATGAAAGAACTTCCTTTGGGAATGAGATGAAGGGAGTACATGTTCATTTTTAGTAGATGATTACTTAACGGTTCCCTCCACTTGCGGTTCTGAGAAATGCTTGTTTTTAAAGGGATAGTTCACCCAAAAATTTTAATTCTGTCAGTAATTACTCAACCTCATGTTTGTTCCAACCCCGTAAGACTTTCATTCATCTTCAGAAAACAAATGAAGATATTTTTGATTAAATCTGAGAGCTGGATCACTCCTGCTTGTAAGGTATTGAAAATTGCCTGCTCAGAAAGTTATAAAAAACAATGTTTAAAATAGTCCAAGTGACTGCAGTGGCTCAACCATAAGTTTATCAAGAGAAGAGAATACTTTTTGTGCACCAAAAATAACGACTTTATTGAACTATTCATTTTCTTCTGTGTGGGCCTCGAGTGAGTTCACGTAGTGTAACGGCGCAGCGCTTCGGTGTCGTACGTCACACGTAGGCTCACTATTGGCCGACGCTGGTCATGTGTGTGTGATGTGTGTGACGTACGACACAGAAGCGCTGCGCCGTTACACTACGTGAACTCACTCAAGGCCCACACAGAAGAAAATGAATAGTTGAATTTGCGAACAAAAAGTATTCTCGTCGCTTGATAAACTTATGATTTGACTTATGATATTTATTGACATTGAAATACTTTGATATTTATTATATGATATTGACTTATGATAACTTATGATATCTTATGATATTGTTTTTTCTAACTTTCAGGGCCGGCAAGTATCGATACCTTACAAGCCTATGGAGGAGTGATCCAGCTCTCAGATTTCATCAAAAATATCTTAATTTGTGTTCTGAAGATGAACGAAAGTCTTACGGGGTTGGAGCAAACATGAGGGTGTGTAATTACTGACAGGATTTGAATCTTTGGGTCAACTATCCCTTTAAGAGCCTCCATAAAGTCCCCGATGTTGAGGGAAGCTGTGGGTTGTAGAGCCCTTCTGAAGTCTCTAATCTGCACCATCTTTCGATCAGTTCCAGGCTGTTATGTTTGCTGTATCTCACCAGCTGTTCCTCCTCCTGTGTTGATGCAGATTAGTCACCGAAGCTTATGAGGCCAATCGCCGTTGTGCTCATCACTGCCACTTCCCAAGCTTTACCGAGGGTCAACTGAGGCGCAGTCATTTATGCCGCCGAGAGATTAGAGAAGTGCCATCTCAGCCTCACAAGGTTTCCTGTCAGTTAGGAAGTCTCTTCTCAACGGTCCTGAAGGGTCGTCAGCTGAAAACAGATTTTCAGAATAGCTCCCGTGGCAAGTTGACTGATCCCATTCAGTTTATACATAGCTGAGCAGTGGAGGAACTTCACTCCTCTTTTTCCAAGGTTGTTTAACTTCATATATACTGTACTCACCTTCACAAGCTCCAAATACAGCACCATCAAAAATAAAAATAGCACCATAAAAGTGGTCCTTAAAAACTGTGTGCTATTTAGTCATACAATAGCTTTGTGTGAGGATCTGACAGAAATGTAATTCTGTTCCTCACAAATAACACTGTTATACGTGTTAAAGTCCCCCTGAAGTCAATCATTTTATCCCTTAAAACTCATCTTTGATCACCAATATATTTATTTATAAAACGGTTAGTTCCAATTCTTGATTCTGATTGGTCAATAGCTGTATTTTATTCACGATAACGGTTCTATGTATCACTACACAACACTCCTAGCAACCGGCTCTTAGCAACTTAAACACATTCATTGAAGCTATAGTAGAGTAAATTATTGTGAGAGAGTAAGTGAGTGTACCTGCATTTAGTAGACATAGCATTTTCCTTCAGGTCAGTCCTATATTCATAATTTAAAATATCTGTTTAAATGTATGTGGCATCTTGTCCTTTTAACAGAGGGGTTTTCCCGTGCCTATAGTCATCTGTCAGTTGCGTCTTTCTTCTCCGTGATCATAAGATTGAGTCCTTTCAATGTAAAAGTCTTCTCTACTGACTGACTCACTCATAAAGACAGTCTTTGCTGCCATTTATTGGCAAAATAATGTATGTAACTTCTGTTTACGGTCAGGGACTATTTTTTTCCAGCGGGAGGAAGGCTTTTAGTGATTTTACTTCATGAAAGTTGCATAGATAAATATTTTTCGGCTTTAATATTTGCATTGTGTGGTAACCGTTTTATAAAAGTAATAAGTTACTCGAGGCTAGTGCTGTATCGCGAATAAGCCCTTCAGCCGTGACTTATTCAGCCTCTCGTACCTTATTGGTTACATAAAATGTCTTCATATCTTAAAATATCTTGAATGTAACTCGACACCCTTCCCTCATTTAGTATACGTGGTTCTATGAATATGCAAATGAGCCCCGCCTCCACTCACTCAGAGATCCACTGGTTGACGATCACACGTTGATCTGATTGGTTACAAGGTCGTTTGTGACGTCAGAAAGTGTTTTTAACACACGTGTTTAATTTTTTTTAAGAAAACACTTTAGCAATGGTGTCGACTTATGAATTACACATGGTTTGTCTTAATCATATTAAAAACAACACATGGACACATAAACAACATTAAAGGCACACTATGCAGGATTTCTGTTTTTGTCAGACAGCGCCCCCTAGAGTCGCTGTGGAGTACTTGTATTTAACGTTACTGTCGTAAATACACTCACGCAGAGTCGTCTCTGCACTCACGGCTGATTTTCACCACAGGGCGACTTTAAGATACTTTTAGGGTGACTTTTTGTCAAGCTCAAGAGTGTCCATCCCATGCCAAACATCACATTTTGTGTTTTACAGAAGAAAGTTTAATCATGCAGGGATCGAATTTCAGCGCGGGATTGTGGGTATTGCGCATAATGTTAATCATCCCCGCAGGTCTCCCACTTATAATGCAGGAAATTCCCGCAAACATTGACTCACTTTAGCATGTAGGTTGTATTAGTAAATGAATCCACACAGATTATAAAATCAAATCAGTCATTTTAAAACTTTCTGCGAGATGCAATTTCACAAACCGCATGAGTGATTCAGCGGTGTTGCGTCTCTCTCTCTCGTCTCTCAAGATGGGCTGCTCAAGGCAGTCGTTCAGCGCTGCAGGCGGTAATACACTCGCGTTTCGGGAGTCGGGATAGATGGAATTGTCACTTGCATAATCGGGCCAGCATTGCATTAAGAGTAACTAAAGTTTACCATTTGTACGTCTTTTTAAGTCTTACCAGTTTAAACGTTATCTTGAATTATTCGGTAGGCTACTTGTGCGCTGTCTGAGAGATGTTTAGTTTTTTTCTGCACACATACAAGCCACCTCACAAACTGCTCGCGGGTAACAAAAGTTATTTTTCGTGGATTATATCGCTTTAGCAGTCAAAAACATGCAAAAATCATGTCAATTTCGGTCTTGGTGAGTATCCTCTAAACACAGTCGGTTATGTCTTAATAAGCACACATCGCACGTGACCGTATAATGTTGGTGCTACAGGATCTGTGCACGAGCTCTTACAGTGACAGCAGCTGTATGTGTCTGTCATTCATTTGGTTGTCAAAACAACAAAACATAGCTTTCATTTTAAGGAATCAGGATTAATAGCCTATGTATTTAATTTAGTTCTCAGGACTAAAATACTACTCAGTAGAGCTGAAGATCTTTGCCCGAACCCGACGGGTTTGGTCGGGTTCGGTCTTAATTTTTATCATTTTACACGGGCTCGGGCTTGTGCTCCGGGTTGCGCGGTAAATGAACGGTCAGGTGATGCGTTTCGATTAGTGCGAAAATGGATGCGGAGAAGGTGAAACGGAGGCTGGCCTCTGGCGATTACATTTTGTTTGCACCGGCAAAGAAAACAAAGTCTGAGGTATGGAAATCTACATGCATAATGTAGACGCAGTATAGACTAATTTTGGCATTATTCTTTTTATTAAATTTCAGCTGCTGTGTTCACCGTCACTTTGAGGCCGGATTGTGTAGGGAAGTGACGAAGCAAATCCTGTGGAGCTTTTATCTTAATTTCGTTATTGCCAAATACCCATCTTAGTTTAGAATTTTTCTTAATTTAATTAGTTAGACTCCTTTTTATTGGTGCGTTGGCCTATTTAAATTCATATTGTGGAGAGAGGCGGCCGCAAGCAAGTCCCGTTTTCGTTAGTCTTAATACTAATCTCAATTTTATGTAACTTTTCGTTTTATTTCGTTATTGCCAAATATCTAAGTTTAGATATCTTGATTTAATTTGTTTAGAAAGACTAATTTTTATAGGCCCGTAGCCAGGCCTATTTATAGGCTAAGTGTATGCCTATATGCCTTTAGAGTGCTGAGATGTTACGATGTTACAGAGGACTTATTTAATTTCTTTGTTCCAACTTCCAAGTGGCCTAGCCAATCATGAATAAATTATGTTAAAAAATGTATAAATGACTCATTATTGACAAAAGGCAAAAGAGCTGTGTGCGTGCGTACATTTTTATAATGTCGGGCTGGAAAACGGGTTCGGGCTTTTAAAAAGCTGTCAATCAAAATGTACTTGTCGGGCTCGGGCCGAATTCTTTCGGGCTCGGGCCTTGTCGGGCCTAACTTTTAAGGCCCGATTACAGCTCTACTACTCAGTGTTATTTTACATTTGATTACTTTATTCAGTCTCTGTAGAACTATTTCTGAATACTGGTGTCAGATCGAAGCAAAAACATGTCTCTTTACAGGTATCTTTATTCTATTGTATTTTTTTGTTCTACTTTTTTCAATTTAATTCAAAGATTGAAATCAAGCTTCCTTGTGTTGTGTAAATTCTTAAGAACAAAATTACCCCACTGTAAAAATGCAATGAGTGAGCATACATTTAGCAGATAAATGTAATTTAAAAAAAAGTCTAAACTCCCCCCTCAAATAAAAAATTCCCCCCCATAAGAATCACCTAAAGGCCTCATTATGCTTCTGCGTCAACTCCACGGCGTAGCTACGGCGTCACTCCTACGGCGTCGTGGCCGTTTTATGGTTCTGCGTCAGGTTCGGTGCATCGCGTTGAATCTGACCAATCACAGCCCTTGCGGTCTGCGTCGCCTCAACGCGTCGTTACAATTTTTTGGAGGTGCACGTCGAGCTACGGCGGAGGGGTCGGAGAGGGGTTCGCGGCGACGCAGAGGCTCTGCGGGGGTACGCCGTCGATTCGATGCAGAAGCATAAAACAGGCTTAAGGGGGGATTTCCCCCCCATTTTCCAAAACGAAATTCAGTTCTCTTTTGGGAATTGGTTCTCTCAAAAACCCATGATGTCAGTCTATGGAAGTGATAGCAGCAGCTTCTTTATTTGGACTGATGTGGCTCTGCTGGCGCATTTCTGTTTGAATGAGATTAACTGCACTGCTCCGGTGAAACCCCACCAAGGTGCATGAGAACATACGCGGCCTACGTTTTGCCTTCTCACGTGGCAATTCTTGCTTTAGGTTCACTTTCTTATAATCTCCCGTTATTGCGAGAGGCCTGTCTCCCTGTCCACCCTGATCATCCGTTCAGCAAACCTCTCCCACACACACTTCCGGCAGAATGGAGATACTAACCAAAATAAAAGACACAAATGTATGGATTATTATTATTACAATGGCCATTATAAGAATGGCTTCTTTATGAAAAAAAGTTTCCAAACAAGATGAACATGATTTTAGCTACAATATAAAATTCAGAACCCCTTAGCAAACAATTCCCTTGCAACCACCCATAACACACAAACATGCACTATTAGCACTAATCACATTTTCATCTGGAATTGTTTTACATGGCTAATCCACTGTGAACATAACATGGAAAGGTTAGTAAATGGAAGGTCCTTGTTATTTGGATCAATAACAGGGTTTTCTCCGATTTGTTAGACGAAGAGCACAGATATGATGCACTGAGAGAAGTGTAACGCGCTCACGACAGGAGGACCGATCTCAGTTCTGTGATGCGCGTTCACGATGTCATCGTAATAAGTAATTAGGTGGAAAGGTCACGCTTCTGTCCTGACGAAAATGTTCTTTTAGCCTTTTTAATATTAAAGCACCCAGGATACGCACACGAAATGGGCATTTAAACGATAAACTGACAGAAAGACATTTGAATATGTGTATATGGTCCTCCTTCCTCACATTTGTAAACAGTGACTCGGTACGTCAAGCGTGACGTACTGAACGTAATTGCGTATTACGTGAGTCACTAACGCGCATCACAGAACAGAGCAAGGCGAGCATTTGTGCTTATAAAACTTAAACTTTTTAATTTATTTTTGAAATGACCGATCGTTTCGCTAGATAAGACCCTTATTCATCGTCTGGTGTCGTTTATCGTCTGGTAAGCTGCACTGAAACTGTCATTTTGACCTTGGATCGTTTGGTACCCGGTGAAGTCCATTATATGGAGAAAAATCCAGGAATGTTTTCATCAAAAACCTTAATTTCTTTTCGACTGAAGAAAGAAAGACATGGACATCTTGGATGACATTGGGGGAGAGTAAATTATCAGCAAAAGATTTTTTAAAAGTGAACTAATCCTTCAAGTGCAAATCCACGAAGCCTCTGTACAAATCACCATGATAAACAGTCTTGTTATCATTATTAACTTTTTAATATTCAATACACATGCATGAAGTTAAAAACAAGAAGGATAGCCTTATGAAAAAAGAAAACACACGATATGGCGGTTACTTGCACTCCTCTGCGGTTGGCCTGTCAGTAGGGCGGCACTACAGTATTGCGGTTATCGCGACAGCCCTAAACTAGAGCTCTGTAAGTTGTTTACGTACATTATTACTTTAATGTTATGTGCTTTGAGACGTGAGGTAATTTAACGCTGCTTCATGATGCTTTGCTGATGTGCGTTTATGTGTTTTGGAAGAGGCGTTTCCTTGCGCCAGGGCGGCGCAACCTGTCAATCACAAGAGATCCACCAATAGCAAATCACAACCATCCAATCAATTCCACAGACAAAATCAAGCCCCGCCCACATTTGTTCTTGTTCCAGAACCCGTTTACTCGGATATACGTCACAAACAGGGAAGAAAAGAGCATCAACATCTGCTTCATGCTGACTTAGCAGAGACAGACAAACTGGAATGAGCAACACACCGTAGATGATGTATGAGGTGCCAGTTGGAGAAGGTCATCAAACTAGAATAAAAATAATGGATTCCTGATATATAAGGACTCCAAATTTGCTTTGTCATTCAAGACACAAGAGACACAACTTTCAAAACACAAAACATCCTCCGCAATCCAGCTAAAACTGCAGAAACAGCCTGAACTGACGTGACTCTGAACTTACAGACGTCAGACAGATGAGTACAGTACATCTAACACACAGACACACATATACAGTACATCTAACACACAAACACACACATATACAGTACATCTAACACACAGACACACATATACAGTACATCTAACACACAGACACACATATATACAGTACATCTAACACACAGACACACACATATACAGTACATCTAACACACAGACACACATATACAGTACATCTAACACACAGACACACATATATACAGTACATCTAACACAGAGACACACACATATACAGTACATCTAACACACAGACACACACATATACAGTACATCTAACACACAAACACACATATACAGTACATCTAACACACAGACACACACATATACAGTACATCTAACACACAAACACACACATATACAGTACATCTAACACACAGACACAATATACAGTACATCTAACACACAGACACAATATACAGTACATCTAACACACAGACACACACATATACAGTACATCTAACACACAGACACACACATATACAGTACATCTAACACACAGACACACACATATACAGTACATCTAACACACAGACACACACATATACAGTACATCTAACACACAGACACACACATATACAGTACATCTAACACACAAACACACATATACAGTACATCTAACACACAGACACACACATATACAGTACATCTAACACACAGACACACACATATACAGTACATCTAACACAGAGACACACACATATACAGTACATCTAACACACAGACACACACATATACAGTACATCTAACACACAAACACACATATACAGTACATCTAACACAAACACACACATATACAGTACATCTAACACACAAACACACACATATACAGTACATCTAACACACAGACACAATATACAGTACATCTAACACACAGACACAATATACAGTACATCTAACACACAGACACAATATACAGTACATCTAACACACAGACACACACATATACAGTACATCTAACACACAAACACACACATATACAGTACATCTAACACACAGACACAATATACAGTACATCTAACACACAGACACAATATACAGTACATCTAACACACAGACACAATATACAGTACATCTAACACACAGACACAATATACAGTACATCTAACACACAGACACACACATATACAGTACATCTAACACACAAACACACATATACAGTACATCTAACACACAGACACACACATATACAGTACATCTAACACACAGACACACACATATACAGTACATCTAACACAGAGACACACACATATACAGTACATCTAACACACAGACACACACATATACAGTACATCTAACACACAAACACACACATATACAGTACATCTAACACACAGACACACACATATACAGTACATCTAACACACAGACACACACATATACCAGTACATCTAACACACAGACACACACATATACAGTACATCTAACACACAGACACACACATATACACTACATCTAACACACACATATACAGTACATCTAACACACAGACACACACATATACAGTACATCTAACACACAGACACACATATACAGTACATCTAACACACAGACACACATATATACAGTACATCTAACACACAAACACACACATATACAGTACATCTAACACACAGACACACACATATACAGTACATCTAACACACAAACACACACATATACAGTACATCTAACACACAGACACAATATACAGTACATCTAACACACAGACACAATATACAGTACATCTAACACACAGACACAATATACAGTACATCTAACACACAGACACACACATATACAGTACATCTAACACACAGACACACATATACAGTACATCTAACACACAGACACACACATATACAGTACATCTAACACACAGACACACACATATACAGTACATCTAACACACAGACACACACATATACAGTACATCTAACACACAGACACACACATATACAGTACATCTAACACACAGACACACACATATACAGTACATCTAACACAGAGACACACATATACAGTACATCTAACACAAACACACACATATACAGTACATCTAACACACAAATACAGTACATCTAACACACAAACACACACATACACATACAGTACATCTAACACACAAATACAGTACATCTAACACACAAACACACACACACACAAATAAAGTACATCTAACACACAAACACACATATACAGTACATCTAACACACAAACACGCACATAAAGTACATCTAACACAAACACACACATATACAGTACATCTAACACACAAATACAGTACATCTAACACACAAACACACACATACACATACAGTACATCTAACACACAAATACAGTACATCTAACACACAAAGACACACACACACAAATACAGTACATCTAACACACAAACACACACACACACAAATACAGTACATCTAACACACAAACACGCACATACACATACAGTACATCTAACACACAAACACGCACATACACAGTTCATGTCAATGATGCCCGATAAGTGTTCAGAAACAGTCAGTGAGGTTAAAGTAGATATTTTTTAAGTAAATGTCACAATCTAATCTAATGCAGGTGTTAATATTAAGCAAATATTATTAAGTTGATGATAGAGCAGCAAAGTCTTCCCAACAGCAAATCTGCAGCTTGTGAGTAAAGGTTCGGACATATTAGTGAAATGTCGGCCAATATCGCAGAAAAAAATGTCAGTAGTGTAGCGATGAAGCACAGTCACAGAGAAGACACACACAGCTTTCTGTCGGTCAATGCAACACACTCACGCAGAGATCCAGGATTCACAATATCAGTCACACCTTAAAGGGGCCCTAGAATGTGAAATTGAATTTATTTTGTCATAGTTAAATAACAAGAGTTCAGTACATGGACACATACAGTGAGTCTCAAACACCATTGTTTTCTCCTTCTTACTTAAATCTCGTTTTTGAAAAACACCCCTGAAAAACAGGCGAATCTCCAAATAACACCGACTGTGACGCAACAGTCGGGATCATTAATATGTACGACTCCAATAATCTGCATATGCCAGCCCATGTTCAAAGACAGGTGGAACTGCGCAGCCGAAGCATGGCAGTCGATCAGTGTTTGGATGTACAAATGAACACAAAGGTATTTAGTTCCTTCATCCGAGCCTCTGAAGAAACAATGGGTTAATTTTATTTTCTCTGGAAATTTCAAAACATTTCACAGACGAGACTGTTTCCTCAACTTGGGCCAATACAGAGCTGGCCTCGATGAACGGCTGAAAATATATCGATCGAGCTATTAAGCAACACTTTCTGATGTGTAATTGTTCAAGTTCAGACAGGTAATCTTTCTCTCAAAATCGTTCAATACTGTATTTACATCATCGTGTTTGCATTGGTGAAAGCATTAGAGAGAGAGTGCAGAAACTGCGTTGCAATGATAAGATCTTTATTCTCGCGATCAACACACTGTCATCTGTTTGCTCAATGCTCATCAAGGCAACATTTTATGTGATGGGAATAGATCTAAATACTTTAAAAACATCTCACGGTTCGTTAATCTCGATAGCTGTAATAGTAAAAACGTATAATATCTGTAGTAAAAGTATTCGAGAGAGTTTCACATGTAATACGTAGCTATTTCATATGCAATCATGTCAGCCAATCACAGCAGAGGCCGGTTACACACAGACACGCCCCTTCAAACAGAGCGTTTGGGCTCAGGGCTAAAATCAGGCTAGGAAAAATGCCTTTTATTTCTAAATGAGGTTCATGTTTGAGCTCATGAGGAACAACAGATGTCATATGGAACTATTCCTAATAAGATCATGTGACCAAAAAAATAAAGTTTACACTTACATGCAGATCATTAGTTATTTTCACGCTAAAGAAGATTCTTAATTTTTATTTTTATTTATTAATGTTCTACTGTGTATGTTTTTGTGGTCACGGGCAGTGTAATCTGCTAGCTGCAAATACTCATGAAATCCATCTTTCAAATACAGAGAATTTTTTTTAGAAGATAATCTTCATTATTAAACAAAGTCATTATTCACTCCCTGATATGATGATAGATGCTATTTTGCTTAAAGCTTATTAAATTAAATCTGCAACAGTCGAGTGCCAAAGTGTCCAACATTACACACTTAATTTTTTTGGTTAATTTCGTGTATTATCGGGTCTAAGCGCACTTTTTTCTTTTTGTAATTTTCACACTACTCACACTATTAATACTTCATATTTAAAAGTCATAGAATAGTGCACAAGTACTGTACGCGACCTGGGCGGCACTGAGAAACATTTCTAAAAATATCTTCTTTTATGCTCCATATATAGAAGAAAGTTTTGTGGATACTATAAAAATAGCCTTTTTTCAGTCTTCTCAAATGGCAAAAATAGCACAACTTTTACAGTGACTGTCAGACAGTAGCGACACAACAATACAACTACAAATCTGACCATGACAAACGACTGCATTTGCTGTGAAACAAATAATTATTTTTTTTACATTTGCCCAACTAACAGCAAGTGGGCTTATGGTCCGTGGGCTTTTTAAGGTCACTTCCTCACATTAAACTAAGAGGTAGATTTACTGAACAGGGAAAATTAGCATGAGAACGCAATTCAAAAACAGCGGCGATGGAAGTGTAAAGTCCTGCACGTGATCTACAGATGACACACACATCACACACACATCACTGAACACAGCCGGATCACTTATGGCCAACACAACCCGTCTACGTCTGGGGTTACACTTTATTTTACGGTGCTGTTGTTACATATGTTACATGTACTTACCGTAGTAATAACAGTAAATTATGCATAATTGCATGAACCTAACCCTAAACCAAACCCTGTAATTACATGTTGTTAATTAATATTACTCTGTACTTAAATATATAATTACACTGTAACAATGACACCTTAAAATAAAGTGTAACCACGTCTGGTTTAAGATGTGCTCATTTTGTAACAAATGACAGTGTGCATTTGGTGTGAAACAAATCATTTATCTTTTTAATTTTTGTTTCCCAACTAACAGCATTCATGGGTTTATAAGGTCACACATCCCCTACACATTAAACTAGGTGTGTGTGAACAGAGTAGCCTAGTTTCACGTTTAGTACATTTTTTGCTGACTACTTATTTGAAATAGCATAAAAGTACTGAACATATGTAATTAAACACGTTGTCATTATGGTATTATTACTTTGACTTCAGTAAAACGATCTGAGCACTTCCTCCACTGGCAGAGACTAGAGGAATTGAGACTAATAATAGAAGATAATAAGCTTTTGCCAGTGACACTTTTGATATATTTATTGATACAAGTTATTTTTTATACAACGTGACTAAATTAAAAGACAAAATCATTAGTGAAGATTATGCACCAGTATTTAGAATAAAATATAGAATACAACATGCAACGCAAACTAGTTTGGTTACTAATGTACAAGTGTTTGATCAACACATTTGAGTGATCATTGAAAAATATGTTTTATATACAGGCGAAACTCGAAACATTTTAATATTGTGCAAAAGTTCATGCATTTCAGTAATTCAAAGTAAAAGGTGAAGCTAATATATTTAGTATATATAACTATTTACATATGCATGATTATACTTTTCAGAGGGCCGACATTTCTGTATTTCTGTACATTTCTTTTCTTTTGAATGTGGGGTTTTCATAAGCTGTGTAAGACAATCATCAAAATTATAACTTTTGCACAATATTTTCGAGTTTCACCTGTATATATATATATTCTGTTTATGTAGTGTATTCTGTATACAGTACCAGTCAAAAGTTTGTACACACGAATGGGAAAAGTGTGTACAAACTTTTGACTGGTTCTGTACTATAATACACATAAATAATATTGCTACTGTATTAGTAATACACACATAAATAATATCGGCCGATATATCGATATCGGGCTTTTTTTACTCCCTGATTTCGGTATCAGACCCCAAAAATCCATCAGTTGTTTTTTTCATTAAACTAAGTGTGTGAACAGAGCTTTTCTCCACTTGCTGCTTGGACCTGTGTGTGGCCCGCACTGGCAGACGTGTAAAACTACAGTAAACACACACAGGCAGACAGTGAACAGATGGACACACTAATCGACCTGCTGAACCGGCTCAGGCCAGCCCCTTTAAAGCAGGATAATGTCCCGCCAAGACACGCCAAGAATCCCGCCGCTCCGTGAACACTCGGGATTACAGCGAGGCACGCAAGCACACGCTGCACTGGAGATGAAACTCATTACTTTTATTGATCAGGATGTAGCTTTTGTTTTTTTATGTGGGACACCCTCGCCCAAACGCTGAGCGTGGGACGGCCAGGATCCGAGAGCGGCACATTTACTAAAAACACTGCTAGGCAACTCCAACACAGCACACTCATTAGTGGTGTTTACTAAGACAACATCACTATTACTACATGCATGCTTGGGCTCAGTGTGTGTGTGTGTGTGTGTGTGTGTGTGTGTGTGTGTGTGTGTGTGTGTGTGTGTGTGTGTGTGTGTAGGCTGTGTTGAAACCACTAACTGAGGGGAAGGTCACCCAAAAATGTTAATTGTCCTTCCAAACCTGCATGATAAACTTGCCTTGGTAACTAGGCCTATCGAAAATAGTTGTAGTACTAATTTATTAAAAACCAAATCGAAGAACAAAAAAACATAAGCTAATAACATAAAAATGACAAAAGCACATAAATTACTAAACCTTAAATTGTTGTTAATTTTTTTTTTTAAAGTGTAAAGTGTTTTTGCCCATTTAATTAAAGTCAATGGGATCTAAATTAAGTACTTAATTTACTAAAACTAATAAAAACTACAAAAGCACATCAATTACTAAAGCTTAAATTCAAATGAAAATATAAGAGAGAATATAAAATTCTTGAAAAAAATAAAAAAAAATGTTTCCCGTTTAATGAAAGTCAATGGGGTCTGAGATAGTTTTGGACCCCATTGACTTTTATTGTATAGAAATCTTTCCAAATATCTTCTTTTGTGTCCCACAGAAGAAAGCAAGTCATTGGTGTGTGTGACTCATTCTGCCCCGTTTGTGCTAGCGACACGAATGATGCCTGAATAAATCAGGTGTGGTGTCTATGATCAGTTCTCCGAGCGATTAGAGTTCCTCCGTTCCTCAGTCACCATTACAGGTGTGTTTCTGACTCCACAAACTCTGCCTGTGATTGGCCACGCAGGCGGTGTCCATGACGATAGCATTCCTGTCCCAGTCCTGCATAATTAAAGGAGCCAGTAATTGGCGTAATGAAGCACTGGGTCGGTTTACAACCGTTAGAGGGTCTTTATCGTCCAGAGAGGCACGACTCTACAAGACCGTAACTACATCATTATAACCACACAATGCACTCGTGAAATAAAAGACTTGCGGAATCAATGTAAACGACGAGCTAATTAATAATAATTTTTGTATTTAATTAATTAAAATAACTAAAGCACATACAAAAATAGCTAAAACTTAACTAAAATTCATTTTAAAATAAAAGCCAATTAAAAAAATATATTAAAATGTAAGCCAATTAAAAGAGTTTTCCACTGTCATTGGAACAGAGCGGCCGGGACGCTCTGTCAACTTTCTATGAAAGCTTGAACCGCCACTGAACAAAAAAAGTAGAAAGGCAATTGCAACTTTTTATTTTTAAATTCAGACTTTTCCTGCAATGAGTGAGTTTACATCAGTCGCAATTATGACTTTTTTTCTCAGCATTGCGTGAAATAAACTCAATCGGAAGTTATAAAGTCAGAATTGTGAAATATACTCATAATTCTGCAAAAATAAGTCACAATTGCGAGTTATAAAGGCAGAATTGTGATGTATACACATCCCCCCCCCCCCTCAGAATAGGACTATATAACTCACAATTGCGAGTTTAGGCTATATCATATAGGCCTAATATATATATTTTTTTTATTCAGAAGCTTCCATAAATGTCTCCTTTCGTGTCCCACAGAAGAAACAAAGTCATCCTGGTTTGGAAGAACGTGAGGATGAGTAAAGTATTATTTTCCCTCTAGGCTACTCCTTCAAACTTTAGGATGGAAACTAATAACTCTATTGAAAGGGCAGGTGTGTAGAGTTTCTGCAGCTGTAGTTCACAGAGAGTTAAACTAGAGGACTAGGAAGTCAAACTAGCCATCTTACACTGAACTTAGCAGCAGCTCATGGTGTCAATATCATCATAATATCTTAAAGCAGGGGAATACCAGTGTCTCTAAAAGACACACCGCAATGTCACTGCCTGACCTTGGGTGTTTTGATCCCAAAAAGTCCCCCGTGTTGGACACAGGGTCCAGTCCAGGCCCGAAGCACTGAAGCTCCAGCACACAGGTGTGCAACACGAGCAGAAGCGGAACGGCATTACAGGACGACGGGTTAGATAAACAACGGGTTTGTGTTTCAGTGATCTCATATGGGGTCCAGATCTGCGCAGACGGTCTGAGGAAACAGCAGATGAGACTCAAAATACATAAAGGCTTTAAATATATGTGCAGAATAACTCCAGAGGAGACTTTCCCATCTGTGAAGATGCGTGGCTGCCATTCATCCATTTTAATCAGCTTATCAATCATATCTAGAGGACATTGGCGACGGCAGCTCTCAATGCTGGAGGAAATTAGCCGTTGGTGTGTGTGTGAGAGTGTGTGTGACGGAGAGAGAGAGAAAAGAAAAGAAAAACCATGAAACGGAAGCGGTACGTACCAGCGGTTCGGTGTCCACATCGTTTCTTGGCGCAGAAACCGAGAAACCCGATGCTGTGAATTAGCGAAGCTGTAGTCGCGGTTATTTTTTTATCCCAGTCGGTCAGCGGTCAGTCCCCGCAGATAATCACAGTAATATTGGAGGGTATTGTCAAGGTTAGGTGTATGAAAGTGAGGAAAAGTGCTGTGTGTGGCTGGATTTAAAGGCAGTTTAGACGGATGCTGCGGTAACGGGGACTGCAGGTCTGCGGTAAAGCCCGGACCGGATCCGAGCCACAGACACTGGACGCCGGAGAACCGCAAAACCAGGAGCCTGGATCACACGAGGGATTCCGGCTGGAGTTTCTCATGTGTTTTAAGAAGTAATGTAGAAGGTTATCATCAGTACACATATAGGCCTACATATACACACACACATTATATATATTGATAGAATCAAAAATATACAAAATAGGATCAATTTAATAGGATCAATACAAAAAATCCAATAGGATAAGGGCAATGGAATGTGTGAGTGTGTGTACACAGACTACACACATATATTGTATAATAATGTCTCTCTCTCTCTCTCTGTGTGTGTGTGTGTGTGTGTGTGTGTGTGTGTGTGTGTGTGTGTGTGTGTGTGTGTGTGTGTAGTATAAAAAATATACTACAGGACAAAATTAAATGGGATAAGTGCAATGCTCAGACAAACACAATGCAAACCTCATATTGTTTCATTTATTTGCCATTCTAAATCATTTTAAAAGGTTTTAGGGGAGCAAACCAAAGAGCTTATTAAATTAGCAAACATCCAATCATAAAAATATTGTGTGCAAATCAGTAATGAGTAGGCTAATACAGTAATGAAACCCCATGGATTTAAGAACTAAACAATACTTATTTGAAATCTCTTTCTCAAATAATAAGGAGTTTCTCATGTTTTAAGAATGTAATGTAGAACGTTATCTGTACACACACACACACACACACTTATAATTGATAGAATAAAAAATTAATTCAGAGAAATCACCATGCAAATCTCATATTGTTTCACACTTATTTATTTGCCATTTTAAATCATTTAAAAAAGTTTTAGCAATGCAAACTGAAGAGCTTATTACATTAGTAAACATCCAATCATTAAAAATAATGTGTGCAAATCACACTTTCTACCACTAACTTTTTATCCAAAAAGTATAAGCAATGAAGTCAAGAAATGTAAACTCAATTGAACTACATTGTGCTACTGTACTCAACAAAGCACAAGCACTGCCGTTTACTGTTCGTTTAGGGAACGTTTTGGGTCTTTTCTTCAGTGAATGTGGACGATCTTTAATCATTCAGGGAAAACATTCACAGTAATATGGCAATGTAATTGTTTCTGCGCTGGGTATTGTGGATGCGGTTAATATCCTACATATTATAATCTAATCAAATAGTTGTCAATTGTATAACTCAATATTATTATTAAATGGTCAATATTTTGTACAAAATAATAACAATACAACACACAAAAAATGTGTTTAAAACTGAGCTGAGTTAAAATGATTAAATCGAGGGACTATTGTGCAAGGTTTTGAAAGCCATGAATTTCCTATCCTCAATTATACAGATCAAATGACCTTTAATGAAGCCAGAGAACGCCTCCATCTGCTGGCCAGAGAGAAACATCTGCACACATCTGCTATGGCTTCACGCTTTGGCTGACGTCATCAAGCGCTTTCATTTTGTCAACCCCTCCACTAGATTACATTTGTTCCCTTGCTGAATAAATATCATGTTTCCCTCAGACATGAAGTAAAACAAGTTAACTTCCAGTTCTCTTAAAGGGATAGATCACCCAAAAAAGAAAATTATGTCATAATTTACTCGCCCTCATCTCTTTATGAACTTGTTTTAAGCGTCAAAGTGGTAGTTGCGTATCTGTCAATGGAGGGACAGGAATCTCTCAGATTTCATCTATTGGGTTTGGAACAACATGAGGGTGTGAGTAATTATTGAAATAATTAATTTGGATTTTTAAGTGAACTATCCCTTTAAATACATGTCATACCCTGCATAGACTGTCATTTTACATGGACAGATCTGTTACGGTATGGTTCTCTATAAGAGCCTGTAAACAGTTTAAACTATTCTCTGTTAAAACACCAACATTTAAAGTCCCCCTGTGGTCACTTTTATCCCTTAAAAATTTTTTTTTTTTTAAAGCACCATAAAAGTGGTCCATAAAACTTACAATAGCTTTGTGTGAGGATCTGACAGAAATGTAATTCTGTTCCTCACAAATAGCTGTTATATGTTAAAGTCCTCCTGAAGTCAATCACTGTATCCTATAAAACTCATCTTTGATCACAGTGACATATTTAGAAGTTTTTTCCTTGAAAAAAAAGTCTTCATGTCTTAAAATAGCTTGAATGAAACTCTACACACCCTTGCCTCATTTAGTATACGTGGTTCTATGAATATTCTCCAGAAATTACTCCAGTCTTCAGTGTCACATGATCCTTCAGAAATCATTCTAATATGATGATTTGATGCTCAAGAAACATTTATGATTATTATCAGTGTTGAAAACTAAGAAACTAAAATAGAAACTAAAAAAGAACAGCATTTATCTGAAATCTAAAGCTTTTGTAACATTAAACTCTACCCTTCAAAAGTTTGGGGTCAGTAAGAATTAAAAAAAAAAAATTGGGGGAAAGAAATATAATAAATCAACACTTTTATTCATCAAGGATGAGTTAAACTGATCAAAAGTTACAGTAAAGACATTTATAATGTTAGAAAATATTCTATTTTAAATAAACGCTGTTCTTTTGAACTTTCTATTCATCAAAGAATATTGAAAAAAAAAAATTACACAACTGTTTTCAACATTGAAAATAATAATGAATGTTTCTTGAGCATCAAATCATCATATTATCCTGATTTCTGAAGGATCATGTGACACTGAAGACTGGAGTAATGATGATGAAAATTCAGCTTTGATCACAGGAATAAATTACACTTTACTATATATTCACATAGAAAACAGCTGTTTTAAATTGCAATAATATTTCTAGGGCTGTCAAATGATTAATCGCGATTAATCGCATCCAAAATAAAAGTTTGTGTTTACATAAGTGTGTGTACTGTGTATAATTATTTTATATATATAAATACATACACATGCTTGTATATATTTAAGAAATATTTGCATGCATGGACTATATATATAGATTTATATATAATTTATATTATATATAAATATAAATATTTTATATATAAATAACAAATTTTTCTTAAATATATAAATGCACGTGTGTGTACTTATATAAAAGAATTATACACAGTACACACACATTTATTATGTAAACAAACTTTTATTTTGGATGCGATTAATCGTGATCAATCATTTGACAGCCCTAAATATTTCACAATATTACAGTTTTTTTTTTTTTTTTATCAAATAATTGCAGCCTTGGTGAGCAGAAGAGACTTCTTTTAAAAACATAAAAAATCTTACCGATCTAAAACTTTTGCACAGTACTGTATAAACAACATTAAAAGCATAATTTCCAACACAGGGACTTTAATTGACAGGAACTAAGAAACAAAGACACCACTTAAGACAGCTTCATTTCTCAAACTCTTTATTTGTCATTCCATACAGATCAAACACATACAGAGTCCATGCATTAGCTCAAACTCATCTGACATTTGTCTGTCACCTTCGTTAACTGGGATAGTTCACTCAAAAATAGAATAAAAAAAATAATAAAATAAATGATATCATTTACTCATCATCATGTCATTCCAAACCTGTATGAAGCCCCAAAGAAAGTCAATGGGGTCCAAAGTTGTTATATATAATATAGTATAGTATATATAGTAATATAGTATATATATATATAAGTCTGTCTCACATTTAGAATGACATGGATGAGTAAATGATGACAATTAAAATTTTTGGGTGAACCATCCCAACTACTGGCAGTTTGCTGAAAGTAAAAAAAAAAAAAGAAAAAAAAAAAAGAAATCAAACACACTTTGATGGTTATAAAAGAACAGAAATGGCAGTACGGCAGTCAGTGTCCGTCGTTATGAGGTCGTGTCATCATTAATACTCGTCCTGTCATGTCGGGGTCATGCGTCATGTCACTTAAAACTCTGTAAGAACAAACACATAGTCAGAGTTACACAAGTCCACAATCTCCAGGAACAGATGAAAAAGATATCAATAATGGGACTATTAAAGTCTGAACTTCAAAACTCACAGTTGGCATAAAACGGAGGATGCGATCAACTTTAATACTGTATTGTGTCATATTTCAGAGCAAGGCCGCAGTCACATTAGAGAAATTGGTAACACTTTACAATAAAGTTCATTAGTTAATGTATTAACTAACAATGAGCAATACATTTGTCACAGTATTTATTATTCTTTGTTAATATTAGTTATTAAAAATACAGCTGTTAGTTCACAGTGTATTAACTGATGTTAACAAATACAAACTTTGATTTTAATGACATTAGTAAATGTTGAAATTAATATTAACTAAGATTAATAAATGCTGACGAAGAATCGTTCATTCTTAGTTCATGTTAACTGAGGTAGTTAACTAATTACCTTATTGTAAAGTGTTACTGTGAAATTTTGCAAGTCCCATTGTCCAAATGTAGCATCTTGATGTTGGTAATTGTGGCGAATTCAGGTTCAAAGTTCAACAAACACTGCATACATCATAGAGCGTGTCACCGGAAGAGCCAGTCATGACAGTCGGATTACAGTGAATGATTCAGACTGAATAATTCACAATCAGACTAGGAACACGCATTATGGAAATAAATAAGGTCCATTTTGATTTCATTCCGACTTTAAAGATGAAGCTTGTAATTTCTGCAACACTAGTGGCACCAAACGAATCATGACACTGCACATTGCTATTGATCATAATTATGCTTTAATTGTGAATGTTGATTATACAATTTGTCTGTACACATTTGCTATGATTTCGATGATGATGAACTAGAGGTTTAAACATTACTCATTTAGCCAGTTTGATGAATGACGGATGCAACAAAACATCCCATAATTCTCTGTGGCAGCAAAAGAATGATATAACGCAGAAATAACGCATCAATTACACACTTAAAGGAGAAGTTCACTTTAAAATGAAAATTACCCCATGATTTACTCGCCCTCAAGCCATCCTAGGTGTATATGACATTATTCTTTCAGAAAAATACAATCAGTTATATTAATAAATATCCTGGCTCTTCCAAGCTTCATAATGGCAGTGAATTGAAACCAACAGATTGAAGCTCTTTAAAGTGCATCTATCCATCATAAAAATGGATAGATGCACTTTTATCATGGATAGATGCACTTTTATCATGGATTGATGCACTTTAATGAGCTTCAAAACTGTTGGTTTCAATTCACTACCATTATGAAGCTTGGAAGAGCCAGGATATTTTTTATATAACTCTGATTGTATTCGTCTGAAATAGAAGTCATATACACCTATGGCTTGAGGGCCAGTAAATCATGGGATCATTTTCATTTTAAAGTGAACATTTCCTTTAATACAACAAACTGAGCGTTCTCAGCTCAACCACCATTGGCAGGTGTGGCGGTTTCACAGCAGTTCAAAAGCTTGGGGTCAGTAAGATTTTTTAATTAATACTTTCATTCAGTAAGGATGCATTAAATTGATCAAAAGTGACAGTAAAGAAATTAATAATGTTACAAAATCTTTTTCTTTTTCCATTTATTTTATATAAAAAATGCAGTTATTATATCAATAAACTGCAGTTACTGGAGTAATGATGCTGAAAATTCATCTTTGATCACAGGAATAAATTCATATATTCACATAGAAAATAGATATTTAAAATTGAAATGATATTTCACAATATTACTGTTTTTACTGTGTTTTTTGATCATATAAATGCAGAGTTGGTGAACAAATACATTTTAAAATGCTTACTGACAACAAACTTCTGAACAGTCTTGTTTTCTGTCTGGCTCCTGAAATAAGTGCAATTCACATTTCTGCCACTAGTGTCAGTGAAATCACAAACTGCACCTCTACACACAGCTAGAAAAAAGGGCCATACAATAATTTTATGATCGCAAATCAATGTAGAGGACAGATATGAACTGCATGCTTCATTCGACTGACGTGACGTTATCTGACTGATATAGAAATAAACGAATCCCCCAAAAGAGATGATGTTATAGGATTGTGTCTCCAGGTAGCATATACGAGCGGTCAGTTCAGTTTTTTGCATCATGTCGTGAGTCGTCAACTTATTAATGAACAAGTTCACTCTCAACATCAAATTATAAAGAATATATATATATATAAGATTGTCATAATTTTCATCTTGTTTTTCTAGATTGTCTTTATTTGCTCTTGTACTCTCAGCAGAAATAACAATATTGTGGTGAATTCATAAATATTTGAAATATTTCACAGTGTCTTACCTACTGAGCTGACTTACCTGTGTCTGTCATAAGGTCAAAGGTCAATATGTTCTCTGGCGTTTGTGTGACTCCTCTTTCGGCGGGTCGGCCAGCATGACCTTCATCTTGACCCCGTTCACCACTTTCCCGTGCAGGAGCGCTATGGCGTCGTGAGCCGACTTACGGTCCGAGTACTTTATATATCCCACATTACGGCCCGGAACCAAATAAACCTCCATCAGGGAACCGAAACGACTGCGTGGAGAAAACAGTGTTTATTATCACAGGAAAAAACTCGCAACTGTCTGTCACTTCAATTGGTTCAAGGAAATTAATCAAACTAACCAATTATAACGTTTTTTATTTTATTTTTTATATATATAATAATAATTATAAGACATCTACAATATCAATCTACACTCACATACATAATTATGATTTTCTTTTAATGTGTATGTAAGTCTCTTCTGCTCACCAAAGCTGCTTTTGATAAAAAAACAACAAAGATGATAATATTGTGAAATATTATTACAATGTAAAGTAACTGTTTTCTATGTGAATATATAGTAAACTGTAATTTATTCCTGTGATCAAAGCTGTATTTTCAGCATCATTACTCCAGTCTTCAGTGTCACATGATCCTTGAGTAATCAGTATATGATGATTTGCTGATCAAGAAACATTTATGATTATTATCAGTGTTGAAAACGGTACTTAATATGAATATATAAAGTTGCAAAAGACTTCTATTTCAGTATTTTTTTTTAAAATTAACATCAAAGATTCCTGAAAACAATTACTGTTTTCAACATTGATAATAATAATAACAACTGCTTATCGAGCAGCAAATCAGCAAATGAAACAGTTCAGAATATTACTGTTTTACTGTGTTTTTGATTGAATAAATGCAGCCTTGATGAGCATTAGTCTTCTTTACAAAACATTGAAAAAAAAATATTAATAATCTTTGACCGCTAGTGTATATAATATTACCCAGTCTATAAGCATGTGTCCATGTCAGTAGTGGAACAACATTCATGGGAAATATTTACATAAATTCAGACACAATACACCACAACGCTCCAACACTGTCAGAGCTGGTGTGTAAATCACACACACACACCAGAACAGGTCCTCCAGAACATCCACAGGCAGAGGTGAGGGGTTGAAGATGACGAAGAGTCTCTCCTTCACCGCGCCGTCAGACGACACCAGCTTCTTCAGAGGAGGAAGAGCCACATCAGTCTGAACTCGAGATTTATGGGCCACAGGAGGCGCTGTATAGCCCTACAGGAACACAGTGAAGATTTGGGTGAAGATCACATGATTGAAGATTTAGGAAAAGAAACAAGAGATTCCATGTGTCAAAATGAGTCATGATTTTTGAATATTCGATTGGTTGATTTAATTATAAAATATCAAATAGGTGGTGCTATTATTCTCTAAAATAAAATCTCCATGTTTTCGGTTCTGACGCGTTTATGTAACCAGAAAGTGACTCTGCCAATAACATATCAGCTGTCACAAAGACCAGGCAATAGTAATGATTATCAATGTCAAATAAAGCAAGGTAATAATAAACTAGTGTTTTCTGTGTCAGTGTCGGCTGCAAAGATGAAGTTGACGATGCTGACTCGCCGTCTTCGCAGTGAACGCACAGAGAAATGCACACTTCATACGGATTAGCCTACATAAGCAGAGAGTAGGCTAGTCGGTTTCTTTTTGTTTTAAATTATTTTGTTTAAAATAGACAATTCAAGCTTTCTATATGGAACAACTAATGAATATTGTTAAATTCGCTGATAAACAGATCGCAAACCAGAATTCAAAGCCGACAATGTGATGTAACATTTAATTGCTAACCTATTATTTATTTTGTAAACAAAGCTTTATGCTTCACTTGTGTCATAATATTCATGTAAAACTTCATGTGAAGTTTTCACAAAAATGTGTTTTGGCGGACCACCGCCGGTGCTACTCGCGTTGTGGTTGTCAAGTTTACGGGCACAACCCTACTTAGAATGCTCAAGGTGTTCCAGAACTGTGTGACTTTCTGTCTTCCATGGAACACCAGTCAGAGTTTTGAAGAATCCCTCATTTAAAGGGATGGCAGAACTGACTAAGACATGTGAAGATGTTCCTGGTTGAATGAACACATTACTCACAGCGCTGGTCTTCATTAGCTGTGCTCCGCAGGGGCCGTTCCACACCATCGACATCATCTGAGCCGCCACGAGCTGCATCGCCATCTTCCCCACGGGACTGCACACACACACACACACACACACACACACACACACACACACACACACTACTAACTAAATCTGCACTTCTTATTTAACATCGCTGAGATACAGCAGTCTAGAACTACATAACAGTTCGATCGAGGTACCCAGATGGTGTACTATTTCCTGTGGATGTTCAAAGTGCTTAGAAAGTCCAACCAAAATGTATTCAGACACCTTTCTCACATTATCAGAGTTTATTTGCTAGCCTATAGTTTAGAAAACTAGTGCAAAGTGCCCATGCAAAATCAGTTTTTGTGTGTTTTTAGTAATTGTTGGTTTGGTGTGTTTGAGTGCTCATTGTTACAATTACACAGCAAAAGTTCAGTGACATTTTTATTTGTGCATGGTAGAAAGCAAATACTGATACTGACATAATGACATACAATAAACATGGAAACTTGAACTACACGATTCAGGGAGCGGCTACACCGTAAACTCAGAGAAAACGCTACGCTTGAGCAAACAGTTTATGAATAGGCTACTACAAATGATGGCTGTGAATAAAATATAATATTCAGAAGTAAATAGTGTAGCTGACTAGTTTAGAAAATGGTAATAAAATATGACAAGAACTCAAAGAGTTATTAAATCAGGTGATATTTCACTGGTTTTGTCCATCCATCTATTAGACTGTCTCACAGATTAATTATGTTGAATATCTGTCAGCTGTTAAATTTAACTACACAATTAGATAATACCAGTTTAGCTCAACCAATTACCAAGCGATGCTTCATTTTGTTCAGTCTGTGTGTAAAAATGAGCAATTAAAGAAAAAACACTTCAGCAAAACATGCTCAGGTCAAAATGTCGGAATCATTTTTGGTCCTGAACTTTTATACAATTTTACTGGTATGAAGAATTTTTGGGTAGTCACAGTTTACTTTATTTAGCTATTCTCACTTACATACATAAACTATAGTGTCCTGCACCCACTTGTGAAAAAAAGATCATGATATCTGGTGTCTGAATAATTTTTGGTTTGACCGTATATACCTCACAATCCCTTATGCAACAGAAGAGACAGGTTAAGTAATGCTTTTATCTAGATATTTACAACAATAACAGGATCTGTTAATGAGGCAGCATGTATGTATTTTCCCATCATCAGAAACACTGTGTGCATTGTGAAACAGAATTCAGATGAAGGTGAAGCGGACTCTACCTGGTCCTGTCCTCCCCGTCGTCTATGTAAGAGACTGACAGCCGGTTACCAGGCGGATACTCAAACCCATTCAGCTTCTCTTTGGCATAAACTGCAGAGCCCAGGTTATTGTACCGGACCACCACCTGACCTGCAGGACACACACACACACACTGGCAACTCAATCTATGAAAGGGTACCGGTACACGATTAAGTTAACCGGTAGAAATTTGTCAACCATCAGAGATTTTGGATCACGGTTACGCTCATGTGACGTTGCTGTGCTCGTTTGCATGCATTTTTAAGTATTGTGGTTTAAAAATAAGTGATTTAAGAGCAATAAGCTGTGAAAGACAACTCTTGTGTCAGTATACTACAGAATTGGTGCAAACTGCTCTCCGACAACTAAAAAGCATTTAAGTATTCAAATTTTAGATGTTTACTAAGATTCTTCTATTATCTATTGAATCCCACACTAATATTTAAAATATAAGTAAGCTTAATATATATTATAAAAATCATCATTTATTGGGAACTTTCAATTATGAGGTGGCTGTCCCGAACCCTAACCCCTAAATTTCTTTTCGATTCATAAATCTTTTTGATTTATTTTTAAAAGAAAAGTAAAAAAAAAAATGTGTCCCGCATTTTCATCACTATGAAAGTCGTGAACATTTTAGTCCATTGGCTGAGACTGATTTTAATCAGTCAGTTAGTGTGGCTGCATTTACTTGATCAATGATCATAAATACAGTAAAATATTATTTCAATGTAAAGTAACTGGTTTCTATGTGAATATATAGTAAACTGTAATTTATTCCTGTGATCAAAGCTGAATTTTCAGCATCATTACTCCAGTCTTCAGGTCACATGATCCTTCAGAAATCACTCTAATATGATGATCTGATGCTCAATAAACATATCTGATTATTATAAATGTTAAAAACAGTTCTACAATTTGAGTAGAAAAGAAATTGAACAGTACTGTATAATGCACAAATCATATGGACTACATACATGATATTTTTTTAAAATTAACTATGATAGTATGTAACTTATGACTATGACAGAACTGTAATTTTGGATAAATGTAATAAATTACCCTTTAGTAAACATTGCAGCAGAGTGTGTGGCAAAATCAACATGCACCAATGCTACAATTTTCTATATGTCATAATTTGTTAACAAACAAGTATTTATTACTTCAATGAGCTCATTGTTCCAGCCCTTAATTATTTAATTGTTTAAATTAAAATATTTTTAGCTTCTATGTACATTTCTGAAATACATAACTTGGACAGTTACCTCTGATAACAGATCACTCTAAATTGTAATCTAGACATGTATTTTCTGTAAAGCTGCTTTGAAACGATGTGTATTGTGAAAAGCACTATACAAATAACTGAACTGAATTGAATCTAACCTTTGCTGAAGCCGTACTGATCGATCTGCATCTCACAGAAGTCCATCCCCGGGATCAGGTCGAACAGGCCGTAGACCTGCTCCTGCGAGACCGCGGCCCGGGACGACACCATCAGGCACCGCGTGATGATGTCAGAGCTCCACGTGTCCGCCCCGGGGGCGAAGCTGCTGGACTCGTGCGCTGAGGGGAACACAAACCCTGATTATTCATGTTAATCAAACAACAAAAAAGAGAAAACCTCTCACTGCTCTTGACTGAATCCCTTTAGTAACTTTAATTACTAATTTTAAGACTATGGATTGTTTTTTATACATTTGATTACTTAAACATTTTATGTAGTATTTCTTATTTCTAGTGCTTGTTTTTCAGGACACCGTTTCTAAAGAGCGGCTATATATATATATATATATAAATACAAATTAAAAAAATAAATAAAAATTTACAACAAAAATGAAGCATCACTGAGCTTACTTGCGCTGGACTGTGACACTATTTCCTTCTAGAAACAAACTCTATTGCATTATTCTCCTGTTATCTCTGTAAAGCTACTTTGAAACAATTTGTATTGTAAAAAGTGCTGTATAAATAAAGGGGACTCGTCACAGATTTAAAAAAAATGGACAAACAAATAACCTCTGTTGTCAGATCTAGTTTCTTGTACCTTCATCTCTTAGCTAAAACTAAACCGCTTTTATTCTATTGACTTTGAGAAAGCAATTTCTGTTTTTTTTTTCTCACGAATGGACTTCTGCAACTCTCGTTTCTTTGTAATTGATAAAGTATTGGCGTGTCTTCAAAAAATACTGAATGCTAAAGTCAGCCAAGAAATTTTAGTCAATTACTCCGTTTTTTAAATCGTTGAAATGGTTGCCGGTTTGAGATAGAATTATCTATAAGATCTTGTTACTTGTTTTTAAGGCGTTACACAATTTTGCCCCTTCTTATCCTTCTAGTATACTGGCATTTTATAATCCATCTAGATCTTTGAGATCCGAAAATCTAAATCTTCTCTGTGTTGTCAGAACAAAATACAAACATAAAGGCGACTGAAAAAGAGCGTTTTCCAGTGTCGGACCCAGACTTTGCAATGATCTCCCTCTTTCTGTAAGGTCACTACCGAGATTTAAGGCCATGTTTAAAGCACATCTGGTTACACTTCATCTTAAGGTGTCAGTGATACTGTGTAATTATACATTTAAGTACTGAGTAATATTAAGCAACTACATGCACTTACGATTTAGATTAGAATTTGGTTGAGGGTTAGTTGCATGTAATTACTGTTATTACTATGGTAAATACATGTAACATATGTAACAAGGACATTGCAAAGTAAAGTGTTACCGCACATCTTTAAAAGACTTCTTCATGATGGGTGTTTGATCATTACCGTGTCTATGTTTTGTGCGTTTTGTTTTTTGTATTTCTCTCTCTGTACTCCTCTTATTTGTGTTTTTTTAGTGATTGTGAAAAACTTTGGGCAACAGCTATCGCATTAAATGTGCCTATATGAATAAATAAATGAAATGAAGTGCACAGATCCTCACCAAAGGCGTATGAGCTGGAGCCGGGATCATTCCCGGAGTGCTCCGATCTGGGGTTGCTGAAATAGTCGTTGTCTGCGGCTGAATTTTTGGTCCTGGGCTCGGCTAAAATAGCTCTGAAAGCTGCAGAGACAAGCGGCTTACCAGCACATCTGAAAACAACAGCTATAGTCGTAAAGTAGAGAAAATTACACTCTTACTCTTGTCACAGTTCTCTATGGCCTTGGCGGCTTGCGAAGGTTTGTGGAACCTCACGTATCCCAGACCTTTGCTTTCACCGGTGTTCTTGTTCCTTATAATGATGGCGTACTCTATATCTCCATACTCCTGTGGAAGAGACAGCAGAGACATACCTGGATCATATATCAGCTTAAAATCAAATAAAAGAAATAAGAAATTATGTTTAGCTAAGCCTGTTTTAGGACCATTAAGATTCTATGCATGATTTTCATGTTAATCAATAAAATCTTTCAAAAATCTTCTATGGGGTCCCACAAGGTTCGGTCCTTGCTCCGTTACTTTTTCCGCCTTATGTGTTACCTCTGGGGACTATCCTCTGAAAATACAACTGTTAGGAACGCCCCAACTTTAAGAAACAGTTAAAAACCCATCTTTCTTAAGATAATGTTTGTGTCTTAAATTAATTGGTGACACTGGATGAATATTGTATTCTACCTGTTGTTGCATTTCTCATTTTATTTTTTATGGATCCACTTTTGTACTGTACTTGTTGTAGCGCTTTGGGTATAAGAAAAGCGCAATATAAATATAATGGATTATTATTATTATTATATAAAAATCTTCTGCGGGGTCCCACAAGGTTCGGTCCTTGCTCCGTTACTTTTTCCGTTTTACTGTATATGTTACCTCTGGGGACTAGCTTCTGAAAATACAATGTAGCATTTCATGGCTACGCGGATGATACTCAGATATATGTGCCAGTGAGACAGTCAAATACAAATTCAATTTGTACTTTGTTAGCGTGTCTACAAGACATTGTGTGTACAGGCCTGGATGGCTGCAAATTGTTTTAAGCTTAACGAAGACAAACTAGCCTGGTTAAAACCAGACCCTTCTCAGTTGAAACTGAGTTAGGGTCTGGCAAAGCTCCATCGACAAATCATTTCCAAAGGGGCGTCACCAACGGACTTCCCTCAAATGCCTCTTGGCGCAATTGGATAGACCTAAAACCAATCAGAGCGATGAAGGAGATGACGTATGCAGAGGGCTCTCGCTAAGACCCACCCATTCGTTTAGTATTGACCAACGGGGCTCGTTGTTATGGGAAGGAGGAGGTGGAAACCGGCGAACATTCACACATTTTAATGACAAAATAAAACAAATACAAAGTCCCTCACGGTCGACTGACTCCACCACACATAATAAAACAAATCATCAAATAAAATTCTGTCCTCTCTCGATCTTCACCGTCGTCGCTCCTCCTTTTATGCTTCGGCTCCTCCGTGAGAGATCGAGACCGGCCTCACTCACGCCTCGATCGTCCTGCTCGCCACACTGGTATATCAGACTTTTGCCGAATCCAGTCGGTAAGACGGCGATAACATCTTTTTTAGACATGAAGGCTTTGAGTGTTGTTCTTTGCTCGGGTTATAACGAAAAAGGAAATTTTTAAATCTTTGTAATGTAGGCTTCAAAATCCCAGCGCTGTCGTCATCGTGTAAAGCCCACCCCAACGTTTCCGATTGGTGCCGCGATTTCGGCGGACTGGAAATGGGCTTGAATGAGCTCTTTGCCAGACTAATTTTCAGAGCAAATCTAAATATGCCGGAAGTTGTCTGGGTTTTCCCAGGCTAAAGACAAACCTGAGGTAATTGTGTTCGGCTCTGGCAGTGATGCTGTGACTTAATCTTTGAAATCAACACCTTTGTCTGGTTTAATGAAATCCACTGTAAAAAAATCTGGGCTTTGTTTTGGACAGTAACTTAAAAATGGATTGTCAAATAAACTTAAAAGTTTTTTTCATTTACGTCTTTTAGCTTAGACTAAACCATTCCTATCAGTTCCAGATTTTGAGAAAGTAATTACAGCTTTGGTCATCACACGAATGGACTATTGTTACTCTTTATGGAATTGATGCTAGATCATTAGCCCGCTTACAGGAAGTCCAAAACGCAGCAGGATGATCAAGTCTGCCAAAAAATATGACTGTTACACCGCTATTAATTTTATTGAAATGGCTGCTGTACATTAAAGACTTCTGTGTAGGATCCTCATACTTGTTTTTAAGGCTCTTCACAGTCAGGCATCTATGTTTATGTCCAACATGTTGTCAATATATCAGAGAATCATCATCTTTAATGAGTTAGCAGGACAAAATATAAACATAAGGGCGACAGAGCTTTCTCACGAGCGCGTCCACAACTGTGGAGAGATCTCCCAGTCTCGATTAGATCAGCCAAACACTATACTTTCAAAAGTATGTTAAAATCACATCTGTTAAACTATGTGAGCGCACTCATGAGGGGGTTTCGATTGCACTGTTTTATGTGGTTCTATGTATTTTTTATCTCTATGTATTGATTGTTTTATTTATTTATTGTGAAGCACTTTCGTTTGCAAGTGTTGTACTAAATTGTGCTATATAAGAATGATTAAATGAAATGAATTGTTATCCACAAATTTTCCCATTTTTAATTATGTTACTGTTATGAATGGAAAAAGACTAATTTGGTGCTAGAAATACATTTCTTCACCTTTCAGTAAAACACAATTTCTAGTTTAATTTCCTTTAAGTTTTCAAATCGTCAATCAGAAAATACCTCAGAAGTTTGTTAAAGGCACAGTATGTAAGTTTCACCGCTAGAAGTCGCTTATTTAAAACAAAGGCGTGGCTTGATGCCTCCGTGAATGAGCCGACTGAACTCACGCAGAAATCACGTTCATGGATGAGCAAATGTATTACATTTGTATAAACATGAGTGTGGTATGAAGCCGGGCGGGCCGAGAGGACATTACCTGCTGTTCAGTCGCCGCTGCCGGTGCTTTCGTTTTGGTGTTTATTTTACAATTAAATTTACGTTTAACATAAGCCTCCTTCTTCCCTGAACTTGAACAATGTTACAATTACGTTTGATCACTTAAATTCACATCATTTATTTCATTCAAATGAAACAGTCACTCGTACTCAATAAGTACTCCTTACATTTACATTACACCTCACATTATCTGACAAATAAAGCAATGCAGCGCTGTTTGACTTGATCAAAACAATCATGCTAAAATACATTATGAGTGTGTTGAAAGTTATGTAAAGGTTGCTCTGTGCATTTGCTCGGTGTTTGACACTTGTTTCACACTGCAGTAAACTAGAGTAAACTAGTTGATGTGTCTTCAACCGTTTCTTTACCATGACTGTTCCCTGCTGGTGGATTGACCTACCCAACTCAACCAGAGCTGCTGAGTCCTGTAGTGAACTTATTTCTTCTCAAGTGTAGAAACTTAGAAGCGGAGACCAGGAGACTCAGATTGTATCTTAAGAAGGTTGCTTTATTAAGAACATGAGCTGTGCTGTTGCTGCAGTCTTGCACACTCGTCTGAAAGTCTAACTAAAACATGATATATTTTTAGCTTATATTCATTTCAAAGGGGTGGAGTTACATCGAGGGGGGATACATTCTAAAACAAAGCATGCAAATGTAGGCATTACCAATCCAATGGAATCAGCATAAACTATTCAAATGCTGATAGGGGCCAGGAACTCTGGAGCCAAAAGCCATCCCAGAGCCATTAAAGAAAGTCTCCCCTACAGTTAATCCAATCAACCTAACGATTCAACATCTAGGCTGAAAGGTGAGAATCTCAGTGATCTGAGAAAACAGGACAGGAAATTCTTGAAATCAGTCTACTAAACTTTATCAGTTTATACTATTGGAGTGGAAACCTAAATTAAACATTTGATAAATTTGTAACACGTCAATCCCCTCTTTGGGAGTTCTAAATAACTCCCACACTATATACAAATTTAAAACTTAAAGTTCATTCTTGTAACTTGAGATTGTTACAGGCACATAGCTTGCTCTGTGTTGGTGTTTCTGCAATTGCATGCTGACACAGAAACAAAACATGCAATTAGAGTCCGTGAAGTTCTTACGGGTAATAGTCTTTTCTGGTAGGTACTGTGATTTTCTCGTGAGAGGCGTGATTCATTTGTTGGATTAAACACTTGATACTGTGGACGCATAGATAGTACGCTAGTAAGAGAAACAACAGCAGAATTGCTATTTCCTTTATCCATATCCACGGTTTACCTAACAAGTTTCCGAACCATGAAGAATCATCTTCAGTCATCTGGCGTAATTTTGCTGAAAGACCAAGAATGTCTTGTTGGATTTTGTTCAAGTTCTCTGTTGGATCCATTAAACCGGTGCAGCACTCAGGGCCGATGATGGTGCAGGCTCCACCTTGCGTTGCTAGAATGTAATCCAAGGCCACTCTGTTCTGTAAGATCATTATCTTGTGCGAAGCGAGAGTGTCCGTGATGTTACCAAGGGCCAAAGCCGTATCATTGGCCAATTTCTGTACAGAATTCGATAAGCTTCTGACTTGATCAAGGGCCTGCATGACACCATAAGACGGAATTAATGCTCCAAGAGTTCTTGACCACCATGTTTGTGCACAAGTGAGTCCTGGAATGCAGTCATCATCGTTGTTTGTGGTAGACGGAGCTGCATTAAATAACTGTGGTGAGCTTGGGGTGGAGTGTGTATTTTCTCTGATAGCTGGTAGAACATAAACCAGGGTGCACCTGCCGTTGAATTGGCTGGGGAGGATGCTGTAGACAGAAGTTCCACACAACCAAAAAGTGTCAGTTGGTGGAGAGATCATACACACCTGATTTATTGCAAACAAATGGGGTAAGAATGGGTTCCTGGAGAGACACTCTGTTAAGTCTTTTTCCTCTTTCTTCTCTGTTGTAGTAACGTACACAAAGGAGGAGTCTGTTCCTCTTTCAATCACAAAGCTGCACCGTTCGCGAGGAATTTCACCCAGAGGAGTTGATGCTGGAGCATAATTTTCCATGCACCAATAGAACATCATTGGCAGAAGTAGATCGGTCATGATGGGAGTAGCTGAAGTTAGGTTGCAGGATGGTAGTCCTGGAATGCAACACGGAGAAGCTGGAGGAATTGTTATGTTGTGACATGTATCTTTGTTGAATCCACTGGTATGATGATTGAATAAGGTACACGTGTCACATTTGGAGATAGGGTGTGCCACCCATGGAATTCCTGCTCCTACTGAAGGTGCGTGTGGCATGCAAACGTTCTTTCCTGCAAACAAGGCATTTCTTGACATATTCATCAGCTCTAAGAATATGTTGTTTCTGGAATCCACACTATGTGCGATGTCCATGATGGTTAGTAGTATGACAATCTTGATCATGTTGATGGATGACTGAAGATCCCGTATGTGGGTTTCTGCGTTGTGTTTTTCTTTCTTTTCTTTATCCCTTTCGTGATAGTTGGCAGTGGGTCTCGTTGATTTCTAGAGGTTGTGGCTTCATACACCGGTTAGGAGGTTGGTGCTTATGGGTCTCGGGTCAGCCAACACCCATCAAGTGGTATCTGCACAGAGGAAGACAGAAAACAAAAGACAGGAGCAGTATTTGTTCAAACACTAGGGTTGTAAACTTTACCGAGTTTGCTCTTGTTCCTTCTTTCCCTATTTCTTAATTATTTTGACACCTATAAAGAAACAGTGAAGTGAGGATTGACTAAATGAATGGGAAGGCCTATGAGGGAGTCTTCGCCCAGGGTTTTGCCCCCGATTGCCTATTGCATTTCCGGTTCTTCCCTGGGTTCTTCACTGATTCGTGTGTCCTACCCTATCCCTGTTGGTGTGTACGTAAGCGGAACACAATCGTGATTCATTTCTCCTTCATCCTCCAACAAAACTTTAGTCATTTGCAGACATCATACATGAGGATGAAACAATGTTCGGCATTAGTGTGGACACTGCATGAGGGCATTTTACATTTACAGTCTGACCTAACACTATTACTGATGAAAGGCCTGTGCTGTAAAATAGCATTTAAGGCTGTGAGTTTACTTAACCAGTGTCCCCCAAAGGAAAACTGAGACAGTCAATTTCCTTTTGTTCTATTAAAACAAACATAAGTCTTTCATCTTTGTTGTAAGTTACTGGGGAAATTAAGCACTCACAGCCTGAATCGTTAACACCTAAAACAGCTGCCTAACGTGGTTACTGATGATGGGAGGGGCTGCTTCAGAGCATCAAGCAGATTGAGCAGAAGCTGAGTAATATTGTTCACTTCTCTAACCTTCTTTTTGTTTTTTCTACATTCTTTTCTCCAATGTCCAGGTTTACCACAGTAATAACAATTTCCCTCTTTCTTAGGACATTTACGTTTCGGTTGGTTATCTGTGTTGACCTTAAAGGAGGCTGCTGCAATTTTTACTCTTGCCCTGACATCCGAGTCTCTTTCCCAAGTAGCTAATCTGTCTAGGTTACTTTGCAGGGTTCTAGTGGACCATGTGACGTCTAAAAAAGGCAATGCATTTCTATGCTCTGTCAAAAGACCATGAAACCATGCGCGAGCCAAAGGGCCATTATCTTCTAACACCTTCTCTGATGTGTCTGATATTCCACTGTAAGCTGCAGCTGACTGACAAAATCTCTCTGTGTACTCACAAACAGTTTCATTCTTCTTCTGTACACAATGTGTTATCTTTGACCAGTCCACTTTAGGTCCAACAATGTTCTTTAGGATTTTCAAAACTCCCTCTCTCAATTCATCTTTACTTGCATGTTGTAGTTCAGAAATAACAGCATTTTCAAACTCATTGAATTCTGACTCAGTCAAGATCTGTGATATTAGCTGGGTGACTTCAGCTAGAGACATATCGTATAGCCGCATCTTTTTGGACAATTCTCTCCTAAACTCAGAAAAATTTCTTTGCACTGATGGCAAACTTTCAACAATTCTCTCAATATCTTTAGGACTTAAAGATAATTTGACTGCTTGTAGCTGCAGTATGGGGGTTACAGATGGACCTGTATCAACCCCTTTTGTATTCTGAGCCTTTTGTCTTGCTCCACACACTTTAACTGCATTTACATCTTTATCTATCAAACCAGAATTTCTAGTGTTTTCTAGTCTACAGAAAGACTGTAAATCAGGATAGCTTTCATCTGACTGTTGGTCCTCAAAATCACATTTGGTTGAGGCCTTGTTAATGCCCACCTTTGTCTTGAAACAAGACACTTGAGTCTGCAATTGTTTGTTTTGTTCATTTAACTTATCAATACACCTAGTTCGTTCTTGTGCAATGGATAAGCTATATTCTCTATGGCAACAGATTATGCCTTTCATGTTTTTCTTTCTGATACATGCACCTAACACCTTCTTGCATTCTTCAATAGACCAAACTTTGTCTGGATCAATACCAAATTTCTTTGTCAAATCCAATCTAACTGACTCCGTCACTATGGAGTCCATGTGCTCTCCTAACAATGACTTGAACTCACTGTCTGTCCATAAAGGAGTAGCTAGTCCACTTTTTTCATTTGTTGGAACCAACCTAGCATTCCTTCTAACCATTTTGTGATGTTCTTTGTTATCACACAAACACTAAAAACTATTAGCATGCTACGCTAATCTTCCCTACAAAAGAAAATGGATATTTCACCTTTTTCAACTTTTAGAGGATAAATCTTCTCTAGCAACGTAGAGGATATCTAAAAACTTCCCTGCCTAAAAAACAGAGGATTATTTTCATCTCTAAAAGAAAACTTTTAAAGGGTAGTTTCGTTAACCAAACACTACAGCTGTCTGATAACTGTTCTTCTGACGGCGCAGAGATTTGTACTGGTCTTCAATGGTTCTTTGAATAGAGTGAAACTCACCAAATCGTTGTTTGTATGAAAAGATTCCGTCTGGAACTCAGTCAGCTTTGTTGAGCTTTGAAGTTTCTGGAACTCAGTCAGAACTCACTCAGCTTTGTTGATCTTTGTTTCAAATCTGGATTCAGGTGATTCAGTCTGGAATGCAGTCAGATCTTTGAGCTTGATCTGGATTTAGGTGAAGTCAATTCTATCCGGGTCACGGCACCATCTGTAGTGAACTTATTTCTTCTCAAGTGTAGAAACTTAGAAGCGGAGACCAGGAGACTCAGATTGTATCTTAAGAAGGTTGCTTTATTAAGAACATGAGCTGTGCTGTTGCTGCAGTCTTGCACACTCGTCTGAAAGTCTAACTAAAACATGATATATTTTTAGCTTATATTCATTTCAAAGGGGTGGAGTTACATCGAGGGGGGATACATTCTAAAACAAAGCATGCAAATGTAGGCATTACCAATCCAATGGAATCAGCATAAACTATTCAAATGCTGATAGGGGCCAGGAACTCTGGAGCCAAAAGCCATCCCAGAGCCATTAAAGAAAGTCTCCCCTACAGTTAATCCAATCAACCTAACGATTCAACATCTAGGCTGAAAGGTGAGAATCTCAGTGATCTGAGAAAACAGGACAGGAAATTCTTGAAATCAGTCTACTAAACTTTATCAGTTTATACTATTGGAGTGGAAACCTAAATTAAACATTTGATAAATTTGTAACACGTCAATTCCCTAGCCATTTTCAAGAAACGGTTGAAGACACATCAACTAGTTTACTCTAGTTTACTGCAGTGTGAAACAAGTAGTGCGGGTTCTGCGTTAGATTAAACTGTGAAAAGTTATAGCACTTACATTTTGTTGTCCTGCTGTTAGTTTAACTGCTTCTATGGTTCTCATTTGTAAGTCGCTTTGGATAAAAGCGTCTGCTAAATGAATATATGTAAATGTAGAGCGATATTAGAATATTATATTAATAAAAGCTGGAGGAGTTGTGTTGCTAAATGTCATGCAATTCATTTAAAACATTGTATAGTGGAGACAATGCTGTATTACTGTTACTACAGCTCTTTCTGATTATGCTATGATAGTCACTTGGCAGAATACTATAGTGTTGTCTCTGAGGTACAAACATGTCACTGGCGGTAAATCAAGAAAACAAGAGATTTAAACAGACTGAGACAAAAACACTAACTGTGTCTATTGACCTTGTGATTAGTTTTCTGTCGATAAAGGTATCTAAACAGTTGTGCACCTGTCTTAATAAAACACATTATATTAACGCATCTTTGGTGTTTCCATAGTTTCCACGAAAGTAAAACCGGAAATCGAGGGGAACACAGATATGATGTCATCGACACGGGCCGTTACACTGGATAAAATAGCGGATTTCTCTGGATTTAAACACTGTTAGAAACATTTGGGATAATTTAAGTACACAAGTCAACAAAATATTTGTTCAAATGGTTTTTGGATATTTTAATCTAAAAATATTACACGTTGTGCCTTTAAAGGTCCCGTTCTATGCCCCTTTTCACAAGATGTAAAATGAGTCTCTGATGTCCCCAGAGTGTGTCTGTGAAGTTTCAGCTCAAAATACCCAACAGATCATTTTTTACAGCATGTTTAAATTGTCTTTTTTGAGGACTCAGAAAAACGCGCTGTTTTAGTGTGTGCCCTTTAAATGCAAATAAGCTCCTGCTGCACGACACAGGGGGCGGAGCTTCAAGAGCTCGCACTCAGACTCTTAGGACAATTTCATCTCATGGAATAATGATAACATCAGCAACTCTCAGTAACGGTGTTCATTTCGAGTCGGACAATAATGCCTACAGAGTCAGAGGGCTGTATAGAGATGGAACAGGTATAGTTTAGTAGTTTAATTACGGTTATTATAACGTATTTGTCATCTGCTTGTATGTATCCATTATTTATTAATAGCCTACAAGTCTGCTGTGTCAGACCAGGTCCAAATGATGATCAAACATATACTGATGAGTTTAATAAAGTTTATTGTACATCAGACAAAAGATGAAGCGTCAGTTTTACTTCAGAAAATCACCGTAAGACCTGAGTAAACACAGTAAGTTATAAGAAGTGCGCGAGTTGAGGGAGTTGAGGGAGCATTCCCGTGGGCGGAGGTTAGTCAGAGAGCTGTTCTACTGACGTCATTAAAAACGGAAGTAGAGCGATGTAGTCCAAACGAGCCGTTCACTGTAGGAGACTTCTGTTAAATAAAATATCTCGCTTGGCATTGAACTTTGAGCTTTATAATTTTACAGATATTATTTATACTCTAACAACAACATTACACACTAACTTAAGTTTGAAACATGGGATCACGAAGAACGGGACCTTTAAATCGTCCCCAGTACAGGATTTTAGGTTCATTACAGATATTCTGGTGAGCTCCTCATCCTTCACAACCACATTTTCTCGACTGAAATGAACCATTGAATCATATTATATTGCCTTAATCTCAAAATAATAAGACACATGATAAATTAGTCCTTAGAAATACATGTGTTTGCTTTTATACAAAATAAAACTACATGCAACGTAAATTTCCTTTTAATTTGGGGGTAAAATCTGACATGCTTTGATACATTCACCCCTCAGAACAAGGTTTCAAACTTCCATCAGATCATACCTTGAAAGTTTCCTTTAAATCTTCCTCAGTGAAGGACTTTGGGATCATCACAAATATCCTGGTGAGCTCCTCGTCCTCCACATCCCGGTGGCTCCCGGAGGATCTGGCCTGAGCGATGAACACCTGGACGAGCAGGACACGCGGACATTAACAGCTGTGAGTGACGGCTAACACTGGAACCAGCGTTCGGGAAAGTTACTTTGAAAAGTAATGCATTACAATATTGCGTTACTCCCTTAAGTAACTTATTGCGTTACTTAGTTACGTTTTTAGAAAAGTAATGCGTTACGTTTTCACCTGGCCTGGGCTTGTTTTTTTATAGCAAAAAAGTTATATTTTTGGGCAAATATAAACACTCTTTCACACCAAAAAGTGAAATAATAAGCCTCAAGCTGAAGGAAATATAAATTCACGCATGTACAGTAAAGACGCCGCTCAAGCAAACCTTTCAGCTGTGCAGAAGAATAGGAGAGGAGAAAAACATTAAACACTTACTTTACCAATAAAAACAAAAAAATCTAGTAATTTTTGCTTATGGTTTAACTGAATCATCGAAGTTCAGCATAGATACACTAGATGTCGCCTTGGCTACGGCAGTTCATTAGAACGAATGCGTCAATAGAGCCGCCATCTTGGAACAGGGGAGCCCTCCTCTTTAATGCATCAGCGTCAATGTAGAGAAAGGTCTAACAGAAATAAAAATCACCATAAATCGTCATGAATGCGATTTTCTCTGCTTTTTTGGTTCGTTCCAACGGTCAGACATGTATTTTTATCATTGATTCCAGAAATATATATTTTTTAAAAAATTCTTAAAACATTCTTCCTAGTTCAGATTTTATTCGTGTGACCATCATACGAGGCACAAAAGTCCACCATCATCCATGAATTCGAAGTAAAGGCAGAGATAGCAGCGTTACCTAGATACTTCCTATGACAAGACCCCTGTTCCAAGATGGCGGCGTTTTTGACGCATGCTTAGAAGCCCAAGGCGACATCTACTGTATATGGAAGTTCAGAAGCAAGTACATTGGTCAATTAAAGTGAGATTAAATGCATTTTTTTATTTAACATATTTAGTTATTGAAGGTTTGCATAGTATTCTGATTCTGCATTTCACTGATTTTATTCATTTTGAGGAATATTAAATTTTTTTTTGTTCAAGTGAGATGAGTAAATGCACGCTCATATTTAGTCTAGAACTACAATAACCTAAAAGTTTACACACACACACTTCGATATCTCTCAACATGAGAGCCGTCGGTCAATAAACGGGAAAACAAAGTTACTTGCGTTACTTATTTGAAAAGCAACTCTTGTTTTGTTACAAATTTTAACCGTTACTTCAGTTACGTGAAAAAGTAATCTGATTACGTAACTCAAGTTACTTGTAATGAGTAACACTGCATTTCTATAGAGATTATATTGCTTTACCCTCATCCCAGAGCCAGTCATTAAATTGAAAAACATACAAGTTACTTGTAATGAGTGACCCCCAACACGGACCGTAACGGTGTCTGGCACTATTCATTTCCTATTATCACTGTAAAGCTGCTTTGAAACGCTCTATATTGTTAAAAGCGCCATATAAATGACTATATCCATCACCTTGATGGGTTTGGTGCCCTCGGCCAGGCTCCTGCCGTGCATCTCCTCCATCGCGGTGCAGGCCTGAGAGGACTTGGAGAACTTCACAAACGACACTCCTTTCGACTCTTTCGTGTGCTTGTCCTTCACCACCCAGATGTCCTGGATCTCGCCGAAAGTGGTGAAGTGTTCTCGGATGATCTCCTCGGTTATGGACTTACTGGTGACGAGAAACAGACGGCTGTTCGCCGGCTCGTCCAGGTACGAGGAGGCGCGGTTAGATTCGTCCATAGTAATGGATCAAATTTCTATTGATTTATTACACCTTCTAGTCAGCAAAACTGATCTAAAAATCCCTTTGAAGAAATACAGCGCAGGCTATTATACGTTTAAAATGATTTTACTCTAACATAACAGCAGCACTGCTTCTTCCTTCTTCTGCGTCTTCCTCCTTCTTCTGTGGGTTTCCGGCTCATACCGCCACCTCCTGTGTGGAGTGTGAAGTGACTTCAGTCTACGCATCTTAAAGAGATAGTTCACCCAAAAATTTAAAACCTATCATCATTTACTCAGAAATTGTTTCAAACCTGTATGAATTTCTTTGTTCAATACAAAATATGATATTTTGAAGAATATGGGTAACTAAACATGTTATGGGCCCCATTGACTTCCATAGTATGGAATCCAGCGTAGGCTATAATACATTTAAATTATATTATTCTGACAACATAATCAACAACAACAGCACAGCTTCTTCTACTACTTCTTCTGTGGGTTTATTGGTGGTTTCTAGGTTCATATAATAGCCACCTCCTGTGTGGAGGGTGAAGTGACTTCAGTCTATGTGTTAAAGAGACAGTGCACTCAAAAATCTGTCATTATTTACATAAACAGAAATGGTTTCAAACCTGTATGAATTTCTTTGTTCTGCTGAACACAAAAGATGTTTTGAAGAATATAATCAAACTTACATACATTAAAATAAACTTCTGAGGTATTTTCTAATGGATTTGAAACCGCATCACATTTCACCCCAAATTTAAAGGAAATTAGACAAGAAATTGTGTTTTACATAAAGGTGAGGAAATGTATTTCTAGCACAAAATTAGCCTTTTTCCATTCAAAACCGTAACATAATTAAAAATTCATTTAATCATTCTTATGTAGCACAATTTAATGCAACATGAGCTGCAAAAACAAGGGCTTAAAAAAAAAAACATAGAACCACATAAAACACACGAAATGTTATGTGGATGGAAGGAGAACCCGGGCGCAGACAGCAGATGAATCTCAAAGGATTTATTAAGGACAAAAACAGAAAACAAAACCCACGAGGGGGCAAAACAAGACAGGGTACACACTAAAAAAAAATGGTGCTAAACAGCACTAAAAGTGGTTCATTGGCTCGTAATCATAGGGGAACCAGTTTTGGTGCTATATAGCACCCATTTTTATAGGTGCTATATAGCACCCATTTTTACAGGTGCTATATAGCACCCATCTTTACAGGTGCTATATAGCACCTGTAAAGATAGGTGAATTGCTTCAACAAAAATGGTGCTTAACAGTACCCAACAGTGGTTCTTTGGTGTAATCATAGGGGAATTTGTTTTGGTGATATATGGCACCTATTTTTAAAGAGCTTTTTCAAATGGACTTTATAGAACCATTACGTGCCATATATTGTTTTTGCATTTTGTCCTAGTAGGACTCTTAAATCATGGCAGATCCTATAGACAAGTTAATATGCTTCTAAATGGCAACTGCAATTACTTAAAAAGAGAATAATAGTCATTTGTTACCACACAGTGGCTCCAAAAAAAATCTAAATCATGTACTAAATACTTAAAAGAAACAAGATGCATTACCCTTACAAAACTTTTTTATTCATTTTTTCCACAGCAAGTAAATTCTGAGCTGACAAGTCAGAGAAAAAAACATTTATATAATATACAAACATATACATATATATATATATATATATATATATATATATATATATATATATATATATACACACACACATCTATCTATATACACTCACCTAAAGGATTATTAGGAACACCTGTTCAATTTCTCATTAATGCAATTATCTAATCAACCAATCACATGGCAGTTGCTTCAATGCATTTAGGGGTGTGGTCCTGGTCAAGACAATCTCCTGAACTCCAAACTGAATGTCAGAATGGGAAAGAAAGGTGATTTAAGCAATTTTGAGCGTGGCATGGTTGTTAGTGCCAGATGGGCCGGTCTGAGTATTTCACAATCTGCTCAGTTACTGGGATTTTCACGCACAACCATTTCTAGGGTTTACAAAGAATGGTGTGAAAAGGGAAAAACATCCAGTATGCGGCAGTCCTGTGGGCGAAAATGCCTTGTTGATGCTAGAGGTCAGAGGAGAATGGGCCGACTGATTCAAGCTGATAGAAGAGCAACTTTGACTGAAATAACTACTTGTTACAACCGAGGTATGCAGCAAAGCATTTGTGAAGCCACAACACGCACAACCTTGAGGCGGATGGGCTACAACAGCAGAAGACCCCACCGGGTACCACTCATCTCCACTACAAATAGGAAAAAGAGGCTACAATTTGCAAGAGCTCACCAAAATTGAAACAGAATGAGAACATGGATCCATCATGCCTTGTTACCACTGTGCAGGCTGGTGGTGGTGGTGTAATGGTGTGGGGGATGTTTTCTTGGCACACTTTAGGCCCCTTAGTGCCAATTGGGCATCGTTTAAATGCCACGGCCTACCTGAGCATTGTTTCTGACCATGTCCATCCCTTTATGGCCACCATGTACCCATCCTCTGATGGCTACTTCCAGCAGGATAATGCACCATGTCACAAAGCTCGAATCATTTAAAATTGGTTTCTTGAACATGACAATGAGTTCACTGTACTAAAATGGCCCCCACAGTCACCAGATCTCAACCCAATAGAGTATCTTTGGGATGTGGTGGAACGGGAGCTTCGTGCCCTGGATGTTCATCCCACAAATCTCCATCGACTTCAAGATGCGATCCTATCAATATGGGCCAACATTTCTAAAGAATGCTTTCAGCACCTTGTTGAACCAATGCCACGTAGAATTAAGGCAGTTCTGAAGGCGAAAGGGGGTCAAACACAGTATTAGTATGGTGTTCCTAATAATCCTTTAGGTGAGTGTATTAAAACAATCACAATATACTTCCCTTTTATAGACAAATTAATCCAACAAGATATGTAATATGTATACATTTTAAATATGTTAAAACCTTAATGTTAATAAACCTTATACTGTAGCCCAGTAAGCTGATCTCTTTGTGGCTTATTCAGGCATAAGCCTACTTCTTAACTATATATATATTATTTGTAAAAATCTATATTTCTTTAACATTAAATTAGCGAGTTAATGAAAGAAGTGAAACTGGCTAATACAGTTGACGTCCTCAAGTATTGTTCAGTCAACAGCACAATAAGATGTTTATAAGGATTTCAAAAACAAAAGAAAGTGGAACTAGAACTAGAAGAGGCCCAGTTCAGTGTAAAAGTCCTTGTTCTCTTGAACTGGCCATGCAGAAAGAGATTATTGAGTCCTACAGTCTACTCAGAGATTGAGTTGTAGACTCTTTTTATTGTGACAGGAAGTCCGGCTGCATCTTTCAGGTTCAATATAACACTCCAAAAAGGTCAGTGTCTTCTTGAGTCCTTTAGGATACTGGATCCCAAACACAAAATAAACACACAGGAGGAGACCCAATGGCATCGAGATGTCCTCGCTCTCTTCTGTGATTACCTGCCCATCCATAGTGAGCACAATGTGGTCATACTGCATAGGATGACCTTCCCTGCAGCCTTTAAGCACCATCGTGGGTGTTGAGATGCCAGGAGTGCTGGTCTGAGCATGGCCCTGGGGAAGAGAGGACACAAGCATTAACCATCTTCTCTCACATTTATTTGAACTTTTGAAGGCAAACCTGTTATGAGTAAACAAATTAATGTAACTACCGTCATACAACTGCTCAAATACTTTTGTCCATTAACTGAAAATAAATGTAATTTTCTTTGACAGCATAGTTTGTGGAGAGCAACAAACAAAAACCTAATGTCTGCGTAGAAATTAGGTCTGTAAAGGCCATTGCACACTGAGTCCGAAATTCGCATCTGAAATTTTCGCATGTAAAAAAACAAAACAAAAAAACAACCTCACGTTATGTCAATCACACTTGCACACTGTCTACGAAACTTTCGTCCATAATAAAAAAAATCGGATCGGGTTCGATTTTCTGAGTTTTTCGCATCCTGTCACGGGAGGGTAGAAATTAGAGTGAGGACTCAAATGCAGAAAACAGAAAAGAATTTAATTAAACAACAAAACTACAAAACAAACTCCCTCGTGGGGGAAAACAAGAATGAATACAGGCAGGGAACAAAACACTAGGAACAGGTAACATGGACAACAACCAGCACTGGACTGCAAACACAAAGGAGACTATATAGGAAACAAACACAGGAGACTAACGAGACAAACCAGGTGAGGAAGGTTAATCACTAAACAGATAATGAGATGGGAGGGGCTGACAATTAGACAGAAAAGCACATGGCCCAGGAATACACAGAAGCCATGTGCTCACATTAAACTAGACTAACAGATATACGGGACAAACTAGGAATGTCAGAGAACTACTATCCAAAATAGACGTGACAGAACCCTGACATTACCCCCCCCCCACCCACCCCCCTAAGGGGACGTCACCTGGCATCCCCAAATCAGGGGCACCAAACAGAACACAGCAACAAAGCAGACAGACAGTTCAAAACGCTACACAGGGAGGGAAGGGAGGGATTGAGCCAGGTAGTGCAGGCGACCAGGGCGGAGCAGGTGTGCAGACGGGCCGGGCGGAGCAATTCCTTCGGGCGGCCATGGCGAAGACGACCAGTGTGGAGTAGATCCTTCGGGTGGCCAGACTCAGGGACAGCTTCCTCGGCAGCAGACTCAGGGACAGCTTCCTCGGCAGCAGACTCAGGGACAGCTTCCTCGGCAGCAGACTCAGGGACAGCTTCCTCGGCAGCAGACTCAGGGACAGCTTCCTCGGCAGCAGACTCAGGGACAGCTTCCTCGGCAGCAGACTCAGGGACAGCTTCCTCGGCAGCAGACTCAGGGACAGCTTCCTCGGCAGCAGACTCAGGGACAGCTTCCTCGGCAGCAGACTCAGGGACAGCTTCCTCGGCAGCAGACTCAGGGACAGCTTCCTCGGCAGCAGACTCAGGGACAGCTTCCTCGGCAGCAGACTCAGGGACAGCTTCCTCGGCAGCAGACTCAGGGACAGCTTCCTCGGCAGCAGACTCAGGGACAGCTTCCTCCGCAGCAGACTCAGGGACAGCTTCCTCCGCAGCATTCTCAGGGACAGCTTCCTCGGCAGCAGACTCAGGGACAGCTTCCTCGGCAGCAGACTCAGGGACAGCTTCCTCCGCAGCATTCTCAGGGACAGCTCCCTCCGCAGCAGACTCAGGGACAGCTTCCTCCGCAGCATTCTCAGGGACAGCTCCCTCCGCAGCAGACTCAGGGACAGCTCCCTCCGCAGCAGACTCAGGGACAGCTTCCTCCGCAGCATTCTCAGGGACAGCTCCCTCCGCAGCAGACTCAGGGACAGCTCCCTCCGCAGCAGACTCAGGGACAGCTTCCTCCGCAGCATTCTCAGGGACAGCTTCCTCCAGTGTTCACAGGGACAGCTCCCTCCGCAGCAGACTCGGCTGTGATGGAGTGGGATGAACTGCCTCCGGAGGTGCTGCATGTTGCCACACCAGAGGTTTCTTTTTTTGTGGGTCTAGAACGTTAATAAAAGCATCAAATGGCTTATCCAGGGCATAATTAAAGAGGTCCTTAAAAGCCGTCTTTCCCAACTCCAGACCCTCACTGGCAGAGAAAAATTCCCGGCCAAAGTCTCTCACGTTCCTCCTCTCCTGGTGAAGGGAAACCAATGCAGAGACTTTCATGATCCGGTCATAGTGTAGGCAGTCAATAGGCACGACTGGTGGTTGACACTAAGTTTTCCGCTGAGTCCTCATCAGGGCTGGATCGTTATGTCACGGGAGGGTAGAAATTAGAGTGAGGACTCAAATGCAGAAAACAGAAAATAATTTAAACAACAAAACATACAAAACTACAAAACAAACTCCCTCGTGGGGGAAACCAAGAATTAATACAGGCAGGGAACAGGTAACATGGACAACAACCAGCACTGGACTGCAAACACAACAGTTTTTTTGACAATTCAGAGCCACCATACAAGCGAACGGCAAAATCCAGAATGGCGTCTGACAAGTTGATACACTTCGGTTACAGTTGAAGACAGATTGTGGCAGATGATTGCTGAACAGCTTGGGAACAGCTCGTTCCGCACATCATTGCATATGCGCAGTCCTTCCCGTTTCAGTTTTCAATTCGATTCGAAATCGAATCTCTTGATCGGATTAGAAAAGGAATAAACCACCCCTTTCAATCAGATCGAAATTTCGGATCGATTAACGTGTGATTGAGCAGTCAATTCGATTACTAATGTATTATTTGGGTACAAAATATAACCTGTATACAGCTGTTCTGTCTGCCCAGCGCTTTCGCCGGCCGTGGTGTGTGTGTGTGTCCATACTGCCAGTCTCTGTCTGTCTGTCTGTCTGATCTATCTATCTATCTATCTATCTATCTATCTATCTATCTGTCTGTCTGTCTGTCTGTCTGTCTGTCTATCTATCTATCTATCTATCTATCTATCTGTCTGTCTGATCTATCTATCTATCTGTATGTATGTATGTATGTATGTCTATCTATCTATCTATCGAATCAAGTATCAATGTTGAAAACAGTTGTGCTGATTAATGTGTTTGTGTAAACCATTGTAACAGTTTAAATTATTTTTTCCCCCTCCAGGACTCATTGTTAAAAAGACCCCAAACATATAAACAGTAGTTTACACTCATGTTCAAACATTTAGGGTCAATAAGATTTAAAAAAGAAAAAAAAAGAAAAATAAATTCATATTTTTACTCTGCAAGGATGCATTAAATTGACCCAAAGAGAGAGTAAGGATTTCTGTTTCAAATAAATGGTTTTTTTTTTTTTTACTTTCTATTCATCAAATAATCCTGAAAAACACAAAAACATGAAGCAGCACAACTGTTTTCAACACTGATAATAATCATAAATGTTTCTTGAGCATCAAATTATCATATTAGAATGATTTTTGAAGGATGATGTGAAGCTGAAAATTCAGCTTTGATCACAGGAATTAAATAAATTTTTACAATATATTCACATAGAAAACAGTTATTTAAAATTTTGTATACTATTCCACAATATTATTGTTTTTAATGCTGTCTAAACCATTGTAACAGTTTAAACTATTTTTTACCCCTCCAGGACTCATTGTTAAAAAGACCTCAAACATATAAACAGTAGTTTACACTGTACTACATAAGAGACAAACATTTGTACCAACACAATTAGTGTATGTTTGACGTTTTACTTACTATGGTTCATCAATAGTGCTTTAGAGATGATGATCAGCTCAACTCTGCTACGGTGCAGGGCATCAGCATTGAAGGATCTAGGAACACAACAAACCATTTGTCACACAGAGCCAACAATATTATTATACAATGCCAGGTTTATTAAAAGAAAAGAAGAAGCTACAGCAGAGGTGAAATGCAGAAAAGAGAAAGAATATACAGAAAATTATTTCTTAATTAAGATAACAGAATTTGTTTTTGGGTTTACTTATTCATTTAATATTGCTCATACAGTGTAACTTACGTTTGGATGTCAAAACCTTCTTTAAATAAATTAAACAAATAAAACATGTAAATTTGAGAAGAAAAAAAAAGATGCATGGAGATATAGGTGAAACATATTGTGATAAAATGGATATGACGTTATTTAATGAGCTTCCTTGGTTTACCTGTGTTTCCTAACGTTAACTTACTTCTCCTGCAGCAGCTTTCTTCAGAAATGTTGAAGTCGTGGAGTTGTCTCCTATTGGTAACAGTTATTTTGTTACTACTGGAATCACAGAACATTTTTTTTATCAATATTTGTTTACCATTGAGCTAGTTTTAGCCAATTTTCTCGCTCCGTGTAGCTTAAGTAAGTTAACGTTAACGTTAACATTACCGATTACATACGTTTATGTTTACGTTTGTGTTAAATAAATTAGCTCACTTCCAAGTAAAACCTTTACAAAACCTCTCATATACACATAAAAGGTGATTAAAAAGCCCAAACTTTCATAAATAAAATCTCAACCGAGTTACCGTTAGCTTAGCAGCTAACGTTACCTCTTCTGAAAACGGTTGAGATGCTAAATCATGTATATAAAGTAAATATATTCAACAGAAGCGTGTCAATTACAAGTAAGAAAAATGTAAAAAACAGTTGTGTGTATTATTCGTGTGCTTTTAGAGACTAATCTCACCTGAAAGCAGTGAAAACAACAGCGAGAGAGGGAGTTTTGCTGCTTGCCAGTAGCAGTGGTCTTGCGCCGTTTCCATGGCAACTCCGCGCCGCGGCCGCTCCAGTGTTTGAGAAAGTTCACGCGCACGGCCATTGATTGAACCACGTCAAAATCACGCATAGAGATGCAGCACTTAAAAATCGAATTCATATTAAATTAATTTCAAAACTGATTTTGGAGATCTATGACTTGTTCATAGGTGTAATGGCCAATTCTCACACATAATATACTGCGGTCACAAAATAAAAATAAAATAAAAACTTTTGTCCGCATTAGGCTATTAGTTATTTTTTCTAAAGTAGGCCTACTCCTGGTAATGTTAAATGCTTTTACCCCAGGCTTAAAGTAAAAAGATGTCTGTGAAAAATAGTTTAATTTAATTAAATGCATTTATGGTGAGATAATTTTCGTGTCAATCTGTGTTAATTTTGACCACGAACCATTCGCTGTCAGTTTAATTCATCGCGTGCAGCCATTTCATCCCTTTAAAAACGAACGATATTTGCTGATGTCTGAGACGGAGAGTTTTAAATGCAGCCCACAGGCTACAGCTCTGCCTCTTAGGCATGTAGGCTAGCTAGCCTACTACACGTCTAAAAAGACCAGCCATTTCTCAGATTTTTATCACATCCTTTATCAAAATGGTTAATTATAAAAATACATTTTGTTGTTTGGATGCAAAAGAGATGAACACGAATAACGCGACATCGGCCTCCCTGGGCCGACACAAAGCCGACGTATAGGCCTACGGAGCTGGGAAATAGAGCATTGACTGACAGGAGATCTGCCTATGCCTGGCCGACGAATCTGCGATGTTAGGGAGGGAGGCCGACGCTCGATGTTGGGCCGATGTCGGCCAGACGTAGGCTACGTGTGCTATCTGGGTACAGGGCCTTAACAGGTTCTTTGAGGTGCTATATAGCACCTCAACTATACAAAGAACCACCAAAGAACCACTAAAGAACCATACTGGGCTGAACTGGTTCTTTTTATGGTAGTGGTGCTATATAGCACCTCAACCAGCCCAAAGAACCGCTGAAGAACCAACTTTTTTTTGTGTGTAGAACACACCAGACTAAGAATTGAAACTAAGACAGGAACAAAATAAAGACAGGAACAGACACTTCTCAAACAACAGACTTCTCAATGTATTACTTACAGCTAAACTCACACAACGTCAAACAGAGTCAAACAATGAACCAACACGGGACAGCAAAAACAAGGGGATTATAAAGGGAACACTAATGACGAGGACAGGTGAAACTGACTAGACAATAATCACAAGACGAGGATAACAAGGGGGCGGGGTAACATAACGAGACACCACAAGCACATGGCCACACAATTGGCCATGCGCTTGTACACAAAACATTGGTCCTGTCACGATCCTGTCACAAGACTAGGAAAAATCAATAACATGATGGCAGAATCATGACACGAAACCTCTTCATGAGTGCGCTCACATAGCGTTTAACAGATGGGATTTTTACCTACATTTGAAAGTATATGTATCGGCTGATTTAGAGCTTTTTACTGTAACCTTTTTGGCTTTTGCAGATTGGGTAACTGTATGTTCACAGTATGCAAGAGCTGAATATACAGACATTCAATGGGCCTACTATACAAGATCCATTACATCGAGTGTTTAGTGGAGCAATAGACCTTATTTCTGAGTGATAGTGTTCAAAAAGGTTGAGACGTCGGCCGACTCGAACAGGTATTGGAGTACACTTAGAGTATAGAGTATAAAGTCATGGGTATCTGGGACACCAAGTTTAACTTAAAGGGCCCCAATTATGATATTTTAAAGTTTCCTAATGTTGTTTTGGAGTCTCCAACAACAGGTTTGCATGCATCAAACATCAAAAAACTGTTTCATTTTCTCATAATATACATTTGTACATCACCAGATTTTCAATGATTCTCAAACGACTTGCCAAATGAATCAATCTCTCTAAATCCCTCCTTTCCGCGAGCTACTCTGCTCTGATTGGCCAGATGGTTTAGTCTGTTGTGATTGGTCTACTCTGCTCTGATTGGCCAGACAGCTCAGTCTGTTGTGATTGGTTTACCACGTAATTCCCATTGCCATAACACCGACAGCTCTGTGTGTCCTGAGGCTTCCTTCACCGTAAACTAAACACAGTAACGAACAATGACGTCGATTTTACCATATCAATCCGAGCGCGAGTCCGATGATGAAACACTAGAAGAAGAAGAACCATTCATTCATCCCGAACCTCCATCACAGGGACGACTCGAGCAGGACGCTTCAGTGAGTCACTGCTCAGTTTGAGGTAACGTACATTATGTTGCTATTCCTCACCATCAGCATTAACAAGTGCATGTCCATCAACCGATTATTTTATCATTTATTTACGGAGTATGTTTCTAATATATTGCGGTAAACGTGTAGAAACTGTATCAATAAGTGCATGTAGGATAATATGCAATGTATACATTAGCCGAGCTCTAGCGTGAATGACTGATGTAACATAAACATCGGTAAAACAAATCTTGCTTCATGCTTAATCTTTCCTCAAAGTAGTGAGAACGACAGACAATCTGCATTAATAGACAGTTTTATGTAATCGTGGCCCACAGCTGATCAGCTGACTCCGATATTTGAGAAGCAGTCGTCAGTAAAATAAAGGTAACAGGAAAAGTTTATGATTATACTGCTGTAGTATCATGGTAAAGTTGAATTTTAACCATAGATTCTTCACATGCTCGTCCTTGGGGAGTTGAAAAAAATGTCTTTACCGTCACATTGTGTCACACAGCGTCTCCTCGACATGATCTCTCCAGTGTCCACAGGATCAGCTGCCGGTCTGAGGTTTAAGTTTCCCTGGTGCGCGCGCAATAAGTGGCCGGCTAATGTTGCGTCTTGACGTCACAACGAAACGGCTTATGACTCGTTTGAAAAACAATTCATTTCATTGACTCAGAGTCGACTCTTACTTTTGAAAGACAAGAACTTTATATACGGTGCACTTTCAGATTTAAAACTTTGCAGGATGTTTTCATTCACTTAGAGCAATATTACACACTACATGAAAGGTCATTTTCAAAAATCCATGATAGGGGCACTTTAAAGATATTAATGGATAAATTTGATATTATTGATATTTGGAGGGAAACATTTCCGAACACTAAATCCTATACTTGGAGTAACAGATATTGTTCTAGACAGTCCCGAATAGACTACTGGCTTGTTTCACAATCTGTTAGGGATTTCAATGTTTCTGTTAGCATTCTCCCTTCACCCATGACTGATCATAAAGCAACTCTTATCCAATCCCCTCTATCTTCAGTTATCTCTAGACCTCTTACTGGAAGTTTAACTCTTCTTTGCTTAAGCATGATCAATTAAGGAAAAACATTTTATTTTTGATTGAGTATTACTGGATCAAAGCACAAAAGGAAAATAAATATGGCCTCAATTGGGAACTTCTTAAACATGAAATTAGCAAGTGTGCTAGGAATATAGGAAGCCTTCTAGCTAAACGTAAAAGACTTAAAGAAGACTGTCATTTCCAAAATAAGGACTCTCTTAACAACAGAATTTATTGATCTGCAAACTCAGTTAGACTCAGTGTATAAGGCGGAGGGTGCTTTTACTCGCTCTAGAAGAAGGTGGCTAGAACAAGGAGAACAAAGTACTGCATATTTCTTTAGAATGGAAAAGAATAATTTTAGAAATGTAACTATTAATTCTTTAAATTTAAATTGTAAGGTTATTTCTGACCCGAAGGAAATCGGCACATTTTGTGCAAACTTCTACTCAAATCTTTACAGCTCTAAATATTGCAAAGACTCAGCGTTGTCTTTTTTCCAGTCTTTGAAAGATGTTAAGACATTATCTAATGAAGATAAGAGCACCTGCAATCGTGATTTATCTATTGATGAAATAATTGAGTCTATTGAAGCTCTTAAGAACAATAAGTCTCCGGGCACAGATGGGCTGACAGCCGAATTAGCTTTACCTAAACCTAAGAAAGACATTCTTTTGATTGATAACTGGCGTCCAATCTGCTTGTTAAACTGTGATTATAAGATATTAGCTTTGGTACTCGCCAAAAGACGGGTTCTGGGTACGATAATAGACGAAACCCAGTCTGGTTTCATCCCAAAGAGGCATATTGCTAACAATATACACTCAAAAAAATGATATGTTGGCTTTACTTAACTTTTTTATGTAAACAGGTTCCACTGGTTCCACATAACTGGGTTTCGTTAAACAAACATAATATGTTCATGTAACTTCAACATCATGGAATTTGGTCATTTTAAGCGACCCAATTAAACTCTGAGCTAATGAGTTAATTAAGTGAATAATTGAGTGATGATTGAGCATTATTGAAGACACCTGATGTTAACAAGCAGAATCACTGAAGGAGAAAAACGGAATGTTTAAGTCACCGTTATGGAGATCAGTGTGTGTTTTAGTTGGGCTCTTGACCATTAACTCATTAACTTTAGAGTTTGTTTGGTTGCTGTACGTGAGTTATAACAGCCGGATGAACAACGAATAAAGATGATCTGATGGTGTTGGTTGTGTTTTAACATAATCATTATTTCACAATCATTTGACCTGAATCACTGAACTTATATTGAACCCAATTTCTGAGTTAAGTTTACCTTATGGATTATAGCAGCACTGTCATTGTAGAACATACTATTTTTAGCCTTTTCAATTAAATTCAAATGATCAAATCAATAAATAAAAAAGAAACTTCTTAAAAAATATCATAAGTAGGCACACACAGACATCAAGAATCAGCCTGTGAATCTCAACAATGGTGACAATTATAAAGCATGTTGCAGTGCATTCTGGGTACCACCAATCAAAACTCATTCATGGCTCCCATGAAATAAACAATAAACGCTGAAATAAATAATGAGCTTATGATCTGTTTGTCACCATTGCTGAGATTCAAATGGTAATTCTTGATGTCTGTGTCCATGATGTTGAAGTTACATGAACATATTATGTTTGTTTAACGAAACCCAGTTATGTGGAACCGGTGGAACCCGTTTACATAAAAAATTTAAGTAAAGCCAACATATCATTGTTTTGCGCCTCGTCTTAGATTTGTTGGACATGTCTAATCTAACTGATTAGAGATGAAAGTTTTATTCCTGAAAGCCTTTGATTCCCTTGAACGTGAATTTATTTTGCAGTCCCTGTATGAATTTGGTTTTGGTGATTTCTTTTGCAAAACTGTCAGAACGTTATACAAAAATGGACACTGCTCAATTAATCTGAAATCTGGCACTTCTCCGGGGTTGAACGTATTTAGAGGCGTTCGCCAGGGTTAGCCCGGTATCGCCTTACTTGTTCTTGATGAACTCTTTACTACTTCCCTTTTGAATAGTCAATCACAAGGGGTTAATATAGCAGATAAACACATTATTACCTATAACTCAGTTAGCTGATGATACACACTCTTTTTAAAAAAACGACTTGTAGATCACTATTGCTCTCGATCTTATCAAAGTGGAGGGTGTTTCTTTGACCCTGCTCTTTCTCTGCATGTGGACAAGACAATTTGTATAAAGGTTGATAGAATGCTTTTTGAATTTTTATGGAAACACTAGAGACATTACATCAAAAAACCTGTTGTCATAAATAGCTTTGAACATGGCGGCTTTAACTTTTCTGGAGGCAGTTCTTGTGATTCTGATTCAATATGGAATGCTATTTCCAATTATATTTTTTCTAAAGTTGCTGGCTTTCTGTTAGTATGCAATTATAATATCTCTAAATTGCACATCAAATTGTCAAATTTCCATAAGCAGATGCTTTTGGCCTGGCACTTGATTTACAAACATAATTTAATTTTAGCCCCCACAGGTATTTTATTTGGAATAACCAGGAATAACCATGATATCCATTTTTCTTTTCAGATTAGTTTAATAATAATATTCTTTTGGTTTCTCAACTTGTAAATTCAAATGGTCATTTGTTTTCTTATTCTGAATTCTTAACTAAATATTGTATTCCTGTCACCCCACGAGACTTTGCCATAGTAATGGATGCCAACCCTAGTGGAGCTGTTGCACTTTTAAACAACTCTGCTGATTCTTTACTCTCTTCTACCTCTTGGATACATCCTTGAGACAGCAAAAGGGAAGATCTGTTTTTTATCTAGTCCCTCTCTTAGACAAAATTTTTTTAGAGTGATATTATACTGTCCCTTCTGTAATATCATATTGGAGTAATTGTTTTAATGATATTCACTGGAAGAAAGTGTGGTCTCTATCCAACAAATATTTAATCACTAATAAGGTTAAAGATCGAGGTATCATTCAAGTTGCTACATCGATTTTGCAGTCAATATTTATATTAAAAAAAAAATTCCTAAGATGGATCCTCTTCGCTCCTTCTGTGGAGTGGAAGACGAGTCTGTACCTCACCTTTTTTGGGATTGTGTTCATGTATACTTTTTGGAAGAAATTTTGTCTGTTTGTACGTGCTTCTTTATTAGTAGGCTGAATTAGCTTCTGATTTGTGATGCTCGTCTCGATTACTATTCATAGATAAAACCTACGTCACTACCAAATAGAACGCCGCCAAATTTACGACCAATCTCATACCTATTTTTCTTATTTGATTGGTCTTATGCAAATAAATAAATAATAATAAAACATTTTTTTACGACTGATCTCGCCCAGTATTGGCCACCCAAACCGCTCATTTGAATAAAAGAGAGAGTCAGATACCTGGAGAAAATGTCAATTTTAGGCTTTTTTTAGGCCTTATTTGTTACCCCCAGTTTTCTTTTGTCCATTATTATCTGCCCCAGACTTGCCCCAATTGACATTCCATTTTTTATATATATATATATATATATATATATATACACACTCACCTAAAGGATTATTAGGAACACCTGTTCAATTTCTCATTAATGCAATTATCTAATCAACCAATGGCATGGCAGTTGCTTCAATGCATTTAGGGGTGTGTTCCTGGTCAAGACAATCTCTTAAACTCCAAACTGAATGTCAGAATGGGAAAGAAAGGTGATTTAAGCAATTTTGAGCGTGGAATGGTTGTTGGTGCCAGATGGGCCGGTCTGAGTATTTCACAATCTGCTCAGTTACTGGGATTTTCACGCACAACCATTTCTAGGGTTTACAAAGAATGTTGTGAAAAGGGAAAAACATCCAGTATGTGGCAGTCCTGTGGGCGAAAATGCCTTGTTGATGCTAGAGGTCAGAGGAGAATGGGCCGACTGATTCAAGCTGATAGAAGAGCAACTTTGACTGAAATAACCACTCGTTACAACCGAGGTATGCAGCAAAGCATTTGTGAAGCCACAACACACACAACCTTGAGGTGGATGGGCTACAACAGCAGAAGACCCCACCGGGTACCACTCATCTCCACTACAAACAGGAAAAAGAGGCTACAATTTGCAAGAGCTCACCAAAATTGGACAGTTGAAGACTGAAAAAATGTTGCCTGGTCTGATGAGTCTCGATTTCTGTTGAGATATTCAGATGGTAGAGTCAGAATTTGGCGTAAACAGAATGAGAACATGGATCCATCATGCCTTGTTACCACTGTGCAGGCTGGTGGTGGTGGTGTAATGGTGTGGGGGATGTTTTCTTGGCACACTTTAGGCCCCTTTGTGCCAATTGGGCATTGTTTAAATGCCGCGGCCTACCTGAGCATTGTTTCTGACCATGTCCATCCCTTTATGGCCACCATGTACCCATCCTCTGATGGCTACTTCCAGCAGGATAATGCACCATGTCACAAAGGTCGAATCATTTCAAATTGGTTTCTTGAACATGACAATGAGTTCACTGTACTAAAATGGCCCCCACAGTCACCAGATCTCAACCCAATAGAGCATCTTTGGGATGTGGTGGAACGGGAGTTTCGTGCCCTGGATGTGCATCCCACAAATCTCCATCAACTGCAAGATGCTATACTATCAATATGGGCCAACATTTCTAAAGAATGCTTTCAGCACCTTGTTGAATCAATGCCACGTAGAATTAAGGCAGTTCTGAAGGCGAAAGGGGGTCAAACACAGTATTAGTATGGTGTTCCTAATAATCCTTTAGGTGAGTGTATGTATATATAGCATAACGTTAATACATTGGGGATTGCTTGAAGGCTTTCAAGAGTACGAATATCAATATGCTGTGGCTGGATAGGTGAAAGAAGTGAAAGTGCGGCACCTGGCCACCAAGGATTTATATGTAATCATGGGAAATGTAGGTTTTATAAAAAAAATTTTAAATGTATGATATTGGTGGTAGTTTGCTCTGACTGTAGAGTTGTTAGCTAGCTAAGTGGCTAACAGCTAGCTTGACAGCTGCCACGGCTCACGGCTAGCTGTCATTAATCTGGATAATGTTCTTTAATGTCAGATGTGTTTATATACTCATTGAAAGAAAGTGAGTAACTTTAGTAACTTGTGGATCAGCGCTGACACAAATATAACAATATGATATTTAGGATTATAGTTTAAAGGGTAGTATTCGAAAAAATTTTGACAACTGCACAAATATAAAGTTATGAACACATGTGGCTGGTGTAAAGTAGTTGTGTTTTTTCTCACACTCACATCGCAGACATTGCGAAAATCAGTGTGCATCCTATACCAGGCTACATTTCAGAAACCATATAGGCTACTTTACAGTATAGGTTTGTTCTTTCGGAAACTGTGGGCAAACGGACAGATGGTGCGTGAGGTAGGCTTTTCTTTTTGCCGTTCTTTGCACTATCAACATCTGAAAAGGTCGTAAAATGTATTCTGTTTAAAATTAATATTGATATCATATAGAACTACAAAGATTTATTGTGTGTAAATTATTTTTAATTTAAGTTACTTTCCATCAGTGGCATAATTTGTCACCAAACAACTATTTTGCCTATCTAACTAGCCTATTTTTAACAACTATTATAGGCTAAAACACGAAAGCTAAAATGACTCATAATGCAAAAATAAGACATTGATGTTTGCACTAATCAGTTCCAACCACCATTTGCTTTGCACAACTATTTGCTATTCTGAAATGGCTTGATATATAGCATATGTGTGTGATGTTATTTTTCCGACATATCATTAAATTACTTTTTATTAAAGAAAAATATCCAAAAGAATAAATAATAGCATTATTGATTTGCCTTTGTTTTATGAGCTAATGCAGTAAGGCATAGTTCATTTTATTTTAGAATAAGATTTTTTTTTATGGGTTGTGAAACGAGCGGTTTGATTTATATTAATAGCAAAATGTAGGTTAGGTGTATGTTGCTTAAATATCGTAACCAGACAGATGCTGTTTTCTGCAAGTGTTTTTTCTCCTCTGACACGCACCAAACATTCAGATTCAGTATTCCTCAAAATGAACAAAAATGCACAATACAAATTTGTATTCAATTTGTATACACAATACAGAATTGTATTCAAAAACGCAATAATTTAATACATAAAACTTAATGGATTTCTCACTTAATCTACCAGTGTCTTTGCTGCTGACCTACGATGATTTAATCATACAAATCACTGTTATGTTACTGGAAAGCATGAGACGGACACCGGGCGTACCACATCATAACAAGCTTTATTTCCTGTCAGTTCACCATATAGAAGTCTGGGTAATACCAGACCCTATACAACTACATCCCTTACAGAACACCAACCCAATTAAATAAAGAAGTATATATATATTATTTAAATATATTCAATAATATTCAAATATTAAATGGAGGGCCTTAAAGTGTAACTCTACTTTGAGATGTCACTTACCTGGTATTACTTACCTGGTGAAACTGGTCAAACGAGAGGCTTAATGTCTCTAGAACTGAAGCTTAATAGGAATAATGTTTCCAAATTATCACGTTTACTTGATAAAACAACACATTTTGTGTTTATTTTCACATGTGTGTGTATATACATTGGCTGGAACTTCTTTGGAAACTGTGGCATGAAGATCTGCTCCATCGTGAGGAAACTCCTGTCAGGATCCTCTGGGAAGATCAGCAACCTGAGCCTCTTTGACGGAGCTCTAGAGCCGCAGCAGTGACAGAAAACTTTATGGCTGTCTTCACTGGGAACTGTGGGAACTGTGGAGCCCTGACAGGATCTCTGGGCCCACGGCAGCGGAGAAAGAGAGCTGTGTCAAAGCCCCTCTTTGGGACCCGGATGCCAGTGGCAGATCCTTCTAGGGCGGCAGGGCGAGGACCTTGTGAGACGGGCTGAACAGAGCTCTGGGTGACTCCGTTGTTAAAAATATGATTGGATGGTGCAGTACCTAACTAAACCTAAATGAACTATTTACAATAGACATCACTAGTAGTTCTGCAAGACGCAAAAACTACCGCCTCAAGCCAAGGCGCCAGACGCAACCGAGGCGTGCTGGCCCCGCAAGACGCTGAGGCCGGAGAGATGGAGGGTCATCGGTGTCAGCCCGCCAGACGCAAGGCTAAACCCTCTCCATGACCTGAAACACAATTGGAAAGCATTTTTCATAAGGTATAAAAGTACATCTGTGCCATGTATAAGGATTGAGAGTTACAGCAGATACTGAATGGTAATGTTAAAAAGCTGATGTCCATATTCAGATAATCAAGTCAAATGAACAAAAAGCCAATATAAACATATCTTCAAAATCAGTTTAGGTTGTCTTAGACTCAGTACCTTGAACCAGTCGTGGGAGAGCATCTCATTCAGAAGGAGTCTCCGCTTTGGGTCGCTCTTCAGGCAACCTCGAATAAAGCGGCAGCATTCTGTGTGGAAAGATTGAGAGTTATTTCTAATTATTTCCTAAGCTGTGAAAATGGGAAAGATTACTGCATTATCCAAAAGAACATCTTTTTTGTTCTAACCATCCGAGAAGCCCGGCTGGAACCAGACATCAGGGTCCATCGCAGCGATATCTCTGCTGTCTGGGAACCGGCGGGAGATCATGGCGAACAGCAGCACTCCCAGCGCCCACACCGTCGCCTGCTTCCCGTAGTACTCGCCCTTCTCAAAGTACTCAGGAGGGCAATACCTTGCTGTGCCTGGAGATAGGAGTTTGTCACACGTGTAAGCTTGCTTTTTCTCACTTTAACTGAAAAGGCATTTCATTTTAGTCAACAAAAATGATATTAATATTGACTATTCTTTGAGAGTTTTGTTAGTGTATTGTTAATATCTCACTGTGTGATGTCTGATTAAGACATGGTGTAACTGGTCACTAGAGTTTAAATCCCAAAATGTACATTTTAAAGATAACACATACCAGAGTAGTTTTTGTAGGAGGAGCTTTTCATGAGGTCCCCGCAGCCGAAATCGATCAATGTGACCTCCAGGGTCTCTGTGTTGACCAGGAGGTTCGGCATTTTGATGTCTCTGTGCAGCACACCCCTCGAACAGCACAGGGCAGCAGCGTCAATCACCTGACACATGAAGTAACGGGACAATCTCTCACTGAAGCGCCCTCCGTAACGCTCCCAAAAGCTGTGCATGTCCATGCAGGGTGAGGGCCGTTCCAGGACCATGATGTACTGGTCGAGATGGTCCTGCCAGTCCAGCAGCTTTATAATGTGGCGACAGCGTGGGCCTTGATTGGCCATTACTGTCAGGGCCACCTCGAGTGGAACTGGTCTGGGATGGTCAGGCTAGAAGAACGACAGTTTTTATTATTGTTGGATATAGAATTGGTTTCTCAAAGGATTTAGCCAGTCTGTCTATCTAATGAAAAATATGCACTCTGTGATTTACATTAAAATGTTATAAATTGCAAACATAGAGAGCACAGTCTACGTACAAGGCTGATGTACGGCTCGTTCTCCGTCTTCGCTGTGAATTTCACAGCTTCCATGAGGCCGTCTTTGCAACGGGTCCCTTCAAAGACAGAGCCAAATGCTCCTTCCCCCAATTTCTTGCCACTGGCGTATTTCCAGCAAATGTGATCTATTAAAACATAATAATTTTTATTTGTTTAATAAAGCAGTGTCCTGCAATGAGGCCATTCTTTCTGGTTGACTTAAATATATTTGTAATATTTGTACTTTTAAAAATTAATTTGTCGCATGACTATTGTGACCTGCAAAAAACCCCAAATAGTGATTTAAAATTATGGATGAAAAAAACAACTAAAAGAAACCTTACAGCAGTATCAACAACATTATTTAAAACATGCTTTCCTTTATACATATTCACTTGAAATAATATATTGTTGTGTGTGTGTGTGATATTTTGTCAGACAGTAAACTCACCCTCGATCCTCTGGATCTGGCCACAGTCCAGCTGTCTCAGATGTGATCCAGTGTCTCCTGATGATGGACTGGCTGGACTGTCCTGATCTTGAGGCTTGACATCCTCCACTTGCTGGTTTTCGGCAGTGGGGGGGACTCCAGGACTACTGGAAGGAGGTTCCTGATGATCATTTTCCTCTACAGTAAAGATGATGTCCTGTAAAGAAGTCTGATCTAAAGAGAGGAATATCAAACATAAGCTTGTTTTAAATCATATAATCCATCCACATCTTCAAACTATATTTCATCTATATTCAAACATTCGTCACATCGTGGAATAAAGTCATTTATCTGCCTTTAATAGTGTGTGATGTGGCTTTTTTATATTGTGTGTAAATGATTAAGAGAGTTTGTGTTGTTCAGAGCTCATCATGTACCATCAGTACAGCTCCTGGATGGGGCTTCATCAGTGTCCTGGTCCAGCTCACACTGCTCCACCGGCTCATCCTGAGCTTTGCTGGATTTGGGGCGAGACGAACGAAAGAAAAAAGAGGCAAACCTCCGAAATATCCTCTTTTTCTGCCTCTTCTTCTTAGTTCCCTTTCGAAGGGAACTCAACAATACGTCATCGACGCTATGGGGAACGCCTCAGGCGTGACAGGTGTCTGAAATCAAGTATCAACTCACGGCAATCATGTTGACCGGCGACAGCCCGTGCATCATCAGCTTGAATGATGAGCGCGTCAATCTGGATGTATAAAAAGGGTGCCTTGAAACCGTGACAACATCCTTTTCGTCTTCAGGGACTGTTTGTCTGTTTTTTTGAGTAGTCAACAATTATGAAGCGTGCAGAGAAGGAGAGAAATACTTTCCGCAAGTGTGCCGATCCGTGTCCTAGATTTTTGACACCGGAGGATTCACACGATCTGTGCGTGTTCTGCCTGGGAGAAGAGCACGCGCGGGAAGCTCTCGAGGGAGCTTTCTGCGCAAACTGTGAGAGTTTTCCTATCAGAACTCTCCGCTCTCGTCTGTCCCACTTCTCGAGGGAAGTGGGCGCGGCATCTGAACCCCGCGGTTTCGATCCCGCTCGGGCTGAGGCTCAGCGGCGCTTGAGCTCGTGGGGCTCTCAGATGGAGCTGGCGGATCGTCTGGAGAGGGGCGTTAACCTCGCGGATGATCTGCCAGCTGACGAGGGTGAGTTACAGGTCGATGTTGAGGATGTTTTGTCTCTCTCTGATGGATCTGTAACTGGTTCTCTTCGGGCCGGGCAGGAGTTGGCTGCTGATGATGTCAGTTTGGTTGAGACTGAACCATCTCAGCCCTCCTGCCCAGTGTACGCTGAGCTGGTGGACGTTATGGGACGCGCCACCAACAGATTGCAGCTGCAGTGGAGGCGCGTCCAGGAGGAACCGGCTCGTGGTATTTTGGACGACCGGTTCCTCCCCACCCGTAAGCCACCAGCCCGGACGAGCCTTCCATTTCTTCCCGACCTCCACTCTGAGGTCGAGAAGGCATGGAAGAACCCGTTCTCCGCGCGTCTCTATCTGCATCAGCGGGCTAGTTTCGCTGCTGTGGAGGGAGCCGCGGAGCACGGGTATGTGTCGATGCCGCCAGTAGACGAGACGTTGGCTAACTATCTCGCCTCTGGTCGGTCTTCTTCACTGGGAGCTCCGACCCTGCCATCCAGGCCGCTCAAAACAACGTCGCGCTTGAATGGCAGGGCGTACACGGCAGCAGGTCAGGCAGGTGCGGTTCTGCACACCCTCGCGGTCCTTCAGGCCTACCAGGCCGACCTGCTGCGGGACCTCGATCAGGGGGCCGGCCTGTCCCCTGACGCGGTCACAGAGCTGCGGCGCACCACGGACTTGGCCCTCCGGGCCACCAAGCAGTCAGCTGTCTCCATCGGTCGTGCGATGGCAGCTATGGTGGCCACGGAGAGGCATCTGTGGCTTAACCAGGCTGACATCGGGGAGAAAGAAAAGACCTTTCTCCTCGATTCGGCGGTTTCGCCTTCCGAGCTTTTCGGACCTTCCGTCGAGACGGTGGTTGATAAGTTCAGGGAGGCGAGGGCGCGCTCTGCGGCGTTTAAGAGCTGCATACCGCGGAGGTCCTCGGCCCAGCCCAGGCAGGCGGGAGGGCCTGGTCCGTCGTGGTCTGAGGGGGAGACAGGGGGAGCAGGGCGCGCAGGAGGCGTTACTCCCGCGGGAGGCAGGATCTCAGGGAGGTGATCCAGAGGAAACAGTCTCAGACTAAGCATTAGTTATCACCTCTCTGGATCTTGTCTCCTAATCACCATCGCTCCCAGGCACCTCCTACATCAGGCCTGGGGCGGGGCCCATGATGAGTTCAAGAATTCTCTGATGGCCCGCTTCAGCTTGGTTGATAGGAGCGCCTTCCCTTGGCTGGTGAAACAGTTGAACTTAGGTTACTGAGTTTCTGAGTCCTGGTGTGCTTCATTTCGCACGCTGCAGGTTTTATGTTGAGTGAAAATGTTCTTTTTGCACAAATGACATTTTTCTCTTCTTTTTCAGAACTCGTCTCCTGTACAGAGCCGGGGAACTTGTTTGGTAAGTAGTGTTTTGTAAAAAGTGAGCCGAGCTCCCGCATACTGTGGTCATCAGGTTACAGGCCTCACCAGGCCTTCCTGGTTATGAGCTCCCACATACTGTGGTCATCAGGTTACAGGCCTCACCAGGCCTTCCTGGTTATGAGCTCCCACATACTGTGGTCGCCAGGTTACAGGCCTCACCAGGCCTTCCTGGTTATGAGCTCCCACATACTGTGGTCGACAGGTTACAGGCCTCACCAGGCCTTCCTGGTTATGAGCTCCCACATACTGTGGTCGACAGGTTACAGGCCTCACCAGGCCTTCCTGGTTATGAGCTCCCACATACTGTGGTCGCCAGGTTACAGGCCTCACCAGGCCTTCCTGGTTATGAGCTCCCACATACTGTGGTCATCAGGTTACAGGCCTCACCAGGCCTTCCTGGTTATGAGCTCCCACATACTGTGGTCATCAGGTTACAGGCCTCACCAGGCCTTCCTGGTTATGAGCTCCCACATACTGTGGTCATCAGGTTACAGGCCTCACCAGGCCTTCCTGGTTATGAGCTCCCACATACTGTGGTCGCCAGGTTCCAGGCCTCACCAGGCCTTCCTGGTTATGAGCTCCCACATGTCAGGTCACAGGCCTCACCTGGCCTTCCTGAATGTGAGCTCCCCACGCATTGTGACTTTCGGGTTACAGGCCTTATCCGGCCTTCCTGAATGTGAGCTCCCACATACTGTGGTCGCCAGGTTACAGGCCTCACCGGCCTTCCTGGTTATGAGCTCCCAAATACTGGGTATCAGGTTATAGGCCTTACCAGCCTTCCTGATATGAGCTCCCACATACTGTGGTCGCCAGGTTACAGGCCTCACCCGGCCTTCCTGGTTGTGAGCTCCCACATTCAGTGGTCACCAGGTTACAGGCCTCCTCGGCCTTCCTGGTTATGAGTTGTCACATGTCAGGTTTTAGGCCTCACCAGGCCTTCCTGAATGTGAACTCCCACTCACTGTGGTCGCTAGGGTGTGGTTGTAAGCTTTCACATGTCAGGTTGTAGGCCTCATTAGGCCTTCCTGAATGTGAGCTCCCACACATTTTTACTATCAGGTTACAGGCCTCATATGGCCTTCTTGATTATGTTAAAACCATACTTATGGTAAGTCACACGACAGAACGTCTTGTGTACTTTCTAAAATCCATTTTCATGGTAAGGGTCATGCGCTGTATGCTTCGGTCCCTTCCTATGTGGCCCAGACCCAGGTCTTTCACCGCGGGTCCCACTCTAGATGCGTCCTGCCGTCAAAGTTTGCTTCGACAGACGCCTTTTTCTGATCCAGGCCTTCCTGGATTCAGAATTACTAAGTACACGCACTTTTGTTTCATGTACTTTCTAAAATCCATATTTATGGCCTTTCTGAAAGTAGTCCCCACATGGTGTGGTTGTCAGGTTACAGGCCTTGTCAGGCCTTCCTGATATGAGCTCCCTCCTACTGTGGTTGTCAGGTTACAGGCATCTCCGGCCGTCCTGGTTTTGAGCTCCCACATTCAGTGGTCACCAGGCTTCAGGCCCCCTCGGCCTTCCTGGTTATGAGTTGTCACATGTCAGGTTTCAGGCCTCACAAACAACAAAAAAAAGAAAAAAAGAAAAAGAAAAAAAAAGAATACCGGCCTTCCTGAATGTGAACTCCCACTCACTGTGGTCGCTAGGGTGTGGTTGTGAGCTTTCACATGTCAGGTTGCAGGCCTCATTAGGCCTTCCTGAATGTAAGCTCCCACACGTTTTGACTATCAGGTTACAGGCCTCACCCGGCCTTCCTGAATGTGAACTCCCACTCACTGTGGTCGCTAGGGTGTGGTTGTGAGCTTTCACATGTCAGGTTGCAGGCCTCATTAGGCCTTCCTGAATGTAAGCTCCCACACGTTTTGACTATCAGGTTACAGGCCTCATCTGGCCTTCCTGATCAGGTTAAGACCATACTTATGGTAAGTCACATGATGGAACATCTTGTGTACTTTTTTAATTCCATTTTTATGGTAAGGGTCATGCGCTGTAAGCTTCGATCCCTTTCTATGTGGCCCAGACCCAAGTCTTTCACCTCGGGTTCCACTCTAGATGCGTCCTGTCGTCAAAGTATGCTACGACAGACGCCTTTCTGGCTAACTTCCTCATTCTGATCCAGGCCTTTTCTGGACTCAGAATGACTAAGTACATGCACTTTTGTTTCATGTACTTTCTATGTAGCCCCCACGTGGTGTGGTTGTCAGGTTACAGGCTTTTCCGGCCTTCCTGATGTGAGCTCCCACATGCTGTGGTCGTCAGGTGTCAGGCCTCACCGGCCTTCCTGATATGAGCTCCCACATACTGTGGTCGCCAGGTTACAGGCCTCACCGGCCTTCCTGGTTATGAGCTCCCAAATACTGGGTATCAGGTTATAGGCCTTACCAGCCTTCCTGATATGAGCTCCCACATACTGTGGTCGCCAGGTTACAGGCCTCACCCGGCCTTCCTGGTTATGAGCTCCCACATGCTGTGGTCGCCAGGTTACAGGCCTCATCGGCCTTCCTGATATGAGCTCCCACATACTGTGGTCACCAGGTTACAGGCCTCACCGGCCTTCCTGGTTATGAGCTCCCACATGCTGTGGTCGCCAGGTTACAGGCCTTACCAGCCTTCCTGATATGAGCTCCCACATACTGTGGTCGCCAGGTTACAGGCCTCATAGGCCTTCCTGATATGAGCTCTCAGGTACTGGAGTTTCCCCACATAGGGGGTAATCAGGTCTTTTGGCCTCAGCAGACCTTCCTGGTTTTGATCCCTCTCTTACTTCCTCAGTGTTCAGAACGAGCACTGGGTAGACACATGGATTGAGTGGACGACTTCCGTCGTTTCTTGAGGTTGAGTTACACTCTCCAGGGGGTCCCGTCTCTGTGATCCGGAACTGAATCGTCTCTGCCAGCTTTGCAGGCCTTCGGCTTTGGATGCCTTTTCCAAGGCAGTTTCCAGAGGCTCTGTCTCTGACAGACAGGCAATGGCCAGACTGTGCATCTTAGTATAGATCACCAGGCCAGCCTGGTGGCATGTCAGGAGGCATGCTCTCCTGAATAGTGACTGGCTAGGAGTCCCTTGGGTCCTCTAGCCACACTCCCTAGAAGGGACCCCTTCTATTAGGAAGTTGTGGTCCTAAGCCTTTGAGCTGGCCCAGATTTACCTCCCATGAACTATGTTCTGGCAGTTTTCTCGGTTCATTAGCTTGGGCTATGACCGGTAGGGAGTGCTGTCACTGACAGCCCAACATGACCTAGGGTGAGTGGTTTTAGTTTCCTTTGTATTACTGGTTCTGACAGTTGTCACTGCCATTGGGCATGCACTCCCCTCAGTATGGCGACGTGGGTATTTCGTTCCCCATAGCGTCGATGACGTATTGTTGAGTTCCCTTCGAAAGGGAACGTCTCAGGTTACGACTGTAACCTATGTTCCCTGAGAACAGGGAACGAGACAATACGTCTCCCTGCCATACCTCGGGGCCTACCTGCAACAGTCCCTTCAGACGATAGGATGTTGCCACGGTTTCAAGGCACCCTTTTTATACATCCAGATTGAGGCGCTCATCATTCAAGCTGATGATGCACGGGCTGTCGCCGGTCAACATGATTGCCGTGAGTTGATACTTGATTTCAGACACCTGTCACGCCTGAGGCGTTCCCCATAGCGTTGATGACGTATTGTCTCGTTCCCTGTTCTCAGGGAACATAGGTTACAGTCGTAACCTGAGACGTTTTCTCTATCCCTCTGTCCTCTCTCTCCTGCCCGCCTCCCTCACCGATGCACACAGGCGTCTCGTCAGGACGAGGATGGAGCTCCGCCTTGTGGTCGGTGGGTGTCAGTGTTGTTCGGGAATTTATCCCGTCCACACACTCATCTCCTCCCGCAACTCCCACTCCACGAAATTGTCGCTGTCCCATATCAACACGATAAACCGCTACCAACAACTGCAAAAACACTGTTGATACCTGCACTCCTTACTCGCTACAAAGTGAACAGGGAGTTTCACGCTTTATATTGTCCCGCCGTCAACGTTCTATTTCCTCTGTGATGTCATAAGGGCTCAGGCTGAGAGACGCAGATTCTCGAGAACATTAAAGTAGGCTAATGTCTAGTGATGGCATTGATATATGGGTTTGTAAAGTATTTAGGTAGATCGCATTAAAACATAGGCTACATATAATACATAGCCTACAACAGTGGTCAATTGATGTAGGGTCATTAAAAAACGAATATCGCCTCTGCTCTGGACATCACTTAAAAAAACCTTATAGATCTTTTCACCTGTAATATATATATAATTTGTTTGCAGATGCTACTTGTTTAGAGAATGTATCCAGTGAAATGACATACATTTTAAGTGTGGGTGGGTGGATTTGTCCGAATACTTTTTAAGGGCCACACAGGACATGTCGCCTCTTGTATGAATGTAGCCTATCAAGAGTATTTATCCAACAGCTAGGCCAATTACAAAAATATGATATTTGAGATTTTAGTTTAAGGGCAGAATTCAGAAAAATTTTGACAACTGCACAAATATGAACACATATGTGAAGTAGCTGGTGTGAAGTAGTTGTGTTTTTTCTCACACCCACATGAGCAGACATCGCTTTCATCGTGAAAATCAGTGTGCATCCTATACAGCCTACGTTTCAGAAACCATATACTTTACAGTATAGGTTTGTTCTTTGGGAAACTGTGGGCAAACGGACAGATGTAAGGTAGGCTATTCTTTTTGTCGTTCTTTGCTCTATCAACATCTGAAAGGTCGTATGTATTCTGTTTAAAATTAATATTGATATCATAGGCCTACAACGATTTATTGTGTGTAAATAATTTTTACACAAGTTACTTTCTATCAGTGGCATAATTTGTCACCAAACAACTATTTTGCCTATCTAACTATTTTTAACAACTATTATAGGCTAAAACACTAAAGCTAAAATGACTCATAATGCAAAAATAAGACATTGATGTTTGCACTAATCACTTCCAACCACCATTTGCTTTGCACAACTATTTGCTATTCTGAAATTACTATATATATGGTGAAACTCGAAAAATTTTAATATCGTGCAAAAGTTAATTTCAGTAATTCAACTTAAAAGGTGAAACAACATGCAAAGTGAGATATTTCAAGCCTTTATTTGATATCATTTTGATGATTATGGCGTACAGCTTATGAAAACCCCAAATTCAAAATCTCAGAAAATTTGAATATTGTGAAAAGGTTCAGTATTGTAGGCTAATCAGCTAATTAATCCAAACCCCTGTAAAGGGGGTTTCATTTAATATAATTCACAATCATGGGGAAGGCCGCTGACCTGACAGTTGTGCAGAAACCCATCATAGACACCCTCCACAAGGAGGGAAAGCCTCAAAAGGTATAATTACAAAAGAAGTTGGATGTTCTTAAAGTGCTGTATCAAGGCACATTAATAGAAAGTTAAGTGGAAGGGAAAGGTGGAAGAAAAAGGTGCACAAGCAGCAGCGATGACCGTAGCCTGGATAGGATTGTCAGGAAAAGGCCATAAATGTGTGTGGGAGCTTCACAAGGAGTGGACTGAGGCTGGAGTCACTGCATCAAGAGCCACACTGACGGGTCCTGGACATGGGCTTCACATGTCGTATTCCTCGTCAAGCCGCTCCTGAACAACAAACAACGTCAGAAGCGTCTTACCTGGGCTAAAGAAAAAAAGAACTGCTCTGTTTCTCAGTGGTCCAAATTTTGGTAGAGCAAATTTTGCATCTCATTTGGAAACCAAGGTCCAAGAGTCTGGAGGAAGAATGGAGAGGCACACAGTCCAAGATGCTTGAAGTCCAGTGTGAAGTTTCCACAGTCTGTGTTGGTTTGGGGAGCCATGTCATCTGCTGGTGTTGGTCCACTGTACTTTATTAAGTCCAGAGTCAGCGCAGCCGTCTACCTGGACATTTTACAGCACTTTATGCTTCCTTCAGCAGACGAGCTTTATGGAGATGCTGACTTCATTTGGGGCATCCTATACCAGCCTACATTTCAGAAACCATATAGGCTACTTTACAGTATAGGTTTGTTCTTTGGGAAACTGTGGGCAAACGGACAGATGGCGCATTTACACATTTAGGAGTAGGCTAAAACGCGAAAGCTAAAACGACTCATAATGCAAAAAAAAAGTGATGTTTGCACTAATCAGTTACAACCACCCTAAATGTAGCCTGAAACAGATTGTTATTCAAACTTAAAATGCGACTACATACAGTAGTAATCATTTCAATTTTTATTTTCAGAATGTAAAAGTAAGCGTGTGGAATACTGAACTCTGAGGCAATGCTGTAAAATCATATATTACTAAGTTCAGAATTTTAAAACAGCATCTGTCTGTACAGGACACCCAGTGAGATTTCAATCGAGTTTATTGTTCAGATTGGTGAGTCAATGAAGCAACAAGGGAGGGTTAAACTGTGGAACGGGGGATTTGATACATAAGCACTTAGAACATTCTGAGGGCCAAGGACTTTATCACAGGGGGTTTTTATTCCTGATTTTAGTCTGTTAAATAGTGGGTATAAAAGTGATTCTTGTTCATGCAGCAAAAACCTATTCTAAGATGTAAACAGCATCCAACATTGAGATGTGATAAAACCCAAACCATTGTTTGCGTTTACTTTAAGTTCCATTCTGCTGCTTTCAATAAACAAACCCTGATATCTGCTATTCCTATTGAATTGACATCTGCTATTTAAACTGAGCCTACCAGCACAAAAGATGAAGCCTCTGTGACGTTTACAATACAGGTCCTGAAGCACAGTGCCTTTAAATTAATTGCCTTATAGTCTCAGACTCTCAGCTGTTTCATAGGAGTGTATTACCTATTTTAATTGTTTATTTTTATGAGTTTCATTGCAGTTAGAACCTAACTGTCTGATTTGTTTATTTGATATATAGTATATATGTGTGGTTATATACAAGTTATCTGTTGATCTGTTATAATTGCACACATTGGATCTGAATTTGTCAACACATCTCGTATTGTGTTAGGTAAACGCAGCATTGAATCACAGGCATCAGTTGTTGTGCAAGTCTCTTTCATTCACTAGGATTCTGACATAATTCAGAAGAACACAGTGAGGCTAGTTACAACACTGAGATATAGTTGAATTACCAGCAACAGAAACAGGTTTTCTGTATTCTAATATAAATGTTTTGATTAAACACAGCAGTGTCTGATCTCTCAGGACTTACCCCTTACTTTGATCCACCCATCTTAGGTCAGCTTGTACTGACATCAACTAGAAAATAACTTCATTGTGTGGAACACGCTATTGTTATTGAACTTTTGAGACATTATATATCACATAACATTTAAACATCTTATTCATTATCTGGATGTGTTTTCTGGTCATGTTATTGAAACGTATGTGACTGTAACTTACATGTCTTTGTGTGTTATTTATCCATATAATAAGTGCAAAAATATGATATTTTTATGCTGGGTTAATTTCTTCTTAATCAGAAACTAATGCTCCCACCCAGAGCTCTGTTTGTCACAGTTACCCATTCAAGTCCAATACAGAAAGTGCTTTTTTTCTTCTTCTACGTTTATGCTCCACACCTTTTTTATTTAGAGACTTGTTAGAAAGTTCATGTTGTGTTTGTGATTTGCCAAGGATACAAGTCGAGCAATGTAAGGAGAAAGAAGAACTTACTTTGGTTTGTTACATCACCTTCCCAATAAGGAACAGCCATACCAAACGGCCTTGGGTCTGATTCTCATTTATGACTCTCACTCTCTTTTTTTCCTCTTTCTCTCTGCAGAGGAAAGTAGGAGGCGTGGAAACATTGTGGCTTTTCTCCAGGATTCTCCAGGTTGTGTGTTCTGTCCCAGGCTGGAGTGAGTGGCACTGCTCCTCTGGAGAGCACACATTCAGCTCAACGGACGAGAGTCTCAGGACAAAGCTCAAGCACACAAGCTGATCAGCATCATCTCTGTCTGACCCATCTAGAACAGTTCACAGAAGGAAGATATCAGATAGAAGATGACCTAAGAGTTGTCTTTTTGGAGATATTTGAAAGACTGTGGGATACAGCGCTCTGAATTCTGTCATTTCAGGGGTAAGTGGCTTAATTGTGCAAATACATATTTGTAAAAGGAGTGTTTAAGCTGTGCAAGATGGTGTGGTCTTTAGTGTGTTTTGAGGCATGCATTCTAAAAAATGTTCTAAAATCCATTTGACTAAAATCTGCTGTTGCATATGCCTTTTTTAAGCCTATAAAGCTTGATTTGTCTGTATGACTATTCCAATGCACACAATGTAGGCAGTTTTACTTCTTAATTATAGTTTTAATGTTAAGAATTTACTGGTTAAAATAAATCCCAAAGCTTTGGGAGAAACAGGGGATTTTTCTTGCGCCACAGGAAGAGGCATTGCACAAGAGGCAGAGCAAAGTGCTCAGATAATAAAATACATGAGGAGGGGTTCTGTGTTAAAGGTGAACTGTAACTTTTTTGGGCCAGCTTTAAAAAAGACTGACATGGAGAGGTTGTTATCCCCACTTAAACCACTAGAGGCCAATGTTGAGACACCTTGCAATACTCATTTGGTGCTTTGGTTTTCAGACTGAGCCTAAGGGGGCAGGGATTGAATTTGGTTCAAATGTATGTTTTTCATCTCATTATTGTTCTTTGGGCATTGAAACCCTTAATAACCTTTAATGAATGAGGCAGCAAAATCATGCTGGAAAATCCTGTGAGAGATTTCCATGATTGGAAAGTTTAATATTTTTGCAGTGTGCAGTTGCTTTTATTGTTGTTTTTGCCTCTGATTCATAGAGTTTGTAATTAATTAAATGTATTTGTTATTTCTTTCTTTGTACAGTGACAACAATTCACATGGAAATGCCAAGTTTTTCATACGGCTGTACTTGTAGTCATTGCTTCTCATACACACCGCTATTTAGCACATGCCGTTTACATTGTGTTACAGTGCACGTTTCCATGTAACACCATTGTGTGCTGAAGTCTGAAAATAGTTTGAATTATTCTGCATTCAAATCAACTAAATGCCAACCGAAATAACTCACAAAGTAATTATGGAGCTCTTATTTTAGGTTTTAACTGTGATAGATCATGTGATCAATAAGTTTTGTGTAAATCTCACTGTGCTGCCAAAACTTTTCCTCTCCTCCTAAAAATAAGCATAAACATGTTCTGAGGTATTTCAGAGAATGTTTATGTCATATTTTATGAGAAAAGATGAGAACACAAACATCCCAATAAGTGACTATTTTTATAATATTCATCTTTTGATACCTATAATTTGATAGCAACACATTATCAAACTGTCCAAAGTTTATGACAGAACTGTGGATGAACAATAGTCATATGTGTTTGTGCCATATCAAGTGAGTACAAGTTCTGGCATAAAGTGATGATGTGTGAGAGGTGTATATGTTGTAAATTCTTCCCAAAAACTTAAAAGCAGTTTTTTTTTCCAGCTGTCTATTCCGATGCATTTGTGGACAATGGGGAAGAACCGGTTGTCACTATATGCCCTTTTGGGTATAATGGCTTTTGGTCTATTCCCAAAACTTGAAGCTCAGGAGGGTAAGTTTAGTCCAGCATTTTTTTTTTTTTTTTTTCTTTGAGATGTAAACTTTCAGTTATGGGTGAAGACATGTACATTTGACTGTGTTGCAGACAATACACAAGAAAATAATCATAAATGTTTCCTTTGATTGGAAAGAGAGCTTAAAATTAGGTTTTTTTCTTTTTAAAACTTTTGTTAAATGTTCAGTTTGTATTATACTCCCCATTAATGCTGGTCACTTGAGTTAAAACTTTGAAATCTAAAGACAGTAAAGAGAAACATCTAAAGTTTCAGTAATTTATTTATTTATTTTTCACTGATTTAAATACTTTAAAGCTATTCAGAGTGGTGTGCTGTAGTTTGTTTAGAGCTCCCAATGATCAAGAAGAATTCAACAGAACACTGAATTTCAAGTTTATACCACTAATCCTGAAGGGTCTCAAGAGCTGTGTACTGTCAGCATCGGGAATGGCCACAGCCAGTTAATATTGACAACGGGTAATTCATGCAAAATGTTCCCAGAATAACCCAGTTAACCATTCCCCCCACTCTGATAACATGACTAGTTTTGTCACAGTCACATTTTCTGCATGCTGTGACTCCTCTGTTTTTAGTGCCTTTGCGCAAAGAGGTGTGAGATAATGGATTTTAGGTGTAACAGATTTTCAAAACCACCAACATCCATCCAACTGTCTTTCTGTCATCCATTCACTAATCTATCATTTCTGTACTAAATTCTTGAAAAAATAAAAAAGTAGATTCACTTAAAATCGGATGCCTATTCTTTAAAGTATGGCAAGGTGTCAATGATTTATGTCTTTGAGACTTTATAGATCATCAGCAGCTGATGATGGCTAACCACCCAGCACAGCTTATGTCTTGAGAGCTTAATGTCTGATACTTATGTGTGCTGACTGTCTTCACTGTGTAACCATATATATATATATATATATATATATATATATATATATATACACTCACCGGCCACTTTATTAGGTACCCCATGCTAGTAACGGGTTGGACCCCCTTTTGCCTTCAGAACTGCCTCAATTCTTCGTGGCATAGATTCAACAAGGTGCTGGAAGCATTCCTCAGGGAGTTTGGTCCATATTGACATGATGGCATCACACAGTTGCCGCAGATTTGTCGGCTGCACATCCATGATGCGAATCTCCCGTTCCACCACATCCCAAAGATGCTCTATTGGATTGAGATCTGGTGACTGTGGAGGCCATTTGAGTACAGCGAACTCATTGTCATGTTCAAGAAACCAGTCTGAGATGATTCCAGCTTTATGACATGGCGCATTATCCTGCTGAAAGTAGCCATCAGAAGTTGGGTACATTGTGGTCATAAAGGGATGGACATGGTCAGCAACAATACTCAGGTAGGCTGTGGCGTTGCAACGATGCTCAATTGGTACCAAGGGGCCCAAAGAGTGCCAAGAAAATATTCCCCACACCATGACACCACCACCACCAGCCTGAACCGTTGATACAAGGCAGGATGGATCCATGCTTTCATGTTGTAGACGCCAAATTCTGACCCTACCATCCGAATGTCGCAGCAGAAATCGAGACTCATCAGACCAGGCAACGTTTTTCCAATCTTCTATTGTCCAATTTCGATGAGCTTGTGCAAATTGTAGCCTCAGTTTCCTGTTCTTAGCTGAAAGGAGTGGCACCCGGTGTGGTCTTCTGCTGCTGTAGCCCATCTGCCTCAAAGTTCGACGTACTGTGCGTTCAGAGATGCTCTTCTGCCCACCTTGGTTGTAACGGGTGGTTATTTGAGTCACTGTTGCCCTTCTATCAGCTCGAACCAGTCTGGCCATTCTCCTCTGACCTCTGGCATCAACAAGGCATTTCCGCCCACAGAACTGCCGCTCACTGGATGTTTTTTCTTTTTCGGACCATTCTCTGTAAACCCTAGAGATGGTTGTGCGTGAAAATCCCAGTAGATTAGCAGTTTCTGAAATACTCAGACCAGCCCTTCTGGCACCAACAATCATGCCACGTTCAAAGTCACTCAAATCACCTTTCTTCCCCATACTGATGCTCGGTTTGAACTGCAGGAGATTGTCTTGACCATGTCTACATGCCTAAATGCACTGAGTTGCCGCCATGTGATTGGCTGCTTAGAAATTAAGTGTTAACGAGCAGTTGGACAGGTGTACCTAATAAAGTGGCCGGTGAGTGTATATATATATATACAGGTCCTTCTAAAAAAATTAGCATATTGTGATAAAGTTCATTATTTTCAATAATGTAATGATAAAAATGTAACTTTCATATATTTTAGATTCATTGCACACCAACTGAAATATTTCATAAAATAATGTTTTAATACTGATGATTTTGGCATACAGCTCATGAAAACCCCAAATTCCTATCTCAAAAAATTAGCATATCATGAAAAGGTTCTCTAAACGAGCTATTAACCTAATCATCTGAATCAACTAATTAACTCTAAACACCTGCAAAAGATTCCTGAGGCTTTTAAAAACTCCCAGCCTGTTTCATTACTCAAAACCGCAATCATGGGTAAGACTGCCGACCTGACTGCTGTCCAGAAGGCCATCATTGACACCCTCAAGCAAGAGGGTAAGGCACAGAAAGAAATTTCTGAACAAATAGGCTGTTCCTAGTGTGCTGTATCAAGGCACCTCAGTGGGAAGTCTGTGGGAAGGAAAAAGTGTGGCAAAAAACGCTGCACAACGAGAAGAGGTGACCGGACCCTGAGGAAGATTGTGGAGAAGGACCGATTCCAGACCTTGGGGGACCTGCGGAAGCAGTGGACTGAGTCTGGAGTAGAAACATCCAGAGCCACCGTACACAGGCGTGTGCAGGAAATGGGCTACAGGTGCCGCATTCCCCAGGTCAAGCCACTTTTGAACCAGAAACAGCGGCAGAAGCGCCTGACCTGGGCTATAGAGAAGCAGCACTGGACTGTTGCTCAGTGGTCCAAAGTACTTTTTTCGGTTTGAAAGCAAATTTTGCATGTCATTCGGAAATCAATGGGCCAGAGTCTGGAGGAAGACTGGGGAGAAGGAAATGCCAAAATGCCTGAAGTCCAGTGTCAAGTACCCACAGTCAGTGATGGTCTGGGGTGCCATGTCAGCTGCTGGTGTTGGTCCACTGTGTTTTATCAAGGGCAGGGTCATGCAGCTAGCTATCAGGAGATTTTGGAGCACTTCATGCTTCCATCTGCTGAAAAGCTTTATGGAGATGAAGATTTCATTTTTCAGCACGACCTGGCACCTGCTCACAGTGCCAAAACCACTGGTTTGGTTTACATTTGGTTTACTGTGCTCAATTGGCCTGCCAACTCTCCTGACCCGAACCCCATAGTGAATCTGTGGGATACTGTGAAGAGAAAGTTGAGAGACGCAAGACCCAACACTCTGGATGAGCTTAAGGCCGCTATCGAAGCATCCTGGGCCTCCATAACACCTCAGCAGTGCCACAGGCTGATTGCCTCCATGCCACACCGCATTGAAGCAGTCATTTCTGCAAAAGGATTCCCGACCAAGTATTGAGTGCATAACTGAACATAATTATTTGAAGGTTGACTTTTTTTGTATTAAAAACACTTATTTTATTGGTCGGATGAAATATGCAATTTTTTTGAGACAGGAATTTTGGGTTTTCATGAGCTGTATGCCAAAATAATCAGTATTAAAACAATAAAAGACCTGAAATATTTCAGTTGGTGTGCAATGAATCTAAAATATATGAAAGTTTAATTTTTTATCATTACATTATGGAAAATAATTAACTTTATCACAATATGCTAATTTTTTTAGAAGGAAAATGTTTCTCCACAATTGATAGTGATGAACCCATATGTTTTCATCTTTGAAATGTTTACTATGCATTTTTCACTTAATTCAAACATTAAAGACCCCATCAATCAAAATTTTGTTTTAGTAGTTACAATAGTAATCAGAGCCGGATTAACGCGAAGGCAAACTAGGCACGTGCCTAGGGCCCGATTGGCGGGATGGGGCCCAGACAGAGGGACAAAATAAATAAAAATAATTTTTTTTTTACAAATTTCCTATCTCGTTCAGGTGGCGATAATACACCCGCGTTTCGGAGTCGGGATAGACGGAATTGACGTTTTTGCATGGGCCAGCATTGCATCATGTAGCATTGCAAATGTCCATGCATCAAAGCAAAGAAACCAGTGACTCATGTCCGAGCACCAATGGGGAGTATAACTTCCAGCTTGCCAATGGAACTGGTTTGTATTGACTACCTGCACCTGGAGCAGAGCCAAGGGGGGTATGAGTATATACTCGTGGTTATAGACCATTTCACTCGATTCGCTCAAGCCTACCCGACGAGAAACAAGTCAGGAAGGACAGCGGTGGAGCGGTTGTTTAATGATTACATCCCTCGGTTCGGTTACCCAGGGAAGTTACATCACGATCAGGGCAGAGAGTTTGAAAATGAGCTGTTCCGAAATCTCCGACAACTGGCTGGGGTACGTCACTCGAGAACATCTCCCTATCATCCTCAAGGGAACCCGGCTGAGAGATTCAACCGGACTCTCCTGCAAATGCTCCGAACGATGGCGGAGAAAAAAAAAAAGGCCAAGTGGAAAGATTGCCTACCCCAGATGGTGCATACAACTGTACTCATCATGAGTCAACAGGATACGCTCCATTCTACTTGCTGTATGGACGGCACCCTCGCCTTCCCATTGACTTAATATTCGGATTGGTTGAAGAGGATGAAGGGGCAAACGCACAGAGGATTTGCCGAACAGTGGGCTAAAAGGATGGCAGAGGCATACCCAATTGCAAGTGAGAACAGTAAACAGGTAAGTGCACGAGGCAAAGCCCAGTACGACCTCAAAGTCAAAGGAGTAGTGCTAAGACCCGGGGACAGGGTACTAGTAAGAAACCTGAGTGAGCGTGGAGGCCCGGGAAAACTCAGAACATACTGGGAGAAAGCCATCTATGTGTATGTTACAGTAATGTTACAGGTCCCGTGCTAAAAGGCCAAGTACACAGATAAGACAGTTCTGCAAAATCACAGGAAAAACTGATGAGACCAGAGCCACAGTGTCACGTCACACCAAATCCTCAGCAGATGTGAGGGCGCGCGCGCACACAGCTCCTATGTGAGAGTCCTCCTTTCCGCTTTCATAATAAAAGTCCTGGTTTCTCACAGCAACAGTCCATTTTCTTACACTAATCCTGTAATGATTTATGTTCAAGTCCTGCATTGCTTACGATTCACATAAGTAACAATAAACTTTTCCTTAATGTATAACAACTTTACACAAAATGTGCACATACTTTGGGGTGTCACATCCTCCCTGACAAAATAAAGCAGACTCCAGTTACGAAAACTCACACTTCAATACCCCCCCCCCCCCCCCCCCCCATTACATTTATATAACTGTAAGGACTGGGCGAAGGTGAATCTGAATAACTAAATACCCCCATGCTAAAATCCCAAAGCCTTTAGCCCCAAAAGGCCTGGAACTTGGAAAAACACACACACACACACACACACACACACACACACACACACACACACTCTCTCCCACACACACACCAAGAACGGGGTGTTCTGTTACAAGACTGAGCTTTATTACCCCTTTGGAATGTCCCAGAGAGTGTGATTCCTCCTTATTCTTGCTGAGAAGAATAAACGAACCCTGGTTTAAACCTATATATTCTATGTACATATATATATATATATAACCATGTGATACATGCATCCAATGTTCCATCTCATGATTTTTCCTTTATGTTGTTTGGTCTGTGTGGCCTTGTAAACTCTAATGGGTTAATGTTTGAGACATGACTTGCATACTATGAGAAACAGAAATCACTGTGTAGCATGTTTAGTCTCGATAAACTCCAATCCTCGTTCCCCATTTGTTGATTTACATTACATCTCGCTAACTTTGTGACACAGGGGTGTTATAAGAAATCTTGAGGGTTCTCTCTCTTAAACACCCAATGAACTGACATATTCAAATGTCCTGCGAGATTCACCAGAACACTTCATGACTGTGGCTCGAGCTTCAAGCAGACCTTATCAAACTAACCCCCTCCTTGCTGCAGAGAAAGGAATGCCATGCGGTCAAAGAGTCCCCTCTGTCCACGCTACACACACCCATAAGGACTTTGCTGGAATTTCCAGTCAAAAAAGACATTTAACAATACATATTTGATATGTTTTATGTGTGTTTGATGGCCTACGTCCGATTGCAAGATCTGGGAATGTTTGTAGTTAAAAGGAACCACAAATGCCTATATTACGTATATTTGAGACGCAAACCTGAATTCCTCTCATTGTTACATGTCGTGTTTGAGGTCATTTGAAAACTCTTTGTCTGACGCAGCCAGATATATGTATTGGGTTACCGTAAAAAGTATGATTGCCTATATAACATCTCTCCTGTTATGTTTAAGAATCTGTGAAAAGGAAAGGCAGGTTCTGCCTCTGTCGTAATTTATGTAGATAAAGCTGTCAAACCAAACAAAGACAACTTTCCCGCTCAAGATTTCCTGAACAATGATTGGACAATCCGCTTCAGAGGAGGCGGAAACATCAGGTCTTCAAAAGGACTGGCCCTCTCCTCACCCCTTCTCTTGCCTCTCACCCCCGGCATCAGGATGTGATTTCTTAGTGATCTCCTCCGGAGATCTTTCATCTTTTTCTTTCTTTGTTTAATTCTAAGTTCTTTTAAGTATCCTATCGAGTTCATTTTCCCCGACGAGGAATGAATTTAGTCTGAATTGTTTCTTTGGTAAATTTACCTCAAAGACCTTCAAACATGCGTTTGAAAGTCCGCGCTCTGAACCACCAACAAACCACATGGACCACCACGCGCAACCGTTCAACGAACGAGCAGGCGCGCGCCCCAAGGACACACACACACGCACGCCTTCTCCTCAGCAGACTAAGAGACAGTGCAAGTATTTTATTTCTCATCCAGATTTATCATGCTGTACGGTTGTTGCCTCAAAAGGGGCGATTTTGTGATTCCTTGTTGTCAGGTCTGAGGTTCCGTTGTCCAGGTGAACTTTGCCAAACGGTTGACCCTTACGGATCTCCGTTTCTCTCACTCTCTCTCTCTCTCTCCCTCTCTCTCTCTCTCTTGTCTTACTATCTCACTCTCGCCAGAATGTGATTTCTTCGGGAGATCCCTTTGGGAATCTCTTTCTTTTGTTTTGCTTCTAGTTTAGTAAGATCTTCGGGTCTTTATAAAACTCCCTCGTGCATAACTGCACCTTGCTAAAAATTCTCTCTCTGTCTCTATGCATTTCTCGTTCATCGATGCCTTATTGTGTTTTGTCGTTTATTATGTTTGTAACGTTTGTGTGTTTCATTGTTTATTATGTTTGTAAATACATATATCCCATGTAATTTTAGTAAATGCATAGGCTAGTTATTTCTTATTAAATTTCATGATACTCATTTGATGGATTGACTGTCTGCTCATACTTCGGGTCCCTGAAATGCCTATCCAAAAGCTACGAGCTTTACAAATTAAAGATACTTTAAAGAGTATGGGTTTATAGGGCGGGAAGACTAATTCTTGTGGCCACAGAATTGATTTTCCTAAACTCTATAAATTAATTGAGCTAATTAATGTTACCTATTTGTAAAACGTGATCTGTGTAGCTAATCGCAATCAACTTGCGGTTGGCTGCCATACGCATGCAAGCATGCAGTCTTGTATGCAGGTAAAGTAACGTATCATCCCTTATCGGGAGATGTATTAACATGTAAGACTGATCTGATACAAACCTGTATGAATAATTATTAATTATTAATTATGAATTATGATATGCAAATTCCCCGTAATCAGATCCACCCCTGAGTCATTACATAATATTGGTGGAGAATTGCTTAGCACATTTCAAACTTGTTTTACGAGCATTCCAGTCAATCTGTGTATGAGTATTGTTATTTAATATTTATGCGCGCGGATGTTGAAATTGTAAGACAAGCCGCAGACGCGCGCACCTCGAAGAGTGAGTGAACTCACTGCCTGACTGACTAAAGGCACAAGCCGTCTCAGTTCAGCACAACTAAAAAGAAACTGCGGTTTCATTGTATTAAAATTTGTCCTACAAAAGATGAAGAAGCCTCTTTTGAATTATGACACTTTTAATGTTAAACTCCCCTGGCGGAACGAGATTCTTTGGCCACGGTGAAGACAAGATTTAGTGAAACGATGCTCTTTCACTATTCTTAAACAGGCCTGATATTAATTATAATCGTTAGATTATCGATAACTCCTGGTTAAAACATTGACGTAGCTACTCAATTGTAAAACCTAACGCATATTTGATCATAAGTGCTATTTGATAATATGTTATGGGAGTCGAAAAAACAGACGAATAATCCCTGTTTTATTCACGCACAGCGCAGCGAAGCAATCCTGCCAAACGTGTTTGTTAGAATATAGCACAGAAACAATCCAAAACCTAAAAACATTTTAATCATAAGTGCTATTTGATAAATGTTATTTGGATCCAACTGACAGACGTATAATTCCTGTTTCCTTCTACACAGCGCAGAAAAAAATTCCTGCAAGACGTGTTTGTTAAAATATAGCACCAAAAGAAAAATCCAAAACCTAAAAACATTTTAACCATAAAATGCTATTTGATAAATGTTATTTGGATCCGAAAAACAGACGTATAATTCCTGTGTCCATATTTATGTGTGTAGCGAAAGAAATCCCGCCACACGTTGTCTTTGTGTGTTTATATGCAGTAAACTGGCACAAACAAACCCTCCGAGGTTTAAAATTTATAAGCAAACACATGTGAATCATGGTAATAATTGTTTTATGTGGGAATCGAAAAACAGATGCCTAATTCCTGTTGCCCTATTTGTGTGTAGCGAAAGAAATCCTGCCACACGTTGTTTGTGTGTGTTTATATGCAGTAAACTGGCACAAAACCCGCCGAGGTTTAAAATTTATAATTGTGATTTTTGCAGAAAATTAACGTATGGAACCGTTTTAAAACTGAATTACATACTAAAACAGAGGTTGTAATTCCGCTGACAAAACACGAGAGGGCAACCTACATGTGTTGCGGTGTCCAAATCATACCAGCCTCTGACGTCATTCAGCGTGAACGCAATTACGCCACCCTGTGGACGTTTTGTAGATCGTCATTCTCAACTACCTCTTTTCTGTTTTTTTTTGTTCTTTTTCATTTTCCCTGCGATTATGAATTCTGAATTGTCTAACTTTCAATACATATTCCAGTTAAAGCCTTGCTTGTGCTGGCATTTGTTTGACGTTAGACAATTCTCCTGCTGACTGTTTTATGCTTACTTTGAGTTTGTTTCAAACTAGATTTGAATTAAGAAATTTAAAGTTAAGTTTCAGTTTAGTCATTGATATCCACTTAGAGGGAAAACGCCCCTTGTGGCAGACATGCTAAAGTCAGCTTATTCTTTTACTCCTTTCATTCTGTGAATTGGTCTATTTCCATCTTTTTTTTTTTTAAATTTATTTATTTTGTTATCACTGATAACTTTACAGCAATCACGAGTCGCATGAGATATAGTTCTGATCTTTGATTTCCTTACACTTATTTAAATTGAATTTAAACCAGTTTGAATTGAAATTTGAATTAAGTGCTTATCCAACCAAACAGGTTAACCACTGGAGAAAGTACGCCCCCCCTTGTGGCACAAACCAGCCACTACAGCCTGTCTTCTCCAGGGTTTCATCCTACTTTATTACTTTGATTGTTAATTTTTATTAATAATGAAAGTAATAATAAATAAAATAAAAAAAATTTTAAATTTATTTTTGAATTTTTTTTTTAAAGTTGATTTGACAATTACATTGTCATAAATCCCTTTTATTTTTATTTTTATCAGTGTTTAGTGAAGCCTCTTGCCTTGGTATCTCTGCATGCATAATTACTCAATTTGGTTTAAACAAGGAAACCTTAATTCACCTTAAGTTTCATCTGTTTCTCCTCTTCTGTGTTTATGGTGTAGAAATCCCTAGCGCGCGGTGGTGAGTTGACAGTCACATCTACTTGGCTTCCAGCTGCGGATTGTCTGACCAGCGTTGAATGACACAGGCCATGCGTGAGTCGCGGACTCCTCTGTCTCTATACACGGGCAGCACACAATTTGGCACTCCAAAGGTCGCAATTGTTTGAGAGGGCGCCCGTGGTACGGAGTGTGGAGCCCGGCGACTCTGCGACCAAGTGTTCGGAAACGCTGGAAAGACCAATCACGTGCTGATTCCAACCGGAGTGATTTCAGTTCCAACCTGGGCAGACTAAAAATGAGGTAATAATAAAAAAATAAAAAACATCTACTTAGTATAGGCCCCAGAATATTACATATATCCCCGGCCATTTAAGGGGTGTGGCCCACCTTCCCTTCTCCAAGCCACACACCCCCTTTCCTAGGTTTGCCGCCGACAGCCGGCTTAGACGACCTTACTCTCTTTAACACTCCCTTGTGTCATTATTTGCTCCATCTTCATTAGACCTATTCAATTTTATTTTACTCTAATCTTTTCTATCTTGCTATTTCTCTGTTCTGTTGTGATTTGTTCCTTTCAGTTCACCCAGAGACAGAACCTACGAGAGACACCAAGGAAAGCTAGATAACAGAACGACGACCAAGCAGCTGGCGTCATCACATGACCCCATAAGGCTACTGCCTGCCAAATTCTTTATTTAGATCCACGCAAAATTGACCCACCTAATCATCTAACTGTCTGCATCAGTTAGCCAAATTACGGCTCACATAGCCGCATAGTATTATAACTCGTTAAACGTAGAAAGAACTTGCACTGGTCTTTTCGTGTGTGTTGTGTTCCTTTCGCCCACAGGGAAGCCAGTCACCAGTGACTCAGAGCCCCGAGCCAAGAGCAGCTGGACGCAGACGTGGACCAGCTTGACGGCGCACAAACTAAGCCTAAGCACCCACGACAAGGCCGGGCCAGACACGTCCAAAACCTCGCTTGCCAGCTCATCGCACAAGCACGTCTCCGTGAAAGGAGCCGCCTCGCCCTGGAGCACGAAGTTGCAACGCTAAGGATGCAAGCCGAGGACGACAACGACCCCGAGCTACAGAAGGAAGTGGAAAGACTTCAAACTGCCCTGCCTGATCTTCATCGGCACACAGACCGAAGAGAGCATTCAGAGAAAAGAACCAGAGAGGAACTCAATGAGAAACTCCGACAAAAGTGAAGCCTTTTGCAAAGAGCAGAGACTGAACTTAAAGAGACTCGAAAGCACGGCCTGCGAAAGAAACTCGCAAGCGGCCCATGCTACCATCCACAAGATCGTACAGCAGAGAGACGATCTCAAAGACTAACTTGACACTCTTCACACAGAGTGAAACACTCTTATAGACTGCAGAATGACCGGGAAGGGGAAACACACACCACAAAGTTTCCCTGACCAGCTGGTCCGCACCTGTCAGTCTACAACCCAGAGCTAAAAAGGTGGGGTGAAAGCCCACTGTTCAAAACATCACCAGCCAGCCCACAAGAACCCCCGTCAGCAGCGAGGGGAGAAGGGCCTTTCCAGGAGAGCCCCTGCTACTTACAACGGCAGGGCTCCCAAAAGACTTAACAAGCTGGCGAGAAACCTCCCTACGTTCACTCCGAACCCTGCAGGAGGCCACAACGTGCACGCCTACCTACAAGACATTGACTTTCACTTAAAAACTGTTACCAACGTCACCGCGTGGGACAGATTATCCGAAATCTGCACCCCACAGTGAGTCATCACCTAGGCTCCTGGCCTGCCCACATAGCATGACTACTCAACAGCTATGAGAAGCTTACAACAAGTAAAAGACTGTATCCGAAAAGACTTTGACAACCCCCACGATATACTCGGTCTCTGAACACTGTTCAAAACATCACCAGCCGAGACCCTGGAGTCGCTGAAAAGCTTCTGCACAAAGACTTTCCTGACATCCTATGCCTGAGCGTACGACCTACAACAGGCACACAGAGCAAACTGTCACAAAGTGACAGCAGCACAGCCTGAGCGAGGAAGCACAGTTTCCCACAGCTGGGTCCAAAACCCCAAAAGACCAAAAGGGGGGTGGGCCCAGAAACTCTACCTACCCATCACTCTAGACAATGAGGTGAGCCTTGAAACCCTGGTAGACACCGGCTCAGACTTCACTTTAATGTCAGCCCAACTCGTTGAAAGACTCAGTGCTAAAGCTAAGAGCGAAGATCTCACACCCCGAAGAACTCCTAAAAACCCCACTGACTTTGAACTGTAAACCAGAAGACACTGCACGAACACAGTGCAAGACTCTGCTAAAAGGGTCCCTGATCAGCATAGGACATAGAACTTTTAAAAAGTAGATGAAAAGTTGTGCTCAAAAAGACGCAAGACTCTGCAGTAGAAAAATTTGAACTTTACTGATTTAAAGAAAATCTTGAATGGCTCACCTGTAAGCCTCACCTGCCAACAGGCTATACACGACCCCTTTGAAACAAACAGTTTCTAGATACTTCTTGAAAAATGCACTGCTGTACACAGTGGTTAAATTGGCTTTTATAGGGAGGAGGAGCCCTTATTTACGGTGAATGGTCATCATTTAAAATGATGCCGTAAAATAACTTCATGTGTTTTTACACCAAAGGAGCTTTTTTTTCTAGTATTAATGTGTAAGGTTGAGTTGAGTAGTTATTCAAACAAAGAGAAATACAATTCACTTACTTTATTATTATTATTTACATTTAATGTTAACAGGTAGGCAACGGATTTCACCCTCGGAAAATGTATGAAATTGAACATGTTTGAAAATATTGGTTAGCAAATATGTACAACATCTTTTTAAACAATAAAATGATATGCATTTAAGAGAATCAGGGACAGTTCCTTTGGCAGTTTATGTTGATGGCAGTTTATGAAAATTTAGATTTTCCTGATCTCGACATGAATTTTAAGGTGCTTTGAAGGCCAAAAAAATGGACAACAGTAGCTTTAAAAGCATGTCAGTAGGCAGTAGAATAGATTTTTATTAGATAACAGATTCTTAAACATGAGAATCAGTTTAAATGTCGCAATGAATGATCCACACTATAAAATGTAAATGCAGAATGTTTATGCTTATTATTGACAATGCACAATCATATTCGAAACGGGAATGGCCTTGAATAAGAAATGATTCGATTATTTTGCAAAGATGTTTATATATTTGTTGATTTCAAACAAACGCCAATGCAATCATTCTGTGTCCAGAGGCATATGAGCAATAGTATGAGCATCAAAGATCAGTTTCAGCTACTTTTTCTTTCCTAAATGAATCAATATTTTGGACTAATCTGTTCATTTAATCAATGGTTCAATTGCTCACTCATAAAGACAGTCACTTGTCGCCGACTTCTGGCTTAATGATGCAAGTTGCGCAAACACAGACAAGCGCAGTGATATAAACAGGGAAAAGTCGAACACATTCAAGGTAACGTTACAAATATATTTATAGAATAATAATGGAAATATATTGAATAGGGTGTTTGTGTTAGGTCTTTGATCAAACTGATTATTTCTGTCGGGTCATTTAAAACTTTAAAAAATATTAGCTACCTGCATTTTATCTCGCACTGTATGATCGTTATAACTTAAGTGAAGCGTCTCATTGGGATTCGTTCTCGGCTCGCGCTCCTGTGAACATAAATCCCGCTTGCTTTGATTGGCCTCAAACATTTTGACAGTGACGAGCGGGTGTTTGAGTGCTGAAGCAGCTCAGATGAGAAGGTCCGTTATCGTCGCGATGGGCAAATCACTGCAGCACCAAATTAGAGTTAATATTAGCCAATTATTTCACAACTTTCAATAGGCCTATATACACTCAACAAAATATATATATCTGATGCTGAAGGAGACGGAGCTGAGCTCCGGCAGGTTGTGTTGTGGACCCGAGGAGGCGGAGCTGCGCTCCGGTACGCTCCGGCCCAATTTAACCTCTGGCTGTACATTAGTTTCCATGTAGGAGAACCACCACAGTTTTAAACTACTGTTAACCTACGAGATGCTTTTGATCGTTGCGATCCAACCAGAACACAACGTGCAATACACATCTTTGATCGCTGGCCTGTCTAAATGCAGATAAAACGATAGCTGGAATTGACATCTCTACTCTAAGTAAAATAGCCTTAGATTTCCAACTAAAAGTAAAAGTAGCATGTTCAGCAGTAAAAGCGTAAGTCTGTTTGACGAAGAAACCTCATCTCAGCAGCTTGTAAACTGTACCGATATCTATTATGCTTTGATTAAAAGGAAATCCAAATGGTAGTATGACTAAACCTGTGTCTAACAAAGAAAGCTCAGGACAGAGTTATATCTAGGTAGACCTGGGTGTCTACAAATGTAAAGGCCTTACAAATTATTGTTAGATTGATGTAATTCACCTAAATATTTTTTTTGCTGCATCTACAAGCAGAGAGCTACCTAGCGATCAAAACTGTTACTCGCTGAGAAGTCAGCATTCGTGCACGAGAGGGACGTAACCATATATGCTTAGACAAGCTTTGACTTACAGCAAATCTATTTCCTTACTCTGTAAACAAATAGAATAAGCTACGTAAAATAAAGAGAAGAGTTCCATGAGTAAAATTAGCTAATGCCAAAACACATCTGCATTTTACTTAATGTAACACTGAGTCCTAGAAAGACTTAAAATATAGGTGCATCCTGTTAACCCGTTTAAACATGCATAATCCATGAAAAATGTACAGACATTCTTTAAGGACTGTTGAATTGTCTGACATGCTCTGGTTCCCATGACAACGACTTGTCACAGGAAGTGCTAACTTGTGATGTCACTTTGTAAACAAACCAGCCTAGGTGCCTAAGCTAACCTAGCATCCCTCCAGCTTACGCTAAGCTAAACTCACATGGCATCCAGCTAGCTTGCGCTACGCTAAGCTAACCTAGCATCCTTTCAGCTTACGCTGAGCTAAACTAACATAGCATCCAGCTAGCTTACGCTACGCTAACCTAGCATCCATCCAGCTTAGGCTAAGCTACATAATAACTTCTACAGTTAGCAGCTAGCATAATTTACTTGAGCCCTTAATCACCACTTGTGTTCACACAATGCAAAGTATTCTAGAATACTTTCTTTAACACCGGTTAGGGTTTCTAATTATTCACTTTCCGTGTTTACAACTCTTTGCAGCTTAAGTTCACCTTCACTAGTGAAGGCATCGTCCTTGCTAACCGTCGAAGGCTAACTTTGCAGATACCCTGTTAATTAAACTTACGTTTAACTAAATGTAAACCGTGTAGCTAGAGAATAATTCATATAGCAATAGGAATTTTCATCGACAGGTGACTAAACCGATCATTCCCGGTGTTTGATCACTTTATTCCCTTTTGCTTTAAATTTTGTTTTTCTCTTGTTAATTCTTTCATTTCTTTAACTTTCATAATAACAGCAGTCAGCTGTTCCCTTGGCTAATCAGTCATCTATATGATTTAATTTAATTTCCTCTCTTGTTCAAATGTGGTTCCATTTCCCATAGGGCCCAGAAAGGAAACAGAGACACCCTTATTTGTTATTTTGGCTTAGTTTCAACCAGTGCACTCATTTTCGTGACCCTGCAGCACAAGTAATTTCAACAACTTACTAGGGCACAACTATAATCCTAAGGATTGATAATAAGCAAAATTCAAATGAGAAAGCTGTCCGTTTCCCTCTTATCCTTCACTTCGTCAAGCCGTAGTGACCCCAGTAAGTAAGTCCAGAGAAATAATTAAGTCATAAGAACCATCTTACGTCATTTATTTTATCTCGGCTATGCCCTCTCCAGGAAATACGCTCAGAACCACACAAGTCTTAGCCTCCTAATGCTCACACCTAAGCTTATAAGGAAACAAGAGACACTTAGCTTTAGGCTACATATCTAGCGAACCCATTAAGCAGTAGTTCCATACTTTTAGGGCCATGCATTAGTCACTCACCACAAGTGTGCCAAAATGTCACAGAGACCCTGCTTAGCCTGAGCTCAACAGCCCAGAGCAGAACCCCTCTCGACCTGCCACTGGTCAGCACAAGTCTGAACACACATCAGACGAAAACAGTGCTGCCATATCCGAGACAGCCAAGAACCTGAAGTTGCTTAAAGAGCTTCTTCACAAAAGACTTTACAAAGACAACAAGAGGGACGAACACGACATCCTATGCCTCAGCATAAAACCTGCAACAGGCACACAGAACACTGCTCGTCAACAACAGACCACAGAGCTAACACAGCTGACAACTTCCCACGACTGGGACCAAAATCCCAAAAGACCAAGAAATGCTGCTTTGTCTGTCTCCGCAAAGAACTACACAAGACCGGCCCTAACCGCCCGTCGATCACCACACCAGCCCCAACGCCAAGACTCCTCGGGCACATGATCAAACAAGGTGTGGCCCGGAAACTCTTTGAAAGACTCTGGAAGACAAAATGGAACTCTTACATCTCAAACACGCGAGCTGACTGTGCAGTCATACAGCCAGAACGACATCCGGCTCAAACAGGTAGCTCACATTCACCTGACAATTGGTTCTTTTAGTCTGAAACACCCTGTGTACATCTCACAAATGGACACTTACCCCTTTCTGATTGGCAAAGATCTGCTAGAGCGCTTTGAGCCTTTACTAGACTTCAAACACCTGACAGTCTGGGCCCAAGTTCAAGAACCCCTTCTCCCCCCCCCCCCCCCCCCCCTCCAGTCACACAGGTTACCAAAGCCAGACTGGCCGGTCATAGAGGTAACGAGAACTACAACAAAGCCAGACTCTAAGGTCACAGAGTTCATAGAACTCCAGCAGCCATCCAAGGGTACACAGCCTCAACACCAAGTCAAGGTTCAAGTTCGCTACCATGCACCTTCCAGCTCGCCAAAGACCATAACAACTTCATGAACATTGGGAGTCACCACCACTTCTAGACCCACCGACAACCGGTGTCCCAAACACCCGCTATGCACCTGGCACATGCTGCGTGCACAAGACAACATTCAGCGTTCTGCACTTGATGCCATCACTGCGCCACAGCTTGTGGTGCCACAGTGCAAAAGGGGGGTCATGCACATGTGAATGTATGCTCATGACGCAGCACCAGAGACACTTGCTAGACACCGAAGCAAGTGGCATACCGGCATCCTCAAAGCGAAGTCCCAGCCAACCAAGGACGACGCTCGTCAAATTTTTTTTTTCCTCCCTTTCTCTCTTTCTCCCTCTCTTTCACTTTTACCAGGATGCTGCTGTGCTTCGCCATCCTGTGCCTCCAGCCAACCAGAGAGCAGCCGAAATCGGACATCTCACCAGGTCCGGCACCGGTCAGCGTCCTAAAGGAACCACCAGGACTCCTCATCACCAATGGCCGGACCCACACTCAGAAAGTGTACGTGCCACCTGATCCTCGCAACGTCTACAGAGCACACTACCCCAGCGCAACAACACAATACAGCTGGGTAGGTGCCCGATGGACAGAGGACTCCCTCACTCACGCTGAGGCTGATGTTGAACACATGCTCAACCAACTTGAGAAAATGACTGTCACGCTAGCGGAGCCAGGTGGCCACAACCGCCGCTCCCAACGGTTTCTACGAGCTTTGCTCGGAGCCGCCACTGCCGTCGGAACTCTGTTTAACATTTGTATGCCCAGTGTGAATGCAGTAAACCTAGCCACCGTGAGGCGGCATGTAGCCGAAATTCAGGCTGAGATTCCACAGATAAAAGAGCAACTCACGACACAGAGTGCATCCCTGCAGACCATCGACAAGACACTAAAGGGAATTGTGGTAACTTTCAACACTCACAGCGTTCTGCCGACCCCAACAGTGAACTCCATGAAAAAGCTGTTACTGTCTCCCAGAATGACGTCGCTCAAACTCAGCTGGTAACAGCCCTGAGGACAAACCCGCTGCGGGAAGCGAACCCCTCCATCGACAGCCTCGCCATGGGTAGAATTCCACCGCACCTGATACCCTTAGGCCTCATGCAAACCGTGCTGGTGTCCGCCATCACCACGCCAACTGACTCTTTACAAATACACCTTGCCTACTCTCTGGGTAGTGCCATCCCACTCTGCGTCGACCACAAGCAGAGAAAAGGGGGTTTTCTCCTGAACTTGCCCATCCTAGAGTCAAGCCGAAGCTCAAGAACATTGTCAATGCCAGATTTTGAAAAGTAACACTCACTTCAAGATATGCACGCTGGACGTGGATGCCTCACACGACAGCGACACAAAGCTGCCCCAGCTCCGAATCCGCACATGTGCACATTGACCAAAGACGTTCAGTATCTCTGCCCCTAACAAACCTTTCCTCACAGACAACACTGACGGAATCTGCGGGCTGCAGATCAGCGGCACACGCTGCCCTGCCAAAGCCAAGCCTCGCACTCAGGTCACCGAGACCCACGCAGAGATTGTAGGTGAAAGGGGGACTCCTTAACACTCCTGTGCGCACAGCCGCACTCACTGACGACCAAAATGACACTGACACCTGTGTCACCTTGCTCGACCAGAGCGTGCAATCCAAGCATCAAAGGTGCCATCCTTCACCTCGACGACCTGGCATCGTATCCTCTTCCAAGCGAAGAGCACCAATCAGAACTGACCTTGTTCCCATCGACATAGCCCTCCAAGCTGTGTCTCAACTGCCCGCCTTAACTGCCTCACCTGTTGTCCAATCCTGGACTGCAGCTGATCCTGCGCTGGGTACCTCTACGGTAATCAACCACACCCTGACACTTGACTTTCAATCAGGAGGCTCAACGAGATGCGAAAATCTACAGCCAAGCTCACGGGAGTACCACGCCGGAGGCTGCGTCAAACTTAATCAAGCTGAGCCCTCAGCCTCGGCTCGAGAGCACCTGCTACCCTATCATCATGATTCACCTGTCATCCGTCCACTTTGATGGTTGTTGTCCGATTAAGTTCACACAGGGACTTCATCGGACAAAAAGGGGGATATTGTAAGGACTGGGCGAAGGTGAATCTGAATAACTAAATACCCCCATGCTAAAATCCCAAAGCCTTTAGCCCCAAAAGGCCTGGAACTTGGAAAAACACACACACACACACACACACACACACTCTCTCCCACACACACACCAAGAACGGGGTGTTCTGTTACAAGACTGAGCTTTATTACCCCTTTGGAATGTCCCAGAGAGTGTGATTCCTCCTTATTCTTGCTGAGAAGAATAAACGAACCCTGGTTTAAACCTATATATTCTATGTACATATATATATATATATAACCATGTGATACATGCATCCAATGTTCCATCTCATGATTTTTCCTTTATGTTGTTTGGTCTGTGTGGCCTTGTAAACTCTAATGGGTTAATGTTTGAGACATGACTTGCATACTATGAGAAACAGAAATCACTGTGTAGCATGTTTAGTCTCGATAAACTCCAATCCTCGTTCCCCATTTGTTGATTTACATTACATCTCGCTAACTTTGTGACACAGGGGTGTTATAAGAAATCTTGAGGGTTCTCTCTCTTAAACACCCAATGAACTGACATATTCAAATGTCCTGCGAGATTCACCAGAACACTTCATGACTGTGGCTCGAGCTTCAAGCAGACCTTATCAAACTAACCCCCTCCTTGCTGCAGAGAAAGGAATGCCATGCGGTCAAAGAGTCCCCTCTGTCCACGCTACACACACCCATAAGGACTTTGCTGGAATTTCCAGTCAAAAAAGACATTTAACAATACATATTTGATATGTTTTATGTGTGTTTGATGGCCTACGTCCGATTGCAAGATCTGGGAATGTTTGTAGTTAAAAGGAACCACAAATGCCTATATTACGTATATTTGAGACGCAAACCTGAATTCCTCTCATTGTTACATGTCGTGTTTGAGGTCATTTGAAAACTCTTTGTCTGACGCAGCCAGATATATGTATTGGGTTACCGTAAAAAGTATGATTGCCTATATAACATCTCTCCTGTTATGTTTAAGAATCTGTGAAAAGGAAAGGCAGGTTCTGCCTCTGTCGTAATTTATGTAGATAAAGCTGTCAAACCAAACAAAGACAACTTTCCCGCTCAAGATTTCCTGAACAATGATTGGACAATCCGCTTCAGAGGAGGCGGAAACATCAGGTCTTCAAAAGGACTGGCCCTCTCCTCACCCCTTCTCTTGCCTCTCACCCCCGGCATCAGGATGTGATTTCTTAGTGATCTCCTCCGGAGATCTTTCATCTTTTTCTTTCTTTGTTTAATTCTAAGTTCTTTTAAGTATCCTATCGAGTTCATTTTCCCCGACGAGGAATGAATTTAGTCTGAATTGTTTCTTTGGTAAATTTACCTCAAAGACCTTCAAACATGCGTTTGAAAGTCCGCGCTCTGAACCACCAACAAACCACATGGACCACCACGCGCAACCGTTCAACGAACGAGCAGGCGCGCGCCCCAAGGACACACACACACGCACGCCTTCTCCTCAGCAGACTAAGAGACAGTGCAAGTATTTTATTTCTCATCCAGATTTATCATGCTGTACGGTTGTTGCCTCAAAAGGGGCGATTTTGTGATTCCTTGTTGTCAGGTCTGAGGTTCCGTTGTCCAGGTGAACTTTGCCAAACGGTTGACCCTTACGGATCTCCGTTTCTCTCACTCTCTCTCTCTCTCTCCCTCTCTCTCTCTCTCTTGTCTTACTATCTCACTCTCGCCAGAATGTGATTTCTTCGGGAGATCCCTTTGGGAATCTCTTTCTTTTGTTTTGCTTCTAGTTTAGTAAGATCTTCGGGTCTTTATAAAACTCCCTCGTGCATAACTGCACCTTGCTAAAAATTCTCTCTCTGTCTCTATGCATTTCTCGTTCATCGATGCCTTATTGTGTTTTGTCGTTTATTATGTTTGTAACGTTTGTGTGTTTCATTGTTTATTATGTTTGTAAATACATATATCCCATGTAATTTTAGTAAATGCATAGGCTAGTTATTTCTTATTAAATTTCATGATACTCATTTGATGGATTGACTGTCTGCTCATACTTCGGGTCCCTGAAATGCCTATCCAAAAGCTACGAGCTTTACAAATTAAAGATACTTTAAAGAGTATGGGTTTATAGGGCGGGAAGACTAATTCTTGTGGCCACAGAATTGATTTTCCTAAACTCTATAAATTAATTGAGCTAATTAATGTTACCTATTTGTAAAACGTGATCTGTGTAGCTAATCGCAATCAACTTGCGGTTGGCTGCCATACGCATGCAAGCATGCAGTCTTGTATGCAGGTAAAGTAACGTATCATCCCTTATCGGGAGATGTATTAACATGTAAGACTGATCTGATACAAACCTGTATGAATAATTATTAATTATTAATTATGAATTATGATATGCAAATTCCCCGTAATCAGATCCACCCCTGAGTCATTACATAACTCAATACAACCTTGCAGATGTGAAAGGTGTGAATGTGTTTATGTCAGTGTAAGGTGTAATCTGAAACGAATGTGGTACTGTATAAGGTGTTGCCCACACAGGTAAGTATGGTAGTGTATAAGCTGTTACACTGTTGAGTGCGGTCAGAGGTTGCATTGAGGGTTGACCCAGTGTTTCGTACGTGAACATTGTAACAGTCACCGCCTGTCACAGGGTTTCTTTTATTCAAATTGTGGGTGCTATTTTCTTCCTAGCCACTAGGGGGATACAAGAGGGCACATTGTATGGGATAAAACCGGAAGTAGTGATGGGCAGATCGAGGCTTCGTGAAGCAATGAAACAGTTGAAGCAAATGTGCCATTTTGTTTCGAGGCTTCGAATCAATCTGAAACCCGTCTCCACGGTGACACCTAGTGGTCACTTGCAGGTGTTGATCTGAAACAACCTTTACAAAGAGCTAATAAAAAAGGTGCTGTTTTTTTTTTTTATTATTGTATTTTTGTAATATATGAAGCTTGTAACCTGTAGTCTCTTCACATTGCATAATGTGATTTTGGTCATGAAAAATGAATATTAATAAAAATAAATCAAGCCACAATGTCTCACTTTCTTATAGATTTTTATTCAAAAATATTAATTTCTCTGCTGTTGAAGGACTCAGCCTACTTCTTTTTTTACAGATAATTTCTCCAGCCTTTGAAAAAATTCTCTCACAAGGGACACTTGTTGCTGGCATACAAAGATATTT